>JAVLUX010000034.1:31775000-32375000 GCA_032164185.1 Moxostoma hubbsi | reverse complement strand
CATAAGTGGTGTTAATGGCTTCGCCTGCTCCAAACTCCACTCTTTCCCTCCTAATTGCTTGTGTTTTTGCTGAGTTGCTTTCCAAGGAGTCGGAACAGTTGTCTTAGGCTTGTCCAGCCAGGGACGAACAACACTCTGCATTATTCACTTTTACTGTAACACAGACTTTTACAAGCTGTATTAAAGCAAAAGCAGGAGGTTCTCCAGCCTCCAAATAAATGCTCCTTTATGAAGAGAAGAAATTATTGAAATGATTGTTGCCCACTAAAAAGAGAGAGAATGTCGAAGCAGGGTAAATCCCTTTTGCAGAAATAGGAACTACACTGTGTGCCATTTAAATCACATATGTGTTGATGTTAATAGACTGTAGTAGAAATGGTTCTGGAAACAACCCTGCTGCTGTTTTGATTGGGTTTATTTCACAGTGATTTTACAGTGCAAGCTGTTTCATTAAAGTAGCACACCAAATCATGCAAACCTTGTCATATATACTCACTGAGCACTTTATTAGGAGCACTATGGTCCTAATAATGTGCGTGACATGCTCTTCTGCTGTTGTAGCCCATCCACCTCAAGGTTTGACGTGTTTTGCATGTCAGATGCAATTGAGATGCTATTCTGCTCACTAAAATTGTACAGAGTGGTTATCTGAGTTACCGTAGCCTTTCTGTCAGCTTGGACCAGTCTGGCCTTTCTCTATTGACCTCTCTCATCAACAAGGCATTTCTGTCCACAGAACTGCCCCTCACTGTATTTTTTTGATTTTGGCACCATTCTGAGTAAACTCTAGAGACTGTTGTGCGTGAAAATTCCAGGAGATCAGCAGTTACAGAAATACACTAACCAGCCTGTCTGGCACCAACAATCATGCCACAGTCGAAATCACTGAGATCACATTTTTTTCCCCATTTTGATGGTTTATGTGAGCATTAACTGAAGCTCCTGACACGCATCTGCATGATTTTATGCATTGCTGCCACATGATTGGCTGATTAGATCATCAGTGAATAAGTAGGTGTACATGTGTTCATAGTAAAGTGCTCAGTGAATGTAGGCATTGCATGATTGATAGTATCAAGGGTTCTCAAAAATATTGGGCTGAATATGAGGGGAAAACTTTTGGTTCTATTTTCATAGAACAGTTCTTTTTTAGTTTATCATAGATAAAAGTCATCAGGAAAGAAAACAAATCATAAATTATATATATTTAATACATTGTAAAAAGTGGTAACCTGCAATTGTTGATTCATACTTGATCTCAAACATAAGTCAGGTTAATTTAATCAGACTAAATAAAATTCGGACTTGATTAAAACCATTAAATGTACTGTAGCTTCACTACCCCTTTTGCTTGGGCCTCTTATGCTCCCTGTACTCTCTTGCAAGTTTTTAATTTGTTCATGATTTGGTCAATTGTTTGATGGAATTCGGCATGCATAATTTCTTGCCGTTTCTCCTTGTCGACTTTTATCCTATGCAATTTCTAAAGTTTATCTTGGATCTCTGCAGAAGACCATATCGCAAGCTGAGCACTCCTTTCCTCCACGTTTTCTGAATGCTTTTGATGTCTGATATTTTTGTGGGGTTTTTATTGTTGTTATAGAAGTACTGCTTGCTGCAGACGGTAGCTACTATTGTGGTCTGGTAAACTATCTGGTGACAAAACATTATCACGCCCTTCGCCCCAGACATAATAGGTTCCTGTGTAGAGACCAGCAAGCTTTTGGGGCCAGTGCAGAACCAGATTTTCCGCCCTGGAACGGCCTTAACAGCGGTGGAAACAGGCAGAACAGTTTGAAAATTCGGCCCAGAAACCCACCCCGAACCTTGTTTTTGGAAAAGGGCTAACAGTCTGCCAGTCAATTAATGCAAAATATACCCAGACTGGTACTTTATCCCTTACATATAGTCTTAGGGTATGTCAACAATTTCTCATTTTCATCTATTTTGATATCCATTTTTTTTTTCTCCTGAGGCATTTTTGGAGAAACATTGTAGGCAAAGTTGCTCTTTTGCTGAAACAACATAAAACTCCACCTAATCTCCAGAGCTATGAAAGAGCAACCCCTGAGCAATTTAACTTTCCTATGGGAATGTGTCTGCAGAAAGGGTGTGTTTTGCTTTGCATCAGTGTAAATGTGATTATAATTAATCAGAGGCTTCTCAGAGACCTCATTGAAGTACACTGAGTTGATATGAACTGACAAATGGATCATCAGTTCAAACTTGCAGTTAAACTAGCTGACGTTTGCTGCCTGAAGGAAAGGAAGATGGCTATAGAACGAAGGTTTAGGGGTGTGATGCAAAGTTTTGTTTTCTTTTCATTCTAGGTTTTCTCCTTCTCTCTCTTCGCTTGGACGGAGAACAGGCCTGGCTTACAGATGGTTGTGTTTAGCGTCTCTGGGTGGTGTACAGTATGGGATGTGTGTATACGCCATTTCTACAGGATTCATTTGAGTGGTACAGAATGTTCTTGGGTGCCTGCCAAGATGCATAGAGGAAGAATCCACCCCCTCTTCCTTTTCTCTTTCCTTCTCTCTATCTGTCTCCCCTCTCTCTCCCTCTCTCTGTCTATCATTCAATAGGAGTGATGAATCTCTAGGTTTTTGGCAGTCAAAAGAGGGAACTTGTAACACTCAGATTAGGTAACTGAGGTTTATGAGTATACGTGCACCAGACCTCATATATAAAATGTATGTTCGTTGACCGCCTGACTTCAATGCCCTAATAGCTCTCTGTACCATGTGTGGCGTGTGGTTGTGTGCTAGAGAGATTGCATGAGTATGCAGTCTCACATGTTTGCCAACCACAGCTCTGGGTGGGGATGCTGTTCTCCATTCAATAACTGCACCGCATCCATCAGTGCTGGGAAAACATGCTTTAATAATGGCCTGGCCCTGCTGCTGACCTGAGTTGTTTGCGTTCAGAATCCACGGTTTGTTTTCCCCTGCAGTGAAGTGCGGAGACTGTGCCAAGCTTACACTGGCCCGCATAGAGTGGCCACGCTGAGCCGCCAGCTCTTACATAAGGCCCCTGGGACACAAGGTTCTCCAGAGCCAGTAAAGGAGACGGGGCAGGACGGGGTTCTGTCTCAAGTGTGGAAGAGTGATTTGTGGCCGACATTTTCCTTGTTTTGTCACAAGTATGTTTGAGAATAAAGTGTTTGTATATGTGTGATTCTTAGCGGTGTTGATTTACAAAATGTTTCTCATTGTGAAGCTACATTCGTACATGAACACATAAGGTCTAGAGAACACTAAAAGATGAATGACCACAAAAAATATCATGGTGACAAAGACAATAAACTAATGCCAAAAAGTACAATGTTTTTTGACACATGTACTGTGGAAATAGCATGTTTCTTGGACATGAACCATTTTACTCCAAAGTACTTTGAACTACAAAGGTCACTAAAGCCCAAGGTATACTTCAATTTAGAAAGTTCAGCATTCAAGGCACAGCGTTCGCGTCTGACCAAAGTATACTTTGGGATTAAATTTGGCTGGGCGCATTTAGTGCTCGAGCACTCTCTGCTGATGATGCCATTTGTGTCACTTGTCCAATATGTTTTTTTGGACATTTTGGGCATTTTATGATTTTACTTTAAGGTACTTTGATTTTGGCACGTGAAACGTGGTAATACCATGGTTTTTGGACATGGTAAAATAAAAATACCATGGTTTTTGGACACAAGCCATTTTACTTTAACGTACCATAAATGGTTTTTGGCATTTTACTTCAAGTTATTTTGAAGGATTTGGCGATATAAATACATTGGTGTTACCATGTTTATTGGACAGGTAACATGGTAATATCATTGTTTTACCGACATGTACCATAGTTTTACCATTGTTTTTAGACATGAACCATGTTAATAACATTGTTTTATGGACACATACCATGGTTATACCATTGTTTTTAGACATGCCCCCATTTTACTTAAAGGTACTTTGGTTTTGGCACATGTTCCATGGTAACACCATGTTTTTTGTGTGTGTGTTTTTTTACACAATGTCATCAAAATACTATGTGTTTTGGATATGTTCCATGGTAATGCCATAGTTTTTTGGACATAACCCAAACGTAAGCTACTTTGAAGGGTTTTGGGGCATGTAATACCATACAATTGAATGGCTTTTTGGACATATGCTATGGTAATACCATATTTTTGGGGTAATTTGAAGGTAATTTTTATTTAGAGAACTATAACGTAACTAGGAGTACCATGTAAATATCATGGCATGGGAATATGGTGATCTTGGTATTGCCTTTTGATATAATCACTGGATCACCAGAGTTCTATTTTGTAAGAGAATGCTGGGTGTTTAAGACCATGTATAGGTCTCGCACAAATATTCGAACACAGCATTAATCCTAGCCTCGTTCAACTCTCCCTCTACACATTCATTTAAACTCTGTCTATCAGCATTGCTTTTTCTGAGTGTTCAGCAATCAGCATTGGTGCTGTGGCCACTGATTGCCATGTATTAGTGAGGTCAGGGTGCCAAACACTATTATGTGTGTGAGAGCTACAGATACTGCAGTTGAGTATAACTAAATAAACTCAGTCAGCTCACCTCTCAGTAAGCTGACTGCAATTCTACTAATGTTTCTGTCAAATGCATCCTGTCACTCATGTTTGTGTAATATTGTTGGAGTCCACACACCTGCTTTACCGATTGACGGTTCATAGGTGTCACATGTCTCTCTTGCATAAGTTCCTTTAAACTATTCACTCAGGAAATGTATTAGTTAGATATCTATCTTTTATGAAGACACCCATCAGCCTCATTTTACTTTTAGAGTTGCATCAACTTTTGATTTGTTTGCACTTTTAATCTACTGACACATAAAGGAGCCCATTCAATAATTTCAGAGAGGTTTTAAAATATGTAGGGGAGACTAGGGTAAAAAAAAAAAAAAAAAAAAAAAAAAAAGTTAAATTTGGATTTTTACCTTTTTACATGGGGTAAGTTAACCTATTACAACCTTTTAGCATAATGCAAACATTAAAACAATTTTGAAACAAAGCAATTTATGAAAAAGCAAATATGTAAAAGGTAGCAAGTAACGGAAATAATAAGCCATTGTTTTAGCCAACCGATATTGTAATTAATTGATTGTATTCATTTATGAAATATAAAATACATATGACAACCAATAAACATGTTACTACTTTCCAAGAAAACAATTCAAACTTTCAGTTAAGATTTACCTTTATTATATAGCTGGCCCTTGCTTGTATGTATGCTACTATGGTTTTATTGAGTTTACTTATTTATCCAACAGCTTTGGTAAAAATATGATGGTCTGAGGATGTTTGAAACCAACAAACAAAGCCACTGCTAGAGAGACCACTTATTTGAATAATTGAGCTTTTAAATCAAAACTGCAGAATTACTGAGATATAGACGTTTCTTGGGTGACAAAAAGCCACAATATTTCTCATATTTCTTAAGCATTACAAGTTGCTTACTTGTTGAGCAAGCACTGAATTTGATAGACAGATCCACCACTAGATGGTACTGTATGAATGTTCTGTGGACTTCTGGTCTCTGCTGCTGATCTCTCTGCACACATTCGCTAGCATTGAAACTTGACGTCATGATTGAGCGATCAAACTGGGCTCTCAGCTTGTTGCACAAACTCAGTTTGATGATTCTGGAAAGCCAAAGACGGAACAAACAGTTCTTTTGGATGATTAGTTCACTTTTGTGGATCTCAATAGCGAGTTTAATTAAAACTCTGGAAGATTGTGCAGCCACAGAACATTGTGAATGAGGATAGACTGTCGGTCACATTGCTTAACAAATAATCATTCTTTAATGGGCTATTTCAAGTTAGCGCTGAGCACATGGTCATTTGGGGCAATTAAATCCGCTGATTGCCGCTGTTAAGCAATTGGAGGAATTGAGCATCTACCTAACTTAATAAAACTTTCTTTCTTTCTTTCTTTCTTTCTTTCTTTCTTTCTTTCTTCTAGTCCAGTTTAATATGAATAGTCTACTAACTAAATAAGCTTTTTATATGCTATTAAAATATAGCTGTTTTGTTTTGAGCATCTTTACCAGCTTGACACAGAAACCTTGAGTAATGTTGCATTCCATTCAAAGACAGATGTGGAAAATTCTGACTTGATTTCTCCGATCTCTGACAACAATAAAGCATTCCATTGACCTGATGCTCAAAAGATTACGTATAAGCAAACAAAACTGCTTTTTTCCCATTTATCATAGCAGTGTTGTTTGATTGTTACTAGAGATGTCTCCTAGCAACCAATGCTGCAATACTAGTATTGATCAAAAGAAAAGTGTAATTTAGCATATTTTGAATACCTGTCTCTGCAAATGTTTGCTAAACAGATTTTTTCTATAATGTAATGTAGGAACCTTGACTCATGGATATTAATTAATAAAAGTTCACGTTTATCATTAACTTTGTACATATCCCTGCATGTCGTCATGCTTGCGTGATGTCACACACCTGTATCTTGTCGAAATTGGAGTTGAAGATTTCCACACCAATTCCTAAGTTGGAAATCCGACTTCAATGTGCATTCCATTGCACTTTTCCTAGTAGGAAGTTGGACAATTCCAACATTCCCAGTTGAATGGAATACAGCATAACATACATGTCCAATTTCTTCAGTTTTAATTCATTAAAATGGGAGCAGAGCACCGCGATTGCACCGTTTTGCTCACCCTGCACCAATGGAAATATACTGTCAACCAATGGCATGTGTTTGGGATGGGACCATCTGTTTACCTGATCGTTGGAAGGCAGGGGAACTGTTCAGAAATCCTGTTTGAAAACAATCATATTTTTGTAATTTCGTTTGGAGAAGCTAGTAGTGCAGAAATGGCAACACTTCAGCTTTAATTAGGGCCCGAGCACCAATGGTGCAAGGACCCTATTGTTCTTCTAGGCATTTATTATAAAAAAAATATATATATTTATTTTTTATCCTAAAGGAATCACATTTTTAAGGGGCTTTACACACACATTAAAAGTGGCAAAAAATTTGCATCTGATATAGGTTTCAGAATTAGGTGTGGAAAAATTACTCGATAGCGCCCCCAAAGTGCACCAGGGAGCAAGGGCCCGTTCATTGCTGCTTGCAACTTTAAGTGTAATTTGCAATTCTTTCCCAAGATGTAGGCTTATCTATACAACATTTTGTCAAGAAAAAACTCAAATAGAAAATATATTTAGTCTTAAATATTGTTATTTTGACAATGATGATTATCAGAACTTTTGTCTGTTGATTGGCACATTGAGCTAAATCTGAGTGTTCATACAGTATGAGCATGCCAAAACGATTCCCTCAGTGTTGCTTGCGGTGGGAATTCAGTGTGGTGGTGCTAGAAGCAATGTGCGGTGGGATTTCTTCTCCTAACTGGAAATGAGCCATTCTGTTGCTGAGGTTGAAGGCTGTTGGATTGGAATTCTGTTCACTTGAAGTGGGGAAAAAGGAATGGTGTCCCTGACCACAAGATTGCCAGGATATGGCTGCTTTGAGTCTTGTAATTTGAATCAGAGACGCAAGTGCTCTTTAGTTCCTTTTACACGTACAACCCCTGTATGCTTAACTTATTTCAGTAACAAATTGTGTGCTCTCATCTCTGTTGTGCATTATTAAATCATTGATTTATTGCTAACATTAATACATACCTGAAAAGTTCTGATTATGTGAAATGTCTAAATGCCCCTATAATAGCATACATGTTATAAAGAATAACAAAGAATAGAATAAGAAAAATGCTGAGTGTAGCATGCCACACTACTGCTTTTACTTGTCATGTCAACTGCATAATTTCATTATCTTTAGTTTAACAGTGCTGGCTGGGCATGACTCTGCAGAGTGGCCTTGTTCAGTGCTTGTAGATGGAGGACAACATGACGGCTTCTCCTGTTACCCATGCATCACATCCCTGTGCTCTCAACCCTGCCTGTATTGTCTGCCTGTTTTCAAGCACCGTCCTGTTGTCTTGAGGTAACTTGAGCCTTTGTCAGGATTTTAGGAATCTTAATTGGACTTTGGGGGGTAGACAACCAGGGGGAATGAGCAGGAAAGAAGAGGGAGCACAGGGCAAAAGTTTGACTGAATGTCAGTGTTGTAAAATTTATAAGCAGCCGAAAACTTTATGGTTTATATTTCAAAGTAAAATGTAAAAACACACATATGATTTACTAGTTTAAAATAGTTTTTCTAAGGTTAAACCTTCTCTACACGTAATGCTGCCAAAAAGTGCTGTCAAGAATGATTCTGTTTAAACACTGAAAAATGTTTAACCTAGTCTCATAGAATGAACGTTACTATAAAACAATTTTTACAAACTGATATTCACGTGCCAAATTCTATGTTCCATTGCAGTTTCCTGGTGAAATTAACACTAGAGGCAATACAACAACTGTGCGTTTTAAACACTTTCACACAAACCACGACTACAACGGCTGATTATGACTTTATAAACACATATTTTCCGCACTATTACTCACACACTGCAGTGTTATGATATTGTAACACTTTTACTCTAATGCATAATTTGAAAAATTATATATGTTAAGGCTTGTATTACAGACTCACCTACATTTATAAATGTATTCCAATGTGATTAATTTCTGTGGTTGTTCACCCCATTGAGTGGTGGACTTTGGCCTCTGAAGACCACGGTTTGAGACCAGTTATTACGCAAGCTGATATGTGAGACGAGATTCTAGTGGCGAAACGAGATGAAGTAAAAGTTCTTTTAATTTCTCATTTTGTTTTTGGCCACTATCGGTTAGGTTTAGGTGCTGGTAAAGGGTAAGGGTGTGTCTTTGTGTCTACCTCTCATTTCATTTTACATCACTATACGTTAAGTTTAGGTTAAAGTGGTACATTTTACTCATTCAAACCTCTATCTAATATTCAACTTAAAAACCTCATCTGATTATGACATCATTTCACTCATGTTTGGCGCCACCCACTGGAAACTGCAGCCGAAAAGTGTAATAAGGCTCTTTTTTTTTTCTTTTTTTTTTGTTGCATACATATTGACATTGTATTGTAAATATCAAGAGACCATGCTGCAATTTTTTATTCAAACAACCTACAAAATGTACCTCATGTGGTTACATCTAAATTAATAAGTTGTTTTCAAATAAATTATATTATTTAAGATAAATATTATTTAGTTAATTAATAATTATATTTATTGTATAGTTTTATATTTAATATAAATAATATGACTAAATAAATTATACATTCATTGATCAATACATACAGTAGGTTAAACGTGAAAGCCATTTGTAATTAACAACATTTGTGTCATAATGTTGATGTCCAAAAAAGAAAATATTTCAACTCGTACCTTGTTTATTATAAAATAATAATAATAATAATAATCATCAAATGAAATAATATAAATCAAATATATTATAGTGAGGCGCTTACAATAGAAGTCAACGGTGCCAGTCCTTAAACAATAAAATACACAATTTCAAAAGTAGAGCATTAGAGCACCTCAAGACATAAACATTATACGTGTTTAATAAAATCATTTATTAACATTTTTTTTTTATTATTATATCAAATATTTCAACTTTTTTGTCATGACAACAAAACCCTGTATATATAATTTTACAACGATAAGGTTAGTAGAAATTTTATTCAGTGATTTTAATAATTGACAGATTCATACACCTTGGAATTGAAATGGTAGCTACTACAGGGTACTTCAAATACCATGATATTACTGTAAAATGTGCAAAAATTCATGTTATTACCATAGTACAGTATCCCAAAAAACAAAAACAAAAAAAAATCTAATGCACAAATAGTTAATGCACATTTAATTAGGTCAGTTGTTAACAGTCATGCATGTGTGTGTGTGTGTGTGTGTGTGTGTGTGTGTGTGCTAAGCAAAAAGCAGTCCCATTACAGGAATGTGGAGTAGAACAGAAAATTCCACAACCCCCTGGACAGCTCGCACAGCTGGTGAAGACATTAGGCAGTCATACACAAATCATGGTCATGATTTTTTAAACACTCTCAGGTGCCTGTGCAGAAATACAAGCATGTGTGAATGAGCATGGAAACTCGGTCTAACCATCCGTCTCTTTGCAAATCCTGTCTTCCTTTCACTCTTGATCATTTGCGGCCTTCCCGTTTGCTCTGTGCATGTGGACTGGGGTTACACCGACAAGTCGATTCGCTCTGCAACTAGTTCATGTGATGAATATGTGTCGACTAGACGTGGATTGCATGACTTCTGTTGTGCTTGTTCTATACATGGTGACAGCAAGATTAAGTTCATCTGTCCACAAACTGCTCCACAGTGTAGCTGTGTTTTGCTTTGTACAATAAGCTGCATTGGCCAAATACTGTACAGTATATTTGCAATTATGTGAAAGTGGAAAATAAAATGGGGGTAGGAGTAGGGTAGTTGACCGATAAGAATGAGTAGTCATGAAGGCCCCATCGTGGACAGAAGTATTAAAGATTGTATTTAAATCTCCGGAGCTCTGCAAGCATTTTGCATTGTGGCAAAAAATGCTCACAATATGCTCTCAGTATAAAGTTGTCCATCAGCCACAGAAAGCCTTTAAGAGCATTGACTGTTGTCTTAAGTCACTCTTTATTAGTTATATAAAGAGTATATAACTTTACACAGAGTGGGTGACTCAGGGATCAGCCCTCTCTCTTTACCCATCAGATGAATGTGCTTTGGAGACAAAAGAGTGTGACTAAGTCAAGAGTAATTATGTGTACCTCTGCAGGAACCTATGACATCTGTCATGATACAGAGCTCTTTTGTGTGTTTGTCTAGTTAGATGGAGTGACGATAGAATTCCAAGACAAAGAGGTTAGATACAGTCAGGAGATTATTGAACATGTGTGTGTTATCAATAAACAGAGTTTGTTTATTGGCAAGGAGGTCTTCTGCGGTCATCAAGGGGAACGATGTGTATCAGGAGGTCATAAGAGGTAAGACCGCTCTTCCAGGGCCACATTAAGTCAAGGGAGCTTGACTTTGAAAGATTTAAAGTAGGAGGGCCACAAATGAGCTGGATGTAATGCCATTAATTAGGTTGTGCTGACATTGCCAGGTAATTTTTCCTGGACCTAAATAATATAAAACATGTAACCCAATTAAAAATATATATATTAAAAAACTAAGCCTTCCCCATATCGTAGGCATCATAAATTCTGGTCCCGTGCAAATACACTTTAGTTGAAAGGCCTTGAAGATATAAAATGCCAACTTGTCATTGACATTCAATATCAGATCAGGGCTGCATTTCCCAAAAGCATGGTAAGCCAAAGTAGATCGTAAAAACCATTCCGCTTAAGTTTACGATGCTTTTGGGAAACGCAGCGCAGTTTAAGATGTGTCCTAATCCATCTCCGGTTCTGGTGTCACTTGGCCGCGCAACTTCTGCATCATTAGTATCACAAAGTGGAACTGCAAGAAAATACGTTTCCAAACAGGTTTCCCAAACACTCTACCCATCATCCATTGTTTGGAAAACTCATGTCATAGGTTGAGCTGCCTCTAACTTCTCTGTTTAAGACTGATCATATTTTGAATTCGGCAACGGTAGGTTGAATTTTCTGCTACTGAATTCGGTCAATGCTTACTAAAATTTGAATCGCTGCCCCCAGTGGTCAATGCTGGAAGTGTCGTTGAGCATTTGGTCATGTGTGAGCTCTAATTTTTGGGTAAAATATCCATAGAGTGGCGTCTAAATAGTCATTTTAAACTGAAAATTTAAACTGAATCATTGTTTATGTAAATGCTATTACTTCCTGGTTCCCATGGTACCAGAACCGGTGTCTCAGAGGTTGCTCATGCAACGTGTTAACAGTTAACTATTTCAGTTAAATGTTACGTATTAGCGACATTAAAAGGGTGCTATTCCTTAAAAAAATTGAAAAACCGATGTCAACTTAACCAAGGTTTTTATCTGCACACTTATATTTGGAGGGCCGTAGCGGCACAACATTCACTGGGACCTCCAGGCCCGTAAGAGTAGGCTACACCATAGAGGGCTATAGTAGGCTCCTCTTATCACATGGTCCAGGACCGATGGATGCTACTTCACTTGTCTGTGTAGGAAGCTGTATTGACTTGAAGCTGTATTGACTTGATTGTATTAAAGCTTTCATTTAATTAAATCTGAATTTTCAATTCAATGCACAGTAATCTGCACTTTTTATGGATATGACATTGCACCCTACAGGCTGTCAGAAAACCTGCAATAGATCTATCATATAACAGATCTATTAAATATGTGCAAAACAAGCATTACAGAATTGTAGTAAAAGATGGCTCTGTGCAAGGATTTTAGCCTTTTAAAGCAGTTGTCTGTGTCATTTGTGTGCAATTTCTTGGCAGTTTGTTGGTGTCAAATGAGGATATGATTCAGAGCACGTGCAGAATACTTGTAGCATGAACTTTACACTATTGTTGAGCACTTGTTTTGATTCAAGACATGAGTCATGTTAGATGTACATGTAGGTTACCATATAGTAAATTGAAAGCATTTTATTGTTTATGAGTTTGTGTGTGCACGAGGGTACATGTTAGAATGTGGGCTGTGGGAGCATTGATCTATTTATGCAATTATTTTGAGGCATGTTCATGAGGGGTGTGGTTTGGGCATTTGTGAGACAGTTTGAGGGCCCATACCATAATAAGGATCCAGAAGTAAAAATACCATTCCTTTTCTCCATAGAGAAATAGATTTTTAATGATAATACATACAATTATTCAAGATAGACCTATCATGATCACCAAAGTTGGTAGTTATTTCAACCTCATATTTTCAAATTCATGTTGTATAGCCAATTTCCCACTGAAAAATTACAATGCCCATAATCCTAAAGAGAGATTGACCAATCAGAGAAGTCCTGTATATGTGTATTTATTTGTATAATATTTTGCAACTACATTGTTTTGTTACTTGTAATAAATGTATAAGTGAATAGTTTTATATTGTGCTATTAATTCTGATTCAATTATGTAATTTGCAAATTTACCAGCGTACAGTCTTGAATATTTATCTTTTGCCTGATTTTTAAATACATTTTTGCTTTAATTAAAATTGTGTAATGTTTTGTTTAATCTTGGAGCTGGGTGATTTGTTTGAAGAATTTTATGAAATCCCTATGGATAAAAAAAAATAAAAATACTTCCGGAACTAAGTCCACTGAAAAAGTGTGAGGCCGCTGTTGCACTCTATTGTGTCTTTAATTACGGATGACCTTAACAGCATGTGCACAACAGCCAGGTAAAGTATGCACAGTTCTAGTGCTGTTACATCATTGTATGATTATTGATCACTGCTTGAGAGTTGATGGAGAAAGTAGCTGTTTGCAGACATTCTTAAATCAGGTCATGTGTTCATCTACCTTCCTAGGCCTCTACTCTTTCTTTCATTCTTTTTCTCAAAACCATTCTCTCCCTCTGTCATTTTCATTATGCTGGGATCTGTAGAGATGGTTATTGCATTGCAGAGCCTCAGAGGGACATTTCAGCTTTGCAAGATGTGAAGTGTAACTGATCTGATTGAGGTCAGACACGGTAACCTGGACACACTAACTCTAACCGCATGTGAGATGTTTGAAGAGTGCTGTGTGTACGTGTGTTGTGACCAGTCCCCCATTAATAACATACTGTGACAAGTCATATGGCACGCAAAAATTATTTCTGTGGTTTTGCATGCTGACTGACTTTTGGCTTTTGGGTGTGCTCTACGTACGTGCATCTGGTTGAATTTGGCTGAAACCATTTCCAGGTCATATTTCACCCCAAAATCAAAAGAACGTTCTGACATTATTTTCATGGCAATTAAACACATACAGTATTCCCCCCCCAAATTCTCATTACTGCAATGCATCCAGATGTTTTACTTTTTTCAGTTTGATTCCAATCCCCTTTATACTCTGTGGTGACTTTCATTACTGTAGAACAGTATAGACACTCAGTGAGCATTTTATTACGAAAACCTAATAAAGTACCCAACGTGGTCTTCTGCTGTTGTAGACCATCCATCTCAAAGTTCAATGTGTTGTGCATTCTGAGATGATATTTTTCTCACTACAATTGTACAGAGTGGATATCTGTATAATCACGGTAGACTTTCTGTCAGCTAGAACCAGTCTGACCATTCTCTGTTGACCTCTCAAGTTCGTCCACACAACTGCCGTAAACTGGATGTTTTTTTTTTGTTTTTAGCACCATTCTGAGTAAACTCTAGTGTCAGTGGTCCCAGGAGATCAGCCGTTTCAGAAATACTCAAACCAACCCATTGGGCACCAGCAATCATGCCACGGTTTAAATCACTGTGATCATATTTTTCCCCCATTCTGATGGTTGATACGAACATTAACTGAAGCTCCTGACCCATATCTGAATGATCTTTTGCATTGCACTGCTGATCAACAGTCCTAAATACAACACTGGAGTTATTTTTGTAAAATAAAATGCTGCATTATAGAGCATCACATATGTGAGATATTGCAAAATATAACACAGTTACTATTGATGTATTATTAGTATTAGTATTAGTATTAGCAGTAGTATAAAAGTACATATTACATTACTATACAGTAGTGATCTACTGTATCAATACTGTATAGTAGACACACCCTTCTAAATGAGAGAAAGGACAACACTGGTTGCACAAATTCACAAGCACTAACATTTAAAATGCTGCATGTGCAAACAATCTATTTATCTCATTAAAATCACATCTTTTGCAGTTAAATAATCTCACTATGACATGACATGATTTTAATCTGTGCACTTAATGTTTGTGTAATTACATTCGTATGTCAGATGGCATCGGTTTTTGGTATCATAGCATGAGCTCAGTATCTGACCTGATTCCGATACTAGTATCAGTGAAGTATTCATATATATATTGGTTTTACAGTATTACAGAAGTAAACTTGATTTTTACTGATTTACTGATGACAATTTGAGTGGTGCTCACCTATGTAAAACTCACTGCCATGATACTCAAGACGAAAGATTTTCAAAAATGTGTCTGAGGATCACCGGGGGGCATCAAGGGGATGAACATTTCAGAGAAATAAATAAAAAAAAAAAAAAAAAAAACTTTAAAAAGTAAAAAAAGGTTAACATTTACCAAATTTGACATCATCAGTGCTGTTTGACATATTCATTCTGCTTTCTAAAGGCTAATCATGAGATTAACTATAATTTTATATTGGATAAATATTTCATTTATTTATATATATATTCTGTTCGAGGGTTGGGTGGTTTACCTGTTCTAACGAAGTATGACGATACCAAAAAAATTAAAAACAGTACAATATCATCTTGTTGCTAATTTCGGTACCATATTACAGTTTGCTGTCATTAGCAAAATTATATGAGATGTGACAGTTTTGAGATTCAGTTTTTTTATGTATAAACAGCTGTTAACACTTAAATGAAATCCTCTAGTGCAGCTCAGAGATATCAGCTCGAGAGTCCCAAGAGAGTATCCTATCATTAATGGGAAGCTTGATATAACTAACCCATCACAAAAAGAAAGAATTCAAAGGTCTGTCAAAATAAAAGTCCCGCTTAAATGAAAGCTTTGTTCAACTTGATATGTGAAATTAAAGACAGAAAAATATAACTACTGTACAAAACTGTAATATTCCAAAAGTAGCAATAATACTCATAATAACAATTATGTAATATTAAATGGTTGTATTTTTATTAGGGCTGTTGATTTAATTCAGTGCGATTAATTTTATAAAAAATAACGCGTTAAAAAAATGTACGCAATTAATCGCAATGCCCCCGGACCGTAATAAGGAAGATTCCTGAGAAATGAAAACTTGCAGTACCACCTGTTTACTCCAGAGGGCAGTAATTGAAATTTCAGCTGTATGAGCAACACAGTTTATACAGTGAACAAAAAAACACTTCAGCCGAGAAGAACAACACAAACATGTTTTACGTTCTTGCGTTCAAAACACTTGATCGAGCGCAAATGCGAACTAAGAGATCTCAATATGTGTTCTAAATATTAAACTATATTTAACTTGACACAGATACCTAAAAATTTATGTTTATGATACAACGCACCCAAGACACTACACAAGCATTTCTGATGCTTGTTGAAATTGACGGGTCCTTAAACAAGCGCTCATAATAAATCTTGAACTGATTGACAAATACTATTATTTTTATACTATTTTAAAGCTATTTCCTAGCTTTAGTAGTAGTAATACAAGCAATCATATAGTGCTGTATGTATATATGTATGTACTGTATGTATATATATATATATATATATATATATATATATATATATATATACATACATACAGCACTATATAATTGCTTGTATTACTACTACTACTAAAGCTAGGAAATAGCTTTAAATGGCTTAAAACAAAGAATTTCAGCATTTCGGCTCATCCCAGCTGAGAGACACAACAAACTGATTAATTACACAAACTGAAGGCGCTTACATCTTATTAGACTTTCCACACTGGAGTGGACACACTGTTTAAAATGGAGGACATTGGGGTTTATATACTGAATGACTCTTGCGCACCTGCTACCGTGAAATAGGTAGAATTACCCCTGCTTGGACCACTATTTTCCCCCTGAGAAAGATGATCTTCAGAAAGCTGACATCATCTCTGCTTGGGTGTGGAAACAGGTGATTGCACACTCTCTCTCTCTCTCTCTCTCTCTCTCACACACACACACACACACACACACACACACACACACACACACACAAACACACACATCCATCCATCCATCCATCCATCCATGTTTATCTAATAACTTGTTAGAAACAGCACAAGCCGTGAAACTGTTTCTGAAGTGACATTTTTGAATTACTAATGAAGGCTTGGATGCATTATTTGGTTTGAAACAGCAACATCAGATTCTGATATATTATATAACTATATTATTATTTTTATTATTAAAGCTGGATGTATAAATTTGATTAAACACCATTTGATTACAACGTTTCATTGAAACATTTAACATGGAAAGTTAAAGAAACATTTTTACGGAAAACATAATTTGTATCTGTAAGACTTTATGCAGTTCTTTTTATCAAGTCATTTTCTGTGAATTTTCATAAAAAATTGGAGGCTTTTTTTTGTTGATTATAGTAATGGTATCAGGGCTTGTATCGTACCAAAGCCAAAATGTTGGTATTGGAGCAACCATATTCTGCTCAGGTGGCCGAAGGAAGAAATCATTTTTGCTCAGAAAAAAAAAAAAAAAAAAAAATTAATACAAATTAGAGGTAACATATTTACAGCCATAGTCTTTTCCTTTATAGCCTTTGTACTGGGGGGGGGGGGGGGGGGGGGGGGGTTGGTGCTGAAATCAGTCTGTGTTTACCAAAATTCAAACCACTGCCCCCAGAGGCCAAAGCTGGATGTGTTATCAACCATGTAAACAAGCTCAGTAATTAAGCAGAATGGGACGATTCCAGATTACATGAACATTCAGAAGCAGCATGTTGATTCCCTATCTGATCATCTTGGTTTCTAATTATGGCTCGGATTCCTCCTTCAATATAAGTCTATGGTCATTTTTCACCTATTGTATTATCCACCAAGCAATCAATGAACAACTAACCTTGCACACCTGAAAAGTAACAGACAGGTGTGTAGGACACAAGCCTATGGCCATTATCCACCAAGCAAAAATATGGACATAAAAAATAATAATTTTTGTCTGATTTCATTTGAAAAGTAATAGCACACTTCTTAAAGGGATTTTTCACATGCACAGTAAGGGGAATTAAGAGTTTTCATATATGTTTTTGTGTGGATGAGCAACTTTTGGAAAATGCTTGAAAACTGCAGTGTGGACAGTGAGCGTTTAAAAAACGTAGTTTTTAAATGTATCTGGTTTAATGTGGATGTAGCCTCAGGCTTCATCTTCTTTAAGCAAAATAGTATTTATTTTGTCTTTCGTTTGATATTGGGGTGACATATGACTCAGACGTGTTCTTGGCAGTTTTCATGAGATTCATCCACATACACTTGTTAAGACACATTTAGACTGCTTTTGTAATCCTTGATCTGTTTAATTTTTCACTCTCTTTCTCTCTGTCTCTCACACCGTCTCCATTGTTTCACCTGTTTTTAGAAATCAGGCTGTTGAGAGCATGTGGGGTCACACTCTTAATGGCATGCAGGGATCAAAGCCCTTCTGCCACCCGTCTCTCCCATGGGCAAAAGCCCCACTCTCATCCTCTCCCTCCTTCAACAGTCTTTTGTGTGAGGAAGACAGGTGGTGGGAATTTCTGATAGGAGCCAGAGCATAGATACCTATTAAATGCATAAAACATCTGCTTTTACAGTCAATGTGCACATACAAATGTCCCAAAAAGTTTTGGGCACTTAAAAGGGAAGTGTGTAAAATATTTCCTTTTATATAGCAATAAATAAGACATTTATATGTTGACACCCCCAAAAAGTATACATGCTGTGAATCTCTGGTGCTGTCAAAACATTGCTCTTTTTGTTTGAGCATCCTGACCAGCATGACACAGCAACATTGGCTCAATTAATGGTTTGGGCAGGAAAGGATGTTGTGCAGAGCTGTGATGCTGATAACCTTGTTCTGTCACAGCTCAGACAGACTTCCTAATACACTCTGAACTTTGACACTGTCTGTAAAACACATTTTACTGTCACACGCATATAGTGTAACCCTGAGAAGCTCATGCCGGTCTAAAAAAGCAGAACAATTTAGCTGGGGAAACTTTACCCAAAATATTACTGAGATTACTATGCCCAGAAAAATGTTGCAGCTTTCAGATCTGGAATTTGTGCATCTAATTAATTTAAATGCTCAAGATTACACAAATTAACTTTTATTGCTCAGAAGTTATTCTTTTATAACTAATGCAGAGTTTAAACTACATAATTTCTAGCCCTGATTTTCCACTCGCTGACAGTTAATGGAGATCGCCGACAAAATCCCGAAATCAGAGGCAGATTGGTGCTCGCTCCCGTAAACGACAATTGCTATGTGTGAATTTTCAAAGAGAGATCATTTTCAATCTGAGAGATGCGCCGATGTGTCGCAGATGCCCGAGAGATATTTAGCAGGTTAAATATCTAGACCTGTCTGCGACTCCAAGTCCTGCAGTGAGAAATGTGTTTTGATTCTCCATGAACCCAGTCTTATCATGCATCTATTTGTATGGTGAGCACAATAATATAGTTTCTATCAGAATAAATTTGCATACACATCAGCTTTTCAGTTATTTGAAACAAAAGCAAAGCAAATACATGAACTGAAATCGCAAATCGCTAAATACATCCGAGATCGAATGACAAATGCCAAATGATTTGTATAGTATAGTTGGATTGAGTTGTCTTAAATTAATGTACATTTCATGCGTTACGGTATATATCTATACTAGTAACCATGATCGGCAATGCTGCAATTGGCTGGTTGGTACAATAGCCAAAGAGCCAGCCCAGTTTTTCACTGCTGCAGAGCAACAATTATTGCTTGAAGGATTTGAAGAATTTCAAAACCTTATTAAAATGCCAAGAAACACCTCAAAAGCTGCCAAAACAAGGAAAGAGGGCTGGCAAAAAGTTGCAGACAAATTAAATGCGTATAAATGTTCCCCATGATGCATTTTTTATAAGCTTTTTACAGTATTTTATAAACTTTTTTTTGTTTTGGTTATTGGTTTTGTGTTTTGACATTTTATTCTCTAAATGTCAGAGCCAACTCAGAACCCACTAGAACTTGGGAACAAGTAAAAGTGAAATATAAGAATATTCAGCAAAATAGTAATTCTTTACTTCTTATACTGTGCTTTAAAATACACTTTTTTAAATGGTGTTTTTGTCTGTTTGGAAACAGCAACCAAGAAAAAGGCAAGGGGAGAAAAACACAGGTGGTGGTCCTGTACCTCCACATTATACCCCAGCAGAAGAGCTGTGCAGCCAGGGAGCAGTAGCAGCAACACCTTCATTACTGGTAAAGGTTTCAATTCTTTCTTTTTTGTTAGTTGTTCATTATATTGAGATTTTTTTTTTTTTTTGTGCAGTTGTAGATAATACTGTACACCAACACTTCTACCAGTTCCCAAACAAGTGTTAAATGAAGCATGTGTAGTAAATACATTTTTACATAAGTCAAAAAAAAAAATGTACCGGGGGAAATGTGCAACTGTGTTTGATACCCATTGTATGTTCATTGCAGGACAGTGTAGAAACCCTTTCAGATGGTTGTCCTTTGGAAGAAGTACCTGTAAATGTTTAAATATCTTTGTGGCAGGGCAGAGGGCGGGCCGTGTCATGATGATACACACCCAGTTACGTATTAGGCTAATCAAGCCTCCGAGAGGGATAAAGGCCGATGGCAGACGGTGGTGTGACGAGAGAGATAATTTACGGACATGTCCGTCATATATATATATATATATATACACGTGTGTGTGTGTGTGTGTGTGTGTGTGTGTGTGTGTGTGTGTGTGTGTGTGTGTGTTTGTCCTTTGTTTATTAATAAAACCTTATTTATATTGACAAGCCAGTTCTTGCCTCCTCCTTTCCCTTCTTAAATCCCTTTACAATCTTTAATTGCATGTAACTGTAATATTTCTCCAATTAAGACTGCAATAACAGTTGCAAGAGTCCATATCAACAGAGAGGCCTTCATCTGCTGCTGAGTCTGCACAGAAAAGTGGTACAGAGATGAGGAAAATATTAGATTTTTTTCTTCTTTTTTATTCTTGATTAAATATATTAATTTCTCCATAAAATGCACAGGTGACATCTGTTCCCTATATAAAAGGTGTCTTGTGACAAAGATTGAATATATGTGTCACGATTCTCTGTTGTCTGCCCTGTGCATTGCCTCTGTCATCTGTTCCCCATGGACTACACTTCCCATCATTCTGTAATGAGGCAGACGAGGAATGAGCATCTAAATGCAGCTTTTAATGAAAAAACAAAAGATGAACAAGGTAACTCAGAATATAACGAAAAAAACAAAAACGCAGGAAACCAAGAACAGGGCTTGGAACAAGACATGAATACATATAACAACTGACAAAGACTGAACAGAAATCAGGGCATGATATACACAACTACAAATGAGAAAATTAAACACAGGTGAGGAACAATGGGGAACAGCTATAGGTGATCAGAGCATGGGATGATGGGAAGTGTAGTCCATGGGGAACAGATGACAGAGAATCGTGACAATATGGAA
This sequence comes from Moxostoma hubbsi, assembly GCA_032164185.1. Taxonomy (NCBI): domain Eukaryota; kingdom Metazoa; phylum Chordata; class Actinopteri; order Cypriniformes; family Catostomidae; genus Moxostoma; species Moxostoma hubbsi. Next base: position 32,353,773 of record JAVLUX010000034.1, on the reverse strand, counting down.
CTTAAAAAGCAAAAATTCCTACAAGAGATTGAAATTGACAATTTGAGGAAAACAAAAATTCAACTGGAGATAGAGTTGTTTCAGAGAGAACTTCAGAGTAATTGCTAAATCACTTTCACGTAGACTAATATTGTTGACTGTACATAATATCTCTTATTACTGGTAAAAGATGACCGGTTGCTGCTTTTGACTGAGAGGGCTAAAATATACAGAAATAAAATACTTGTCTTTTCTTTATTCAAAAAGGTTAATCAAAAATTGTGTTCCACAATTCTATCCCTTTCTGCTCTTCCACTAGGTTGGTCCAGGTGCACTGGCTGGAGGTCATCATCAGGCTGTACCTCCACCACAGGGTTCCTCCCTTTTCGGATGGTGGCAATGTTGTGTAGTACACAGCATGCAACAAAAATATTGCAGGCCCTGTCAGGTGCAACCCTCAGACATTTCAGACACTGAAATCTTCCCTTCAGTTTCCCGAAGGTCATTTCAATGTGTGACTTGTCCTGGCTAGAGCTGCATTATAACTGGTTTGTGGCCTGGGGTTTGGGTCAGGGAATGGAGTCATGAAATACTGCCTGCAGGCATAGCCACTGTCTCCACCCAGGATCCCATCATAATCACCTGTGTAATGGAAAAATGCAGTTCAGTTAGGCCCAGCATAAGTGCATTTAATACAGTGAGCTTGACATTTCTATTTTCTTTTACCGCGTTCAAATAATGTGCATAAATGTGATTCTCTGAAGATTCTTGAATCATGCACTGATCCAGGCCATTTTGCCTCTATGTTGTTTTTTAGGCGCATGGAGTCACACACCATCTAAGACATTTTATTTAGTCCATGTCAGTCAACTGCATTTGACATTTTGATTCAATACCTTTTAGCTTAATATACTATTAATAATCTGAAAGCTCAACAATATTGAGATAATCTTAATAGTAGCCTACTTGCAAGTTTATACTGTGAACCCCCTTTCTGTTCACAAAATCGCATTCATTGGGGTCTGATGGAGCCTTGATTGGAATGTTTGTGCATTCTGTGGCACCAATCACGTTTGGGAAGCCTGAGGGACACATAAGCAATGCCTATTGGCATGGTCATAATTGCGTGATCTTCAATTAGGATCCAATCTATCCCGCATTTTGTGTAGAATTCTGAAAGCTCTCCGTATTATTAGTGCACCTTCTGCATCATGTTGCTCTCGTAAAAATGGAGAGGACATGGCTGCGACAGACTTCCTGCATCACCTCTGCTTATAAAGCCACAATCTAATCCTGTTTACATGAGATAAATCAGCTCCAAAGCTGAATTGAGTTTACGGACCTGTTGCTATGCCAGCAACACTGGGATGAGCTTCGAAGTACCAAACCAGCCTGGATCTGGAACAATGGATTCCAGATAACTGAGTTATCCACATATGAAGAATTGGCCCCAGCAGGCAGATACCTGCGATCATAGCTAAATTATTTATTTACCTCCAACTCTCTCTTCAGAACAGACAATACTTGCTGCCTTGTTCTCCCCAACCATACTCTCTTCCATATTCTTTTCTTTTTCTTTTTGTTTTTTTGCTGCAAATCAGCGCACAAACTACTTGGATCACAAGCTTCTTGCGGACCACCATTTTTAGAGGGAAGAAATCCTATCTCACGCGTGATCTTATGTCATTTCCTGTATCACTTCTCGCATGCGTTTTGTTGTGAAACGTAATTTGGAGACCAGACAGAGTTGCCAGGGATTCTTCCTAGTGAAATATTTTGCAATGTGTGACCCCCTGTTGCCGATCCCTTGTTTAATGTGCAAACCACAGCAACTTCAAGATACCCCATTATAGACAGACAGTGATATGTACAACAACCCGATGACTTTGAAAGTCGTATAATGTGTGGGTGGCATAAAAGAGTTCTCAGTTATGTTTCCTACAAGCATCAACATTGTCTCAAATGGTTTTCCTAAAATTCCCAACATGTTCAAATCGGTGTGTTAGTTTTTTGTTTAGTTTTTCTCAGGAGAAATATCTAAGTAGGAGACTCTTCTACATTTGCTCCTTGTTTATTCTATTTCCTGTCTAGGAAAAACAATGGAGAAATTATAGAGATCGTATATGTAATTTTTGTTTCCTATCGGTACACTTTGCCCACAGACACCTGATCCAAGGCCAGCAATTAACTTTTTGAGGGTGATGTGGTCATTTGTCACTATTTGCACAAGTCTCTGAATGTTTCCACTATGAAATTAGACTCTGCCAGCCTAACAATTCCCAACCCTATCCTTACAGCACCCACCAATCACAGCTCACGTTTGGGAGCCTGCTAAGTTTTTTATTTTCCGTGCAGTCTGTACTTAGTGTTCGTGGGAACAAGAAGTCAGTCACCTTGGCGTCTCTCCTCCAAACAAATCAATATAAATGTAGCTTCGGTAAAAAATAATAATAGTAATAATAATTTGCAACAAATGTGTTTGTCATCTAAAATTAACCATTCTAATGTGTTAGTCCCAATCCTCCAATCTGATTGGATAATCATATTTACATTTACATTTATTCATTTGGAAGATGCTTTTATCCAAAACGACTTACAAAAGAAGAAGAATCCATCAAAAGCGATTCATTTTAAGGAGACAGGAGTACGAAAAATGCTGCATTACAAAGTTTCACTAGCATCAGAATAATAGTATCCAAGAGAGATTAGAGTGCAACAAGAATATATATATATATATATATATATATATATATATATACACTGTATAAATTATTATAATTATTATTATTATTATTTGTGTAAAAGCAATGATACCTTTCAATGATTGTAACACCACACTTGTCTCTGTTTGTGGTTTTCCAGACAAGCTGTCAATCAGCAATTTGTATGATGGCACGCAACGTGATCCTGCTATTTTCATTAGCATAGGAAAAATATGAAAAATAACTGGCCATTATGTGTCTTTAATATTAGTTACTTGACATTAATTTCTTGTTAATAGAACTGTTTTATAAAAGCAAGATCAATAATAATAATATAGTACAGGTCACTTGTAAATTGTGATAATTGCAAGTCATTACACACTGCAAAGGTTCAAAAAGCACATAAAAGCAGCATAAATGTAACTCACGTGGTTAAATCCATGTCTTTAGAAGTGATAAGTGTGGGTGAGAAGCAGACCAATATTTTAGTCCTATTTTTGTGCTTTTTGGATCTTCAAAGTTCTGACCTCCATTCACTTGCATTGTATGGATGCAGAGCTGAAATATTCTTTTAACAATCTTTGTTTGTGTTCAGAAGACAACAGAAAGTCATACACATCTGGGATGTTGTGAGGGTGAGTAAATCATGAGAGAATATTCATTTTGGGGTGAACTATCCCTTTAACTCTGCGTAATAACTGACGTTCATCTTGTAAACGATGATCTGAAGTGGTTGGAAAACATCCTAAAGCCACAAGCACTCCATTACAAGCCTGGCAGCATCACATGCGGGAGTTACGCCTTTATTTTGGGTAATCTTTTTTTTCCCTATAGCTACGACCTTAGAGCTGCTTGTGCGTGTGTGTGTTGCTGTTTTTTTTTTTTTAAAGTTAATAACAGTATTTAAGCCTCTGTGATCAGAGGTCTTTAAGGTACTGTACTCATCTGTATCTCAAACAGCCTTAAATGAACTTTAACCAAGCATGAAAACATCATCTGTCAAAAAATCACACTAGCAGGCATGGTGTCTCCTCTAACATACAGTATAGACAAGAAGAGGAACTCCAGCATAATGTTTGTCACTTGTAAACCAGTGCTAAGATAATTACAAGACATTTCGTTCTGCATTTTTTCTGGATACTGGAAATAAGTCCATACACACAAGGTGCCCAGAGAGAAACAGAAAGAGATATCTTAAGAAGAGGGTGCTTGAATTGAGATATACACTGGCGGCCAAAGGTTTGGAATAATGTACAGATTTTGCTGTTTTAGAAGGAAATTGGTACTTTAATTCATTTAAGTGGCATTCAAGTGATCACAAAGTATAGTCAGGACATTACTGATGTGAAAAACAGCACCATCACTATTTGAAAAAAGTCATATTTGATCAAATCTAGACAGACCCAATTTCCAGCAGCCATCACTCAAACACCTTATCCTTGAGTAATCATGTTAAACTGATAATTTGCTACTAGAAAATCACTTGCCATTATATCAAACACAGTTGAAAGAAATTTGTTTCATTAAATGAAGCTTAACATTGTCTTTGTGTTTGTTTTTGAGTTGTCACAGTATGCAATAGACTGGCATGTCTTAAGATCAATATTATGTCAAAAAACAGCTTTCTCTAGAAACTCATCATTCAATCATTGTTTTGAGGAATGAAGGCTATACAATGCTTGAAATTGCAAAAAAAAAAAAAAAAAAAAAAGATTTCATACAAAGGTGTAAATCTTCAAAGACAAAAGACAACTGGCTCTAACAAGGACAGAAAGAGATGTGGAAGGCCAGATGAACAACTAAACAACAGGATAAGTACATCAGAGTCTCTAGTTTGAGAAATAGACACCTCAGCTGACAGCTTCATTGAATTCTACCCGCTCAACACCAGTTTCATGTACAACAGTAAAGAGAAGATTCAGGGGTGCAAGGCCTTATGGGAAGAATTGCAAATAAAAAGCCAGAAACAGAAAAACAAAAAGAAAAGGTTAGAGTGGGCAAAGAAACAGACGTTGGACAACAGTTAATTGGAAAAGAGTGTTATGGATCCCCATTGAGGTTTTGTGGGATCAGCTAGACTGTAAGGTGCGTGAGAAGTGCCGACAAGACAGTCACATCTATGGCAAGTGCTACAGGAAGTGTGGGGGTCAAATGTCACCTGAATATCTGGACAATATGACAGCTGGAATGCCAAGATTTGCAAAGCTGTTATTGCTGCACATGGAGGATTTCTTGATGAGAACTCATTGAAGAAGTTTAAGAAGTTTTCTTTTTTCAAATTCTAATAATCATTTTCACATTTTCAATGTCCTGACTATACATTGTGATCAGTTGAGTGCCATTTGGTGAATAAACTTACCAGTTTCTTTCCATAAGAGCAAAATCTGTACATTATTCCAAACTTTTGGCCGCCAGTGTAAGTGTATGGTTGTATTAGGCCGTGGAGGGAATGTTGCACTTACGATGCAGTCTAAGTTTCAAAGGTCGATACATAAACCAAAAGTGTATTAGAATCACCACAAAATGATGTGATTGCTTCAGCAATTGCGTTTTTCATCTCAAATTTGCTTTTGTTTCACTGTCCGTTAGGTTTAGGGTTGGAAATTTCACCTCAAAACTGCCGCAATACATGTAAAAATGCCACAGTCACATAATTTCATGAGATCAGGGTGCTTTCTTTTATTGTACACAAAAGGATGCATTTTGAAGAATGTCAATACCATGAAAGCATACAGTGACCTGGTGCTGTCAAGCTCCAAATAAGACTAGCATTTAAGTAGTCATTACGACTTGTGCGCTATTTTTCAGTATGAGGAATAGACTGAAATTAAAGTGATTATTCCATAAATCTTCCCCCTCTCAAATCTCATCCGCATACGTGCATATTCAAAAGCATTTCTCCTTACTGAACATGATGATTCTCAATTAGAGTTGAGAGCTACCACAGAGGATGTGAATTATGTCTTAAATTTCAGTTTGTTCCTCAAACAAATATTGTGTACAACTTGAGAAGACTTGAAATATATAGTGCATGAGTCGTGTAGACTACTTTTTGGTCCTGTGTTGTACATTTTGGAGCTTGACAGCCCATGGTCAAATCTGCTATAATTGTATGCCAAGTAGCAACCACTTCAGGTGAACTGTCTATCCCTTTTAAGATAGGGGTTCAATTCAAGTTAAGCTCAATCCACAGCATTTGTGGCATAATGTTGATTTCAACCAAAAACTATTTAAACTTTCCCCTTGTTTATTTAAAAAAAATAAAATAAATAAATAAATAAAACAGTTACCGTAAGGGACTTGGGGCCTGTCCGTAAAACCTAAAATACATGTTATTTCAAAAGTATATAGCCACAAGATGTAAGAATTATAGGGGAGAACGGGGTTAGATGGAACACTTTTCATTCTTTGTTTCATATCTCTTGGAACAAACATTAAGAGACCCCAACTTGCTGCAAATAAAAGCTTAAGTTCTTGGGTAAAAAACAAACACATTCAATGTCAGCAAATATTTATTGACTTTTGTTAATCATTTATTAAAGTTATGTTGTGCAAAGGTTATGGGATTGGTTGGCACAGTGTTAAAACAGTTTTAAGGGAGACACAACACACTATTTTAAACCTGAACAACTAAACTCAAGACATGTTCAGCGTATATCAATATTTTGAGATGTGATGATGTAATTAAAGTGTTCACACAAAAAATGAAAATTCTCTCATTATTTACTCACCCAGATGTCTTTGACTTTCTTTCTTCTGCGGAACACAAATAAAGATTTTAAAGATTTTTTAGCTCTGTAGGTCCATACAATGCAAGTGAATGGTGGCCAGAACTTTGAAGCTCCAAAAATCACATAAAGTAAACATAAAAGTAATCCAGTGGATAAACCTATATCTTCAGAAGTGATATGATAGGTGTGGATGAGAAACAGATCAATATTTAATTCCCTTTTAACTCTAAATCTTCACTTTCAGATGTTACAAATCTCATATAAAAATGTAACTCATACCCATCACTATTAATTAAATTTAAATTTAAGTTTAGTTTTTTTTTAAGTTTATGTTGTGAGTTTATGATTTGCTTTCACATAGATAAAATGAAAAGTTGACTTTAAAGAGGCCCTATTATGCTTTTTGGGATTTTACCTTTCCTTTAGTGTGTAACAGCTCTTTGTGCATGTAAATGGTCTGGAAAGTTGCAAAGCAAGTTCATGCAAAAGGGAGTAATTCTCTGCCACAGACAACACTTCTCAAAAACTACAACAAATGGCTGGATTGTACTCCAGCCAATTTTTCCGTAAAATATCTACACCACTTTGTAACACATTTGCATAATGCCCGCCTAAGGGCTACTTTGGCCCATCCTCAAACAAACTTTGTTATAGCCGAGGCCAGAATGAGTTGGGTTAGTGTTGTCGAGAAGATGCAATGAAGCTGTTTTCTTCACTATGAAAGCAAAACCTTGGGACAATATGGCGCTTCAGAATCACAACTTGTATTTATGCTTGATTATTTGTGGATTTATCTGCTACCGAGAGTATAAATGCAGAGTTTTATGTTGAAGCTACGGTGCACACCCAGTCAGTGTACCCTTGGTTATGGTAAGGGACGTTACTTTCTGACACATGCTCTATGTGGTTGACCAATCACAACAGACTAGGTCAGCTGACCAATCAGAGCAGAATTGACTTTTTGGAAAGGGGGGCTTTAAAGTGAAAGGAATTTAATCAAATTAATTTCGGCCAGAGTATGAAGAATGGAAAAAGAAATGTACGGTATGAGAAAAATGTGTTCCCTTTCTGTGACTCACTCAACTTTGTGTCGATTGTAGTTACACAAGGGGTCTCTTCTGAGAGCCTCGCGTACCTCTGAACTTGAGAAAAGGCAAATTTCAAGTTGGCAGACTTGCATTTTGCATGCATGAATTTGCATGCTCCGCCCATGGACATACGGGTATAAAGGGGAGCGGGGAAGTGACTGTCAGACAGATTTTTTCTTCTGAGCCGAACGGTTGTGTGATCAGCGAGCTGTGTGTCACGACTACTTCACCCACCTCTGCAAGAGAGCTTTCTGTTGGATCTGACGGCACATTCCAGAGGCTTTCTCCTCTCTGCACGCTGTGCAGACTCTACCCCTGGGCACTTCGACAGCGAGTTTGACAAAGAGTTTGATTTCTCTAAAAGAGTTTATTCTCCTCTAAAATAGTTTTTTCTGGTAAAAGAGCAACATACACAAGCAAGTGTTCCCGACATGCTGCAGAATCTGTGCTCTGCCACCAACCTCGCTCTCAGGGCAACGAAGGTCACAGCGCTAGCACTCGGGCGGGTGATGGCCACCCTCATGGTCCAGGAACGCCACCTGTGGCTGAACTCTGTTGAGATGCACGACATTGACAAAGCCCGCTTTCTCAACGCCCCCCGTCTCCCAGTTCGGTCTCTTCAGCGAAACCGTCGACACTTTGCCCAGCAGTTTTTTGTGGAGAGGAAGCAGACGGAGGCCATCTCTGTCCCCCGGTGGAGAGCCAGGAGGAGAATCCTCAGTTCTCCCTTTGTTTTCACCGCACCCCCTTTGGAATGCGGTACTCAAATTATGAATAAAAGAGCAATTCCCTTTACACACACTCCCGTTCAAAATGCTCATGCAGAGACAAATTTGAATTCAGCCTTCGGCATCAAGATTGGTTCGTGTCGGTAGACCTGAAGGACGTGTACTTTCAAATCTCCATTCTGCCTCAACACCGACCCTCTTACGGTTCGCGTTCGACGGCCAGGCGTATCAGTACAAGGTCCTCCTCTTCGGCCTGTCCCTGTCCCCTCATGTCTTCACCAAGTTCACAGAGGCAGCCCTTGCCACACTACGGGAAGTGGGCATCCACATACTCAATTATCTCGATGACTGGCTCATCCTAGCACATTCTCGAGAGTTACTATGCGCCCACAGGGACCAGGTGCTCATGCTCCTCAGCCGTTTAGGGCTTCAGGTCAACTGGGAAAAAAGCAAGCTCTCTTCGGTTCAGAGCATCTCTTTTCTCGGTTTCAAGTTTGACTCGGTCTCAATGTCAGCAAGCCTCACAACCGAGTGTGCGCAGTCCTTGCATATGTTATCCTCGGGTTGATGCATATGAGACTGCTCCAGCACTGGCTTCAGACTCGAGATGGGCATGGCCCACGGCAGATACCGTGTGTTTATCACCCCTTCCTGCCGTAAGACTTTCAACCCTTGGACAGACCTCTGTTTTCTGTGGACAGGAGTCCCCCTACAGCAGGTGTCCAGATGTGTCGTGGTCACCACAGACACCTCTCGACTGGGTTCAGGTGCCATGTGCTAAGGGCACACAGCCGTTGGCTCCTGGATGGGGCCCCATCTGCGCTGGCACATCAAATGCCTTGAATTGTTGGCTATACTCCTCGTCCTGTGGAGGTTTCTCCTGCTGATTCGGGGCAAGCATGTCTTGATCCGTTCAGACAGCACTGCCAAGGTAGCATACATAAATCTCCAAGGTGGTGTACGCTTCCGTCACATGTCACAACTCGCCCGCCATCTCCTCCTTTGGAGTCAGCTGCGACTAAGGTCACTGCTCACCACTCATATCCCAGGCGACCGCAACGTGACAGCATTTCGCTCAGCGGAGAGTGGAGGCTCCACCCCCAGGTGGTCCAGCTGATTTTGGGTCGCTTTGGCAGGGCACAGATAGATCTCTTTACCTCCCAAGACAACTTCCACAGCTAGCTCCGGTACTCCCTAACGGAGGCCCCTCTCGGCACAGACATGTTGTCACACAGCTGGCCCCGGGGGCTGTGCAAGTATGCATTTCCCCCAGTAAGCCTTCTTGCACTGGTGCTGTGCAAGGTCAGGGAGTACGAGGAACAGGTCACCTTGGTGGCTCCTTATTGGCCCACCTGGACCTGGTTCTCGGATCTCACGCTGCTCATGACAGCATCTCCCTGGCAAATTCCCCTGAGTATGTACCTTCTTTCTCAGGGACGGGGAACCCTCTGGCACCCACGCCTAGACCTCTGGAATCTCCATGTCTGGCCCCTGGATGGGACACGGAAGACTTAAGCAGTCTACCACCTGCAGTCGTAGACAAGATCATCAATCAAGTGGCGTCTGTTCGCAAATTGGTGTTCTTCCAGATCTTAAGACCTGCAGAGATGCGCAGTTCAGTCAGTGCTTTCATTCATGCAGGAGAGGCTGGAGGGGAGGCTGTCCCCCTCCACCTTGAAGGTGTATATCGCTGCTATTGCAACCCTCCACGACACAGTAGACGGCAAGACCCATGGTATGCATGACTTGATTATCAGTTTCAATAGAGGCACACGGAGGTTGAACCCTTCCCGGCCAAGCCTGTTCCCCTCCTGGGATATCACAGTGGTCCTCTCAGGCCTTCAGATACCCCCATTTGAGCCACTTGATTCAGTCAAGCTCAAAGCCCTCTCCTTGAAAACAGCCCTCCTGATCACGCTCACTTCCATCAAGAGGGTTGGGGACCTGCAAGTGTTCTCTGTCAGCGACACTTGCCTGGAGTTCGGTCTGGCAGATGCTCACATCATCCTAAGACCGCGTGCCCAAGGTTCATACAACCCCCTTCAGTGACCCGCCTCTTCGTTGCTGTGTCTGGTACGTGCTTTGCGTATCTACATGGACTGCACACAGGACTTTAGATGCTCTGAGCAGCTCTTTGTCTGCTTTGGCGGTGTTTTGTCATGTCTAAGCCGGTAGAACTCGGTAATACGGAATTGCCGACCGGGTGTTCCGCTTGCACCTTGTGCCCTTCACGAAGCTGATCCAGTGTGCCTTCTCTCCCAGGTTAGCCAGTAAGCTCTTGCTTCCTGGATGCTCTTCCTTCCCTAGCCTTCTGGCCGCAGATTCAGCGGAAGAATTCGCCACCAGACCAACAACGAGTCAAGTGCTCCATGTTGGGCTTGGGCTCCACAGGCATAGTTCCCACTTCAGGCAACTCCCTGTGACGTATTTTTCACGGTACTGTCCCCCTGCTGGCAGGACCCGCGTCTCCCTTGGGTAGTCCCTGCTGCCCCCGGTCGCCGTGTCTGTAGCAACTCCTCCCTTGTCAGGCAGGATCTACCACCACACCTTGTCCACGGGTGGCTTGACAACCCCCGTGTGTATTGGCCACAAGTTACCTCCCCCCAGTCTGGGCAGGTTGTGATCTCAGCAGGGCATTTTCCCCCTGAAAGAATAGGAATGGGAAAGGATGCCTTCCCCGATGCATCTATAGTGTTAAGATAGCCCCAACCGCTTTTTAAATCTATGATGAGAAACATAGAGAGAGAAGAGGTTGTGGCTGGCTGACTGGCTGGCTCCCATACAAGTCGTGTCGCCTGTTCCTGTACGGGTACTGGGGACCTAAGAGCGGTACATGACATCTTTTAGTGTGGTGTTGGGGAGGGTTACGTGCAGCCGAGCCAGCTGCTTCTAGCACGCAGCAGCCTGTTTGCACCTGGCTCAGCAGTCACGTAACACGGGTAGTGCATGGTGTTTTGAAGTGGGACCCCTTGTGTCACTACAATCGACAAAACGTCGAGTGAGTAACAGAAGGGGAACATCATGGTTACTGTTGTAACCTCCATTCCCTGATGGAAGGAACGAGACGTTGTGTTCCCCTTGCTACGTCACTATCCCTACCACTGTAATTCGCCGTAACTGTATTCTCGGCTCCTCTGTGAAAACCTGTCTGACAGTTGCTCCCCATTATACCCGTATGTTCGGGGGTGGGGCATGCAAATTCTGTCTGCCAACTTGACATTGGCCTTTTCTCAAGTTCAGAGGTACGCGAGGCTCAACGTCTCGTTCCTTCCATCGGGGAACGGAGGTTACAACAGTAACCATGATGTTTTTTGAACATAAAACCATTTAAACCTATTCTAGTAGACCACCAAAATAAACTTATGAACATATAAATTACCATAATATGGGCTCTTTAAAATATTTAACATTCAAGAAGGTGAACATTTAGATGTTATGCTTTTGTGGAATTACCAGAAGTTAACTCTTCTGAAAGTCTTAACAATTATAGGACTGAATCATTTGCAAAAGGCAAAAATTGTGAGGAAAGAGGCCCCCCCCTCCAACCTCCCAAAACAATCCTCTGATCTTATCATCCTAACCAAAACCAGAGGATGTTTTCTCAGATATAAATAATCCTGGTCTCTCAAAATAATCCAAACTTGATCATATGATATCAGTTAGCATGTTGTTGACAGATTATTACTTTTCTTTCTGAGTTTATATTTAAACAGCCCTCTGTTGTAAATTAGTATTTTTTTCAGTGTAATATGGAACAAATCTGTGCACACTGAAGTTCCCAAAACATGCTAATGTCAGTCAATATTTAAAAAAATCAGTGGTGACATAATAATTAAATGGTCACATGAGTCATTTTTCAGTCAGGAACTCTTTGAACTTTGTATTTATTTATTTTTTTTCATACACACAAAAACAATTAAAGGAAGAGTTCACCCAAAAAGAGTTGTTAGACAGAACGACAACATTTTAACAGTTTCCATTCACTTTCAGTCTATGAAAGAAATTTGCATGAAATGTGTTGCCATTCTGCCTAACATCTCTTTTTGTTGGGTGCATTCGTGCCTTGCTTGACCAGAAAAGACTTTGATAACACTTTGTATCATGTGTTACCAGGAAATTGGTATCTGTTTAAATAATGATATCATTGGTGACATACCAGCCCATGACAAAAACTTCTGTAAACATTATTAGTCATCAAGTCTTTGACCTACTTGTGCCTTTACATAACACACAACCACACCCACACCCACGCAGCTTTAGTATGCACACCATAGGCTATTTTAGAGACAAACTCTCTTGATTAAAGGGATAGTTCACCCAACAAATTAAAAAGCTTTAACACATGGAGATGTTAGACAAAGTGCGAGCCTCAATCGCCATGCACTGTCATTATATAGAAAAAAAAGATGCAATGAAAGTGAATGGTGACTGAGATTAACATACTGCCCAAAATCTCCTTTAGCGTTTCACACAAGAAAGAAAGTCTAATAGGTTGAACCAACATCAGGGTTAATAAATTATAATAGTGTATTCATTTTCGGTGAGCTATCCCTTTAAATTCTGACCCACAGCAGGTCATCTTATCTGACTGCCCTTCTCTTTGATGTCCTCATCTCTCCCTCCTGGCCCGTTGTTGTTTTATGGCTGAATCATATCTCTCTCTGGGTGAAATCTACTCTTGATTTATGCTGGTCCCCTCTGTTAACAAAGCACCGGGCGGCAGGGATGGAGCCATCACATTCTGCACGTAGCCCCGCAACAGGAAGACACAGGCCTGCTAAAGCTGCTATGAATGACATAAACACTGGCTGCTAGTGACAAAAGGTACAGCTAAATATAGTCTGACAGTGATGTCTCACATCACTGCCACATGTAGAGAGGTCATGTGAGCAAGGCCTTGTGTCGGATCTAATCACCTAGATCATTTTAAATAAATAAATCATATACTTAGGAGGGGCCTAATTCTGCTTTTGTTTTATTTTTGTACAGCATTAAGTCATGCTAAAAAAGGTTTTTTATATGCCCATAGGAAAGAAAAAGCATAAGAGATCTCTGTTATATCTCAGTTGTTTCTCCAATACAGCAATGAGTTTAAATGGAGAGCAAATGAGGACTCCTGCATTTCACATGTTTCTCCTGAGAAAGAGATCCCAGAAATCTCACATGTGTCTCCTTTAGAGTTTCACAAGCAATCTCAAACTGTGCAGATTTACCAAAGATACCAAAGTCTGCAATCCAAAGTCAAATGATTATCATTTCAATTTGAACATTTTTCATCAAATTCTTCCAAGATCAAGTAACCTGAGATTTAGTATACACATTAGTTTTAAAGCTATCTATACATCTCATTTATGTTTATTTCTAATTGAAATATAATGTAAGAAACATCTGGAACATAGTTGATACATTAAAGGAATGTATCAAGGAAAGGTATGCAAAAAATGTTCCTACTCCCTGAAAGACATTACTGAAATAAATGTTGTGAGATATCTCACCGGTCTATATGAAAGCTTTAGACTCTGTAAACCGCAAACAAAAATGTACATGTGTGCATTCTCATTGAATTGTAGTTTCAGCAAAGTTTTGTGGCTTACTGCTATTTTTTTCCCATGTTGTTCATAACACTTTTCAGTTGGGGGCGCTATTTTGCTGCAGTTGTTCTCATCAACCGTTTATGCATGATGTCAGTCTCAATAAAGCCCATTTGGTATCTTTGGAGTGCAGGGTTTTTGAAAGAGGGGGTGTGGCTAATTCTATGGCTTTGTCTTGTGGAAGATGAATGGCTAAAATTGCTTACAGCATCTTTAATGAAACATAACTGAGATCTCCATTAAGTCTCCCAACCTTGAAAGAGCAATATAATTGTTCTCTGGGACTCATCAGTTACTCTAACTACAGGTTACAGCACTAACAAAAAAATACCATGGTAAACCATGGTATTCTATAAATACATTTTGGTTCCATCTAATACGATGATCATTCAGAACCATGGTGCTGTACATATCGCTATGTTACCCAATGGGGTAATGCATTACCATGGAACCCAGTTCTTGTGGTGCCATCAGCCAATCAGTGTTTTCAGAACCAGTGTTGGGCGTTATCAGTTTGCAAAATAGTTACTGTAATCTAATCACTTTTTAAAAAAAAAAAAAAAAAAAAAAAACAGACATTCTTGTAATCAGATTACAGTTACTGACTTTCAATTATGGTAGTTACATTTCAGTAAATTACTTGGGTTACACATACTTCGAAAATAATATTATTTATTATAATATAATTTACATTTTAAAACAACCAAACAGCAATATGCAAAAGGTAGTGATACAACAATATTAAACCATTGTTTTGACCAACTGACATTTATGAAACCCGAGAACACAGCTGAGTTAAAATCTTCATTGTATTCTTGACTTTTGCTAATAGTTTACCAGTGTGAGTTGTATTATGCTTACTTGTTAACTCAAGAGCTAATACAAAAATATGATGAGATGTACATTTTAGTTTGGAGGACAGAATTCACAAAACAATATTCTTATTTAAGAGGGTTTTGAAACCAACATTCAAAAAACTGCTATAGAAAACAAACATTTGTGTATTGGACTTTTGACAATATAGTTGTTGAGATACAACCTTTGTGACATCTTCCCCAGGTGGTCTCTAATTTCACAGTGCAAGACCATAAAAGACTTACAAATCTATTTCTTTTCCAGGCCAGAGGAAAATAAGAATAAGTGCAGTCTTGAAGGGAGTTGTCATGTTATCTGAGTGGAGGTTTAGGGCTGCTGTGATTTGCGGGAGCAGTTTGTGTTTAGTGTGGTTAGGTGAAGGCGGTCAGGCAGTGGATCACCCATGCTGGTGAAGCACTTCAGTTATTTTGTGGTCAGAAATAAATTTGCTTATCTCGTTGTGTGAATAATGTCTGTGTAAACTCATGTGGGCCTGGTTTGAATTGTGCTGATTTATCATTGAGTCACAGCAGCAGAGTGGATTGAAATTGGGGGTCTAAAACAGAAACTATGTAATGAAACAATTTAACTTTTTTTAATAAAACCATTATTAATGTGTACATGTTCTGTGAAAATCACTAATGAACAGTTATGTATTCAATACATTTGTTATACTTATGATTAGTATTGGGAATCAAGAACTCGCTCTTATTTTTCTATTAATTTATTTGAAATCCTAAAACCAAATTTCATATAAATTTCATTTTACCATTGTGTTAACGTTAGTTCCATTTAAGCTTCTATTGAGGGGTTTGAGCTCGTCCTCAAAAGTATTAAAATAATCATTTATGGGATCATTAAGGAAATGGAATGGTTAAATGGAATTGGAATCAGAACTCAGATTCTTATCCCTACTTGCAATGGCCAGCAAAGGAGTGTTGTAATGGAAGTGTTGAAATGTAGTGGTTTGACTGAGAGCAGGTCATTGTTATGGTGACCAGAGCTTTTTGTCATCAACTTGTATAAACAAAAGAAGCACTGCTGCTCACTTCATGCTGTATCAGTTAACCAAGTGCCCTATGAGGGAACTGTTTCACAGAAAAAACTGCAGCGACCGCAAACATCTCAAGACCTTGTCATGGGAACATGCTCAGGAACGCGAGAGAGGGGATGAGAGAAACCATCTTGGGCCTAGTTGATCCTGTCCATTCATCACAATCAGCACCAGGTTGAGTCCCAGTTACACCCCAACACTGCAGGCCATGTGCTGATTGTTAACACTGTGAGGTGAAGGGGTGATGAAAGAGGGATGGAGAAAGCGTCAGGGGGAGAAATAACTGGTTCGTACTTTACACAGTCATGCACGGTCCATATCTACACACACATGGAAAGCATACAAGAACAGCCAGACACATAAAAAAATTATATCTCATGTTAGACCTCTCAAAAATAAAAGTTGAATGTAATATTCAAACATTAATCCCACAGTGAAATTGGAAACAGTAGGTTGACTTTTCTTAGCTAAAATCGGTCTGTGCTCACCGAAATTGATACACTGCCCCTCTGGCCAAGTTGATACATTAAGGGAGCTGAACGCAATTTTTTTCATGGAAAGGTATGCAAAAAATGTTCCTACTCCCTGAAAGATATTACTGAAATAAATGTTGTGAGATATCTCACCGGTCTATGTGAAAGCTTTAGACTCTAAACAGCAAACAAAAATCTGCATGTGTGCATTCTCATTGAATTGTAGTTTCAGCAAAGTTTTGTGGCTTACTGCTATTTTTATGCCATGTTGTTCATAACACTTTTCAGTTGAGAGCGCTATTTTGCTGCAGTTGTTTTCATCAACCGTTTATGCATGATGTCAGCCTCAATAAAGCCCATTTGGTATCTAACAAGCAGCATGCCGAATCAGTGAACTTCAGTTCAACTGAAAAATAAAATAAATGGCACCCTACGGCATTCAAAAAACCTGTTTTTGCGTTCTAAAATCATTAAGTTGCACTGGTTGGACAGGCCTAGCTGTGTGTCAACTCATTAACTGTCATGTGTGCTAACCGAGGTGCAACACTATAACAAAACATGTCAATAAAAGCTCCATCTCTGTTCATTTCATTCCAGTTTGTTGTGTTTAAATTATTTCATCAGTCTCTAGCAAAGTCAAAACTGTTATATCATGCTGATTTTAGCTGTATATTTGGCCTTTTTAAGTGTTATTTATTGATTATTTGTTCTGTTTTCATGCATTTCACATTGTTGCATTTCATACTCAGTAAATTAAAAGCCTACACATTCTGTTTCTTCTCTTTCCCTCATTCTTTCTTCCCTCAGCTTTGAATTTCTCCATATTGTTTTTTATGTGCCTAAGTTTAATGAAATCCGCCTGTTTCCACCAACACTGGTGATTTAATCTCACTTCATTTAGTTTAATAAGTAAAGCCAACTGTCTAGCTGAACTTTGTTTCTAAGTGTGAGTAAGTGTGTTTATGTGTGCTTGAACAAGCATACACGCATGTGTTTCATAATATCTGTGAATTAGGACTGACTGTTCTGCATCTATATTTAACTCCTTTTGCACTCCACGTGAAGGTTTTGTACCGCTCTTTGGCTCTGTTTGTGTGGGTCAGTCCCGCAAAAAATTGAAACAGTCCTCCGTGTTTCTTTAACCCCACTCTCAATTGCACCCACTTTAAAGGCTGTTGTTTAGAATATGCAATGACAGCCTTAGTGGCTCTGCAGGAATATGATGGTTGAGAAAATTGCTTGAGGTCATCCATTGATCCATGCAAGTGTCCATCTTCTGTACAATACACCCGGGTCCCTAGAAAGGGGCCCTACCCCTATTTCCAGACAGTGAGCCTGCCAGTCCCAAGCTTTTATGAACTGCAGAATGTATTTTTGTTTTAGAAAGAGTTCTGATGTCTTATACAGTGGGCCCAAAAAGTATTTGAACACTTAAGCCACACTAATGTCTGAATGTTAGCAGGGGCGGAGCCAGGAGTTTTTCAAAAGGGTGGCCAGGCAGGGGAAAGCGATCAGTCTGTGGTGACACAGAAATGTTCAGGCAGCATTTGTATATCGTTGGACTATGGGGGAGGGGGGAATGAGGGGGGGGGGGGGGGTTGGGGGGGGTTGAGTGGATACAATGACACCAGGGACAGAGAGGTTTGGCGACCTTGGTGTGAGCCCATGTTAAGTTTGTACATTTGTACAGTGATTATTTCACCTCTAAAGAACTACATAGTGCCAAAAAATGTCCAAAACAATTACTAAAACAGCAATTGCAAGTGGGGTGGCCAATGGGGCTTTGGTCCAGTGCCACCATTGAATGTTAATGCATTAGACAACAAAACCAAGTGAAACCAAGTGCCATTTATTTTAAAGAAAGATACAAAAATTGTCATGTTATAAATGCTTAATATACCTGAAGGAGTTTATTTTACAATAACAATCGGCTGACTGTAGATTATCCTGCTTATTACACTGCTACTTACCATATAATATCATAGTATCAGACATATCATATTAATTTGCATTGAAATTATGCAATTTGAGAAGAAAGAAGTTCCTGAAGAGCCCAAATCAACCTCTGGATTGCATCAGAATTCTTTTGGTGTTTATTTTGTGAAATTGACCATCTGACTGCTCATTATTCTGCTTATTACAAGGCAACTTGCCAAATAAACAAATAAATGGACATGAAACATTGATTTAAATTGAAATTATTTTATTAGCTTACTTGTACAGATCACACAATGATCCGAGAAGTAGGTCTCGCAATACCTGAATGAGCGCTCTGATACGTGAAGCTGCAGTTGTTACAGAGCAATAACAGACCACTAGATGGCACCATTGACCAATCAGAATCAAGTATTCCAGAGAGCCATGTAATAAGTTTGTTATCACAAAGTAAACACCAACAGGGTGTTCAGGACCCCAATGCAAAGCAGAGCTGACTGTACGTTTTCCTGCTTATTGTACAGCTACTAACGAGATAAATATATAAATGGATATAAAAAAATTGATTTGCATTAAAATTATGTAATTTCACTGATGAGTCAAAATCATTATTTATAACCACTCACAGGTGAAACGAATAACATTGATCATATCCTAACAAGGCCACATGTATAGGTCTGGGTAGATTAGATGGTAAGCGAACAATCAGTTCTCATAGTCAACTGTGCTAGTTTCTAGTGCTGAATGCAGGAGAAATGGGCAGGAGTAAAGACCTGAGACTTTGACAAGGGCCAAATTGTTATGGCCAGATGACTGGGTCAGAGCACCTCTGAAACAGTAAGGATTGTGGGGTGCTCCCGGTCAGCATTGGTGAGTACATATCGACAGTGGTCCGAGGAGGGACAAACAACAAACCGGCGACAGGATGTTGGGAGCCCAAGGCTAATCAATGCACATTGGCAACAAAGACTATCCCGTCTGATCTGAACCGACAGAAGGTCTACTGTGGCACAAGTCACAAAACATTATAATGATGGTTATGGAACAACCCGGTATCACGCCGAGGCGTGAAATAGACACGCCGGTCCACTCGCGGATGCGTGTCTATTTCACGCTTTGCCTCCTCTAGGCGTGTACATGACACGCGCGCGTCTACGTAGAATACCGGCAGGGGGCGATCGTTTCCTCAACGCCAACAACTCTCCGCGCACCAAAGAGGAAGCGATATATCGCGTTCTCCAGTTCCGGTTAGCAGGATATATATTTTTGTATATAAATACACTTTTTAAATAAATATATATATATATATATATATATATATATATATTTATTTATTTATTTATTTATTTACATCAGCACAAGATACTCGACAGCCCACACACACACACACACACACACACACATATAACAACGTTAGGCTACAGCAACGTTAGGATTTCTTCATGAAAGCAGCACTATAATGAACCTTTATTTGTCACATATGGTCACAAGTGAAAGTAACCGGCGAAATTGGCCGGCATCCCGCCCGCACGAACGTGCAACGCGACGACAACGGTATCGCTTCCTCTTTGGTGCGCGGAGAGTTGTTGGCGTTGAGGAAACGATTGCCCCCTGCCGGTATTCTACGTAGACGCGCGCGTGTCATGTACACGCCTGGAGGAGGCAAAGCGTGACACCGACACGCATCCGCGAGTGGACCGGCGTGTCTATTTCACGCCTCGGCGTGATATCGGGTTGTATGGAAGGAATGTGTCACACCACAAAATGTACCACACCATGAGGCATGTGGGTCTGCGTAACCATGATGACCCTTGTTCACCGTCGAAAGAGCCTACAATGGGCATGAAAGCATCAGAACTGGAACTTGAAGCAGTTTTTTTTTTCATCACGTGGACAGCCATGTACATGTGTGCTGTTTACCTGGGGATGTGATGGCACCAGGATGCACTATGGGAAGATGACAAGCCTGTGGAGGGAGTGTGATGCTTTTGGCAAAGTTCTGCTGGGAAACCATTCATGTGGATATCAATTTTACACGTGCCATCTACCTAAACATAATTGCAGACCAGGTACATCCCTTCATAGTAATAGTATTCCTTGATGGCAGTGGCCTCTTTCAGCAGAATAATCTGCCTTGCCACAGTGCACGCATTGTTCGGGAAAGGCTTGAGGATCATGATGAAGAGTTCAAGATGGTGCTCTGGCCTCCACATTCCCCAGATCTCAATCCGATTGAGCATCTGTGGGATATGCTGGACAAACAAGTCCGATCCATGGCTGCTCCACCTGGCAACTTACAGGACTTGAAGAATGTGCTGCTAATGACTTGGTGCCAGATACCATAGGTCACCTTCTGGAGTCTTGTAGAGTCCATGATACGGTGGGTTGGTGCTGTTTTGGTGGCACGCAGAGGACCAACAGCATATTTGGCAGGTTGTCATAATGTTTTGGATCATCAGTGTATGCAAGAAGACAGACTACTTGTCACATAATTAAATAAATGAACATGTAACATTGATTTGAGTTTAAATTATTTAATGAGCTTACTTCACACAGACTTCCAAGAGAAGAAATACCTTGCAATACCTGATATGACTTAATCCCCTGATGTGTGGTTGTTATTCAGAAATATCAGACCGCTATATGGCTAACATTTTTATTTATGTTGTTATAACCACATATCAGTGATTTATAATACATTAGTAAATTACTTTTTAGTCATTAGGCCCTTAACAAAGGGAACATTCATGTAAATTAATATATTACAATTTTAGTTGTGTTATTTGTAATCAGTACAAGATAACATTTCAAAAGTAATCTAACCAAAATTGTCTCTCTGCATACAAGTAGGCCTGTTCCAGTGTGTAACAATTGAACATGGCAAACTGCCCACAGTTTACACCAGATAACAGACAAAATGACTGAAGCGAGCAACCTGTCAAGTTGGGGATGTTTGTCTGTTAGTTTTTTTTCCATTATGGATCAGCAGTGGTTTATAAAGACTACGGCCATGGGAATAGGGGTGCTTTGCAGGGTCAGACAGAAGTATGAAGGGGTCCCTACAGCATGGATGGTCGTCTTCACGCATTCTTTCTTATTTGAGGGCTTAGGATGAGGAAGCACTGTGTCCTGTCAGCTGTGGGCCGCGCTTTTCTGCCCTGTCTTTTGTGTATCCACTACACATGATTTAGTCTGTACGTACAGATCTGGTATGCGTTGCATGCATGTCTGCACTTGTCTTCCATTATGCAATGTTTCAACGTTGTGCAATGGATTACCTCTTATTGGGAATAGCACACAAACAGCAAACTACAGTCTTTTACATTCTAAATGTGGACATCCAATAGACTTATATTATTTTTATATAAAGTTGATTATAATCTCTACAGAGTATGTTTCTGGCCTAACCCAAATCCTAAAAAAAACATTGTTTGGTTTGTTGAGAAATATTTTTTCCAAATGATGACATTTTCAAATGTCCCCTAATGGAGGTTTTTAACACACTTCTTGGGATAACTGTGTAAACACACACAAACACGTTGGTGCAGCTATTATTATGAGGACTCGCCATAGACATAATGATTTTTATATTGTATATATATATATATATATATACACTCACCTAAAGGATTATTAGGAACACCATACTAATACTGTGTTTGACCCCCTTTCGCCTTCAGAACTGCCTTAATTCTACGTGGCATTGATTCAACAAGGTGCTGAAAGCATTCTTTAGAAATGTTGGCCCATATTGATAGGATAGCATCTTGCAGTTGATGGAGATTTGTGGGATGCACATCCAGGGCACGAAGCTCCCGTTCCACCACATCCCAAAGATGCTCTATTGGGTTGAGATCTGGTGACTGTGGGGGCCATTTTAGTACAGTGAACTCATTGTCATGTTCAAGAAACCAATCTGAAATGATTCGAGCTTTGTGACATGGTGCATTATCCTGCTGGAAGTAGCATCAGAGGATGGGTACATGGTGGCCATAAAGGGATGGACATGGTCAGAAACAATGCTCAGGTAGGCCGTGGCATTTAAACGATGCCCAATTGGCACTAAGGGGCCTAAAGTGTGCCAAGAAAACATCCCCCACACCATTACACCACCACCACCAGCCTGCACAGTGGTAACAAGGCATGATGGATCCATGTTCTCATTCTGTTTACGCCAAATTCTGACTCTACCATCTAAATGTCTCAACAGAAATTGAGACTCATCAGACCAGGCAACATTTTTCCAGTCTTCAACTGTCCAATTTTGGTGAGCTCTTGCAAATTGTAGCCTCTTTTTCCTATTTGTAGTGGAGATGAGTGGTACCCGGTGGGGTCTTCTGCTGTTGTAGCCCATCCGCCTCAAGGTTGTGCGTGTTGTGGCTTCACAAATGCTTTGCTGCATACCTCGGTTGTAACGAGTGGTTATTTCAGTCAAAGTTGCTCTTCTATCAGCTTGAATCAGTCGGCCCATTCTCCTCTGACCTCTAGCATCAACAAGGCATTTTCGCCCACAGGACTGCCGCATACTGGATGTTTTTCCCTTTTCACACCATTCTTTGTAAACCCTAGAAATGGTTGTGCGTGAAAATCCCAGTAACTGAGCAGATTGTGAAATACTCAGACCGGCCCGTCTGGCACCAACAACCATGCCACGCTCAAAATTGCTTAAATCACCTTTCTTTCCCATTCTGACATTCAGTTTGGAGTTCAGGAGATTGTCTTGACCAGGACCACACCCCTAAATGCATTGAAGCAACTGCCATGTGATTGGTTGATTAGATAATTGCATTAATGAGAAATTGAACAGGTGTTCCTAATAATCCTTTAGGTGAGTGTATATATATATATATTATATTGATTATTTCCCCTAACCCTAAACCTAACCCTCACAAAAAACTTTCTGCATTTTTAAATTTTCAATAAAACATAGTTTAGTATGTTTTTAAGTGAATTATGGGGACAATAGAAATGTGCTCATAAACCACATTTATAGCATAATACCCTTGTAATTACCAGTTTGTAACATAAACCTCCCAAACCTGCCCACACACATGCACAAACACTAACCTCTTTGCATGCATGCACATGTGAATTCATTTGTCTAATTATATTAATGTAATATACAAGTTGACTGACATGTTGATGCAACTATTAAAATATTATTGCGCAGCATTATTCATTATAACTCATTATTCATTATAAACGTTTAATTACTTCAGTAGAACCAGTGAATGATCCAAACCATTAGGGCTTCATTTTCTTTTCTATTCTTTTCTTTTTGTTCTTGCCAATGACAAAGATTTTTTGTAATTGACATTTTAATTGCTTAATTTAAGGATTAATAAATGTTGCAATCTCCATGAAATCTGCAGTTAGGGCCTGTGGCTCTACTGCTGTACAGTTCTGTTATTAAGAAAAGCTTGAGTTGCCCTCAGGCACCAATCCATATTTTGTCCTCACTTGCTGTTTACAACCACTCAGTAATAACAGAGGAGCATTTCTCCTGCACGGGCTTGAGTAAATAACCGCTTTGGTGGTAAGTTGATAGATTGTGACTAATGGGAAAAGCAAGGCATGGAAAATCAATGTTTGGCGTTTCCTGTATCATTATTAATCCATAATGAGTTTTCCAGATGTTTTACATAGAATAATATTTACCAATGCATGCAAGCCTCTGCAATGACAACTTTACCCCTTTGACATTTGCCCTCTGACCCCAGTCATGTTTCTTTTTGGCAGTCTGCAGTCACCTCTTCAGATGTGTTCTAAAACACAACCGTTATTCTCTTTAATGCAATCAACTGAAAGGTTACATTTTCCAGAATTGTGCTATTTTAGGCTTGTCCCTTTAATTTCCCCACCATTAATCCAGAAATTCTACTTCAACTTTTATGTTCCCAATAATTTCACCAATATTTTTGTCATTACATAACACCAAGTCTTTTAAAACATTTAAAAAAATAATAATAATAGTAATAATTAGGGCTGTCGATTTAATGCGTTAAATCAGTGCGATTAATTTGACAAAAAAATTACGTGTTAAAAGATTTACGCAATTAATTGCAATGCCCGCAATGATATGGAAGATTCCTGATAAATGCAAGCTTGTAGTACCACCTGTTTACTCCAGAGTGCAGTAAGTGTAACTTCAGCTGTGTGGCAACGTGCAGTTTATACAGTGAAGAAAGAAAAACCTTGAGCCGCAGAACAACACAAATATGCGTTATGTTCTTGCGTTCAAAACACTTGATGGAGCGCAAATGCGAACGAAGAGATCTCAATATGTGTTCTAAATATTAAACTATATTTAACTTGACACAGTGACCTAAAAATGTTATTTTCAACGGTCCTTAAACAAGCCCTCATAATAAATCTTGAACTGATTGACAAATTCACTTGTGAAATGGATTGCTGTGAACTGTATGCCAATGATTGACTTATGATCAATAATATGGTAGTAAACAATACATTGTATTATAAAGCCGCTTTTTGTATTGTCTTATCAATGATTAACTCTTCTGCCACAAGAATGTGAATATTTTTTTATTATATATATATATATATATATATATATATATATATATATACAGTATATATATATATATACAGTATATATATATATATATATATATATATATATATATATATATATACAGTATATATATATATATATATATATATATATATATATACAGTATATATATATATATATATATATATATATATATATATATATATATATATATATATATAAAGATAACTATGTATCATTATTTCATCATTATATATTTAATTATATTTATATGAGGGGCTTTCTCATTTGTATATGCGATTAATCGCGATTCATTAATCGGGACACCATGTAATTAATTAGATTTAAAAAAAATTATCAATTGACAGCCCTAGTAATAATACATATTTAGTTGAATAATAAAAAGTTGTGACAGGAGAGCTCATTTATGCCAGGGCAGCAGAGTACAAGTTTGAAGATCAGAAATTTACATTATTTTACATTTATGCATTTGGCAGATGCTTTTTTCCAAAGCGACTCACAGTGCACTTATTACAGGGACAATCCCCCCCGGAGCATCCAGGAGTTACGGGCCTTGCTCAAGGACACAATGGTGGTGGCAGTGGAGATCAAACCGACAACCTTCTGGTTGCCAGTTCTGTGCTTTAGCCCACTCCACCACTACCACTCCAAGTTTAAGATTTTTACATTATGATCTAAGAATGTGTTTATTAGGTGCCATTTCCTAATTGCATAATATTTGAGAAATGTAATTAGAAAGAAATCCTTTGTCTTTTTTATTTCAATAAATTCATAGTTGATTGACTACTGCCTAACTTGTTGTGTTAGCAAATCCAGGGTAGAAACAACATTTAAAAGTTAGATTTTTCAAGTTTTCAACTGGTCAAAAATGCCCCTAATTAAAGAATAACCCACATAAGATTAAATTATAATTTTTCAAATTGGTCATTCCTAATTTAGACAGAATGATGGAGGTTAACAATGAATGGCATCAATGTAATATATCCAAGGCAAACTATGTAGTTGAACAAGAAACTGCATGTTAGAGTACATTGCACTTGAATCAATGAAGGGGAATAATGAATAATACTGTATATATGTTGGACATAGCATAACCTTTCAGGGAGAGATTGGTGTTAGTGTCTGTACAAAATAATGCATGTAAGAGAACAGAGAAGTTGATATCTTTTGAAAAACCTGCCAGGCTTTTAAAGGACAAACTTATTTTCTGTGTCTACAAAACAGTTCCCCATCTGTTGCTCACTTCGACGTTGTGTCGAAGAAGCGACACTAGGGGTCTGTCTTGAGCGCCTTTCGCATCTCTGAACTATGAGAAAAGGCCAATGAGAAATTGGCAGAAAGAATTTACATTTCTCCCCCTTTATAAAGGGAGAAAAAAAGTCTGTTTCATTCAGAAATTTTCTTCGGAGCCGATCAGTTGTGTATGCAGCGAGTTGCGAGTCACAGTTTTCTCCCATCTCTGAGCAATTGCTGTTGGATCTACGGCGCATATCAGCGGCTTTCTCCTTCCCTGCATGGCCGCCTTTGGGCCAGCACGCCCAGTCTGAGGCTGACGCCCAGATGTCCAACATGCTTGCCCGGGCCGCCATCAGCATGGGGCTGGATTGGAACCCTCCGTCCTCCCCACAGCCTTCGTGGCTGGATGATTGGTTCCTTGGTCTGCGCACCGCTCACAGACGAGCCACCCCCGCCTGTTCCTTTCTTCCCGGAAGTGCATGATGAGCTGACGAGTTAGTGGAGGACACCCATCTCCACCCATCACAAAGCCTCTCGCTCATCCGCTCTCACTACCCTCTACGGCGGAGAGGCCCATGGGTACACGCCGGTACCCCAGGTGGACAGAGCGGTTGCGATCCAACTGTGCCCGAGAACGCCGCCACCTGGAAGGGTCGCCCTGTGCTCCCCTCCAAGGCCTGTATGATGATGTCTTCACTGACCTCCAAAGCCTACAGCACCACCGGACAGGCAGCTTCCGCCCTGCATGCCATGGCTCTCCTGCAAGTCCACCAGGCCAAAGCACTTAAAGATCTGCACTTGGGTAGTCCTTATCCCGACTTGCTGCAGGAACTGCGCTCAGTGACCGACCTCACCCTCAGAGCCACGAAGGTCACAGTGCGGTCACTCGGGCAGGCGATGGCCACTCCCGTGGTTCAGGAACGTCATCTGCGTCTGAACTTGGTCGAGATGCGCGAAGTGGACAAAACCTGCTTCCTCGAAGCACCTGTCTCCCAGTTCGGCCTTTTCGGCAACAACGTTGAAGACTTCGCCCAGCAGTTCTCAGTGGTGAAGAAGCAGACTGAGGCCATATCTCATATCATGCCCCACCGCAAAGCTGCCCGCATGGTCCATGTTCCATCTGCTCGCTGAGGGCATCCTCCTGTGGCTTCCAAAAAACGCGCAGCTCTGCTTCAACCCGGGCCCAACTCTCAGCCCCTGCGTCGAGCGCCCCGCAGGAAGCGCACGCCCCCCTTCGAGGATCCGGAAGGCTCCCAAGCAGTCCTGAGATGGATGACCCAGAGACCAAGACGTTCGCTCCTGAGAGACCTCCCACTGCCCGCTCTGGTACGCCTGAACGGAGGCTCCCCTTGGGGCAGACGTGCTGGCACACAGCTGGCCCACAGGGTTGCACAAGTACGCACTTCCCCCAGTGAGCCTTCTTGCACCGGTGCTGTGCAAGGCCAGGGAGGATGAGGAATATGTCACTCTAGTGGCCCCCTATTGGCCCACTCGGACTTAGTTCTCAGATCTCGTGCTCCTCGCATCAGCCCATCCTGGCAAATTCCCCTGAGGAAGGACCTTCTTTCTCAGGGACGTTCGCTCCTGAGAGACCTCCCACTGCCCGCTCTGGTACGCCTGAACGGAGGCTCCCCTTGGGGCAGACGTGCTGGCACACAGCTGGCCCACAGGGATGCACAAGTACGCACTTCCCCCAGTGAGCCTTCTTGCACCGGTGCTGTGCAAGGTCAGGGAGGATGAGGAATATGTCACTCTAGTGGCCCCCTATTGGCCCACTTGGACTTAGTTCTCAGATCTCGTGCTCCTCACATCAGCCCCTCCTGGCAAATTCCCCTGAGGAAGGACCTTCTTTCTCAGGGACGGGGCACCCTCTGGCATCCACACCCAGACCTCTGAAACCTCCACGTCTGGCCCCTGGGCAGGATGTGGAAGATCTAGCTGGTCTACCACCTGTCATCGTAGACATGATCAACCAAGCCAGAACTCCCTCTACCAGGCAATTTTACGCCATGAAGTGGCGCTTGTTTGCAAATTGGTGTTCTTCCCGGGCTTAAGACCCACAGAGGTGTCCAGTTAGGTCAGTGCTCTCATTTCTGCAGGAGAGGTTGGAGGGGAGACTGTCCCCCTCCACCTTGAAGGTGTATATAGCCGCTATCGCGGCCCACCACGACACAGTAGATGGCAAGTCTTTGGGTAAGCACGACGTAATTATCAGGTTACTAAGAGGTGCCCAGAGGTTAAATCCCTCCAGGCCAAGCCTGTTCCCCTCCTGGGATCTCTCAGTGGTCCTCTCAGGCCTTCAGAGACCCCCCTTCGAGCCGCTAGAATCAGTCGAACTCAAGGCCCTCTCCCTGAAGACGGCCCTCCTGATCGCGCTTGCCTCCATCAAGAGGGTCGAGGACCTGCAAGCGTTCTCTGTCAGCGACACCTGCCTGGAGTTTGGTCCGGCAGACACTCATGTGATCCTAAGACTGCAACCGTGCTACACACCCAAGGTTCCTACGACTCCCTTCAGTGTTGCGTCCTCATGGGCACTGGCCAGAGGCACCTCCCTAGCAGACATATGCAGAGCAGCAGGTTGGGCAACATCCAATACCTTTATGAGATTTGACAATCTCAGGGTTGAGTCGGTTACGTCTCGTGTTTTCTCAGGTCCGAGCCGGTAGAATCCGGTAACACACTGACAACTGACCGGGTGGACTGCTTGCACCTAGCACCCTTTCCCTCCGCTGAGGTAAAACTGTGCGCTCTTATCCCAGGAGATCTCCTGGAGATTTAGAGTGGATTGGGAATTGTGCATTCCAAATTGGGGAGAAAAAGGGGAGACAATCCCAAAAAAAAACAAAAAAAAACAATGGGCTTTTTAAAAAAAAAAGCAAAAGACATAGCACGTGTGGAGGTTTCACACTATTCTCCGTGGCATACACGCACAACTCACCACACGCCCCACCAAGAGTGAACCACATTACAGCAACCACGAGGAGGTTAACCCAAATTGATTCTACACTCCCTAGCAACCGGGCCAATTTGGTTGCTTAAGAGACCTGGCTGGAGTCACTCAGCACGCCCTGGATTTGAACTCATGACTCCAAAGGTGGTAGTCAGCGTCTTTACTGGCTGAGGTACAAAGGCCCCTAAAAAGTCCATTGTTGAAAATCAGCCCATTGTTTAAAGTTATAATATTATAAGAAGAATATTCTGAATGATTACATCCTTCCACACATACAGTGATTTCATTGTGTATGTCATAGTTGTAGTGGTTGTGTCAACTGCAGTATGCACTAACATTACTGGTTGGCTGCACAACAGAGCATCACAGATATGTGATATTGCTTTAATATACAATTACTATTGATTTATTATTATTAGTAGTAGTAGTAGTAGTAGTAGTAGTAGCATTACAGTAAATATTACATAACTATACAGTGATAATATATTTGCACTGTTTTCCATTTAAATATAGATTTTATTTTGGAGTGAAGCCCTTTCCATTTCTGTGTAGCTTCTCACCTCTAGAAAAATAGGTCGCTACGTGACCCAATGTGATAATTAAACCAGAAAAGGGTCCCTATTAAATAAAATAAATATATAATCAGTATGTGCCTCACGTTACATAGTGAGTTAGCACTCTGCTCACTGTCATCTGCTACAAACAGAGTGTGTGATGCTCATGATGGTGTTTTCCATGTATGAGCCAAGGAGCTCTAAAAGTATGAGCTGTTGTTGGCAAAACATTGGCTCCACACATTCACTTTGAAGTGTGCAGCACATGCAAACTACTGTATCAGGACATCCCTACATTCAATAAATAATACTATTTGCGTTATTCAGTATTTAAACTAAGCAACAGAACATTTTGAAAGGAATATGTTACTGCATTTAAAATATTGAATTTGCATATATTTTTACAAACAGACACAGTTCGCTGTGATGGAGGACATGGGGTCTGGTTCTTTCCATTTGATCTTACATAATATCATCGTTAGATTATATTTGGCTTATGATCTTTTTCAAACTCAATAAAAATATGATCACAAAAAAAATACATTTTATATATATATATATATATATATATATATATATATATATATATATATATGTTTCACCTCCCCAAATAGCACTTTGAGCTAAATTTAAATAAAGTGCCCTTTGAAAACATTGATCCATGGTGCTAAAAGAACCCGGAAGTGCCACCATCAAGCAATTGTTTGTAAACAAGAACTTTATTTGGAAGTATTTAATTAGAGATATGTTACTAAATTACCACATTTAAATAATCTTTGCGTGAATTCCACTTTTAAAAATTGCAAAAGAACTGCACAGTATGTTCATATGAAAGATTGAGCAAATAATTGTAATGGAGACATCTCTGAGGAAGATCTGAGTATTAAAGAGTTAAAAGGCCAGCAGAGAAGATAATTAACCGAACAGGGTCATGCGAACACTTCATTTACTTAATAAACTTGATTAAAGTCCAATTAGGAGTTCAGACAGAGGGTGAAGGTTGTCTTTAAAAGCTGACCTGTGACTTTTCAACTTTGACCTTCAGGTTCTGGAAACTTCTGCAATCGGCCATGAAAGAGGCCCTGTCAGGTCCGCCAGAGGAGACCAGAGGATTTGTGGAAGAAAATTGCGTGGAGGTGAAGCACAAGAGAAAGAAGATATCTCCACTCATAAATTTTCACTGTTGACACAATCCATTGAAGTCTTCCCCCCTGTTCTGTTCTACTGAGTTGCCGATAAAGAATGTATCACAATGGGTTGAAGCAGACACTACAGTTGCCGATTGGTCATGATAAAAAATAAAATAAAATAGGGAAACATTAGGGATTTGGCCCAGTGGGTTGTGTGTGTGCCTAGACATGTGCCTCGTGGTGGTTTGAAACCTGTCTGGTGTGATTTTAAGCTAAAGTTTTTGTTTCAATTTGTAACTCAAGTCATTACCCTTACATAATATATTTTTGAGAAAGTTTTTTACCATTTAAAATAGACTCAGGAAGACAACGAACAATTAAACATGGTGAAAATGAGAAGTGGTGACAATTTGCATGATCTAAAATATCTCATTTTTACCCTTTTTCAAATAACTCTTGAGATTTTCCCCAAAAAACAGTTCAGAAAATGCTGAAAAGCCTGCAGATTCCATCTTGGCCTGCCAACAAGCAGAACTTCCTGATATGAGTCATACATCCCTTAAAATACGGTGGGGGTACATTGATGTTAACATATAGTAGTACAATGTTGAATGAGTGCCATATTCATGTACTGTAGTAATTGAATGGTACTCCAAAGTACTTCAAAGTCTACAATGGCATTAACATTATAGTTTTTTTGGTGCTTTTTTCTTGGTGAACCAATTTTGACTGTAACTCCTTGGTAGTTTACTTGGTTAATTAATTGTTGCGATAATTATACAGCTATTTCTAAAGGGTTACAATTGTTCCATCCATCTTTGTGTGTGTGTTTGTGTGCGTGCTTGCGTGTTTAATGCTCTCCATAGAGAAAGATATAAGGTAGAGGACGAGAGTATAGAGAATGAGCAGAGAGTGCAGAGAGTATTAGATATCTGTGAAATCTGTGACGTCTGCCCAGCGTTCAGAGAAATGTCCCACCTGGACCCGAGCTAAGATGCCACTGACTGCTATTTGGCTTGTGAAATCCTGGACAGGAGAACAGGTCACTAGAGAGAGAGAGAGAGAGAGAGAGAGAGAGAGAGAGAGATGACAGAGCCCAGGGACAGAGATAAGAGGGTCAGGGGTGTAAAGGTCAAAGGTCAGGGGGTGTGCTCATCAACAACACATGGAGAGGATAAACAGTGTCTGGTTTCTATAAACTGTGAGTAAGAGTGCTGCAATTTACAAGCCTTCAGAAACCAGCCGGAATTCTCTCCTTACCACTCCCTCAGAGAGGATGCAGGGAAACAAGAAGCATTCACAGTATGTGTGTGTGTGTGTGTGTGTGTGTGTGCACGCGATGAAACACACCACACTGTAAGTTCATGTCGTTTGTCACCTAGAAACCCAGTCCAGGTCATCACTCAAACACTGTGTCAAAGCCAGACGAGTGAAGTGTTGAGTGTTGCTTTAGTCTGCAGTGTGTTTCCCTGAGGTGCTGATGAATACAATGAGCCAATGATCTCGAAACACAAACACAATGTTTGCGTCTCTCTCATCATGATGTTCATTCGTCATTCCTCAACTGTCTCATCCCTTCAGTGCTCAGGAAGAGAAGAGAGTCTTATCTCTGTTTATCAGTGAGTGGGGGACAACACTGTTTCTCAAATGTATATCTTCACTCTTTCATTGCAGTGCTCAATTCCATAGGGGTCACCATTAGCTGTTACACTTTTTACTCCTGTGACTAAGGCTACACGTCAACATTAATCCGGATACATTAGAAAACTGCATTTTTGTTTTCGAAACACTCTCCGTCCATACTGCCATTTTCAAGCGTTTTCCAAAAGTTTCTCGTCCACACTAAAACGTATGGAAACTCTTAATCCCCTTACAGCGCATGCAAAAAATCATTGTTCCATGTACAGTCTGAAACTCAATTGTGCTCATGTTCCATTTTGCCTGACAGCAAATCAGAGTAAAATTCAGAATTTCTGAAAACTTCTGTCACCTTTGAAGGAATGTAATGTGAAGGTTGTTGAAAGTAACATGAATATCAGGCATAACAATACTGCAACAGTGTGTGCCGCCATCTTGTTTTGGGTTGAATGGATCACATGACTGCATCACATGACAACAAATACATCATTGTTTTCAGTTATCTCAGTTTTCTCTATCCGCAACGGCAGCATTTCCAACTCAAACCACCAGGAAGAGTGTTTTCGAAAAGCTCAGTTTTCGCTGTCAAAAATGCGTGTATGGAAAGCTTAAATGCAGAGAAAAATATGCATTTTCAAACAAAAGTTTATTCCAGGGTTTTTGCAGTTTTTGCAGCATTCTGAAAAACCATGTAAACAAAAAGACTGTTTTCCTGACACCATTTAAGAGATTAATGGTAAATGGTTTAATACATCTAGGTGGATTATATGGTCATGTAAACACATAAACAGCATTCTTACAGGTTTTTGAAGCGTGCGCTTGTGCATGGAACAGACCAGATAACTAATATCATGTGTTGAAGCCCTACATCATATTAACAAGTCAACACAGTGAAATGTAACATTTCTGGCAGTACAGTGGGAAAAGGAAAATTCATATACACTATAAACTATACTCATCATTTTAAAATATTGAATGTCCCTCATGTCTCTTTATAGTTTTACGTAAGAGGGAAATCTCCTTTTTGTAGCTCAATTCCCCTGTAGGTGAAAAGTTAAGAAAACAAACACAGAAACTACTCTGGAATATCTGGAACAAAAAACGAATAGAGAATAAAATAGTGAAGTCTTCTGCAGATGTTTTTAGTTATTTACACAAGGGCCACAGTAAATTAAGCGGCTTACTGACAGAGCAGCGTGTATACAGGGGTTAAGGATAGTCGATAACACAGTGCACCTAAATGTGTTCACCGATTTTGAGTCTTAAGCAGCTTTCTCACAATAAACTGCTTTTTGGTGTCCATGTAAATAATCTCATTAATTAAGCAGAATGGAGGCAATTTCGGAGTACATGAACATTCAGAAGCAGCATGTTGAATTCCTGTGTGATCATTTTGTATATCTAGTGTCCATGTAAATGAGCTCTATGTCTCAGGATAAGTGGAAGTGGATTTCTGGATAGCCACATAAATGTAAGTCTTGGCAACAAAAATGCTATTCAGTACAATCAATATGAAGTAATCATTCAGGGAAGATTTATAAACAACTGAGAAACACAATTTTACCTCCATTTTTTATTTTTGTATCATTCAGTCATTGTGGGTTGCCTTGTGACAGTGTCACTCACTGATCCACTTTCCAATGAGAAGCACGAATGCTTATATACTTGAGACGGGGTCGGTTTTTACCAGGTGAGGGTGCTTCTACTGGCCATATGATTGGCATTCCTGATGTAATGGCAAATTCCAAACAACAAAGGGTCCTTCCACAAGACTATTAGCGACGGTTACATTCATACAGTAATGCCATGCTCCCTTCAGAGAACCCACTTACTCTTCGGAGTGAGTATGGCATACTTTCGACTGAAATTTGCCTGTAGAGTGTTGCTGGAACAGTACATGGTATTTGACAGCTGCTATTAGTGGTGGGTCACACATTGCTGTGCTATGGAAGCCATGCCTTACCAAGCCCTAGAAGACTGAGTGACTGAAGACTAGAAATACCCCCCCCCCCCCCCCCCAAAAAAAAAACCCCCAAAAAAGCATCCCATGACCGCCCATATTTTCAATTGACTTTCTGAAAAAACAATCCCTAAGTCACTTATTGGCAACTTTGGACTGTGTGTGATTTTGCATCATTATAGTCTTCTTGAACTCTTGAACTTATCTTAATCTTATTTTCAGTTTGTTTCAAAATTATGTTTCTTTTGCTGAAATCGGTCTGCAAATACCAAAGTTTGATTCAATGCCCCCAGTTCCCAAATCTGGACGTATAGTTGAACATTGTTGCCACGTGAGAGCTCCAGTTTTGGGTGGCACCAGAAGTGAGTTGTAAATCAAGTTGTACTTAATTGTAAATTATACAGTTAAAAGGAATGCATATTTTATTAACTATATGCCCTAACAAATACTCCATCCCTAAATCATATGAATGTTCTGTTAATATTAAACACAGTTAATGCATCTAACTTATTTTACATTTGAACGGTTTCATTCTGTTCTTTGTGATTAGTCAGAACTGTGGGACTTTTGCAAGAGCCCCAGGGTGCTCACCACACACAAACAAAAAACTTGTTCTAAACTGAATGAAGACATACCATAGACTTCTATTGTTTTTATACAAAAATGTCCAGATGTAGCCAGAGGGATGTTTTTGTTATATTTAGCTCACTTTTGGAAGCAATGTTTATTGAGTTTATCAGGCCCACATTTACTCTTCAAGATTTCCGCTGGTTATGCAGTGTTTGAATATTTAGCCATTAAATAGTTATTATTCCTCTGTTCTTCAAAGCCTGCAGGCCTGTTGTTGATGTGACTCCCTCCGGAATGAAGGCAGAGAGGACAACAGGAGGATGTTGTCATTTTTGGACGAGATCGGGAGGAATAGATTTTCAAGGAAAAGTGAGACCGCGTGGGCAGCTGTATGTTTGGCAGGGTGAGTGTCGGGACTTGGTCTTTGATCAGGTTCCTCAATAACGTGTAGAGATCGTATTAACATTTGAACTTCCCTATGAACTGATATTGATATCTACATGTTATTGATGATCTGAAACACAGCAATGGAGACAAGCCCCGCTGAATTGTCTGAAGGGCTGGATTTTGCATTGAAGCAGGCAAATAGAAAAAAACAGCAGCAATAAACAGGCCTGTTTTGGGTTGCAATGGACATGAATAGGGACAAAATGGTAATAAAACAACAATTATAAGTGAATAATCAAAGGAATGGCAAATTGCATGCAAACAGGATTGAAGAGGTTCGCCCATGTCATGTAAACATATTAATCTGCATAATCCCTTAACTGATCGTTGACAATAATTTGAATATTTGTGTGCATGTAAAAGTAGCCATTGTGAACGCCTAGAGATCGCTAGGAAAATGACAGCTGACAAAAGAGTTTACTATGGATATTGATCTGATCTGAATTGTACTGAACTAAATTAAGTTGAGCTGAATTGAATTGATCAGAACCTAAATTTAATTTAATTAGACTGAACTGAATCTAACGAACTGAATTGAATTGAATTGAATCAAAATGAAGTGAAATAAAAATACATGGAATTGAATTGTTCTGAATTGTATGAAACTGAACTAAAACAAACTTAATTGAATCATAAAGTTAAATTATAATATATTAATTTGAATATACATGTGTATCTGCAAAAACGATGTGCTTTTACAAACTAAATCAAATTTGTTTCTAGATCTTTATTATTGGGAAATATATGTGTACGGGTAAATTATTTAGCTTTAATCTAAAAAAAAAAATTCAGAATGAAACTCTAAACAAACACACACTGTTCTCACAATATTCCAATCTCCTCTGTATTGCCACAGAGACTTTTTGGGTGCATTGTGGGGTTCAGTCTCCCTGTCTGCAAAATCAAGCCACTGTTGAATGTGTGTGTATGCACAATGGGTCACTTAGCATTTTCATTAGATTAATGCTAATTAGCACTGACCTACTGAGATTAGCATTAACAATGACTTTAAGGAAAGTTTAAATATCATTAGTATGCATGAGCCTGCATTTCACACTCCCGCTAGAGGACAAGGGCACTATCTGGTGTCCCCACTAAGAGAGGGACAACTCTGTGCGATGGCCTGCTTTCCTCTCATTATAAACAGCTCGCCTTCCAAACGTGGCTCAGAAGAATTTATCACTGGATAATGCTGACTGAAATTACTTTCAAAATATGTATGACTGACCAAAAGCAAAGAACAATAGAGATATTTCAAGCTGAATGGACCAGCATAGACCAACATGAATTTCCATACTGGTCCAAGTTGGTTTCAACTGTTTTGTGGCTGGTCTTGCTGGTGGACCAAAAAATCCACATTGTTAAAAAAAATTGTCATGGTAACCAAAAAAAAAAAAAAGAAAAGAAAAGAAAAAGTGCTTCATGTTGTACCATCTAAATAACATAACTGTTTCATTTATGTCTATTATATTTGAAAATAGTATTTAATATAGTCAGTCAAGCTGATTTTATTAAGTTTAAAAAAAACTAAATAATGTTTAAGGGTCAGATCAATCAGAAAAAGATTGCATGTGACAATGCTTTAAAGTGCAAGCTATTTAAAATTAGTTGGCAAAGCTAAATGAGCATGATCCTCTTGTGAAGCTGGTTGATTTACAGTAGGAAGACTTGGTGGTTTAGCTAGTACTCAAAGCACACCCCAGAGGAAAA
Organism: Moxostoma hubbsi; assembly: GCA_032164185.1. Taxonomy (NCBI): domain Eukaryota; kingdom Metazoa; phylum Chordata; class Actinopteri; order Cypriniformes; family Catostomidae; genus Moxostoma; species Moxostoma hubbsi. The sequence continues at coordinate 32,316,889 of JAVLUX010000034.1, read as the reverse complement.
TTTTAATTGCTCAGAAGTTGCTTTTTGATAGCTCATGAGACTTAATGTATGTTTTAATTATGTTTTACCCGAGTTTCAGTTGTTTGTCCTTAAATTCCTTAGGAGAAATAAAAATAGACACAAACGAGTCAATTGTTGACATAAAATAAGCATACTGTATAAATCTAATATTGATAGCATACCTCAGATAGTTTAATAAGAAATGTTTGAGTAAAATTTAAATTTAAATCTCAGTACAGTTTTAAATCTGAGAGGATATTTCGACATATTGTTGAGATCACATCTGAAACTCAAGAGGAGATACAGTGCATTCCACTGGGTTTTTTATTATGAAAAATATCTGAAAAGCAGCACACTTCAGCAAAAATCTCTCTGGCCTCCATTTTGCTGACTAGAAGAAAAAAGTTAGATGTTCCTATTGGAACATGGGAACATGTTTTCACCAGGGATGTCCTGCCAAAGTCATGTATCTGCATTAAATAGTGTGAATATTGGGTTTGTGTTAAACTTGGAGAGGAGAAAGAAACGGAGGGAATTTTGTCTAGACATTTGGGATAGAGAGTGAGAAAAACATGGCCCAGGCAGACTGAGAGATGATGTGTGTGTGTATATGTGTGTGTGTGTGTGTGTGTGTGTGTGTGTGTGTGTGTGTGTGCGTGCGTGTGTGAGACAGAGAGAGAGAGACAGAGAGAGAGAGAGAGAGAGGGGTTTAGTGGCATATGCTGCTGTCTGTCTTATTTTTAATCCTTGCATTTTTTCTTTTCTTTCCCACAGCCTGAGTGCTAATTGATAAAAACATGGAGGGAATCCGACTCCGTGACTAATCGCCTCCAGCTCAGCACCATGTCCTGATTCAGGGCAGAATTGTTAAGTCTGCTCTGCATCCTCTTATGCTGGGTCATGATGTGTCATGAGGTACTGTATGGATATGAGAGGTTAGCATAATCCAACACTTACTGTGAGCAAACAAAACCTTCAAAGAGACAGTATTAAGTAAATAAATAAATGACTAAAGCAGAACTTCACAAAACATACTGCAAATCATTTGAACTACAACATGGGGGTTGTTTTTCAGTGATTAGCAACTTACATTTTGGTCTGCTCCTCACACAAAGCTATCATATGTGTTCAGAAGACTTGGAATAAAGGGCATTGTGGTTATGGCATTGTTGGGGTGTTTCATAAAAAAACATCACTGTATAATTAAAGTTGTAGAACAAAATGTCAATATATCATCAAGTAATGTTTACCACAGACCTTATTTTACTCGTAAATTCAAAAACCCCATTATAAAAACCCACAGGAATATCCAGAGGGAACATGGATAATTAGACTTCCGGGTTCACCTACAAATCGATGTCACAGCTGAGCAGCTCTAAGGCTAACATTCTGTCTAACTTCTCTTTAATTGTGTTGCATTGAAGAAAGTCATATGATTCAAAACAACATGAAGGTGTATAATGATAATTTCCATTAATAATAATTATTATGATTCTGTAATACATATTAAATGTGTATTATGTAATGGAATTTTGGGGCATAATTGTCCATTATGTTTTATGTGGAAGTAACTAGTTATTCAGTGCTTGAATATTCTTTCAATTGGATCCTTTCTTAGTCTAACATTATTACTTTTACTTCTACTTGAGTAACATGTTTTTAAGTAATTCTACTTTACTTAAGTGAATACTTGGGTACTATACTCACCTCTGATAGGAATGATCACTTCTGAACATGACGCACCAATGTGGGAGTGGGGTGCAAGGAAAGTTGCTTTAGTTTATTTATAATTTTTGTGCAGTTGGAAGATTCTTGGTATGTAGAGTTTTATCATTATTTATGCTTACTGTACAGATTCTATGCTATTGGACTGTTTTGATCAAGTGGACTGAGAGACATTCCAGTCTACCTCTGATAATGACATCGAGGTCTACGCTGATACTGTAACGTGTAAAGTGCATAGATGATGTAGTGCTAACCAAAATAATACGGCTCTACCCTAACCAGAAACCGTGGATTAATAGCGATGTTCATGTGGCACCTCCGCTTTTAATAATAAGCCATTTATGCTCTCCGCAAACTATCAGAGCAGCCAAACACCACTACAAGGACAAGATTGAAGGACAGCTCACCACTACTCTAGAAGACTGACAGGGTTTTATATCATCACAGACTTCAAAGGGAATAAAAATTCCACCTTGAATACCTCTGCCTCTCTCCCGGATGAGCTTAATACTTTTTATGCTTGTTTCGAGGGAAATAACACCGCCCTTGCAGAGAGAGCTCTTGCAGCCGAAGCTACAGAGGTTAGTTCACTCTCCGTCTCTGTAGCGGACGTAACCCTATCCTTCCGACAGGTGAATATCCGTAAAGCCGCAGGTCCAGAAGGCATTCCAAAACCAACTGGCTGGTGTTTTTACGGACATTTTCAACCTTTCTCTCTCCTTGTCTGTGGTCCCCACATGCTTTAAAACGTCCACCATTGTGCCTGTACCAAAAGGAACTCAAAATCACTTGCTTAAATGACCTGTTGCTCTGACCGCCATCATTAGTAAATGCTTTAAAAAGCTAATCAGAGATTACATCTGCTCTGTGCTGCCTGCCTCACTGGACTCACTGTAGTTTGCCTACCGCAGCAACTGCTCCACTGATTATGCCATTGTATCTACAATACACACTGCTCTCTCCCACCTGGAAAAAAGGAACACATATGTGAAAATTATGTTTTTAGATTACAGCTCAGCATTCAACACCATAGTGCCCTCCAAGCTTCATGTTAAACTCCGGGCTCTGGGCTTAAACAGCTTACTGAGCAGCTGGACCCTGGACTTCCTGTCAGTCAGACGCCAGGTGGTTAGATTGCGCAGCAACATTTCCTCATCACTGATCCTCAACACTGGAGCCCCGCAGGGCTGTGTTCTCAGCCCACTCCTGTATTCCCTGTACACACATGACTGTGTGGCAACACATAGCTCCAGTGCCATCATTAATTTTGCTGACGATACGACGGTGGTAGGTCTGATCACTGACAGTGGTGAAAAGCCTACAGAGAGGAGCACAGCCTATTTCTCAACATCAGCTTGTGGTAGACTTCAAGAGAAAAGATAGAGAACACAGCCCCCATTACCATCAATGGAGCACCGGTGGAGAGAATCAGCTTCAAGTTCCTTGGTGTCTACATCACTGAGGAACTCACATGGCTCATCCACACTGAGGCCGTCCACACTGCATCACTGCCTGGTACGGTAACAGCATCGCCCTCAACTACAAAAGAATGATGGTAAAGAATGATGCGAACAGCCAGACACATCATCGGAGTTGAGCTTCCCTCCCTCCAGGAAATCTACACCAGGCGGTGTGTGAGGAAAATCTTGGAGAATCATCAGAGACTCCAGCCACTCTAGCCATGTGCTGCTCTCTCTGCTACCATCAGGCAGGCAGTATCGCAGCATCAGGACCCGCACCAGCTGACTTCATGACAGGTTCTTCCCCAAAGCAATCAGACTTTTGAACTCTTGATCTCACGATACATATATCAGCACTGCAAATTATTACCCTTAGACTGGCCTCACATTTTATACTTCTCTTAATAACACACTGGCAACTAACTATCAACCGACAGCTGAACGTCAACACAACACTTCATATTGATTTCCACTGATTACATGGGGGGAGGGGTAATACAGTGTATTTTTATTGTATACGGTCTTATTATATTGTGTATACTGTATATTGTATATTATTAGGTGTATATTGCATATTATGTTGTGTAACAAGATGTGTAAATTGTGTTATGTGTAAATCCGATTTTTATTGTAATTTTCATACTGCTATGCTGCTTGAAACTGCACCCAAGATTTTCACCCACTGTTGCACTTGAATATATGGTTGAGTGACAATAAAGGGATTTGATTTGATTTGATTTGACTGTGATTCAATATCACAGTCAAATATATTTGATTGAATATATTATCTTCTATCTATATTATCTGTATTATCTACAGTATCTTGCACAAAGGCTCCAGCCTCGTCGTAAGCAATGACCACAATTTGCTGTGTGAGTTTGTGGATTAAGATTGTCAGTTAGATCATCATTCGGTTCTCAAGTATTCGGAAAAGCTATCCAGTATTGAGATCGCTTCTCAAGTTTTCCCGGTGAGTGGCTCTGACATGAGCAGCATGGTGGAAAGATGTATGCAGGGCTGGACTGATAATCTGGCACAATGGGCATTTTCCCAGTGGGCCGACGCACTTTGGGGCCATTCAGGGGCGTAATGGCCATCGGGAGAACAAAGAGGGCCAGTGGGTCGGCCACGAAACGTGCTGAATGGGCCGTGATAAGCTAAAAGGAGCCGCCGCGTTATGCAGAACGAACCACGAAATGGCACCGCGATATGCAGAAAAGGACAGCGAACATTTCTCTTCCCAGTCCAGCCCTGGGTGTTTGTGTGTGTGCGGCTGTAAACAAAAGCCTATAATTGTTATTTTAAAAAACAGAATGAGTCAGTCAACATGTCCTGCCCCCACTTCCTGTTTCAGTAGGAAATATGTCAAAACACCCAATTAAACTGCACTCGTCAAGGCACTTCCTGTTGGCTTTGAGACCTAATTTTTAAATTAAGTTAATTTAAAGTTAATTAAGATAAGTTTCCAGGTATTCCTCAATTAAGGTGTCTTCTATTATGGGAACTGACTTTTTAAATATGTTAATAAATACTTTTTAAATTCAAAGAGAATTTGCATCACTACCCCTAGAATGCATATATGGGTCCTATATAACCCATGTGTTTCCAATGGTATTCAACGCATTTAACAATGGTATTATTTTTTAATACATTGTTGTCAGATTCTATTTGTTATGTAATTAAATATATGTAAAATACCATATTTTTCATCATGTTCATATTTAAGTGATGTATGCAATTATAGTAAGTTAAGTAGTAAGTCATTTATACGATGCTATTCAAAGTGCATGACATTATACCTATTACAGTCCTCCATGAGCAACCTGAGGTTAGATAACTAGCTCACAACAAGTGTATAATGGTAAAAAAAAATCTTAGTCCATTGTACTTATATGTATGTGTTTATGTGAGTAGAGTTGTAGAGACAATTCATAGTTTACAACCATATATGGAAATATGGCATTTATTTACACTGTCACTAAATATACTCCATTTTCAATGTGTCTAAAATTCTTCAGAATTGAATAAAAGATATATTAATTGTTAAAAAGTTTAATTAATGATCTCCTTTGAAAAAAGGTAGTTGAAGAATGAAGAATTCGTATCTAGATTTACGTCATTCTTTTTTACTCACACATGCATTTGAGGGGGTAGAAGTTACATATGGGTTATGGCCAATAAATAGAATAAATTTGAGGTTTGTCTGTATTCTTTAAGTGATTCAGACATTTTTTATACCCTTATATTGTAAATTGTTATAAAAAAAGGACAATATTCTGAATGAATATTAGCTGGTTAGATTAAATTATGTAAAAACTGTTTTTTTTTCCCCCATTTTTTTTTCATCAAGAACACACTAGGCCGGGTCAAGACGGGTTAGACCTGTTGCGGACTGACAGACATAGTCAGCCTGCTGGTGTGGGGTTGGGGGACGACCAGGAAAACCACTAATTGCTGCAATCATGCAATATGTGCACTAAATCCAAGTTATTATGCCTGCAAAGACAGGAAATGGAGTCTTAGGTTTACAGCTGAAATCACACACACACAAACATACATTTAAATGAAGTCACAAGGACTCACTCATTTGTGAGCACATGCATTCCCACACGCAAACACATACACAATTATAAAAGTCTGTCATCCCTTCTATCTCCACCATCTGCATGCTATCTTCGCCCATTCAGAATATATCACTGGTAGATTTTAAAAACTGAGTTCACTCTAAAATGAGGAGCACAAATAGACAAGTGAGACTTTTGCTTGGCAGTAAATAAGTGTCCCCATATCGTATATAAATCAAGAGTCAAGATTTTCTCCTATGGATTTTGTCGGCTATATAGAGTATGGAACTTCCACTGGTATGGTAATTTTTCATGTCATTCTAACACAGTGAAGAGTTACAGGAATTCCCTCTGTTCCTGGCTGTGTGGGGACTCATTCATACTCAATAGGGCTTTTGTTGCCCCCTCACATCTACACCCCCTGTTCCACCATTGGCCCCTCCTTTGACAGGGAGAGAGGCCATCCTGCCTGGACTCATCTTCAGTAGTCCTTAGCCCCCCTCTGTTACTTTTCATATGTTAAAGCCAAATGGCTTTACCACTGTCCTACTTTCTCCTCTGCCTTTGAATAGTAGTCTGCCGTGCCCCTGGCAACTGATGCTGCCCCAGCAACCGCTTTTGCCCCACTAAACCTGCCCCAGCAACTGCTTTTGACTCTCAAATCAGTTCAGGTTCAAATGTGGGCATAGTCCAAATTCAGGAGGTGAGAACACAACAGGAATATAAGATGGGGGGGGGGTGCAGAGAGACATCCACATATGCTCGCTCACACATTTATTTACACAACCATTTTTTTATTTTTTTGCCCCAAAACCACAAATTATTTTAAAGGAATAGTTCACCAAAAATTACAATTCAGTCATTATTTACTCACCCTTATGTGGTTCCAACCCCATATTACTTTTTTTTTTTTTTTTTTCTGCTGCGGAATTAAAAAAAATATTAATTTAATGAATGCCCTGTTGTGTGAATCCACAACAAAGTGATTTTAATGCTTAATCATAAAAGTAGTCCATGTGACTCGTGCACCATATACCAAGTCTTCTGAAGGCAAACAATCACTTTGTATGATGAACAGGTGGAAATTTAAGTTATTCACTTTCAAATCAAATAAAACCATAAATACATTTCATAAACAGTGCTGAAATCCATTAAGGCGGCTACGTCAGTAACATCAAACCTCATTGTAAGGTTTGATGTTAATGACATAGCAGCCATATTGCATGCTGTTTAGTACTTTATTAATGATTTATGTTAATTTAAAGACCCTGTGAAATCAAAATGAAAAAAGTAAGGTCATTCCGAACAGAATTTCCAATAAGACAAACAGGGTTCTGACTGACCGTTATCAAGTTTCAGCCTTCTGAAGCTCTCACAGTGGATGGTAATAATCAAAACATGGATATTTTATATTTTACTCACTTGTTTCTTATTCATCTGTATTGAACTAAGCTCCAGCCTCTTAGTAAGATTGCAATGTGATCGCAATGTGCTGTATGCATTTGATTAATGATTAAAAGGTTATGGATTAATGTTGTCAGTTAGATCATTGTTTGGTTCGCAAGAACTGCTGGCCAGTATTGAGATGTCGCTTCTTAAGTTTCCCCAGTATGTGGCTCTGACATGAGCATCATAATGGATAGGGCTTGGTTTGTGTTTGGCTGCAAACTAAAGCCTATTGGCTATTTTTAAAAATTGGATGAGTCGTTCGACATGTCCTGCCCCAACTTTCTGTTTTAGTAGGAAATACATCAAAACACCAAATTGTACTGCACTCGTCAAGGCACTTCACAAGACTTTAAACTTAAAATTCGCTCAGGAACGAAATGAGTTAATAATGACAGAATGAAAAATTTTCAGTAAACTATTTAAAGATTTCTTTCTGTTTGCCATCTTGATGTGCATCTGTGTTTGAAGATCAGTTTTGTGTAGAACCGCACATCCCTATCAGCAGGGACGTGCAGAGCTAAATTAAGATTGTCTTTTACTTCATTTGCATATGAATCCATTTTGTAAGTGCTTCCATTGCTGCCAGTAAACGACTCTGCTGTGCTTCCCAATGCGAGCGACAAGCCTCGCTAAGCTCTTTCAGCCAAAAACAGGACACTTCATCCAAGAAAATGCATGAGCACGCATGGAGCACAGTTTTCTCACAGTTAAGAAGAGGAAACTGGACAATAAGCATTTGAGAATCACTTCAGGTAGAAACTGATTTCTTTTTGAGTAGGATCCAACTCTAGATAGGAACCACCTACACCGTAGACTGACATTATTGACTGATTTGGATATTACGCCAACTCAGAGAAATGGATTTATGCACATTCAAGCGCCTGAATGTACAAATGTACGATCTCATTAGCACACAAATAATTATGTCATGCCACATGTGAAAGTGAAAAAGTGATCCGAATGTTGTGGAATAGCACAGCTGGTGGCTTTTTTTCTTTTTTTTTGAGTTATGCTCTAAAACAAAAAAATCAATTACCTAAATGGATTCTTCTGAAAGATAAAAAAAAAAAAAAAACTAGTAAAGGACTAACTACCCAACACACATATTTCTTGTATTTGCTGTATACAGTACAACTTTCTTGCAGCCATTACAACTTTAGATTATTCAGTGGAACATGTAAACAATTCATTATAATGAACCGCATAAAATAATGATAAAATCCTGTGCTGCAATTCTATATTAACACAGCAAATTTTTTTACATTGGGATGTTTTACCATATAACTGTTGCCACTTTTTATAAAAGCAATATGCCACTGGAGTGTGTTACAGTTATTGTACCATGGTTAAGGGGGATTTATGCACACATTGTGCCCAAGAGCACCCTTGACCTGTGGTAAAGTCACAGTAAGGTATGGCCTCTGATGCCTTATTGTTTAAACAGAATACTATCCTTCTGATTATATGGCTCTCCCAGAATACTTTCTCCTGCACATATGATACACATAGACAAACATTCAAGACACACCACACGCATGCAAGAAAACATATGCATGCGAAAAGTGGGGATTTCTCATTAAAAGGCAAGCCAGTTATATGCTGAGTGCATGGTTTATTCAGAGGAATGCTGTGAAACAAGAGCTCACATCTCTGGTCAGAGTGGGTGGACAAGGCCTTTTAGACTATTATTGAATAGCGTGTGTTTTTTTTATGTGTGTATATATTTATTGGGGAAAAGTGACCAGTCACACACCAGGAGGTGAACTTAGAATTTTGAACCATCTTTGAAGCACAAGCCACTTGCCCTTTTCCTCCAGTTGTTTTCGTGGTATTGTGGTTTCCTGTATGCCTCATCTCAATGTAGTTCTGGACCGGGATGCTCCATTGGTATGACAACAACCATGCACCCATATTGAAGACCACAGACTCTGTCCACTGGCTAGTTGTTCTGATTGGCAGGGGAAAAGAGTGGTGTGGGGGTTGGTAGTTTGGCTGAGTGAAGTGGTTTGGGTTGAAATGAGACCCCAAATCCCTGCCCCTCAACCCACCACCCTGTTACCCCTGCATCCTAATGACTATATGTGGTGGGTTGACCCGGTTCTGGCTTGGGACTAGCGGGCCACAGTGAGACATGCTAACCACTTTCCCATGGCCCGGCAAACACAGCCCCATCATTATGCTTTAATATCCCATAATATATCCCCTCTGTGTACACTCAAAGGGGCTGAGACAGAGGGATTCTGTCCCTGCCACTAATAACAGAGGATACCTAATATCCTCCTCCCTTAATGTGCACTCAGACCAGCACATAGCTGCCTAACTATTCACATCAACCCATTCTCTGCCCGCTAAATGTGGGCTTGCGAGAAATTTTATCGGCAATCAGCCATGCGGGTAGCTGCTGTCACATTCTCAGTAACAAGGCCCAAATGATTGCAGTTTAGTTTTATAGCTCTCTCCATGGGTTAATAAAGTTGTTCCTGTTTTTTTAGGGTGACTGGAATGCGAGTTATGTCACAGTTGTGAGGTTTTGTTTATATAGACAAGGCGGCGGCATTGCCATTGGAAAATAATCACAATGTGTTGTTTTGATGTATTGGGGGAACCAGCATTGAAGTGAAGAATTGTTTACTAGCACTTATAGCGGTGTGTGTACATCTGTTTTTGTGAAAGTATTAAGACAAATGCTCACACTTAAGTATTCATTGTATTCACCCTTCTGAAAAGCAGCTTAAACCAGCCTAAGGTGGTTGGGTATGCTTCTGCGTGCCGTTGCTTGGAGCGCTTTAGCCTGTCTGTAGCAGCGGGGCATGGTCAAGAGTCAGTAGAGGGAGAGAGAGAGAGTGGTAAGGGTGCATACACCTGAGCCAAATTACTAACACCTGTATCTAATTGTAATGAGATTGAGGAGAGCGGCATAAAAGGACCATGTCAGCACCAGATCGAGAGAGAGAAACTGGGTCGAGAACTTTACTGTGTAGCTGATGCGTTATTGTGAAGCTGTAAACCAGAGAAGTGGTCAATTAAAAGTTCCCTACCTGTGTTTGAATAATTCATATCTCAGTGTCCTTCCTTGTTACACTGGTGCTGAAACCCGGGATCTGATTTGACGACTGTACACCCCATGGAGTCCTTCCCGCTGACGGACATCATCAAGACCCTTGCCGACATACATCACACCCACCAAAAGGCTCTGCTTGAACTCCGCCAAGATCAGGAACGGCACATCCATGAGGTCCTTATAGTTCAGGTAGAGGACCAGCAGGTCATTCAGAGCCTCCTTTCCCAGGATAAAGCCCCGGCAGTGACCCTGGACAACAGCAGCCCCCTGCCCCGCCTACGCTTTTGAAGATATGGGCAGAAGATGATCCTGAAGCCTTCCTTGACTTATTTGAGCGAAATGCTGAAATCTGGTGCTGGCCGCATGCTCTGTGGGTGGCCAGGCTTATCCCTCTGCTGTCTGGGGAAGCCCAGCTTGCAGCACAACAACTGCTGGAGACTAATCTCCTGGTCTATGGTGATTTGAGGAAGACCATCCTGCAGCGTGTCGGCCGGAGCAATACTGTCAACTGTTCCGCTTGATGAATTTGGAAGGGTCCAGTAACCTGTTTGCCTTTTCTCATGGCTCTGTGATGCCTGCCAGAAATGGCTGCGGGTGGGTGGTGTGCGGCATGCCGCGAATATCAGATGGTGAATCCACCGGCCACCCCAAAAGTGCCTTTGTGCCCCCTTCTGCTGATTGAGGTCCCCTTTGAGAGAATTGTCATGGACCTCATCGGGCCGACATCGTTTTGTATTAGTCCTAGTGGACTATGCAACGTGATATCCGGAAGAAGTGCCTCTGTGCAACATCTCAACATGCAGTGTTGCATAGGTACTCTTCAAAATAATCTCACGGGTGGGGATTCCGAAAGAAATCCTCACCGATCAGGGTACAACCTTTATGTCACGGACACTATGCAAGCTTTACGAATTATTGGGAATTAAGTCAATTCGCACCAATTTATCATCCACAGACAGATAGCCTGGGTGGAGTGATTTAATAAAACCCTTCAGAATATGATTCGGAAGTTTGTGAACAAGGATGCTAGGTATTGGGACAAATGGCTCGATCCCCTGTTATTTGCAGTACGAGAGGTCCCGCAAGCCTCCACGGGGTTTTCCCCATTCAAGCTGCTATATGGACCGCGCCCACACGGCGTGCTTGATATCATAAGCGCAGCTTGGGAGGAGAGACCTTCAAACAATAAGAATTAAATTCAATACGTTCTTGATCTTAGAGCAAATCTCCACACCCAGAGACAACTAACACAGGAGAATTTGCTCCAAGCTCAAGAACGAAAGAGCCGACTTTATAACAGGGGAACTCGGCTAGGGAATTTGCTCCGGGAGATAAGGTTCTCATATTACTCCCAACATCAAGCTCCAAATTATTTGCCAAGTGGCAATGGCCCTTTGAGGTCACACGACAAGTGGGGGGTCTCGATTATGAGATAAAGCAAACCAATAGAGGGGGCACATGTCAAATGTATCTTTATTTACCTTATTTAAATTTATTTATATTTACCTTAACCTCCTGAAATTATGGAGGGAGGTGGTCAGAGGTAAACACAAAACACAATCACGTCACCCTGGTGGAAGACCACCTCTCAACAACCAAATCGCAGAGGTTGCAAAACTACAACAAGAATTTGCAGATGTGTATTGCCCTCTACCAGGTCGCATGAACCTCATCCAACACTATATTGAGACAGAGCCAGGGGTGGTGGTACGTCCATATACCCATCCATACCGATTACCCGAACATAAAAACAATTGTTCTGAAAGAATTGGATGCAATGCTTGATATGGGAGTAATAGAGGAATCCCACAGCGACTGATCCAGCCTGGTTGTTCTGGTGCCTAAGAGCTATGGGTCTGTACGGTTCTGTGTGGATTACAGAAAAGTCAATGCAGTGACTAAATTTGATGCCTACCCAATGCATCGTCGGCACATGCAACATCTAAGGGTGAATCTGAAGTCGCTGCAATTGAGCGGGTGGAGGTACAGTATCTGGGAATCCACTTGGGCCCATGTGCAGGTGCATCCACAAATTGATAAGACATGGCGATTGCGACCTGCCTGAGACCCAAGACCAAAAAGGAGGTGAGACAGTTCAAGGGGCAACCTGGCTATTATAGGAGATTTGTGCTATTCGAACATCACCAGCCTGCTGACTGATCTCACTAAAAAGGGAACTCCAGACCCAGTCCAGTGGACGGAGGAGTGCCAAAAGGTGTTTACGCAGGTTTAAGCCACAAATTTGCATGTCTACAGGCACTTAATTTCTCTCTTTTTTGTATTGCAGACAGACGCTTCAGACAGGGGGCTGGGGGCTGTACTCTCTCAGGTGGTGGAGGGGGAGGAGCACCTGGTGCTGTACATCAGCCGTAAGTTCTCCTTGAAGGAAACACTCTCTGCTAAAATTACACCCCACTCCAATGGCTCCACCACATGAAGGATACCAATGAGCGGATTGGGGGGGGGGGGGGGGGGGTGGTAGGCAGTCCGGATGTCTCCCAGTTGGCAGTCGGACTGAATCGGGCGGTGGAGATATGTGTCTGTGGGGGCATTGTCATGTGTCCATCGAGGGAGTGAGAGAGAGCGAGAGCGTTTCAGCGTGCATACACTTGAGCCAAATTATGACTAACACCTGTCTCTAATTGTAGTGAGATTAGGGAGAGCGGCATAAAAGGACCATACCAGCGCCAGATCGAGAGAGAGAGACTGAGTCGAGAACTTTACTGTGTAACTGATGAGTTAATGTGAAGTTCTAAACCAAAGAAGTGGTCAAGTAAAGTTTCCCTACCAGTGTTTGAAGAATCCAGTTCCCGGTGTCCTTCCTTATTACACAGTCAAAGTATACTCTATTAACTGTGAGTCCATACAGATGCGTTTGAGACCCCAAACTCCAGACGCATTCGCAGATGATAGGCTGATCTGACTGTGAATTCCGCTAGGTAGGGCAAAAGTTCTCAAACAGCATAGCAAATTTTGGACCAAAATTCTGTCTCCAGTGGCAGAAGTGGGAAGTGTTTTTGAAAGTATGTGTGTGAGGTTCAATTTCCAGGTGAAATGTCCATGCAAAGGTATCAAAAGCCAGTTGTTTTTTAGTATTAAATTATGTAAAGAGGTCAAAATACAGTGAAGAGGAATACATCTTTTAATAACTCTATCCCCAAACCCTAAACCTAAATGTTAGTTGAGTAAAAATGTCATCTGAGAGGGAAAATGTTACCTCCAAATCACACTCATCATTGATTATTGAAAAATTATTACTTCCTAGTTTTAATGTAGGACTTGGGTTTTCGAGGTAACTAACACCACGTGCTAACAGTCGCGACACAGGAAAACGTAAAAACACTTGAATTGATGCAAGGATGTCTGATGGGAGCTGCTGCTTGTCAGAAACTTGTCAGAATGGGGTCAATGACAGTGTAATGTAAATTTCAGTAGCAACATGGGGACTCATATTGTGATCATGTTGCAGAAGTGTACTTGTCAAGCTGGTCTGTTTTGATGGTTTTAGAGGGGTTTGTCAGCTGGTCAGGCTGGAAAACCAGGTGGTTTGAATGAAAACCAGCTTGGCTGTGCTTGAAGTCCTGCTAAACTAGCTTAAACCAACTAAAACCTTAGGCTTTTTTCAATAGGACAAAGGCAGTAGACACATGTCTAAGAGTCTGATTTATGTTCCCAGGATAATATTTGAGGGTCTTTGACTTTCTAAGTTTAGCAATGTTCTTTTTTACACATGTATGACAAAAGTGTGTGTATGTGGCAGCAGCAAAAATATCTTTAGGTTTCGTGGAGTCTGGCCACGTTTAAGAGCTCCATTCAAACAGTGTACAGCTGATAACAGCCGATCTGATGAATTCAATCTCTGTTCAGAGAATGTGTGTGTGGAATGGAAAAAAGAGGGATTCTCTATCCGGGCTCTGTTCTGTGTGAGAAAGCAGTGGGCGAACATATTGGGCAGGGGGGGCTCAGTTTTTCTGTCACAATGAAGGCCAACACATTTTAATTAGATGGATTAGGTTAAAGGAGGGATAGACTGAGAGGGAGATCAGAGAGTTCCCAGTGCTTTCAACATTCATGAAAAAACAACAATCTGTTGATTCACGTTTCTTCTAGATTGTTTGATGTGCCTTCATTGAAACTCCTTCAGCTAACTTAGAAAGGCCCTTGAATCTTAAGCAAGATGTATCTGCCTTTAAGAGATCCTAATTCCCAGTTTGGCAGACACAGAAAACCCTTATATTAAATGTATTACTCTCCATGAAAGCTATTCAAATAAATTATCAGTAGTCTCTGATCGTTTCGAAATTGTATGGGAATCGGATGAGCTGCATGGACCTCTTGCTTCTTTTTTCAAAAAGTAATCTACATAAGGACTAATCCTGTTAGAACAAAAGTGAACACATCATAGTATTCTGGTTATTTAGTAATACTCAGAGTCATGTGTTGATTGTATCAGGTGTAAGGCTTTATTGGACTCTAGGTTCGTCATCATGCAATACTTTTGGGCCAAAGTTCAAACAGTATTCTCACAAAAGGACAAGGAACAGATGCTAACATTCTGATTACCACATAGTTAGATCTTACACAACACACCCAAGGGTCCTCAGCAAGATCAATGTGTGCCAATCAGAATCAGAATAAACATGTCACTGCGATAACAGGCTCGCCTTGGGCAGGGTAACTGATGTATGAGGTATGTGATGTGTTGCCACTAGCTTTAGCGTTTAGAATTAGCAAATCCTAGTCCAACTCTAATATCTCAAATAACATACATATTAACGCAGCGTGGAGTGATAGTACATCATCCAGGTACTTGCAATACTTTTCTTTAACACACTACTCACACTAATTACACTTCAAAATGGCATTAAATAGTGGGATGCAGCACCATGGAAGTCTTGTTGATTAAGCTAGTCTAAAAGCATGGTCGGGCAACAGCACCCCAGCAATCCATGCTGGGACCAGCATCCAAAAACCACATATGCTGATGGTGGCCAGCCATGTTGGTCTTTTCAGCAAGGATGGCTTTGAACTTAGACCATCTGAAGGCACACTATGTTTAAATATTTCTGGACTATCTACATACTATCCTCAAGATGTGTTGGAACAACTACTAACCCCACTCAAGCCCACTTTATTAATTTCCATGAATTTGAACCTCAGATTTGTAGGCTAATGCCCAAGAAAAATTTGTCCCAGGACACTTGCCCTTCACTGACTCCCTTCAGGCCTTCTAAAGGTCCTTATTCGGTCACCCTTTTGCTTCATAATGGACCTCCTTTGACCTTAATCATTAGTCTTTTTTCCATCTCATTCTTGGCTCCAAGTCCAAACATAACACCCTTAGGAACAAGGGCATCCGTGTCCGGCGAAACTTCTGACCCCTGACAGAGCCTGTCTGTTAGCGCTGTGCAGATGTCAAGAAAATGACATCACTGCAACTGCACCACATTCCTCTAAATAAAGCATTTCTCTCTGCCCCCTCCAGAGCTCCCAGGGGCATGCTCAATAGCTAAAAAATTATAGCTCATCTTATTCTCACTGACCTAAAGTTCCATGACTTAAATAATATTTGTTTCTTGATCTAGCTTTCACGTCCTTCAAATGTGGACTTGAAAACAGGCACAGAAAGTTCTGGATCTTCAAATTAATATAAAAACCACAGTTGAGTGCAGTTATCTTCTAACAGTGATGTTTATATGGATCAAGTGATCATCTCTGTACAATAAGTCACACCATTGGTTTTAAGAAATTACTTCACTAAAAGTTGCTAAACTGTAACTCCAACAATTACATGAACTAGTCTGTGAACTTGTTCTTTTATAGCTCTAGAACACAGAGGCATTGAAATATCCAAAATGTATGCCTTTATACACACAAAAATAAGTTGGAACAAGGTTGCTTTGGAATTGAATTGGCCCAATGGATAGTATCCATTATACCCTTTGACCTCTGACCTTGCCCATTTTCCTCTTTTGACCCTAAAATGTCAACTGTTGGGGTCCCAGTGTTCTCTCACTCTCGTTTTCTTCAGTCTAACATGGTTTGAAGATAAAGTGGGTTGCTGTTCTTGCTTGAATTGTATGTAACTTTCCCAAAATGTGAAAAGACTAGGGTGCTGTGTCCACATGGAACCAGAGATTCCAAAAATGAACAGAATGTTTTTCTGACATTCCAAGAATCAGTCTGTCATGTATTTACTGGTGAAACAAATACGATGACAGAGTGTCTTGGATTGATGATTTTTATTTGCTGATTAACAAAAGATTTGACAGTTAGGAACTCAAAGTTAAACTCAAATTTCCCTAGAATACTGCACACACATGAATCACAAACAGTATTGCTGTCACAGCCAATAACAACCAAGCTCAAAAGTTAACTCAACTGAAAGTTAACAGTATTCAAATACAAAATGTTAATACACAACACTCCTCCCTTGAAATCTGGAACTCACCATTTTTTTTTTTTTTTTTTTTTTCATTACATTACAGATTCAATCGAACTGGAGGCTTTACTTGCCTCTTAGGTCTCAGTTCTTGAGTGACAGTGGTTCCTGGAACCCCTAATTCTAACTGTTTTTCCTGTACAGGATTGTTAGAATCATCATCTCTTACAGGTCCTGAGACAATGCCATGAGCGCTTGTTTTCAACACATCCGTGTTAATTACATCAGTCTGCAACAGTTCATCATTTAAGTCCGGTTGTTTCAATTCTGAACCGATGAGCTGGTTTACATGTCTCTTGTACAATTTTCCAAACACTTTTACCAAGTATGTAACAGGACCTAGCACCTTAACCACACTTCCCTGTCCCCACTTGACACCTTCCCCTCCCCTGTAATTTCGAACCAAAACTTGTTGTTTTGGCAAAAACTGTCTGACGATTTTCTTATGTGACAGTTTAGCTTGCTGAGCTGCTTGCTTCTGCTGCATGCTCTCTGTGAAACTAGGTTTCAAGAGTGACATTCTGGTTTTGAATTCTCGCTTTATGAATAATTCTGCAGGGGTTTTTCCCGTGGTAGATTGGGGGGTGCTTCGGTAACAAAAAAGAAAATTGTGAATACAGTGCTGTAAAGACAATTTGTCATGCTTTCCCTTTTCCAAAGCTCTTTTAAAATTTTGCACTAACCGCTCTGCAGCGCCATTAGAAGCTGGATGGTATGCCGGACTCCGAATGTGTTTTACACCATTGTTTTTCAAAAATGTTTGAAATTCACTCGCCACAAACTGCGGCCCATTATCAGAGATCAATTCATCAGGAAGACCCCATGTAGCAAAGTAACCCCTTAAGACCTCAATGGTCTTTCCTGCAGTGGTACTAGACATCAATGCAATTTTAGGCCAGCATGAAAAACTATCTGTTACCACCAGAAAGTTATCCTTTCCTTTTTGAGCAAAGTCCACGTGTATTCTTTGCCAGGGCCTATTAGGCCAACTCCAATTATGCACAGGAGCTGTAACAGGCTGATTCCTATCTGTCTGGCATGTTTGACAGGTGCTCACTAATACTTCTATGTCTGCATCAAGGTTAGGCCACCAAAAATGGCTTCGAGCTAGGGCCTTCATCTTCACCATGCCCTGATGATTGTGATGCAGTTCTGTCAGCCATTTAATGTAAAATGTTTCACTTTCTGTAATACTGCATCTAATTTTGTCTGTTTTGCAATTTCTTGTGCAGATATTGGAACATTATCCAAAAAGGAAACTCAGAATCGTAGTTTATTCTCATTACTCTCAACAGTCAGAGGTAAGCGTGACAAAGCGTCAGCGTTACTGTGTTGCAGGGAGGGTTCATATGTGATGTCATACTGATACGCAGCTAAAATCAGTGACCATCTCTGTAGTCTCGCTGCAGCCAAGGTTGGTAAGCCTGTCTTCGGTCCGAATATCTTTACCAACGGTTTGTGATCTGTATATAGCCTAAATTTTTGCCCATACAAGTAGTCATTAAATTTGGTCACCTCAAAAATAATACTCAGAGCCTCTTTTTCAATTTGCGAATAGTTTACATCAGTTTTTGTTAGCGTGCGCGAGGCATACCAAATGGGCTTTTCTGTACCATCTAGAAATTGGTGTGAAATTACTGCCCCAACCCCATATGGAGATGCATCACAAGCTAAGATCACAGGCAATTTAGGGTCGTAATGGGTCAGCACCGGCGCCGAAGACAGCCTTGATTTGGTGCGTTCAAATGCACTTTGACATTTTTCTGTCCAGTTCCAATCAGCATCTTTGTGAAGCAACTCAGTGAGTGGTTTAATTTCACTTGAAAAATTTGGTATAAATTTACCATAATAATTAAGCATGGCCAGGAATGATCTCAACTCTGATACATTTTTAGGCACGGGGGCTTTATCAATGGCTTCAGTTTTCTCCAGGATCGGGTGCAACCCTTCCGCATCGATGACATGTCCGAGGTACGTTACACTATTCTGAAAAAAAGAACATTTTTCTTTGTTTAGCCTAAGCCCATGTTCTTCTAGACGTCTCAAAACATTGCTAAAATTTTTCAAATGCTCGTTGGTGTCTTTTCCGGTTATTAAAATATCATCAAGATAGCACACAACACCCTCTAATCCTTGCAAGACCGTATCCATGGTACGCTGGAAGATTGACGGCGCGCTAGCGACCCGTATGGTAACCGATTATACACGTATAATCCCCTCTGCGTATTAACGGTGAGGAAAGGCTTACTTTCATCATCCATTTTCAGTTGAGTGTATGCTTGCGTCAAATCCAGTTTGGTGAAATGTTTTCCCCCAGCTAGAGTAGAGAACAAATCCTGCGTTTTGGGTATGGGGTACTGATCAATGTCTAGCCACGGATTGATCGTCACCTTATAATCGCCACATATGCGAACCGAGCCATCCTGTTTTGTGATACAGACAAGTGGCGCGGCCCACTCGCTGTGTAACACCGGAGAAATTAATCCTTGTTGCTCAAGTTCACTCAATTTCTTATCGACGGCCTCCCATAGTGCGTAAGGCACCGGCCTCACTTTGCAAAAGTTCGGTTTTGCCTCAGGCGAAACTCGCAATTTGGCGGTTACCCCATCTGCGCAGCCTAATTGGGAACTAAATACGGCTTTGTGGTTTTCGGAGATTTTTTCAACCGGATCGCGTATGTGATTCACTCGTGACCAATCCAAATTTAGCACCCTGATCCAATCGCGACCCATAAGAGCTGGCCCTTTTCCTCGCGACACTAACAAAGTTAGTTTTAAATCTTGCGCCCCATTTTGAACTTGGACATTAATTTTTCCCAACAATTCCAGGGGTTGATCAGTGTATGTTCGTAAATTCAAATTACACGGTTGCAATTTTACCTTTTTGAATTTTGACCAGTACAAGCTCTCAGAGATGACCGACACCGCAGCCCCAGTGTCTACCTCCATACACATTTTAACCCCATTACATCTTACCATAACCTTGTATGGTTTCACATACCCAGATAAGTCCGTATTTATGCTGTGCAGTCTCAAATCAGTTCGTTCTTCGGCAACATCCGACGGCAACGCCACGGCTCCATTAAATGAATCCTCCCGTCTGTCCATGAAATTCACCTCCACTCCGCGAGTGAAAAGAGCGAGCAGTCATTTTTCCTGTAGGCCGATGCTGCTCCTTTGATTTGAAATCGGCCCGCTTGTTCTTACAGGCCCGTTCCAGATGACCAGCTTTTCCGCATCCTCGACACTGGAACTCTTTGTACTTGCAGTCGCTCTGTCCATGTCCTTTCCCCAGGCATCTGTAGCACTCTCGGCCGGTGATGCTCCTTAACTCCGGTCGCAAAGCCCTGGACTCACGCTGCTTCACTCCCCGCAGGCCTAGATGATCTGTCCGCATGTACGATGAGGGCAGCCCGTTCTGCATAGACTGCATGCCACTGGTGGTACACTCAAAATTGTTTGCTATTTCCAGCATACGTGCCCATGTCAGGCCTTCATCACTTGCGGCATTTAACAGTTTTCGGCGCAGTTCTTTATCAATTATGCCACACACGAATTGATCTCTTAGCTGCTCCTCCAAGCTGGCGCCAAATTCGCACGTGCAGGCCAGCCCCTTTAAGCTAGCTATGTAGTCCCCAAAAGATTCTCCAGCTTGCTGTCGACGATTTTGGAACGTGAATCTTTCTGCCAACACATTCTTTTTTGGTGTATAAAAGTCTCTTAATGCCTTCAATAAGTCAGAGAATTCTGTCTCGCTCACCTTTCTCAGTGCAATCAGATCTCTTAACAGTGCAAAGGTTTTTGGACCAACCACAGACAAAAATACCGCTCGCCGCCTGTCAGATTCAATCTTGTTGGTCACCAGAAACTGCAGAAGCCTTTCTTCGTAGTTTTCAAACGTTTCCAACGTTTCGTCGAACGTTAATCCCGTGTCTGTACTGTAGAGCACCATGCTTGCTTTTTTTTCTTTTTTAATCACGGTGGGAGCGACCCACTGCAAAATACAACCATCAAAATCCCATCCTCATCGCCAAACTTGTCATGTATTTACTGGTGAAACAAATACGATGACGGAGTGTCTTGGATTGATGATTTTTATTTGCTGATTACCAAAAGATTTGACAGTTAGGAACTCATAAAGTTAAACTCAAATTTCCCTAGAATACTGCACGCACTTGAAGGCGCGCTCCCTTTTTTATCTTTTTCTAACAGCCAATCACAAACAGTATTGCTGTCACAGCCAATAACAACCAAGCTCAAAAGTTAACTCAACTGAAAGTTAACAGTATTCAAAAACAAAATGTTAATACACAACACAGTCCAAATACCGTATGTATTCCAATATATTGTAATTTCTAAAATATAGCTACAGTGGGGTAGGAAGCTTTCTACTAAGTACTAGAACCAGGTCTTTCATACCTATATTGTTATCTACAATTTGTAAACTCAATAATTAGGAAAATTTACATTACATTTTTTTACAATATTATTAAGCAGACCAAATCATGTAGAGGTGATAAAAAAGAGGTAAAACAATTTCTGGGGGTGGGGGCATGGTAGACTGTTTGTCTGGGGAGAGGGAAAGCAGTACGTTTTCACCCTGGGTGATTATTATAACTAAGAGCTGACTCTTGTTTTAGTGATCATGTAAGAGTGATAAAAGAGGAGCTGATGCCCTAGGAGGAGAGAGAGAGAGAGCTACACAGCAGTGCTGACATTAGAGGGTTGATACCAGTCCATTGAGTGTTTATTGTAATGAATAAAGAATTTAACATTACCTGATCCCCGCTTCCTCATTCCAACAACATCCAGTCCTGATACACAATTATATATCAGTTGGAATTACATCAAACATTTGTAGAATTCTGAGTATATGGGTTGGGATTTATGAAATGGGAAATATTACGTTCTTTATGGAGCCTTTATATTTTGCAATACATCAAGAATTGTGTATTTATTCTGTAACATACCATAATTTGTGCATTTTCTTTGCTACCATAATACTTTCATGAGACTTTTTACTGCAAGCAAAACTAAAGGAAATCTACAAACTCAATTTAAATGTATATAAAGCATCAGGATTCTGAAAAATCTAGATATGGAAAAGACTAGCATTATGGTGATTTTGGTCCTGATTTCAAGAATTGAAAGCTGATGTTCTGGTACCTCAAATGGTTTATTCACCAATTTAACCAGCATCTTCTATGATGATATATGCTGGTCGAACAGCTTCACCAGCACACTAGCTAAGTTTTGAGGATGAATCAAAAAAACCAAACCAGCATCAAGCAGCATGTGTTGTACCATGAAAATTCAAACTGGTCTACTGGGCTGGGCCACCTACTTTCAAAGAACCATTCTCAAAAGAGAGAAAATACTAAAGTAGCGAACATGGTATTATTCCTATGCATTAGAAAATGCCAGTCTTGATAAATAAGAGCACTTCTACTTCATAATGCCATTTAGTTTAACAACATCAAAATATTGATTTAATGGTTCTTGGCTAAAGTGTGTTGCAAGTTGAAAACTTTTCACAACCTGTATGACTACACTAATATAAATATGCTACTTTAGAAATTAAAATGATGTCAGCTATAGAACAAGCCGTTACTGAAATTTAAAGCTAGATTGGGAAAGCTAAAAACTATTGACAAAGCAATGACAGGCAATTGCCACCCACCTTCTCTCTATGGACATGCTCAATGTTATGAGCATGTTCTTGCATGAAAGGCAATGTAAGGGAATGAGAATAGAGCCCAGCTAACGTATGCAGGTTATTAGCATGTATCCAGTCTTGCTATATTTAAGCATGTCTAAATATTTTGGGTAGCGAAGAGGGTGGCTTTATTTACCCATGAGTGTGTATTTAGAGCCCAGGGAAAGCAGGATTAGCATGGAGAATCATATTGCGTATGTCTAGACAGCAACAACTGCCACAGACAGTAGACGATACCAAACATTTATTCACAGTCTGTACCCTCAATATGACCTCAGTCATTTTGCAAGTAATAATTAGACTAAATCTGCAGAATTTTTTAAAATTTTCTGCACTGGTTTTAGGGGGGAAAATGTTCTCTAGTGACAAAAGTGGGTGTAAGTGAGATTTTTAGGAGGGACATTGTCGTGCTATCTGTTTCTTCATACACAAACACATTCTTCACAGTCCCCACTTAATCCCTATACCAGCCCACTCTAGGAGCACAAACACTGACCCTATCATTCATTAAGCCTTAGGTCAACTTCAGAGTCATGGGTCAGAGGTTAGGCCAGCTCCAGAGACCGGACAAGGAGTAAACAGCCACCTGGAGTAAATCAGGTTCTCCGATCGTCAATCGCCTGTGACAGAGACCATTATAGGGGCCAAATAAACAGGCCACCAAGAACAGCAAGGGCTTGTGAGTAGCTCAGGGACATACACAAGCCTTTCAGTAGCCAAAATGGCCACAATTCACCCTGCTCTGGCACGTTTTTCACATGTGGGGGTGATTAATGAAGAAGTGGAGGACAGGGCTGGAGGGCAGGAACCAGGCAAAGGGGCGACTCGTGAAGGGAAAGCTTGTTTTTATACTCGTATTTCATGGGTCAGACTTCTTGTTTGTTGGTTCAGACCACTGTGGTGGAGTTGATCTGCAGCAGGGCCTTTGGGTGGAAAATCTCTTATTCAAGACCCCTTTGACAGGCTTTTTTGTAGAGATGATAGGGTCGTATAATCAAAACAATGTTTTGGATAATACGTCTGGTGGTGGGGTTCTAGCCACACCAGACCAAATGTTTTGGTGATGGAAAGCTTGGGACTGTGTGCTAGGATAATATGTTTGAGTCTTTATTTAGTACATACTGTAAATACCCTGTTGAAAATCTTTACCCAGCCTAAAATGGTTTACTGGTCTTTGCTGGGTTAAGCTAGTCATAGCTGGTTTACGCCTGACCCACTGAAGAGTACCCAAAAACCCTTTAAAAGCAGTCAACAGAGCAAAATGACCAGGTTGGGAGACCAGCTAAGACCAGCTTAGAGTGGTAGAAGATGTTTTTCAGGAAGGTAGGGTTTTTCAACAAGAAATGCACATGTATGCAGGCATGACGATATAGGTGTTTATGTGCACTCAAAATGGAGTAAGGAAACTATTGACATACTTACCACACAGAGGGGTTTCATGACTTCTTTTGGTCACTCTTTCAGTACAAAGATCCTCGAACTGAACCACCCTGTTATTACAGTGACAGTCAGGTCCTGTTAAACCTCAATCACCCATGATAATAATAGTTTTAATAACCCCGGCGCACAGCCATATTTCACCAATGTTTTGATGAGTATGCCACTGGAGAATTGTGACCGTGGAAAGAAAGAGTCAGGGCCACAAGCTCAAATCTGTAGTTGAACTTTGTTCAGAGCCCCTATATATTTATTTCAACCACACCGAAGAAATGTGTTTTGCTGAGATATTTGTGTGTGGAGCCTGACCGGCTTTGGCTCCCACAATGGCTGTAGTAAAACCAGCCTGTTTCACACAGACCAACAACTTACTGCTGTATTACTCTGAGAAAAACAGAGATGGCACTGCAGGATTATTCTTTGTATATTTGCATAAAAGCAAACATTTTGGCTTGAACTCGTTAAGTATGTTATTCAATATACAGTAGATCTGGTTATGATAATATCATGGGAGATTCACATGGGTTAGACTAGGGATGGGCGATACCCATTATTTTATTTTTAATCCGATACCAAGTACTTAAAAGCCAATATAGCCAATATCTTTACCAATACTGATACCTCTATTAAATAGAATTTTAACGAATTCTTTGGATAACTAAACTTAACTAAAGTAACTTAAATTATTGCTTACATTTTTATATACATTTATAGGCTGCTTTGTTTAGTAATAGTAACTTATTCCTGGAGGTCTTACCGGGGAAACTGTGGGTAGTTGTTCTACAGCATTCCCTAGCTCTGGCTGCAGTCATTTTTGTCCCTGTTTACAGCTTAATAAGATGTGTTTCGAATGATCCAATTGCAAATGGTCAGCGCTTAATATAGTTGAAACCAGGTGCAAAATGTTTTGTGATTGGATCACAAAAAACACATACAGATGTAGTCAAAAATCACATTGCATTTGAGGTTTAAAACGCCCTCCTAATTCATCCCGGGCAACAGCAAAGCATTGCCTCTCACCAGTCAATCACCTGCCGAAATTTTTTTTAAACTTGCATGCAGATTTAAAAGGAAATAATTGTCCGATCAGAAATTGAAAAAGCGATTACATACCCAAGTATGAGAACTTCATGACTCTTCCTCTGTGTATTTGTCTGATTTGAACATGCAGGGTGACAAGATGACAAGCACACACATCTGAAGCTGAACTAACACAGGTAATCCACTAAAAACCTAACCCTAACCTTCCAGCCTTATTAGCTAAAAAAGTGCCACAAATCAGCCAACTGACCAGCATCATCAGGCTTGGCCCATCAGCTAACAACAGCCAACCAGATTGGGCTGTGTGTATTTAGTAGTTAGCTACTGTACAATACAAGATACTAATAAAAATGTGCAAACTGTATTGAAGGTATTTACAATATGTTTTGCTATGTGATTGCAAATAGCACATTGACAAGAAGCATGTGACATAACCTTACTGTGAATAATAGCTTGGTGGATGCATCTTCAGGACATGGTAGCTTGCCATTAGTTGGTCGCTAACATATTCCAAAAAACATTTTAACTGTAATAAGCTTGTATATCCAGCTAGTAGCTAGTTTGTTGGTGGTGCAAGATGCTCTACCTACTTGCACTAGCTAATTATCAGCCTGGACCAACTAGCAGCTAGCTTGAATCAGTTAGAAACTAGCTACTATGTTCCAATACACGGCTACCAACCAGAGAAAATGCAGCAATTTAGCTTGTTTGAAGTATTGAACTCTGTAATATACACAATAATAAAAAATACAAAAAAACATTTCAGTTAGTAGCATCTTACATACTTGTAGTTTCCCAACACTTCAGATTAAAACTGCCCATAAGTACATAGCTGCACTTTTATACCCTGTCAGACATTCTTGTAAGATTACTTATAAATGGAAAGGTGGTGTGCTCAGCCAGAGGTCAGGCATTCAGTAATACCTGAAGGATCCATAAACGCCGAATATGATGATGACTAAAGCTCTGGGACAAAATAACGATCTTACACTTTGTTACTCACTCAGTGGTGTGGACATCTACCAAAACCCTTGGCTATGTTCTATGCTTAATTTGGCACAATATAGGAAGGAATCATGTCATTAGCAAATGCCTAAACAGGCTAAACTATGTTCCACTACTTTATCAGATATCCCTCTAAAAGAGCATCTCTTTTGCTTCAGTCATTGTGTAACCAAAAATGTTAGTAATAAATCCAGTATGTTCTAGATTGCAGAGGACGTAAATCATGACTCATGACAGTACATAAAAAGGGGAGTTTAAGCAATTGAAGAAGGCTTAAAAGCTGCAATTCTGAAATGCCTGCCAGTCTACACCCAGTCCAAAATCTCAGCCAACTAGCTTCAACTTAATCTGAATCTTCCACAAGGTCTTTTCAGGCAATGTTCACATTATTCTAGGCTCCCATATTACCTAAACCAGGCCTTTTCAACAGTGTAACTGCTTATATATCTGGAAAATTATTATTTGAGGTACACACACCAATACCCGAAGCAAGACACAGAAAACTACAAGATCTCTATGACATTTGTTCTGTATTTTCTATTGCTGTGACCGGATAAGGCTAAATAGTCCAATTCCGGATGCACACACTCAAGGCAGGGGAGTATAACATACAAATTCACATATACAGATTCTCCCACAACTTGATGCAAAGATGTCTCTTTAAATACAGCTTGGCATAAAGAAAATTAGTCAGTCAGTTTGTGAACATTTTTGAACAATTTATTAAAAGAACCATGCCATTTTCCAATGCGGAAATTGCCATTTTGGCCAGGATTAAGAAATGCCTCCTCAGCTCAACCTTGCCAAGACAGAACTCCTTGTGATCCCAGCCAACCCATCTTTTTACCACATCCTCACGATTAATCTTGGTTCAACTACACTTACACCAACCAAAACAGCTCGGAACCTGGGAGTGGTGGTAGATGACCAGCTTAATTTTACCCTCATCAACCGACTGGTCTTGCAGATTTGCACTCCACAGCATCAGGAAAATCAGACTTTTTCTGTCTGAATATGCTTGCAATGCTCCTCATATGTAAGTCTCTTTGGATAAAAGTGTCTGCTAAATAGCTAAAATTAAATGTAAAATGTAAATTGAAAATTAGAAATACAACAACATACTATAGATATTGATACATTCTAAGTCAGTATTTGTAAAGGGAAATCAACAATATGGATTCATGTATGAACAAAATGGCTTACCAAACATTTGAGAAATATGGGTTTGTACATGGATACAAAATGTTTTATGTGAGATATCGATAACACATACCCACTAGTCACACACTTACAGTTCCCCACAAACCGCAGCATTACTCAATGCAGAGACAGAAAACAGGTCAACGCAAAACACATGGAAACACCTGAGACAAGACAATCTGTAAGCACTCCCCATCGCTCAGGGAGAAATGTATTTTTCATGTCCCGGTTGGTCTCAGGGCTTTCCACATTCATCATGACGAATGCGTAAGTGTGCTTTTGGTTTTGGTTTCATAAAGAGCCACCATTTCTCATGGTGGGGGGTGGGGGTGGGGGGGGGGGGGGGGGGGTGTTGTGCTATAGCTTATTCGAATCTGAAACTGAAACACATATTATATTTAACATTAAATATTTCATAATGCACCTGAACTTGAAATATGAAAACCAAGCATTCAAACACAAAAGAGCTGAAATCTCTGGAGCTAAAAAAGCTATTCTACCCTCTTCCACCCAAGGAAGAATTAGTTTGTTGCTCAGCTCACTGTTGTCTTTTCCATAGCTGCCTGCCCCCTGTCTATAGGAATGTGGCAGTTATTAATACTGTTTAGTTATTAATACTGAATACTGGAGCATACCCATCTCATTAACAGTCTTCTCAGTGCCTGTGATAATTTGCTAGCGCTAACATCACACACACTCATTTCCATTGGGCCATGGAATAGGGTCCTGCCATGTATCATGGGGTCAGGCAGGAGAGTGGATGCCTTGATTTTGTCCTGCCTTCTTAAAATGAAAATGTGATACAATTCATATGCTATTATACCAAGTCCAGCAGTTCTTTCCTGACACTGGACAGCACTGTAAAATGAATTACTCTTTCATTATCAGCATGCCCACATGGATGCTACACCCACATAACTCCACAGAAAGCTTTATAGATTGCTTGTCATTCATAAGAAAAAAATCACAAATAAAATCTCTTTCATTTCTCAGTTGTTTCTCCTAGACAGCAATGAAATTAAATGGAAAGCAAAAAGTGAAGTTTCTGTTGCTGAATTGTGCAGCTTTGTACCAATCCGGGCTTGTTGGCATGGTTACTGTTTCTGTTTCCATTGTGGTGCTGTGAAATCAGTATTAGAATGGACTGACTGCAAGTGACCAATTGTGAGTTGACACACCTCTAAGCCAGCAGTTTTCTTTCCTGAGTATGGTTAGCTAACCACGTTTAAGTGGAATTGCTATCGTAACCGCTACTCACAGTGCTCAGAACCGTTCAGCCCGATGGTGGAAAGCGGCTAATCCCTCACATTCTGCTCAGATTCTCAGATTCTCTTTCCAGCACATTCAAGACCAAATTATGTAAAATATGCTATATCCATAGTTTTTATAGCAACTGTATCTACACAATTGCCTCATTTGTTGCTATTATTTTAATTTATAAGTGATAAACACTGGAAACAAAGTTGATAATTTAATAAAAGATAACAGAAATCACCAGCCTGATCTTTGACTGTGTCGACAATTTTTGACTTGGAATGTATGAGTTGAGCTACCGCGCATTTGATAGTACTTGATAAAGCTTGTAAATGTAGTTGTTTATGCAGTTCAAATGTTAAAATGCATCGCCTAACAAGTCATACTTTATAGTAAAATGGTTAAGATGTCATAAGATAGCATTGTATGAGGAACAGGGCAAAAATTAAATGTGTCCTACTTTTTTTACTCATACTTTTTTAATCTACCGTGAATACAAGTCGTCGTTGTTGTAGCACCTCTAGTGTTCATTTCACCAGTAAACTGCCACAATATGTACAGACATTTTGCAAGAAGGAAGATATAGTATTTTGATTCTACGAGACCAGGTTGGAGAACTTCATTAAGTTCAACCATGACAACTCTTGGAATGGTTTGCATGTTGTTGCATATCTCTGATCTCCAACCATAAATGCCTCCTAACAACCCAATTCAGAAACAATCTGCAACGCTAACATTTGTGCCACAGGTGCACGATTATCAAAGGAGAATATAATTTACCATGTTTTGAACACATGCTACTCTGCTAAAATTTGTTAAACACGCTTTAATATCATGTTATGTAGAAAATTGGAATAATTTATCGATATTATTTATTACAAGTAAATGTTTATCACTTATCGCCGGCATGATTTTGTGACATCACATACCTGCATCTCGGCGAAATAGTAGTTTAAAGTTTTTGAACGCCTTTCCAACTTGGAATTACGACTTCAAGTGGCATTCCATTGCACTTTTCCCAGTAGGAAGTTAGAAAATATGACTTTCCAAGTTGAGTGGAATGCAGCATAAGTAAGGCATGTCGATAATATATTTGGACTTGGCGGGCTAGATCTACTACGCTGCTGCTGCAAAGCAAGTATGGAGACTTGCTACTATTAGTAAATATTATTTACTTAATTTGCATGTGGATATGCTGCTGCTGCTGCTGCACAAAACATGAGACATGCTGCATAGAGCATAAACGACATGCTGCTGAACAATTAGAGATACATACAATCCCATGTAGCAGATCGAGACAGGTGGGAGCTGAAGATGGAGGTGGGTTTCAGAGCAAAGCTCTTTCAGCATGCTGCGATGAACCTCTATTGCAAGACTGAGCTGTTAAAATGTTATGCAAAGAGAGAAACATGAGCTGATTGTCTTCTCGAATACACATGAAGGATCCTACTGGCCTACGCCATGCAAACCACTTGCTTAACATGTCACGTTAGAGCGAGCCAATTGGCTGAACGGAATACCATTCAGAAAACCTATCAGCTTGCGCTCAATAGTTTCGTGGCTGAACTTTTATGAAGAGCAACCTATGGGTAATAAAATACTCTCCTGGAATTTTACAAATTCCCCACCTCCTGCATGTTCATTTATCATGCATTTTTATTATTATTATTTTTGGCTAATTTGTGTGTGCGCTTTCAGCTACCAATAAAAGGGTAGTACTCTCAGCTCTGTGTAGAAAATGTGAAAAAAGCCAGTAGACTCCATCTGGGCCTATTACAAAGAACCGTGCCTAAGTGGATCCAATGCCATGTCCAGACAGGGCCCAAGTCTATGCCAGCACAGGGCTAGCCAATGCCAGTACCCACAGTAAGGCCATTAAACTGTTTGTGATCTCGGCTCTTTGTCTCTTTTTCGGTTTGACTCACACAAACTCCATCTGTTCAACATCATCACTTACAGGATTTAATTTTCACCCTGCTCTATGCAATAGATTGTGAACCCCTTTATTGCGTAAACATGATTTAAATTACCAGCATTAGTGTGGGAGTGTTTGATTGCTTTGTTTTGCATTTCAACTAACCCATAATGTTTTTTTTTCTAAGAGTAAATGGGAGACAGGAAGAAATAAAAAAGAAACTCCTTGAAAAAGAAAAAGATGTTTCTCTTTCTAGCTTTCTATCCCAGACTGCACCTCCACTAAGCAATTGGGTGATTTCCTAATCCCCCAGGTCATGAATGATAATAAAACATACTGTATTGTAAATATTATTTAGTAATTAAATTTAATAACCTGCCAATGACGCAGCAACTCATATCATAAACAACCCACCTCACCACCCCCATGTTATTAAAAGAGCTGTGTGAGAATTCAGACCCACATTAAAATCCATAATTTGGTATTTCACACCTCCCATACAGTGAGACATTTTGACACAACACCAACATATGCAACACAGACTGACTGGTGGTACTGTTTCCAGTTTACTGCCTGGACAAAAAATAAAAAAGGTGCATACTGTAATATTTAGTTGGACTGCCTTTAGCTTTGATTACGGTACATTCATTGTGGCATTGTATCAACAACCTAGTGCAACGTCAAAACATGTAATTTCCATCCAGAATTGCATACATTTTTGGCCGAGGTCTTGTATTGACGACGGGAGAGTCCAACCACTCTGTAAAGTCTTCTCCAGCACATCCCAAAACTTTCAATGGGGTTAAGGTCAGGACTCTGTGGTGGCCAATTCATGTTTGAAAATGACTCCTCATGCTCCCTGAACTAATCTTTCACAATTTGAGCCTGATGAATCTTGGCATTGTTGTCCTGGAATATGCTCATGCCATCAGAGAAGAAAAAAATCCATTGATGGGATAACCTGTCATTCATTACATTCAGGTAGTCAGCTGACTTCATTTTATTGCAGCATAACGTTGGTGAGCCTCGACCTGGCCAATTTAAGCCCAGATCATAACATTGCCTCCAGAGGATGGTACAGTGGGCACTATGCATGATGGGTGCATCACTTCATGAGCTTCCCTTCTTACCCTGCATCATCGCTTTGGAAAAGGTTAAATCTGGACTCAACAGACCACATGGCCTTTTTCCATTGCTCCACAGTCCAATCTTTATGCTCCCTAGCCAATTGAAGATTTTTTCTGAATAGCCTCATTAACAAGTGGCTTTCTTGTGGCCACACAGTTGTTTAGTCCCAATCATGTAAATGCTCTTACTTTCACTATTCATATTTTTTACGGTGTAACTTCAAGCATTTTAGTGATCTCCAATCACGATTCAAGATTTGTTTCAGACCATATTTCTTCTGTGAATCTGATGGTTCACCACTATACTTCCAGTTTGTAATAATGCGTTGGACAGTTCTTAACCCAATTTCAGTTATTTCAGCAATGTCCTGAAGTTTTATTCTTTGCTTGATGCAGGCCAAAAATTTGCCACGGGATCCGTCTTCCAACATGGTTGTTTAAGAAATGAGAAGCTACACACTGCATCAGTTAGGTTTAAAATAATTGTTGCCAGCTGAAACATATTAATCACTGCAATAATGATCCAATCATAGGCACCTAAGTATCTGCTAATTCAAATCCAAATGGCAAAATCTTTTTATTTATTTTTTGGCCAGGCAACCAAACTACACAACTAAAGGAATCTGACTTGATCAGGCCTGAGCAATTTGTTAAGAACCAAATTCTTAAAAAATTGGAATTTATTGTAAACGTCAGAACAATGTTTTTGAATATCCAATGTTGGATATTCCTCTCACCATTTGGTTGATCATCATTTGTTTACAAAAAGGGCAGAGCACACTACATAGAATATGCCTACTATATCCCGCAATACAATCTACTTGACTTGACCTTCCCTTTCCTGTGTGATTAATAAACATAAAGTAATTACAGTTTCTAAGTTAAGGCGCTTTGGCATAAAACTGACTTAAAAATGCTCATTCTCATTTTTATCCTATTGCTTGGGTGATATTGCCTAAATATACTGCAATAATATTAAGAGCAGTATGTCAGGGGGTCTGGGTAGCTCAGCGAGTATTGATGCTGACTACCACCCCTGGAGTCATGAGTTTGAATTCAGGGTGTGCTGAGTGACTCCTGCAAGGTCTCCTAAGCAACCAAATTTTGCTAGAGAGGGTAGAGTCACATGGGGTAAACTCCTCGTGGTCGCAATTTGTGGTTCTCGCTCTCAGTGGGGTGCGTGAAAAGTTGTGGGTAGATCGCAGAGAGTAGCATGAGCCTCCACATGCATAGTCTCCACGGTGTCATGCATGGCGAACCACGTGATAAGATGTGCCTCAGAAGCGAAGGCAACTAAGACTTGTCCTCCTCCACCAGATTGCCACCATGAGGACCTACTAAGTACTGGGAATTGGGCATTCAAATTGGGAGAAAATGGGATAAAAATATAAAAATAAAAAAGAGCAGTATGTTAGTAAGATTTTCCGACACATCTATCGACCTATATAGGCTTTTCAATGTTTGATTATTAATTATTATATTTGGTCCCTCCAGAATATGTGTTTACATCTGTGATTAGCATTACTGGAATTTGTCCTTTAAAAGATAGTTTGTCTTTGAGAGCACCAAGCTCACATAACTGCCCTGAGTCTTACCCTGCAGAGCCACACTTACATGCCAAGGGTGAGGAACTCTGCTCCCCCCTCCAATTCACAACCAAGTGCGTATGGAGAGATAAGGGGGGCATTTCAATCAGTGATGTAAACCAGGGCATTGTCATGCTGACAGAATGACCTGATTAATGCATTGGCTTGATGACTGCAGAGATGAAAGGGAAGAGGCAGAAGAGGAGAGAGAGGGAATGCAATGGAGAGCACTAAGACAGATGCAGAGAAAAACAAGGACGTGCAAAGTTATGAGACCTGTTCTCTGGTGTGCAACTCAGATCAGAGGCTGAAAATATTTCACAGCTGACGAGTTGTTGAAGGCTAAAGGGGAAGAGGGAGAGAGGGGCCGCACTGATGGTCAGACCAGAGGGAGAGGTGGAAATCAGTTATGTAACCAGCTCTCGGGCAGGAAAGGGGGGCCAACAGCAGAATTAGAGAGGGAAAGTGAAAGCAAGGGAAAAATAAGGGAAAGAAAGGTTTCCTTTAAAGGATCTGGGATTTTCCCCATCTGTCATTTCTTAGTCTAAGTCTCTTTTTCTTTCTCTTTCATAACTATCAGATTTAAGTTTTTTAGAATCCTCTAATTACATCCCAGTTGATGATACAAACTTTAAGGCCACATTCATCAGTATTGATTCATGTCAAATCACATACTTTATATGTGGTGGGTGACACTTCCAATGAGGAGGATGAAGCAAAAAAATATAGTGCCCATTAACAATGATATAGTATGTTATATATTATACTGTAGCTTATGCTCACTGAGCACTTTATTAGGAACACCTGTACACCCACTTATTTATGTGATTATCTAATCAGCCAGTCATGTGGCAGCAGTAGAATGCATAAAATCATGCTTCAATTAATTTTCACATCAACCATCAGAATGGGGCGGGGGGATTATCTCAGTCATGAGTTTACTCAAAATGGTTCCAAATAACACCCACTAAGTGGAAGTTCTGCGGAAAGAACCGCCTTGTTTATGAGAGAGGTCAACAGAGAATGTCCAGATGGTTCGAGCTGACAGAAAGTCTACAGTAACTCAGATAACCGCTCTGTTCAATTGTGGTGAGCAGACTAGCATCTCAGAATGCACAACACTTCGAACCTTGAGGCGAATGGGCTACAACAGCAGAAGATCATCCAAACATATTGACAACTGATCTTTTCCGCAGGGGTTTACACCCATTTTTGTCCAATAAAATGTTAATGAGAATATACCCTCCACCTGTCAACACCACCTGTCACTGACTAACAATAGCAAGTAGCAAAGTAAGGTTATAAGTGCATCAACTAATGTATTACACTGTTCCCTGGAATACTTGATTCTGATTGGTCAAAT
This sequence comes from Moxostoma hubbsi, assembly GCA_032164185.1. Lineage (NCBI taxonomy): Eukaryota > Metazoa > Chordata > Actinopteri > Cypriniformes > Catostomidae > Moxostoma > Moxostoma hubbsi. Next base: position 32,282,545 of record JAVLUX010000034.1, on the reverse strand, counting down.
ATGCCATGGTTTGATATTTCTGAAAAATGACCGCACATCAGGGGTCATCTTTCCTACTTCTCATATCACTCTGTGATCTCTACAAGTAACTTGAAAAAATAATTTCAAAGCAAATCAATATTTAATGTCAATTTATTCGGCAAGTAGTTATGTAATTAAGTGGGATAATGAGCAGTCGTATGGTGTTTATTGCAAAATAAACACCAACAGATCTCAGACACAAACCGGAGATGGAATTGAGCTGTTTCTAGAAACCCAGCAATATCTTCCTCTCACATTTTTACACAATTTCAATACAAATCAATATTTATTTATTTGGTAGGTATCCATGTAACATGCAGGATTACAGTCTTCCCGTCTTGGTTCTGACCACATCAGGGATTATTTTGCGATAAAGACTAAATAGAAAATAGAACCTTACTGTAAAGTGCTACCATTACTAGCAGTAGTAGTCAGTGTTGAGTAATTTTAACTTTTCTAACAATTAGTTAATTAATTAAAAAGTTATTTTTATGGAAAGTAAAGCATTACCAATATGAATAATGAAGAATAACCACTGTCTTAACTAATGCAGCAAAGTTCAATCTAAATATCTGTCACCATATGCGGTGCCCTTCGACAATGCCAGAGACAACTTGAGATGTTCTTCATAAATCAGGATAAATTCAGTGGGCAATGCCAGCCTAACATGTTCAAGGAATAAGTCTGATGAATAAATAAATATTTTTCGGTGTGTACAGACGCCACAAATTCAAAGCCGCATTTTGATCCAACTTGAATGGAATCCTTTTTAATGCTACCAAAATGTCAAAAACAGTTTGTTTCATGAATCAAACTACTTGTTTATTCTAAACAAAATATAGAATATTTTTAGGTACTAAGACATTTTCTCTGCATACACAAGAACGTTGACAGAACGTTGCTCTGAGCGACTGATCCAGAGTCAGCTTTTGTCATCTCATTCTCCCCGTTACAGGGAGTTGTAACATGGAGCAGTTTGGCTGCATAAGTCAGTGAATTGAGCAACTAGTTTTATAATCCCTCTTTCTAAACGCGTTTACTGATTTTTTAATGCAGTGTGTATTAACACATGAATCAATCGTGTTTCACTCAACCAAATGTTGACCTCATATTACTTTAAAACATGAAATGCACATGCACATTGATTGACAGGTGATGTCTGTATCTAAAAGGTGATTGGCTCTTTTACCTGCAAGGTGGGACTTCCTTTCTACATCCATTGACTGTTGCTAGAGCTTCTTGGCTGGGTGTTCCAATTTCTCCCATTCATTTCAATAGAAGTGAATCGTCTCTCCTAAATAGTCTCTGGCCTCACACTCTATAGAACTACAATGCCAGTCATGCATTATGTCCTCTCCCTGAAGTTTGCACACTTTTACTCATGATTTCTCACAATACAGGGACAATAGAGGTGTACAAAAGCAACATGTTACTTTATTTAAAAAGTAACTCAGATATTATGGTCTAAAATAAAAAAATATTGCATTACTTTACTCGTTACTCGAAAAAGTATTTAATGTGCATTAGTTTATCGCGTTACCCCGAACACTGGTAGTAGTTGTAGTAGTAGTATATGTATATGTTTAGTATATGTACTGGTCATAGCATAAGGTGGGGTATAATATCCATCACACCAAGAAACATTTCCATCTAAAACACATTTTTCAAGTATCATTCAAAAGCAAATCATGAACCGGTTCCAACAAAAACACTCAATTCTCACCGCTGTGACACAGCTAGACTCTTTTACTATAACTTTTACTTCTATGTCATTCAGAACTTCAACAGGCATTTCAGTATGTTATAAATGAGAATAACTTTACTGAATATATGCTAGCCTGCTATCACAACACACGGATTTCAACATGAACGAACCGTTTAGATGAAATCACTGTACAAATATTGCTCTTACCCAGCTAAATCTCACAGGTGCTATTTATGTGCAACATATGTCAACTTTTGGGGGAGAGATTGGTTTACCTGACTTTAAATGGCAGCTGCGTATTGCGGGCTGCTTAAAACCTGTTTTATGCTGCGTCCGTTAAAATTAAGAGAGCATTTAAGGGTGCAGGCCAGGCAATTTTGGTTGCATTTCTGTCCTGCATTAGTTCCAGAACCCTAGCTGTTTATTCATGATTTATCACAGTATCAGGACATTGGGTTGTGTGTTAATCATTTAATGGGCATGCCCATATAAAAAAATTAAAAAGGCTACATCTGAAAATGTTTACTTAAAGGCTAAAAACAGATTCTATGCAAATGCAGACCATAATGGTTGGCCAATGCATTGCAAGTGCGAGGCCCCTGTTGTGATAACGAACCTCAGCACTCAAGGGGCTGATTGAGTTAATGTCAAAAGTTTGTCATTAAACCAGATATGTTATTTTTCAGATATCTTCTGTCTTAAAGTCTTAAGGTTTGATAGTCTTAGCTGGTCTAGCTGGTCTTCAAGCCTGACAAGAGCCCAGAGCCCCTTTAAAAACAGGATGGCTCAGCTGGGAGATGAGCTAACCACCTTATGCTGGTTTAACCTGTTTTTCAGCAGGGTTGCATTGTGAAATGCTTTCTTAAAGGAATATTCTGAGTCCAATGCTGTACAAGTTAAGCTCAATCAACAGCATTTGAGGAAGAAAAAATGAAAATCTGGGTTAAAGTGAGGCACTCACAATGGAAGTCAATGGGCCAACCAGTAACGTTAAAAGAAGACGTAAACAACATTATTGTAGTGGGATAAAATCACTTAATAAACTTTTCTGTCTAAAGTTATATCCAATTTTACAATGGTGTTGCCATGACAACATAACACCTTAAACTCTAAAACCTCAATGATGAATTAAACATCTTTACAGCTCAAATAAAACAATTTTAACAGAAGAATTCATATGTGCTTCTATAAAATTATAAATTTCTGCCTTTAAACCCTTCAAAAATGGCTAAATTCACTTCCATTGAAAGTAACACCGTAACCTTTATTTTTTATTTTTTTAAAGAAAAGGAGGAAGGGGAAGTGTTCGCATTCAAGTAATTGCATACATCAGTGTTTTGGCATAAGACTTAAGAATTCGGAAGAAGACGTGGCTTGGTGGGCAGTGCACATGTTTTGGGACAGGGTTGCACACTGTCCTGGAATGTTCCGTATTATGCCCGAAATTAAGATGTTCTGTACGGGATGGTTATTGTCCCGTATTTTTGCAGAGAAATGCTCGAAGGTGGCCTTCTTCCCTGGATGAGACATTCTGAAGGCATCGTGTCCCATATTAAACCTACACAATGATCAAGGGACCACAACCCCAAGTCAGACAAAAAGGTGCCCCCACATCCTGTATTGAAGTGCTAAAAAATTCTTAAGCATCTTCTATACGCGTGGCATAAAGTTGCCAACCCTAGTGTATGCAGTCAACCCGTTTTTATTCTGGCAGTCAGTTCACCACTAATTCCTATCTGATTAAACACAAAAAGTCAATCAAAAGAGTGGAGAGTTCTTTAATGATGCCCACCATACACAAAATGATGTTTGTGCCATTGTTTGGGATTATTTGTGAGTTGATAAGCATTCTGGCTAGTTGTCAGAGTGGTGTGTGTGTGTGAGAGAGAGTGAGAGAGAGAGAGAGATAGAGAGAGTGTGAGAAAGAGAGACAGAGTATTCAGTTCTAAATCAGAGACGTGCTCTCCGGCCCATAATTAATGGCTCTGATGGAGACTTTGGACAATGAGGCCCTTTCAGTGTCACAGGGAACGGCTCCTCGGGCCACATTGTTGCCCCCTCCATAACTCCTGACAGCTGGGTAAGCGAGGGAAATTCGGGCCCAGCAGGGGCAAGAGACTCCATGGCCTAAAACTGTCCTGTGCCTACCAAATTGGATTAGAGGAGCTCAAAAAAGCTGGAAGAGAAAAAGAGGAGTGAAAGTGAGAGTGGGAGGGAGCTAAGGGGGGTGAACTGAACAAAACTCATCAAGGTAGAGGTCGTAGCTGCAAAGCTAGCTTGACTCACAGTAGGACTCCTCTCAGATAGGACCAGGCACGGTTGAGGAAAGGTTGCTGGGATGTTGTGTTCAATGTTGTTGATTCTATCCTCCAAAGTAAAATGTAAATTTATTCATATTTTTCCTACATAGTAGCTCTTCGGTAAACAAATAAAAACAAAACAACACAATCGTGTTTCAGAATTGTTCCAGAATACAGTTGATTTAACTCGCTATTGGGGCATGTTGTCACAAAAGGTTAAGGTGTGTTCATTGAACTTTATCTCTTACCTGAGCAAGAATGGTGAAAAATGTTCAATAGCTGCTTTGTTGCCAATACTTTAAAAACTTTCAAATATAATCCTACCCTGAGAAATATTCACTGGGCTAAAAAGTGTGACAACTAGGCCTGGTCTCCCCTATGGCATTCATGCAAAACTACTTTGAAAGATGAACTATTTGGTAATATTTATTCAATATATTGTTCCAGTGGATTCATACAGCCAAACATGTTCTAATGATTTTTAGTATGAGAAAGTAAATAATAGAGTATAATTTTGGTTTATTAGATTAATGCAACAGACAAAATACAGAGACAAAGGGGGAAAAGCAGACAGACAGATCGACTGAAAGATGAGAGAAAATGAGTGAATGAGTTGACGACTTGAGTTTCGTCCACACCAGGCTGTCTGCCCAGTGAAGCTCTGCAGGAGTGAGTCTACGTGAATGTGTGTGAGCGTGTTTGTGTGTACTGGATGTGTGTGCGTGTCTGGAGGGGGCTGCTTCTTCAAATAGCCCAGTGGGCCGACAGTAATTTCTGTGACAGCATCTCCTGCCAAGCCAATACCCCGTCATGGACCACTGAGGGGGGATGCCATTCATGGAGGGAGAGTTTAATCACAAGCTTTGCTATTTTCTTCAAATGAACCCTTCTGTACTGAACTGAATTGTATTATTTTTAAATATCCCCTCCATAAAAGTAAAGCAATGAGGTTGGTGTCAGCAATGTCAAATGGAATTACAAAAACAAACAATCAAAAAAGTTTGTTTTCAAAGACGTTTCCCATACACTCCCCTGTCTACTTTTGGTCAGACAAACAGATAGTCCCGCCTTCACACTATTTAGCCAAAGTTGCAGTGTCAGGCTGGTTAGGATGCTCAACAAAGAGCAACTGAGGAAGTGTTTTAAAGTGTCACAGCAGGGTATACTTAAAAAATAAAGGACTATTCTAAGTATTTAAGTGCAAAAATTATTCACTTCACCTTTATCATAGACAATCAACTTTAGTAAGATGAGAAATATGCTTCTTAAATTTGATAATACTCCTCGCACTCCAACCCACAGGGAAATTGTGTTGCTCAGAGGTTGCTCTTTTATAGCTCAGAAGAAATAAAGGAAAATTCAGGTTTCAAAACGTTAAGTTCAATTGACAGCTTTTGCGGCATAATGTTTATTACTACAAAGGTGGATTATCTCAAGGTTACTGTGAGGCACTGTGAGAAGTGAATGGGGGCCAATTGTTGAAGGGTTTAAAGGCAGAAATTGAAGGTTATAATTGTATAAAAGATCTTAAATTTATTTTTCTTTTAAAAACTTGTGCTTTATTTGAGTTTTAAAATAGTTTAATTCATCATGTTTGTGAGATTTACACTGTTAAGTCATGGTCGTAATGGCAACGAAGTGATTGTAGACTTTATTATCCTGAAAAATCTGAGCCCAGTTTGATATATTGTTGAGATCTCTTCTGAAAATCACATGTGACATGCATGAGATTACTGGGGTATTTTTCTCAGGGGATATTATTATTATTATTTTTTGCTCTGCATTTCATCTCAATGCTGTTTTGTTTGAAACTACTGAAGTTTTAAAGAGATCACGTGAATGATTTTTCTTATGGGCAGCCAGCCTGTTGCATGTGTGACTTTAACTTCACTAGGGGGCGCTGTGGTCATCTGTGTTTAAAAGTGGGCCATGGAAAGTCAGTCACTAACTTTATTCTCTCTCTTGCTCTATCTCTCTCTCTCTCTCTCTCTCTCTCTCTCTCTCTCACACACACACACACACACACACACACACACACACACACTCTCTCTCTCTCACACACACTCTCTTTTGCTTTCTCTCTCTGTCCTTCTTTCTCTCAATCTTATCTGTCTATCTCCCTCTTTTATAGTCAGACCAATACACTGATAGTTTGGTGTGATTCAGGCTTTTTTTTATTTTCAAAGCCACTGGGCTAGTTTTTCTCAAGACGCAGTCTGTGTTACTTGGAACGCTTATCTTGGCACACAAAGCACAAGGCTTAACACAAACACACTGTCTGGGTTCAGTGCTACTTCTGACCTTTTTCATACTCTTTGTAGAGACCATAGAAACAGGATGGCATTTCTCCTCCTTTTGTTTGTGTGTGTGTGTGTGTGCACCTGTGTGTGTGTGTGTGTGTGTGTGTGTGTGTACGTGTGTGTGTGTGTGTGTGTGTGCGCGTGTGTGTGTGTGTGTGTGTGTGTGTGTGTGTGTGTGTGTGTGGACATGGCCTTGGCCATGGTTTTGCCCACACAACAGATTCCAAGAGTGTCTGATGCATACAAGTCTAGGTGAAAGACAGACATCATACGCACTCATACTGTTTCTGTTTATAGCCGTCAGGGCAGATGGACAGGTGTTGAAATTGGAAAAAGCATAGACTTACAGTGTGTCAGCCTGCCGTACAACCTAGGCGTCTCACACACACACACACACACACACACACACACACACACACACACACAAACAAACATGCACACACAAACATGCACGCATGCACGTACGCTCGCTCGCTCGCACGCACACACACACATGTTGGTGTGGCTATCCTTATGAGGAATCTCCATAGACATAAATATTTTTATACTGTTCGAACTATAGATTCTATCCCCTAAACCTAAACCTAACCCTCACAAACAACTTTCTGCATTGCTACATTTTCAATAAAACATTATTTTGTATGTTTTTTAAACAATTTAAATTATGGCGACAATAGAAATGTCCTCATAAACCACATTTATATCATAATAACCTTGTAATTACCTGTTTGTAACCTAAAAAATTGTCCTCGTAAACCACATAACCTGCACACACACACACACACACACACACACACACTCAGCCATGACTAGGGTCATGGCTATAGTCACAGAAGCCACATAGACCAGTATGCCTGTTTTAGAGCGAGAGAGGTTAAAATAGATGCTGAGGAATGATGTAGAAACCGCACACACACACACACTGTACCTAAGTCTTGGTCTTTTTTAGTGTCTCTTTCCACACTCTCTTGTTGGCCTCAAATAGGCAGCAAAAATTACAATTTTAATGTATCCATCTCAAATACATTTAGTTTTTGTTAATCTGAACATAAAAGTATAATGGAGTGGTGGTGGCATAGTGGGCTAAAGCACATAAATGTTAATCAGAAGGTCACTGGTTCGATCCCCACAGCCACCACCTTTGTGTCCTTGAGCAAGGCACTTAACTCCAGGTTGTCCCTGTAATAAGGGCTCTTTAAGTCACTTTGGGTAAAAGCGTCTGCAAATGCATAAATGTAAATGTATAATCAAATTAGCCAAAATAATCAATAAACGAATATTCAAACAGCCTTTGTGAATGGCAGGCAATTTAAATTCTGCAGAAATCTGCACTGCTTATGTAGGTGCAGTTTCTGAAAGGCCTGCTTATCATTCCTAGAAAGAAAGTGAGAGAGAGAGAGAGAGAGAGAGAGAGAGAGAGAGAGAGAGAGAGAGAGAGAGAGAGAGAGAGAGAGCGAGTTTGTTGACATTAGTTGAGGCAATAATTGACATGAGCTAATGCTACTTAACAATGAACAATACTTTTACAGCAATAATTCATCTTGGGTGGGGATCATTTCTAGATACACTAATACATTTTTAAGAGTAAAAGTTGTGAATATTAACAAGTAAATTCATTATGAACGATCATGAATTAACAATGCCCAATGTTTATACATAAAAATTTACAGAGATTAAAAGTGCTGTATATTGTTCATCATTGTTAGTTCATGATACCTAATGCACTAACATACGCAACCTTTTTATAAAGTATTACCGATTTCAGGGCCGTTTCCAGGCAGAGGTGAACTAGGCGGTACCCTAGGGTACCACCTGCTGTGGGGTACCAAAGAAGAGGCTGCCGCAACGCACCCCATCTCGCCTAGGGCGCTAGAATGGTCTGAAATGACCCTGACCAACACAATGATTTAATTAGTTAATTTCCATATTATGCCTAGTTATTCCTGATACATCTTGTAAAATCTCCAGTCAACAAAAAGTTGTATAAACCTATACTGTTCTTGAATATCAGATCTGTGATGGTAAATATGTTTGTGTGGTGGTGTCTGTGTGAGTTCATAGCAGGCTGTGGCATGTTTTGTTCCTGTAAGTATTACGTGTTCTGTAAGGGGGATGGATGGTGACCTGGGGGAGAGGAGTGCTGCATGGGCTGAATGCAGGTCACAGCCTGTCAGAGTGATTGGGGGGGGGGGGGGGGGGGGGGGGGGGGTTGAGCGAGATGGATGGATTGTGGATTGGATGACTGGTGCCTCCAGACAAGTTTGAGTTACAGTGTCTGCAGCTGTGAGTCTGATCCTCGAGGTCGACTAACACCCTGTACTCACATACACTTATACAGTATATGTCCATCCACAGAAAACAGCTACAGTCATAAACACGCTCACACACACTCACACACTAGCTCATAGGATCGTCAGTCCAGCTCCTATTAATGTTCTTGTGCTTTCATTGCATGGAAAGAGTAGAATGAACATTCTGCAAAACATCTCCTTTTGAGTACCATGGAAGAAAGACAGTCATATATGTTTGAAACAACATTAGAGTGAGTAAATTATGACTTTTACATTTTCATTTTGGCAACTATTACTTTAACTGCGAGTCAGATCCAGAGAGAGTGTGTCACGATCAGAGAATGAGGCACAGGACCCAAAAGCAGAGTGAAAATAAAAAGTTTATTAAAATGCCTGTATTATGCTAATTTACCTGTTCATCATTTTATTTTGGGGTCTACTGGAATAGGTTTACATGCTCTGGCTCAAACGCTCTGATTTAACTTCTGTCTGTTTAAAGCCTAGTCAGCTCTGATTTGTCAGCTGGCCTAGTCGGTTGGGATTGGTGTCTGAGTGTCGGAAATGTAATGCCCCTTACCATAACTGATTTTCAGCTCCTGAGTCTTCCTGTGCAGCTGTAAACACTATTGTAACTATGGTAACAGTGGTGTTTAGTTTTTGACCTACCAGATGTAGCGTGAGTCTGATAATCAAAGTTTGGAAGAACAAGATTATCGACCCGAACCACGTTCGCAAGCACGACTTGAGCAGGATGTTTCACAGTGGTAAGTTTACATTTTTTATCTTTCTGACAATTACACTATTGATTATTGTGAACCTAACAAAGCTTCAAGTAAAAGACAAGTAGTGCATCTAAGTTAGTCATCTTTTGCTGGAATGGGAGCAGCCAAACTTTTTTCACCCAAGATATGATCGGAAAACAGAGGATTACATTATTAGAGCGTTTGTGAGCAAGTTAGACATGGACTACCGATAGAGACCATAACATTACACTCTTGAGATCGACCATTTTGTTACACAGTTTTAAGTAAAAGCTGGCCCACTGCTAAATAGAAAACCCATACCAAAACATTACCATTAAATAGCAAGTTAGCCGAGCACTACCGTGGATTGCAGACATAAAATTTACCATTTGTAAAAATAAATCCATCTCCTCGCTGTGGCATGGGGGGCGTGTTCATGTGTCGGTCTGCGGGAGAGGGAGAGCGGCAAGGAACTTCACCTGGGATATAATTACTCTAACACCTGTCTCTGATTATAGTGATGGCAGAGGGAGACCTCAATAGGCACATCAGAGCGGGGAGAGAGCACCAGGGGCACAAGCAACACAACCATCCCGTTTTGAGTTGGCTATAATCTGTGACATTGTGTGCAATATAAAGAGGCTAACCTTAACTGTTCGCTGTCTCCTGACTTCTCCATTGCCCACGAATCACTCATCACAATCATATTCATGATAGTAAGAACAACAAACAGTCTGCATACACAATTGTTGGTAAAAGTGGGCCTGCATCTGATTAATAAAACCTTTTCAACACAATAACATTAGCTAGCAGGTTAGCAGAGGCCTACAGCAGTGCACTGGGTGTACACAGTAGCGACAACACAAAACTCTGTATGTGAACTCTCAGTAGCAGATAAGTCCACACATATTGAAGCATACAGGTTGTGATCCTGAAGCACCAGATTGTCCCAACAAAGTGGGAACTGCATAATCTTTCGGGAGTAACCGTCTTGAAAATCTGGCATTGGTTGTGGTGAGGAATTTTGGTACAAATAAATTTTACCACTGATACTTCAATTCGTCTGCCTTTGGAAGTCCAAACAAAGAGGTTTTGCTTTCACAGTGAAGAAAACAGCATCTTCTCGACATGGTGACAACACTACACATTATTATTAATGGAAATTTTGTCATCATTCACCATCATGTTGTTCCAAACCCATATGACTTTTTTCTTCCATGCAACACAATAAGGACATTTAAAGTCACTATTTACTTGTAGTGAATGTTTAGTTAATGATATGTTCTCCAAAACTTGAAAGTAAACAGTGACCAAGTCTGTCAGTCCCTAACATTCTGTCTAACATATTTTGTGTTCCACAGAATACAAAGGGTTACACCGGTAAATTATGTCTGAGATATCACTTTAAAGGAATAGTTTATCCAAAAATGAAAATTCTCTCATAATTTACTCACCCTCATGCCATCCCAGATGTGTATGACTTCCTATCTTCTGCAGATCACTAATTAAGATTTTTAGAATAATATTTCAGCTCTGTAGGCCAAAATGTTGACACTCCAAAAAGCACATAGGCAGTATAAAAGTAATCCATAAGACTCCAGTAGTTAATCCATATCTTCAGAAGTGATATGATAGGTGTGGGTGGGAAATAGATCAATAATTGTAATTTTTTACTAGACATTCTCGTCCTGCCCAGCAGGGGACGATATGCAGAGAAGAATGTGAATCACCAAAAACACAAGAAGAAGAATGTGAAAGTGATCTGTTTCTCATATCACATCTCTTCTTAAGATATTGATTTACCCACTGGAGTCTTCTGTATTACTTTTATGCTGATTTATGTGATTTTGTTTTTTCCATTCACTATGCATTTTATGGACCTACAGATCTGAGAAATTATTTAAAAAAATCTTCATTTATGTTCAGCAGAATAAAGAAAGTCATACACGTGGCTTGAGGGTGAGTAAATAATGAGAATTGTAATTTTTGAGTGAACTATTCCTTTAGGGCTCTTGTAAGGGCTCTTGTCAGATATGGATGTATTTGTTAATAAAAAGAGATTTGGAATAATTTCTAGTAATTATTATGGTGAAAACGTGAAAATGTCCCACAAGAACATTATATATAATGCTGAAATATAAACCAAAGCAAGATCATGCTTTATTAATGCCTACTTTTCACTATTTTATAGCTTTTAAAATCCTGAATGGATTCTTATTTCGTTGTAGTTGCAATTTTCAGTGTCGAAAGCATTTAGATCAATAGTTATGTACAGCAGTAACACCACTCCCTAAACGCAGAGTATGAAGCCTGTGTAGGGCACCAAGCCCGGTCATGGCACACTTGCTGTGTTTGAAACACCCCCTATCCACTACATAGTGCACTATTCTGGGTGTCCGCCATTTTGTAGGATTGTCTGAATTCTGAGTGAGCCACTTGATCCCTACTTTTGTTGACACATACATTTGATGAACACTCAACAATGGTTAATTGCCCACAATCAACCACAGGGAAGACGCACAAGCTGGTAGTTTACTGCTTCCTTCTCTCCTGCAATGTTTTATTTCATGCTGAATGTATTAAATTACTTTTTGACAAATCATTACTTGATTAGCATAACATATAGAGAGGCAAAACATACAGATACATTTTAAAATGTACTCTTTATTTGATAAAATGTGTACTCTTTATATTAACATACAGTATATATTAAAAATGACAAACAGAATGAAGATTTATTGTATACATATATTATTTAATAAGAATAACGAATAAGACACAAGTATTTTAAACGTTCATATGTGACGTTGTTTCTGCGACAGCCCCAGAGCTCCGACACTCTGTATATGTCAGTGTCCAAATTCACTCACTCATTTAATTCACTCACTGCTGAAATATAGTGCACTAACTGTCATTCACAATATAGGAAAAAGTGAATGAGTGAAAGATTTTGGACCCAGCCACTCTCTTCACCATGCGAATGCCTCGCCCCGCACATCTCTCACGCGCGCACCTCGCACCTCTCGCTTTGCACGCACAGAAATGCTCCAGTTGCCAATCACTTAGGCGGGCATTGTGCAAAGGTGTTACATAGTGACATAGATACATTATGGAAGAAATGGCTTGGACTGCAATACTGCTGTTTCTTGTAGTTTTTGAGCAGTGTTGTCTGTGGGAGAGAATAACTCCCGTTTGTGTGGATGTTGAGCTTTTCAACTTTGCAGAACTTTTATATGCACAAACAGCTGTTACACACTAAAGGAAAGGTTAAATCCCAAAAAGCATAATCAATTTTAATACAAAATAAATAAAAAACAAACCAAAACTCCCACAAGGGGGAAAAAACAAACAAAATTGTACAATAGGGGAATCATTTAATACAAGGCTGGGGCAGAGCAGCAGGGAACATGACCGACCAGACCAGGTAGGGATAAACTGGAACGAACATACAATATACAGGACCAACCAACTAGGCCGACTGAAAAATAAGATGAACTGGCACTGGATAACAAACATGAGGAGACTAAAATAGGGAGAGAAATCAACAGGTTAACAAGATAGGGCAGGTGTGACTAATAAACTAATAATGGGCAAACAAGGAGGTGGGGTATGACGCAAGATACAGAAGCAAAAAAAGCCACGTGCTTCTCACAAGACAACAAAACAACCTAATGGCATGAACACACATCGCTAAAACAAGAAGGTCATATATATTTGTCATAACTGACAAACAAGACGAGAGAATGTGTAGCAATGCCAAACAAAGTGATGCTACGCATTCTCACTCTAAACGAAACCTGAGTGTACATCACAACTCAAACGCCACGCGATGCACGTAACAGACTACAAAAACAAGACAGGACACCTGTGCGAGAATTCGGCCACACACACATTCGATACCTTAGACCAAAGTGCCTATGCACAACACGCAGACAGCTCGTGACCTGGGCTCGCAAGGCAAAAAGCGAGCATGATGTGAGGTGCACCCATGCTCGCAAGGGACAGACAATATATTGACCTGAGTGCATGATGCCACATGCGAGCAGACAAAACCACAGACTGACAGAGGGACAGGACCGTGACAGTTTGTATATGTGTGTGACAGCATCTGTAAGTGTTAGACATGGGTCGTGAAAGGTTGAATCAGAGCTGGTGTGAGTCCCCCCTTCTGTTTCTATCACGGTCCAGCCACTAATGGGATCATATAGCAACTAATGTGAAAGGAGAACAGTTCAAGTCGAGGTACTGCCAACTCTGGTTAAGAGCAACAGCATTTCCCTCTCTGTGGGACAGCTGCTGGCATGAGAATGCACTAGCGTGTTTTAATCACCACGCAAACCACACAATTGCGTAGGACCCTGGACGTCAGGGGGTCCCCCGCCCCGATAGGAAAGCTCCGCAAAAAATGCTTGAGGGGTGACATGATGTTCTGGGTACATGCGCTGGGTCAGTGTTCTTAGAGTGGTTCACCTTAGAAGCGGGGTCGGGACAGGTGAGTTTTTTATGTAGGGTTCAGGTTTGTAATTTATGAAAAAAAAAAAATATATATATATATATATATATATATACACAGGTGCTGGTCATATAATTAGAATATCATCAAAAAGTTGATTTATTTCAGTAATTCCATTCAAAAAGTGAAACTTGGATATTATACTCATTCATTACACACAGACGCATATATTTCAAATGTTTATTTCATTTAATTGTGATGATTAAAACTGACAACTAATGAAAACCCCAAATTCAGTATCTCCGAAAATTAGAATATTACTTAAGACCAATACAAAAAAAAGGATTTTTAGAAATGTTGGCCAACTGAAAAGTATGAACATGAAAAGTATGAGCATGTACAGCACTCAATACTTAGTTGGGGCTCCTTTTGCCTGAATTACTGCAGCAATGCAGCGTGGCATGGAGTCGATCAGTCTGTGGCACTGCTCAGGTGTTATGAGAGCCCAGGTTGCTCTGATAGTGGCCTTCAGCTCTTCTGCATTGTTGGGTCTGGCGTATCGCATCTTCCTCTTCACAATACCCCATAGATTTTCTATAGGGTTAAGGTCAGGCGAGTTTGCTGGCCAATTAAGAACTGGGATACCATGGTCCTTAAACCAGGTACTGGTAGCTTTGGCATTGTGTGCAGGTGCCAATTCCTGTTGGAAAATGAAATCTGCATCTCCATAAAATTGGTCAGCAGCAGGAAGCATGAAGTGCTCTAAAACTTCCTGGTAGACAGCTGTGTTGACCTTGGACCTCAGAAAACACAGTGGACCAACACCAGCAGATGACATGGCATCCCAAACCATCACTGACTGTGGAAACTTTACACTGGACTTCAAGCAACGTGGATTCTGTGCCTCTCCTCTCTTCCTCCAGAATCTGGGACCTAGATTTCCAAAGGAAATGCAAAATTGACTTTCATCAGAGAACATAACTTTGGACCACTCAGCAGCAGTCCAGTCCTTTTTGTCTTTAGCCCAGGCGAGACGCTTCTGACGCTGTGTCCTGTTCAAGAGTGGCTTGACACGAGGAATGTGACAGCTGAAACCCATGTCTTGCATACGTCTGTGCGTGGTGGTTCTTCAAGCACTGACTCCAGCTGCAGTCCACTCTTTGTGAATCTCCCCCACATTTTTGAATGGGTTTTGTTTCACAATCCTCTCCAGGGTGCGGTTATCCCTTTTGCTTGTACACTTTTTTTCTACCACATCTTTTTCTTCCCTTCGCCTCTCTATAAATGTGCTTGGACACAGAGCTCTGTGAACAGCCAGCCTCTTTAGCAATGACCTTTTGTGTCTTGCCCTCCTTGTGCAAGATGTCAATGGTCGTCTTTTGGACAGCTGTCAAGTCAGCAGTCTTCCCCATGATTGTGTAGCCTACAGAACTAGACTGAGAGACCATTTAAAGGCATTTGCAGGTGTTTTGAGTTAATTAGCTGATTAGAGTGTGGCACCAGGTGTCTTCAATGTTGAACTTTTTCACAATATTCTAATTTTCTGAGATACTGATTTTGGGGTTTTCATTAGTTGTCAGTTATAATCATCAAAATTAAAAGGAATGAACACTTGAAATATATCAGTCTGTGTGGAATGAATGTATACATTATACAAGTTTCACTTTTTGAATGTAATTACTGAAATAAATCAACTTTTTGATGATATTCTAATTATATGACCAGCATATATATATATATATATATATATATATATATATATATATATATATATATATATATATATATATATATATTAGGGCTGTTAATCGATAAAAAAATTTTAATCAAATTAATTACATGGTGTCCCGATACAAATATTTGCTGAATGCCCCTCATATAACAATAATTCAATATATAATGATGAAATAATTATACATAGTTATCTTTAAATATTAAAAAATGATATGGGCCGCCATGCTTTGTATGTTTATTGTTACAATAAGAACGTTGCCTACGATACTTACATAAAATACAGCCTCAGCATCAGAATATAAGCTCCAGGTGAAAGTAAAGTAAATAAGACAGGAATATATTACTATTGTATGCAACACATCCTCAAAGTAATGAAAATACAGTATCATATTATAATGACAAACTGGACAATAATAAATAATTGTTGGGTTATAATATTAATAAATAACAACTGAATTCCAAAATGTTACTGGGTGAAGTAGTAGGTTTTGCAAACAAAAAATAAATAAAGAAAAAAAAATTTTTTTTGTAAATATATGTATTGTGGAAAAACTGGAAAACATGTTAGATAAATTATCTTTATCTAGATTTTTATTTAATTAAACATTTTAAATGTAATTGGCTACAATGGTTGATAGGATGAATTTAAAATTATGACTTAAAATAAATTTTATGTGATTTTTAAAGCAAACATTTTCGAAATGAGGCACCGGCTCGCGGTCGGTTACTTGGGGCCTCAGAAATCATAAACCCGCCCCTGTATGCCAGCCTTGCTCTGTGTTTCCCTTCCCCCGCTAAAACCACTGATGAAGATAGAACCTCACCCACTGAATCCAAAGTGTCTGGGGTTTAGGAGTTCAGACGCTGGGCATGAGAGTGTAGACTTATAGGTTAGAGAGTGATTTTTATCTACTGGGCCAAAAGGTAATAGAAAGATTACAGACATTTTTAATGTACATTTTTAAAATTGTGTGGAATAAATAATATATCTCATTTAAAAATGAAGTATGTTGTTTCATTACTTTGCATGTTAATGATACAATTATTAACAGGAAACATTATCATGCATAATTCTTGAATATCCTCATTAACACAAACACTTCTGCCTTCTTGCACCAACACAAAGCATGAATGCACACACAAATAGTACGGTCAGAATGCACTTCAACTGCAAACTGAAACAGTTGCCTATCTATACTAAACCTATGCAAGCACACTCAGTCAGTCAGAACATGATGTTCTAGAAACTTTATATGCATCTCTGATTCAATTTTGAACTCGAGTGATGCTCGAAGCTTCCATGCTGCACTTCAGAGAGACCTCTGAGCACAGGAAGTACATACGGCTCTAGCAAATGAAAAGCATGCACACCCACTGAACGTGTTGTGTGTCTGCAGCTGGTAGGCTAATCTACGTTCTCATCTGTACATCAGTAAAGTTTGTGTGCACCTGATATAATTTACGCACATTGAGGTTTCACAGCTTAGTAACACACGTGGTGACATAGCAACTCACTTAATCTCACCACAGTGGCTTCCTCTTGTAAAAACACATGCGTATTCTTGTGCATATACACACAAACACATTAGCATACACACAGTCGAAAGCTGCATTGTGAACTGAAACTTAACAGCACTTTATCTCACTTTTCTCTCATTTAAACACATAAATAGATTAACATACATGAAGTGTTAGCTATGTTATTTTTGATATTCATTGCAGTATATGCAGTGTTGGGTGAATTTTGGAGAGGGACCTCCCTGCAGACTGTAACGTGATGACGTAGTGGATCTAATCCTCTGTGTAGTGGATTTTGGTGACGCAGTGGATGTTTTAGTTTTTATGCGCTACACTGAATACATTATTACTTAGTATTATAGTATTACACTGAGACATTTTTTTTTAATATAGCTTAGCATTTAAAAATGGGCATGACCATGGATTTTCCTCTTCACTCATAGAAAACAAATATCTAAATGAAGCAAAATACTCCTCACTATGATGTGCTCCTCATTTTAACATCTACTCCGCTGTACATAAATGCCATGGGGTGAAATATTTGTATTTGTATGTTAACTAGGGCTGTCGATTTAACACGTTAATTCAGTGCGATTAATTTTATAAAAAAATAGCGCGTTAAAAAATTAAAGCAATTAACCGTAATGACCCCGGACCATAATAAGGAAGATTCCTGAGAAATGCAAGTTGTAGTACCACCTGTTTACTCCAGAGGGCAGTAAGTGAAATTTCAGCTGTATGAGCAACACGCAGTTTATACAGTGAACAAAACAACCATCCAGCAGACAGAACAACACAAACACGCGTTACGTTCTTGCGTTCAAAACACTTGATGGAGTGCAAATCCGAACTAAGAGATCTCAAGATGTGTTCTAAGATTTAAACTATGTTTAACTTGACACAGAGACCTAAACATTTATGTTTATGATGCAACGCACCCGAGACGCTACACAAGCATATCTGACACAGGTGTAAATTGACAGGTCCTTAAACAAGCCCTCATTATAAATCTCGAACTGATTGACAAATTCACTTGCGAAATGGATTGCTGTGAACTGTATGCAAAGTTCAAGGGCAGTGGTGGCTCAGCGGTTAAGGCTCTGTGTTACTGACTGAAAAGCCCCAGCTCCATCAAGATACCACTGCTGTCCCTTGAGCAAGGGCCTTGACCTTATCTGCTCCAGGGGTGCCGTTTCTTGGCTGACCCTGTGCTCTGACCCCAGCTTAGTTGGGATATGCGAAAACAACTTAATTTCATTGGCTCTGTACCTGTACTCTGCACAATGACAATAAAGTTGAATATATATATATTTTTTTCAATAATATGGTAGTAAACAATACATTGTATTCTAAAGCCGCTTTTTGTATGGTCTTATAAATTATTAACTCTGCTGCTACAAGAATGTAATGCATTTAAATTATCAGAATATTTTTTTTTATATATACCTGTATATATATATATATGTATATATATATATATTTAAAGATAACTATGTATAATGATTTCATCATTATACATTAAATTATTGTTATATGAGGGGCTTTCTCAGCAAATATTTGTATATGCGATTAAATGCGATTAATCGTGATTAATTAATCGGGACACCATGTAATTAATTCGATGAAAACATTTTTATTGATTTTAACATGTAGTGGACAAACATACTTGGAGGTATGCAAAAGTCAAATTAAAGTGAATCTGGAGCGCTTTAAAAATGATGCACTCAGCACACGGAATCGAATGGAGCACATCTGTTACTCTGAGCACAAGATAGAGTTGTTGAGCACAGAACCGCTCTGAATACACTGTAATAATGCTTTTACACGATACAGACAGGACAGAGCAGCATGCATAGACTTTGAAGCGAACAGCTTGATTTATCTATTAATTTAATTTAATCGTTGTAGCCCTTTGTGGTTAAATAATCGCACAATGTCATACAGGGATTTTATTTAATTAATTGTGGAGCCCTAATATATAAATGTGGGTGTGTTATATGAATATATACTGTATTAATGACTGTTAAATACGCTACAGTAATAAAACAAAACATTAAAATGCGAATACACATGCACATTAAAACATCCACTACATCAATAAAATGCAATACGTATGGGATTAGATCAACTGCGTCATCATGCTACAGTCTGCAGCGAGAAGTACTTGGAAATTTGTCTATAAAATAATTAGTTACAGTAATCTAATAACTTCTTTAGTAAATATGTAGTATAATGCATTACATTTAACATTTTTGTAGTTATGTTACAGTTACTGACTTTCAATTTATTTAATTTCTTTTCAAGACATAACTTAAGTTATACATATTTCTCAAATAATATCTATGAGGAATGAATTTAAAACACAAATGTCAATATGTACTTCTTTTAGCATTTCTGTGATAGCTGAAAGACGTGTGTTTACTTTTTCAATGAAGTAATCAGCAAAGTAATTTGATTACCATTTTTAGATAAGTAATTATTAATATGTAGTGGGTTACTGTTTTTATTTATTTATTTATTTTTCTAACATACCCAATAAGTTAAAACAGCTTCAGTTCAGTCCTCTCCACTTCATATGTTACTTAAAAAAAATCAAGTTCATGGCAAATGTGCCGCAAATTTGCCACTCATTATTTTCACATGCAAATGAGCTTTGCGGCAAACTTGTCCATTGTTGCCAAAGGTTTGCCGGAGGTTCATCACTAATGGTGAAGAGCTGCAAAATTCAGGCAAACATTTGCGGTGACTCAAAAGTTCATTTGCATGTGAAAATAACAAGTGGCAAATTTGTGGTCAGTTTGAGGCTAGTTTAGATTTTTAGTAATGGGACCCGATAAATGGCTTGACTTGCACAGCTTTCTTTCCTGTGTTGATGTATTTCTATTGAAAGAGAAGTTGGAGTGAGCTATATCAGAGTTCCTGTGACATTTTATAAATAGCCGATAGCGTTAAGCTTTGCCACATTGATTTGCTACTTGCTATTGCTAGTCAGATTCATGTGGCTTCAAGGGGAGGAATATTCACTTTCTAAATAGCATTTTGTTGAACAAAAATTTGGAAATGCCCCAGAGTTCAAGATGAGTTGTCAAATATTCGTTGTTCCATTTCACAAAAGAGAAAGACTGTAACATTTAAAGGTGAATATTTGCTAAAAGTTATTTTTGTCAAATTGAATTTTAAAAGTCTACTCACATATAGATGTCCTCAAAGCTTACATACATGGTTGGCCATAACACTTCCATTTTGATTTTAGATCCATTTTAAATCTATTATTATTAACAGGTTTTTGTGAGGGTTCTGGGTTTGGGTGTAGGGTTGTGGTATAGAAAATTAACAAATATTATTATCTTAGCATAAAAAACATGGGCTTTGGGGGTTATTTGTGACATCCTTATTTGGATAAAGGATCCATACATAAAGAAACAAATTATTAAAAAGTCATATTCTAAAAATGCAAAAAAGTTTTCTGGTAGGTTAGGGTGTTGATTATGGTTAATCTAATATAGTTTTAATGAGTCTTATATAAAAACAATAGATGTCTATGGTAGAAACCATTTAGAAACCTAAGTAAATAAGTATGTGTGTGTGTGTGTCTGTGTGTGTGTGTGTCTGTGTGCTATTACTCAGTCTCCCTCACTCTCTGCTCTGTTTGCACAATGTGATGTCCTGGATGGTGTATTTGACAGGTAAGTACACAGACCTGCTGTGTGCTATCTGCTGGCCTATATTTCAGAGTCAGGGGTTGACCTCACACACGTAAGTGGGGCTGCCGGTACTATGGCAGCCCAGAAACCGCATTGCTGCCTGCATATACACACACACAAACGCACACACACACACACACACACACACACACACACACACACTGAAAGCAGAGTGCTATTGTCTGTGGTTTGTTTCTTTGTGCAAAAGGTCAAAAGAAAACTTACAGATCAAACACTCACAAACTTATAACTTTCGTCCTGACGTAGGTAAAACCATGTGAATTTCTGCTAACATATGCTGTACACATGTATTTAGTCACATTTGTTCTCAACAGCATTTAATAATTGAGATCTTCAAAGGAGTGTGCACAAGGAAACACAGTTCCTCTATATAAACACACACACACACACAGATATTGATCAGTAGATCTAGACCAAAATATGGTTTGTCAGATTTATGAGCATTTTAAATACTGAGGACCACATCAAATGTTGGTTTTCAAAATGTTTCTCTGTATTTGTGAGGATTTCTTTTATTATTATTTGTCCCTCACAAGTATAGCTAAACCTGTACACACACAAATGCATACACACACTTAGAGCAAGAACAGCATCAAAACAAAGATGAATGCCACTGACTGTCACCAGAGTTCACTAAAGTAATGTGCAACATTCACAAAGGAAACAAATGAGATCAAGGTGTTCTGATGGTATCATTTTCTCACCCTCACGCTCTAAGATTAGATCGGCAGGTTGCTCAGCCTGTAAATGTCAGAATATATGCTGTTTGCGGTTCACAGCTCATGTGGCACATAATTAAGCTTTGAACAAGTTTAGTTTTTTTCTTTTTTCTTGGCAAAGACAGTTATCTTATCAATTTTTAAAAGATTGTGACAAATTTTGATTGTCTTTATGACACAGTACAGCTTTTTCTACATTTCTGCATACTCATTTGAATCTGGCATAGCATTTTTCCATCAACAATACTTTTGTTAAAATGGTCTGAAGAAAATGTGAGTGGCACTTGCCTGTAAAAAAACTCACCTCCACAAAACTAGAATGTTGTGGGTGGTTGCTATGGTGTTGCTATGCAGTTGCTAAGGTAATAATTCCGCACTAATGCATTTCATTTGAAAACACACTGGTTTTGCCACACTAGAACGCCATTTTCCTCCACTGAAAACTGAGACTTTCGAAAACTCTCTCAATAACCGGGGAGTTACTTTTGTGCCTTAACCAGATTCAATGCAATAAGATTCCAGCAACAACTAATCTTTTATTGTCATGTGTCGGTCTGTGGGAGAGAGAGAGTGGTAAGGCTCATCACCTGGTTCACAATGATCTTTAACACCTCTCTCTTGTTATAGTGATGAGGGAGACTTAAGAGCCATGCCACAGCATCAGAGGGGAGAGACCAGAAAGCACCACAGCCAGAGTGTGCTAGTCTTTGTTGTATTGATATTTATTTTTAACGTCGTTTCAAGCAGAGGAAATGAAATCATGAATAAAGAACTGACCTTGAACTTGCTTCATTGTCTCCTGACTCCTTCATTGCCCAAACTAAAGATTTTGTTACAGTGGTACCAAAGACCCAGGAAGGAGGAGGGATACAGGTTCTTGTCGCTACCATCCACCCCCAGGGGCGGAGGAGACCCCTACCAGCCGCTGAAACGCACCGGAGACCCCGTCGCATTTCAGCGGCTGGTAGGGCTCTCCTCCACCCCTGGCAGTGGCCCTGACTGCTACAGGCAGTCGGTTAGGAGCCGCTTCTCCCCTCGTGGTCGGCGGCCATCCTCAGCTTCCAGGCCGCGGCTGCTCTGTTGGGGTGAATGGTAGTGGATGATTAACTCGGAAGAGGTTGTGCATCACGTTTTTTATAGTTTATTGCTTTATTGTGTCAGGCCTGGTTAAGTGGTATGGTTTTCTGGGTGGTTGTTGACCAAGTCTGGTCCCTAAAGACCTAGATATGACTTGGCGTGTAAGGCGTTTGTTCATATCAAAGCCCTATCCCTAAGTATGAGCAATAGTGATGCTTTTAATTTATTTAAATAGTAATTAATATTAAATAGCTGTGTATGTGCTTTAAAACTTGTGTTTCCCAAACTCTCTCTCTCTTTCTCTCTTTCACACACACACACAAGACTTTTCCTCTCATTAACACCTTCTACCGACCCCCCTGTATATAACACACAATCACTCTCCCTCTTGTCCATATACCCCCACAATTCCCTGCCAAGAACCCAGTCCTGTATTGTCCTGTTCAGCAGGGATATCGTTTTTTACAGCCCCCTCCACACAATGCTTTCCAGCCTAAGCAGCCCTTTATAAACTCAACAATCTCCCTTTACGAGCTCTAAATGAATGAGATAGGTAGGTGCTCTTAAGAATGTCCCATTAAAGAGGAAAGTGACATGACAAAAGGTCCAGCACTAAGCTTCCTTCTGTCTTAAAGTGATGGATCTTCAGTGCTGTAGTGTGCTTGGCTTTGATGCAGCTATGGGCAGAGGATATGGGTCTATAGTATAGTGGCTAGATGGGTGAAAGGTGTGCGTGTGTGTTAGTGTGAGGACTAAGGGCTAGTTGTAGGGTGACAACCATGGAAAAGCTAACTGATGGGCTTCGGAAGTGTAGATAAATAGAGGCACAGCTGGGCAGATGGGTGGGTTGAGCCCCTCTGAAACCCTGCTTTACATGGACAGGAACCATGGCGAACACAGACACCTTACACATGCTCTTTTATAGACTGTGACATGTGCTTTTCAGCACACATCCCATCAGATATGGATATGCATGCTCACACATACACCCACACATGCAATCCATATATATATATATATATATATATATATATATATATTAAAAAAAATTCACTGAAAGTAAATAGTGACTCAGGCAAACATTCTGTCTATAATCTCCTTATTGTGTTGCATGGCAGAAAGAAAGTCATACGGGTGAACAACATGATGGTGAACGATGACAGAATTTCCATTAATAATAATAATAATAATTCTGTAATACATGTTCAATGTATATTATGCAATGGAATATAGGGGAGTCTATTATGTCATTTGTGGAAGTAACGAGTTACTCACTACTTGAGTACTCTTTTAATTGGATACTTTCTTACTCTTACTCAAGTAATTATTTATGTTAGTACTTTTACTTGAGTACAGTTTTTGGCCACTCTACCCACCTCTGGGTAAAAGTAATACTATCGTACTTGTATATATCATGGGACTAAATTATTTAAAAATTAATATTCAGTTGTGAAATGAAATCAATTAAATTGAATTACCAACATTATAGTGTTTAAAACATGGTATTACCATGGTTTTCTATTGTATATTTTGTTGCCATGGTGCTTTGAAATACAGTATATAATTCCATGATACTGAATGATGACCATATTGGTCAATAACCATGGTATCTGCATGGTATTCCACAGCACATTTGGGTACTTGTACTGTAGCCTATAGACACTGTAGTCTATAGACTGTCAGGGTTTTCAGTCCTCTTTGTGTAGTTTATGATGTTTCTACATATTTCAATATTTGAATGTATATTTCTGCCAGACCTAGCCAATGAATTAGACAGTGTTGGGTGTAATCTGATAACAAAGTAATTAGTTGCTGTAATCAAGTTGATTTTAGTCAAAAAGTAGGTCAACTTTAAATTTTTGTAATTTTAAATACTTAAGTAAATACTTTAAATACTTTAGGCAATTAAGTGCATTACCTGGGTTACACATTGCTAAAGTAATATTATGTATAATACATTTTTTGTGTTTCAGCTTAAGGGTGTGCGACCATTACAAGGAGAAAATGTAGACATTATTTAGAATTTGAGTTGAAATTGTGCTTTAGAAAGTAACTTAAAAGTAAATTAATTAGTAATGTGATTATTTGTGAAGTAATCAGTAAAGTAATCAGATTACAATTGTGTGGAAGTAATTAGTAATTTGTATTGGGGGTTTTTTGTTATTTTTTTGGAATTAGAACTCTCCCACTTTCCAAAATTCTGCCTTCTAAAAACACATTGCAAACCTGATGTCAGCAAACTCAAATGCTCAAAATGATTGACAGGCAGAAAGTGCCTCAAAGTCTTCTGACTGGATGAACTGTTCTTATTTACTGTTTACAGACACGTTTACAGAGATGGTGTGATATCTCAGGACACCACTTTCAGTGGTATCTGTCAGGTATAGTTGGGATATTTCCTGTTTCTACGAAATCGAAGAAAGAACAGGTGTGATGTCATTTAGAACAAGATTTGGCCAAAAATAAATGTTTTTTTTATCTTTTTTGGTGGTTTGTAACACCTCGCCTGGGTGAAATTTTAGGAAAAGCGCTTACCGGCTGCTTAGCACCTTTGTACTGACATTGGTCCATGTCATCGTGACCTAGAGCTTCACCTATCTGGATCCCGGCAGCTAATTCGTGTTCAGTCAGTTAAGATCAGCCAACATGAATGCACTGGCTTGCAGTTATTAGCTTGCTGGTGTAAATGTACCAATATATGTCATGAATTTTAGTTTTTTATTAGTCTACAAAAGGAATCAAATCTACTTAAAAACCCTTAAGTGCCCATTCGCTCATGTGTCTTCTGTAGCCGAAAGCCATTCACACATCGGCCCAGGGGTGGACTGGAAAAAAATTGGCCCTGAGTTGTGGCAATGTGTTTCACTGTCCCCTTCTTTATATCGTGGCACAGTTTCATGTCCCCATTCATCAAATCGTGGCCCACTTTGGCATATCGTGGCCCTGTTTCTCGGCTGGCCCATTGGGAAAAGTCCCGATTCTCCCAATGGCCAGTCCGTCTCTGCATCTGCCCATAGTAAGGTATGTCTGTCATCATTCGTTTGTCTCTATTCTGACCATTTACAATATTTAGTACACTAATCTTAGCAATAGTATCCATTTCATCATAAATCACAGTAACAAGTGCCACGTATAGCGTGTTACCTCATTAGCACTATGATTTCAGAATATAAATAAGGGAAATTACACATTATATACTTTATATATATTACTTAAAATCATCATCGAGTGGTTAGATCTTTTACTGATCTTGAGTGAATTCTACTCATATAATGAGGCATAAAGTCATTGATAACATATTTTAATGTCATATAAGTTTATTTATTACATGTAGTCTTGAGCGTCCTCATATTTAAATGCTCCTCTAAATGCCTCCCACAGCAGCATGGCCGGTGTCTGAATGTTCACAAACAGGATGTCGTTGCTCAGCTGTTTAGAACTTCATTTTGGCTCTGAGCAAAGAAGCACATCTACGTGAATGTGCTTGGGCCTTTACTTCACAATACCACAGAGATGGACAGATGTTTACTTTCTGAGTCACATAAATAATTGTTCTTTGTATGCATATTGTGCATCTCTAATACGTTAAAAACCTTATTTATAGAAATGTAAATCCTGCAACTAATTTTTTCTTTGTTATTTTTTAATCAGTTTCATTTAGGGCAACCACACCAAAGCATGTGTACAGTAGTGTTCTCTGAGCTCCACTTCTCTCCCTACACCTTTCGTTTCTCAGAAAAGGAAAACATTAGAGAAGTGTGTCAGGAAACGTTTATCTTCACACAAATTTGGCATTATTCTGACAATCAACGCTTGTGGTTATGGTGAGGATGAGCTTATCTCACCAGCTCTTGGTAATCAAGCATAGCACAGACTCGGGGAGACTAGGAGCGTGAAGGAGGGTTGGTGAAGAACCGGCAAAATGCTCTCTGTGTTATTCACTATCTTTCCTTCAATCTCTGTCTGTCTGTCTCTCATATAAACACTCTCACAGCCTCTTAGACCTGAAAGTCTATGCGAGTATGTGAGCGCAATTGTTTGTAGCTATGCAAGATTGATTTGATGTGTTGTTGCATCTTAATTTGTGGCAGAACGCAATTCATAATGCAACCCAAGAACGCATTGCATTCTTCTTCAACAGTCAGTTTCTTCCTCTAAATAGTTTGATGGGCATAGACACCAGCCAAATAGAACCCTAAAACCCCAAACTCTCTCAAAAAGCCTTCTACCATAAACCTGACCCTCAACACACACACAAACACACACACACACACACAAATCTAAACCTACAAACATTCAGAGAGAAAGAGAAAAACATCAAGCACAAAACACCTCCCTCCTTTTTTAACATGGCAAGTAATTTACATTAGAAGGAGAGGAAAACAGAGAATGGTAAGAAGGAGGGGTTGGAGGTCCCAAGCCCTCTACTGGGGGGCAGTAAACACTGTAAGGCTATTGCCATGGCAGCCACTGCCGTGTTAGCAGGCATCTGCCTGGCTTCCTAAAGCCAGTGGTCTCTCCTATTCTCTCTCTCTCTCTCTGTCTCTCTGCCCACACTGCCCAGCATGGCAGATGTGTACATAAGAGCGCCCTGGACTTGCATGAGTGATCGCTTGGGTTTAAAGGGGGCCAGTGTGTGTGTGTGTGTGTGTGTGTGTGTGTGTGTGTGTGTGTGTGTGTGTGTGTGTGTGTGTGTGGCAGTGGCCCATGGTGCCCTTGGAACAACATTGTGTAACCAAAGTCTGTTATCTGAGTCCTTAGCTGTTTCCAAAGCAGCCCCAACCATTTTGAGAGAGGGCAAAAAGTGAGTTGGAGATGAGGAAAACAGGTGGTACAAAATAATGGTCCAATTTTACATATCTGTTTTGTTATATGAATGTGTATTTCTTTCTTTCTTTTTTTTTTTTTTTTTTTTGTGGGCTTCTGTGTGTATATGCATTTGTGAATTGTGTATGTACATGTTTGGACCGTATTGTACAGTTGTACATTGGTAGAATGGTGTAATGTACTCTTTTGTTTTCCATCAAAAACGCTCTTGAAAAGGCCACCAAATATCATGAAATTTTACTTAAACTCTCTGGAGCTATGTATTTTCTCACCATACTATCACTAATTTGCTTGAAAATAATAGTTCCCCATAGTATACAGGGTTTAATGTCTGCAAGAGAACTGTTTGAAATTAAGCATAAATTTGAACTTCAAAGGTTCTGAGCCACTGTTATTTAAAAAAGAAAACCTTTTAATTCTCCAGTGGGCCAATAATTGCAGAATTTATATCTTGAAAGAAAACAATTAGGCCTAAATTATGACTTAATTTGTTTTGGAATTGCTGTAATTCTTGGCCTCACTTCCTTAGCCTTTCACATCCTCAGGCTACATCCACACTAATACGTTTTCAATTTGCCATTTCTTAGCATCAGCGTTTTCCCAAGTATGCAGGCAGTAGTAGAGAGCCATTTCAGAAGTCTCCATTTTCAGTGGAGGACAGTGCCATTCCAGTTTGGATGAGAGATGTAAATGTAGCAAAATCCATGCGTTTTAAACCGTAAACATTAGTGTGGATGTGGCCTAAGAATCTTTTTTTTTTTTTTTCAATGGCCATGCTCATAATAACAAAATTAATTCATATAGAACTTTGCTGTTGATGTGTATTTTTTTGTCCTTGGTTTATTTACAGACATTTTTAACAATCTTGTATCAATAAAACTGTTAATAGAAAAATTATAGTAAATATGATAACAAAATGTGATATTTCAACTTTCCAACTTGTTGCTATGAGTTCTACAAAGACGTGAATGTTTTTTACAACTTTTCTTTGGTAATATATTTTGACATGATGTGAACGAAGCATTATCTCTTTTGTTTTACGGAAAATAACAGTTTGTGTGTCAGGGGCCCTAAGGATGTCTGTCATCCCAGAGCTTTATTCAGCAGCTATGCAAAAAGAGTCTTTATTGGAATGCTGTTCGTTAGTGTGCCACCATTGAGTTCTGTTCCCTCTCCTGGAACGAGAGAGATCAGAGAGAGAGAGAGAGAAAGAGACAGAGAGAGATGATTGAAAAATGGACAGAAGGCTAGTGAGAAAAAACGAGGGAAAAACAGTCTTTCAGGGATCCCTGCAACAAAAGACGAAATGGAGGGAGGGAAAGAGAAACAGAGAAATTGTGAAAGGACCAGAGAGAGGGCAACGTCTGCCAGGCGCTGTGGAATTCATGCTGGATTTGTCCTTGTTTATGGAGCAGTTAGCTGTCAAAGGCAAGATGGAGTAGAGGCTGACTGTAGGGTGGCAGATTGCAGATGCCTCTATAGGAGTCCAGAGAAAGCAAGCCCTCCCTCTTGGCCCCTCTGTTTCAGGGCCTCCCACCTCGGGCAGTCCCCTTTTACTGTAATACACTGGCTCCTAACATTGTGAGCCTCTCAATGTGCCCAGAGAGAGCCGACATAAGAAGAACCCCTGTTCTATCTCCAGGTCCTCCTTCAGAGAAAAGCCTCAAGAGCTCTTTCCAGGGTGCTTTCCCTTTGAGGCCTATCCAGAGCCTTTCAGAAAAACATGAGAAGCAACACTCTGAAATTCCACTACTCTTCTATTGTGGAAAATAAATGTCTTCATCAAGAGACAGTTGTGTTTCAATGTTGCCCACGGGGGTAAACTCTTTTGGTTTTCTGAGGCTGGCGGGGTTCTGATTTGATAGAGAGCTTATGAATGGTTTGGTATTGAGCATACAGGGGTTTGGGGGTTGAGATGTAACTCCAGGTAGGGCTCTTGGAGATTAGAGTTAATCTGAGCTGTTTAAAGGGCCTGTCACTCATCAGATCTCCTATGAGCCGCCTGCAGAGTGAGGCCTGCGCCCTGCCGTCTGCCTGTCAAAGTTGTTTTGTTGTCAAATTAAAAATGAATTCCTGTTTTTGCAGTATGTGCTTGCAAAAGAAAGAGCGCGAAAGGATTTGGAGGACTTTCCAGCCATGGTCAGTTATCAGGAACCTTATATTTTTGGAGTGTTGCTCTTTCATACAAACACATTTTACATTTACATTTATATTTATTCATTTGGCTTTTATCCAAAGCGACTTACAAAAGAGGAAAACATAAGCGAATCATCTTAAGGAGACATTTTTTAAAAATGTGCCATACTACAAAGTTTCACTAGCATCAGAATATCATTCAAAACAGATTGTATTTTTTTATTATTTAAAATTATTAATTTTTTTTAGTGACTGGTTGGAAGTGCTCTTGGAAAAGATGTGTTTTTAGCCATTTTTTGAAGACAGAGAGTGAGTCAGCTTCACGGATGGAGTTGGGAAGGTCATTCCACCAATGTGGTATGATGAAACTGAGAGTCCGGGAAAGTGTTTTGGTGCCTCTTTGTGTTGGTACAACAAGGCGACGTTCCTTAGCCGACCGCAGGCTTCTGGCGGCAGTGTAGATCTGCATAAATGATTTTAGGTATGCTGGAGCAGACCCAGTGACTGTTTTGTATGCCAGCATCAGAGCCTTGAATTTAATACGTGCATCAACCGGCAGCCAGTGGAGAGAGTCAAAGAGTGGTGTAACATGTGCTCTCTTTTCCAGCTAAAAAGATTAACATTGATGGCCACCAGCATATATTGCTAGTTCACACTACAGAATGCTGTGATGGTGTCCCCATTGGGCTTTAGATTTCCCTTGGACACCTTAGACATTGCCAGAAAGACCATGCTGGTTGAGGTTTGTGGTGGTGTGCAAGCTACACCAGCACCAAAAATTAACTTTAATGCTGAATATAACACCTTAAACCAGCCTTAGATGGTTTGTTGATCCATCCAGCTTGGTTGGTTTGTTTGCTGGTTTTAGGGGGTTGCTAGTTGATCAGACTTGGAGACCAGCTGACTCACAAGCCGAACCAAGTGAGCACCAGCTTGGTCAGGCTGGAAGACCAGCCACATTAGCGTAAACCAGCTAAGACATGCAGTGTTACCAGTCTAGATCAGCAAGGACATTCATGATTGTCTAAGCTGGATGTGCACTCTTCAACAAGGAGCAAGCCACCTTTTTCCACCCCACAGGAAAATCACTCTCACAGTATGAGAGCTATCACACTTTGAAAAGTCACCATGGGAGCAGAATTGAAGGGAAACAAGAAAGACTGCTTCCAAAAACAGACAGTGTCTGAAGGAAACACAGAACCTCCTCTGTTCTCTGATTTGAAGACTCTGCATGTAGGAGCCAGTCTGAACATGAATTTGTTCTTCCTGCTGTCCACTGGCCTCCTCGACCCTCTCCAGCTTTGCGAGAGGGCAGGTCAGGGGGTTGTTTTCGACAGCCTCTGCCTGTGTGGTTCCTCCTATTGTCCTTCAAAGGGCTGCACAGGAAAGAGCAGACACAAAAATAAAAGTGGACAACCTCTCTCAGGACTCATTAAGATCATCTTGGAGACTTCAATGTGGACACATAGAGGGAAAACTGGAGCAAAGGTGATGGTTGGAGTGGAAGTGAAAGAAAGTCTGAGTAACAATGAAGGATCGGTGAGTCAGTATGTAGTTTGTTGATGTTGTTTTGAGGTTTCACTGTAGTCTGAGGTGAGAAACACATGCTTTTTGACTCACTCTTTCCTAATAAACACAACTTTAAACATGTTCAAGCCTCACATTTAAAGAACAACATGTTTCAAACAACGGTGTTAGGCAGCCCAGAGTAAAATTGTATTGCTCAGATGTTGCACTTTCATCACCCAGGAGTTCAGTTGCAGGCAAACATTTTGGCACAATAAGAGTATAGAGCTATAAATTAAGTGGGGATAGCATAGTTCTGAAAAATTATATGATGAGAAATGTTGTAGTTGATTGAAATTTATGGCTATTGATTTGTGATTTTTATTTCTTTTGAAAGCCTTTAGGGCATTTACTACAAACAATATACTGTACTTTAAGTATGACATGTTTACATATAGTTTTCACTCACATGTACAGACATACACACAGGGAGCAGCTGGTAATAGTTGTCCTCACCCATCACCCTCACCCCCTTACACAGTCCACACGACCCTGTTTCATGCCATTGTATTTTTCACACTTGTGTTGAAGATGGACAATAGTGTCATATACACAGTACAAATATGAGATCCCTGCAATTCGAGTGAGATTTGCCACTCTGCCCTGTGCCACGCAGGCAACTAAATATGGGCCAAGCCACATGGTCTCAGTTTGGGGAGTGTGTCCACTTGTGAGAGCTATCCTGCCGTGTCGGATAGACCTGTAAATGTGATTTATGTTATTGCTTTGGAGAGCTCAGTGTTCTCCAGTGTGTCGTTGTGGATACAGTGATGGGCATATGGTGCCTAAGATACAATAAGTGGAGGGGGTTTGGGTATTGAATTGGCGCAATGTGTGTGCCCCATCTCAACAGTCAAGGGCATGGCTATTGTATGCCACATTAGGCAGAGGGCCCTTTTCTAGAAACTTATGACCTGTAGACCAAATGTGGATGGATGAATTAGCACCTAGTTATGATAATAAATGACCAAGGTCCGTGTGGAATCTTTGCCCATAGAACTTCACAGAAAGCTCCTGAAATTTTGCATTTTTGGAAAATAAAAATATTATTTGCTGAGGTCTCTAATTAACTGTTATAGAAATATACCCAACTATAATTTACTTGAACATTCCAAACATGGAAATGTAAAAAAATATATAAAGTTCAATGCAACCCTCAATACTTGTATGTTTGTTTGTTAAATATTATGGAAAATGTTTTTATTATTTAAGCTACCATTGACAATAGTGGTACTCTCAGTTTAATTTGAACAAATTTTACTATGTTTAAATCCATTCGCAGAATTCCCCAGATTTTCTGTCTAGGCCTATAAATGACTCATAAATAGGGAATCTAGGAAATTTGCCAAAAGCAAAACATACGTACGTGTTAGGGAACATTACTTTGCAATCTATCTATACATCATTTATATTTTTACTGGTTTAAGATAAGAATTTAATAATGAGTTTAATAAGTTTCCATACCCAAGTGAAACACTGAAGTATATGGATTCAAATAATTAAAGTTTTGATCAATTTAACAGTCTGACAGTCTAAAACCTGATAAAACTAAGAACTCTTTCATTACTCTGTAACTTCTTTCTTCTCTCTTTACCTCTTGAAATATCTCCTTATCACTTGGCGAAGATCTCTTGAGAGAGTGGGGTTGGTAATCAATCACCTCACCCTTCTGTGGACGTCAAACATGACACTGGTGTTTTAGGGTAGACTCCAGGTCAGCTCCGACTGTCCTGGTGAGTTTAAGTGAAGTGTGGTTTGGCTCTGGTCAGACTGCAGGTCATATCTGCAGTGGTGTCCATGCCTGTTTGCACAAGCTGCTTGTTCTCTGGCTTTTCTCTTACATAACCCTCAAGAGAAGGCCAAGCATCCATCAAAGGGATAAATGAAAGAAGATAAAAAAGGGAGGGAGAGAGAGATGTGGAAAGGTACTTGTCACAGGCAATTATCCATTTTGTGCAATTTGATAGGAATGTTTTGGCAGCTTAAAGTTGGTTTAGTAAAGGGATAAGTGGTAGGGGAAGACTATTTAAGAAACATTTTTAATTGACTCACTCACTTTCAGTGCATTAGGCTAAAGCACCTTGAAGGCCCTAAGGGAAGGTGAAAAAACATTGTTTAAATGTTTGTCCTGTAGATATGTGAGGAAACACACCTTGAACTCTGTTTCTGTTTTCGAAAAACCTTATCCCAAAACACTATGGCAAAACATATTGTGGCAAGGTTCTTTCACTCTCGCAAGGAGGAAGCAGGAGATGGCGAATCAAACTCAAAAGGTATCATTATTTTCTCTCACTACAATGCTTTTCAGCACCCGCAAATTATGCCCACACTCTCTCTCCCCTCTCGGTCTGGACTGCCCCTTTTTATCCCTCTCCTCTCTCACTGCAAAACACAAGCAGCTGTTAGAGATAACACCCGCAGGTGGGACTCCTTACCACTCTCATCTCCCAATCTCACTCTCCATTCACAAATCTGCGCTCGACAATGCCCCCACCTCCACATACCCCCATCGCCTGGCTCAGTCCAGGGAACCATCCGGCCTGCCCACTACTTATTTCTAGAGAGGAAGTCAGTGACAGCCATCTGCACACCCGGGCTATGGACCACCTCAAACTTAAATGGCTTAAGAGCTAGATATCAACAGGTGATGTGCTCATTGGTATCCTTCATGCGATGGAGCCACTAGAGTGGGGCATGTTCTGAACAGCATGGTCTGAACAGAGGGTGAAGGCCTGTCCCAGGAAGTAATATCGAATGGTAAGGACCACCCACTTGATGGCCAAACATACCTTCTCAATGGTGCTGTACCTCAACTCTCATACTGAGAGCTTTTGTCTGATGTACAGAACCAAGCACTCCTCCCCATAGAACTCCAGGGACAACATGGCTCCCAACCCCCTGTCTGACAGGTCGGTCTGTAGCACAAAATGGAAAATCAGGAGAGTGCAATAACAGCCCGCTGCAAAGTGCAGCTTTCACCCGCATGAATGCCAGCTGACATGGCTCTGTCCACTGGACCGGATCTGGTGCCTTGTTTTTAGTAAGATCAGACAGCGGGCTGGTGACTGTCGAATAGTATACGATAATAGCCAGCCTGCCCCAGGAACTGTCTTAAATCTTTTTGGTCTTAGGTCTCAAGCAGGCTGCAACTTCTGCGGCCTTATCAATTTGGGGCCGCACCTGTCCATGACTCAAGTGGAAGCTCAGATACTATAATTCCACATGTCCAATTTCGTAGGATTCACACACTTCTTAGGCTTTGCCATGAGTCCCACCCATCTCAACGACTTCAGGACAGCCTTCAGATGCTGCGGGTGCCGGTGCCAATCGTTACTTTAAATGATGATGTCATCTAAATGGCGGCATAAGGTCTGAGGATTCTGTCCATGGGCCACTGAAACGTAGCCGGTGCCCTGAGCAAACCAAAAGGACGTGTGACAAATTGGTGTAAACCAAATGGTGTGGAAAATGCCGTTTTTTCACAGGACATGGGAGTTAAGGGGATCTGCCAATATCCCTTTGTCAAATCCAGTATTGAATAAAAGGGATCTGTGCCTAATCAATCAAGCAGTTCATCAATCCAAGGCATTGGGTACGCATCACGATTAGACACCGCATTGACTTTTCTATAATCAACACAGAACCGGACCGAGCCATCTCTCTTCAGAACCAGTACCACTGGGCTGGCCCAGTCACTGTGGGCTATTACCCCCTGTGGAGGCGAGGGCATGGTCGAGCTTTCGTCTGGGGAGAGAGGAAGCTGTACGGGTTTTCACCTGAGATGAATTGCTGGTAATTGCTGTTTCTATGTTCACAGTGAGAGACGGGGGAAATAAAAAGGAACCAGACCTCAGAGTGTGAGAGAGAACCCAGCTGACAAGTTGTGTGTGTTGGCCGCTACCATTTCCAGAGCGTTTGAGTGTTTCTATTTGGAGCTTTACCATTACACGTTTAATAAATTTACCTTTGAGTTGGATTCGCTGTCTCCTGCTTCCTCATTCCTCGAACCTGTTACACCCCCATATCTAGCATGGCCTTTAATTCTTCTCAAACCATTTTTTTTGTGTTCAGGTAATCAGTAGGGACAACTGCGTATCACTATGCCTGGGTTACTTTTGATGTGGTGCTCTATGAGATTTATACAACCGGGAAGAGGCGAGAACACGTCCGAGAATTCTCTTTGCAACCTGGCAACCTCCGTGACGTGTGATGGTGAGAGGTGGTCTCCGCAAGTAACTGGGGTGACTCGATCAGTGGCTTTTAAGTTCACCTCCGACAGAGCTCCTCCCTCTCCGGCACCGCCATCGCCAAAGTCACGGGGACCGCCTCTCTCCACGATTTTAGGAGATTGAGGTGGTAAATTTTGTTCATTTAACCTCATAATCGACCTCCCAGACTTGCTGTTTGACCTCAAAGGGCCCTTGCCGCGAGTAATTTAGAGCTTGAAGTGGGTAGCAATACAAGGACTTTATCTCCCTGTGTACATCCCCGTAGTCACACAACCCTGTTATACATCCGGAACTGACATTCTTGAGCCTGTAGCAAATTCTCTTGTGATAGCTGCCCCAATGTGTGGAGTTTTGCTTTCAGGTCAAGAATGTATTGAATTTAATTCTTATACTCACTTATCCCAATTTCTAGCATCATCTTACGCATCATGTTTTTCAGGGTCTGATTAAACCACTCGACCAAGCTATCTGTTTGTGGGTGGTACATTCTTGTCCGAATTGATTTAATCCCCAATAATTCATACAAATTGCGTAGTGTATGTGACATGAAAGTTGTGCCTTGTTCAGTGAGGATTTCTTTCAGAATCCCCACTCAGGAGATGATTCTGAAGAATGCCCCCACAACACTAAGTCCTGAAATGTTACATAGAGGCACTACTTCCGGATTTCGCATTGCCTAGTTCACCAGAACCAACACAAAGCAATGCCCATGTGTCGCCCGCTCTAATGGCCTGACGAGGTCCATGCCAATTCTTTGGAAGGGAACCTCGTTCAAAGGAAGTGGGCGCAAAAGCGTTCTTGGGGTTGCTGGCATATTCACCAGCTGACATTCACAACATGCCACACACCACCTGTGAACATCCCCGTGAATGCCCAGACAATAGAAACAGGCCATTAGATGGTTTAGTCTCTTTTCTCACCCTCAGTGACCTGCCATCAGATTATGATGAGCTGTCTTGAATAACATTTCCAGATGGCTCATTGGTACTAACAACTGGGTTGTATCCTCTTTTGTTTGTGCGTCTTGTGTCACTCGATACAACCAATCCTTAATAATTGAAAAATATCCCCTGTAGGGAATCCTCTAAGGGCTAGGGAAGGTGAAACTTCCCCCTCCCTTATGCCATTCTGACACAGATCTGATGTAGATGGCCCCAGCTCCATCTCCCCAGCCGAGACACTTTGTTACAGGACACACCGAAACACTTTGTTACAGGACCCATCCACACAAATTTCTCTCAATAAAGCAGTAAATCCCGGTCAGTTTGTACCCAAAATTAGTGAATGGGTGAGGCGGGGCTAACCGCAGCTTCTACCATATGCTTTTGTCCCTGAAACTGAATGATGACCATCACTAACGGGTAATCGTCAATATCCCCGTGCACACACCTTACCTTCACCTGCTTGCTTTTATCCAAAGCCTTGGATTGAATTAAGCTTTGGTGAATGGAGGTATGATTACATCCTGAATCCACCAAGGCTAGATATGTACCCCCTTCATACTCATACAGGTATCCGGTATGCTCCTGCTTGATTGGGGGTGGACTGTGGCTCCAGCAGACCGGCCTAGGCTTCATGCCCACACCTGCGGCAGCAGATTCAACAGCCTGTGGGGGAGAGCAGAGAGGTTTAGGGGAAGCCAGCAGGTTGAATAGCCCACGGGACTAGTTTTGGGCAAGGAATTCACAGTTTCCGGGAAACAGGTCACGGGGATGTGGAGGGGAAGAGAAGTGAGAAAGAGGGAGAGAATGAGAGAGAGAAAGTGGCTCGCCATCCCCTGGATATGCCGCTAAATGGTCCTCAGCCAACTGGATCACCCCTTGGAGCTGTTGTGCGCAGACAAACAGGCAGCCGACCTCGCTCAGCATCAGTGTGTAGAACCGCTGTGGCTGACCCATTGCAGGATGGTCAAGGCCGAGGTCAAGTTTATTTATATAGCACCTTAAAAGCACCATGAGTGCTAACCAAGGTGCTGTACAACAGTCATAAAATAACACATTCCCCTACACTAAAAACATTAATGAAATAACATTTAAAATAAATTAAATACAAATATAAGAAAAAAGATACCAAATATAATACAAAGCGTCACCAGACAGAAAATAAAAACATAATTGTTCTAATGGTGGAAACAAGTTACGAATAAGCCTGTGAAAAAAAGTATGTTTTAAGAGATGATTTAAATGTAGATAGAGTAGGGGATGATCTAATAAAAAGAGGTAGGGTGTTCCAAAGCTTTGGAGCCTGAACTGAAAAGGACCTATCACCTTTGGTTTTTAAGCGTCTCTTTGGAACAGTCAATAGCAGCTGAGAGGAGGATCTGAGCATTCCGTGAGAAGAGTATGGACAAAGAAGATCCAAAATATAAGCAGGAGCAAGTCCATGCAGTGCTTTAAATACAAATACAAAAATCTTAAAATCAACTCAATTGAACAGGTAACCAATAAGGTGATGCTAACACAGGTGTAATGTGCTCCCACTTTTTGTCCCAGTCAAAAAATGGGCTGTGGCATTCTGTACCAGCTGTAGACGTGAGAGTGAAGACTGGTTTATTCCGGCATACAGAGCATTACAGTTGTCCAGCTCTGTTGAGATAAATCATCAAAAGTAAGAAACTTTTTAAGCTTGCAAAGCCCCTTAAGCTGAAAAAAAAAACTGGCTCTGACAACAGAATTTCAGGATAAAAAATAACCCCCAGTTTTCTAACATGGTCACAAGTGTTTTCTTGAAATGGACCCAGGGAAGGGCTACATTTTTCTAACTGCTGTGGGGGGTCAAACAAAATGACTTAAACATGCTAACAAACAGGAGACTGCATCCGAACCCAATTTTTGAGGAAAATAAAGCTGGGTATCATCAGCATAGATATGATAGGAGACCTTATGATGCTCAAATATATAATGAAGTGGGAGCATGTATAAAGAAAATAATGTTGGACCCAGAATAGAGCCCTGAGGCACCCCACAGATAATGGGAGCTGTACTCGATGAAAAGTCACCGATTTCCACAGAAAAACTCCTATTAGTGAAATAAGACAGAAACCACTCTAATGCAGCATTACGGATACCAACATCAAGATTTAACCTATTTAGAAGGATACGATGATCCACAGTATCAAAGGCTGCACTTAAATCCAGCAATACCAGAATGGCACAGTTACCAGAGTCTACAGATAGTAAAAGGTAATTTACTACTCTTAGAAGAGCAGACTCAGTACTGTGTTTAGCTCTGAAGCCTGACTGAAAAGGATCTAGAATATAATTTGAAAGTATATAAGAAGATAGCTGATAGCCTCTCCAATATTTTAGACAAAAATTGAAATTTTGAGATATGTCTATAGTTGTTGGGGTCAGAAGGATCAAGATGAGGTTTTTTGAGTAAAGGCTAGACCATAGCATGTTTAAAGCAGGATGGAACAATACTTTTCTGTAAGGATCCGTTAATAATAGAGAGCACAGTAGGTGCAACAGAATCCAGTACGACCTTGAGCAACTTTGTAGAAATAAAGTCAAGAGAACAGGTGGTTGATTTCATGCTGGAAAAAATGTCCAACAACTCAGAGTGCGTTATAGAGTGAAAATTAGAAAAGCAGGAAGAACTAGTATTTGAATATTGGAAATTCTGGGGTAATTTAGAAGAAATCTTGGATTTAATACCAGTGATTTTATTCATAAAGAAGCTACAAAACTTCTCACATGTCTCTAAATTGGATCTGGACCAGCTGCACTAGTAGGATTTAACAGAATTTAAAGTAGAAAACAGAATTTTAGGGCAGTGTGAATATTTTGAGATGAAACTGGAGAGATAATTAGCCCTTTGTAAAGAAACAGCTTCCTGGAATTGAGACAGTGTATTTTGAAGAAGTTGATATGAAATATGTAATTTATCCCTTTTCCATTTTCTTTCTGCCCTTCTGCATTCCTTCTGTAAAGCTGGAATGTCACTGTTAAACCAAGGCTGTTTTTTTTAGTTTTCTTGGTTTTGAGAGGGGCAGCTACATTTAAAATTGCTGTACAGGAGGTATTAAAGCTCTTTAGCAACTCCTCAACATCTGAAAACTGTGCTGTCAGTGCACCACTACCAGCTAGATAAGTTGGAAAGGCATCCATAAAGTGTGTGGCTCTATTGGTCTATTAACCGAGAGCAGTAAGTAAGAAGGATGATTAACAGGATTTGAACAGGAAATCAAACAGTCAAACATAACCGGCCAGTGGTCGGACAAACCAACATCATATACAACGATGTTTGTAATGGAAAACCCTTCTGATAAGACAAGATCTAATGTATGACCCAATTTGTGTGTAGGACCCGAGATAGATTAAGGGAGATTAAAAGAGTCTAGAATTTGTACAAAATCTCTTACAAGAGGCATTGAAGGACAACATAAATGTATATTAAAATTGCCAAGAATCAGCAGGATATCAGAGCTTGAGACAACATAGGATAAAAAGTCTGAAAACTCCTTTAAAAAGTAATTGTTTGATTTTGGCGGTCTGTATATCAGAGCACAAAGCAAAGGACTAGTTAGTTCAACTTTACATAGTAAAACCTCAAAGCTAGAGTAAACATCAACTGGCAAGAGCCTATATTTAAACAATTCCTTAAAAAATGCAATGCCCCCACCCCGGCTGGAAGTTCTAGGGCAGCTGAAGAAGTTACAGTTTGCAGGATAGAGTTCAGATAGAGGACTTAGCTCATTTGCCGTGAACCAATTTTCAGTAATAAATAAAAAGTTCAGATTGTTTGATGTGAAGAAATCGTGTAATAAAAAAGTTTTGTTTGATACTGATCTTGCATTTATCAAAGCCATTTTAATTTCCACCAGATTGTTTTCTCTCGGTGCAGAGCTGAGCAAGGGACGTCTTTGGAAGCGACCATAGTAAATTCAAATTTGCGCCACACTGAGACAAACAATGATGCCGCGTCGATTGGTCAGTGGAACATATAACAGGAATATGATCTGATATAGCAGTGGTAGTTGACCATGAAGAGTGAACATATCGTGAGTGATGGAGAATCGGATCAGTGCAAATCAGGTGCGACACTGACCGATGGTTCAGCCGCAAAAGTTCTGGGAATGTAAAAGTAATTGCCATACTACTAGAAGCAGGTGAGGAGAAAACATAGGAGGAGTATCGTTCACTATTCCAAGAGACAATAGTTACCAGAACGGTCAAAATAGGCCAGCAGACGGAGTAGAAAATCATAGTCGAAATTCCATGGAGATATTCACTCACCAGAGAACAAGGTCCAGAGGAATATTTTATTCCCCTTCTCCCTTTTGTGGTGAAAACTCTGATGAAGTGGATGCAATGCCAAGGAATCCCGATTAAATACTTGCAGAAGTAATCCACAAAACGGCCAAAGTTGTAGCGGTACGGCAGTAGCAACGAAACAAAAAAATACCAGGTTGCTATAACACAGATTGCAGTCTGCTTGTTTGTTTATATAGTACAGTTCAAGATGAGGTTATTTCGGCCAGGAAAGAATTCTCTGTTATCCTCAACTTAAAAACACCATAAGGCAGTAAAAATTTATGACTAAATACAATAATTAATGTAAAACAATAAAAATAAAACTGGATAGCAGCGGCAGACAATGCGCACAGCGTTCACTCAACAGGAAGTCCTCAACCGGAAGTGTAGATATAACTAAATTGGATGGCACAAGTTGGGCTACCCCACAGTGGTAGCATATGGACCACCCACTGTGAACACGGCAACTTCAGGGCTCTGCCTGTGTGCTCGGAGAGCTCCAGAAAGGCCTCCGGTTCATCCTGTGGTGTCATCTTCACTAGCGTCACATGGGGTCCTGCTGCTGCTAGGGTTATGGCTAAAGCAAGCTCCGTAACACCCGCCGGTCCTCTGCTTGGGCCTGGAGAAGCACCTCAAAGTACATTTTGGCAAAATTTAAAAGGTCAAAAAGTCCCTTTAAGGCAAGCCAGGTCACTCTGCAGTCTTATTTGAACACCACTATGTGGCTATTTTCTATTGATACAAGCACAGCTCCTATACACTTTAAAGGGCAAAGACTGAAATCTCCAAAATGGTTGGTCAATATTGTGATCTAATAACATATATCAAATCAGCAATGAAATCTAACAACAATGGTATCATAAATCATGCTTCTTTACCTCAAATCTTGCTAAAAAAAATATATTTTTCAGGCTGGTACAGCTAATGCACATGCACGTTCTCAGGTAAATGGACAGACAATGTCTCAATCAAAAAGGATATTTTTGGGGGGGCCTGGGTAGCTCAGCAAGTATTGACGATGATTACCACCCCTGGAGTTGCAAGTTCGAATCTAGGGCATGCTGAGTGACTCCAGCCAGGTCTCCTAAGCAACCAAATTGGCTTTGGTTGCTAGGGAGGGTAGAGTCACAAGGGGTAACCTCCTCTTGGTCGCGATTAATGGTTCTGGCTCTCAATGTGGCATGTGGTAAGTTGTGCGTGGATCGCAGAGAATAGCATGAGTCTCCACATGCTGTGAGTCTCCGTGGTGTTATGCACAGCGAGACACGTGATAAGATGCGCGGATTGACTGTCTCAGAAGCAGAGGCAACTGAGACTTGTCCTCCGCCACCCGGATTGAGGTGAGTAACCGCACCACCACGAGGACCTAATAAGTAGTAAGGATTTGGTCATGCCAAATTAGGGAGAAAAGGGGATAAAAATAAAAAAAGGTTATTGGCTCTTTTAGCTGTATGGCTAAACAGCCACCATATTCAGCATTATGATTTCTCCAATTCATATGAATACAAGAGGTCTGTCATACCTCTATAACGCATCTGTAACAGGTCTCTTAGACTATGATCTGTCGGGTCTTGGGTCAAACACTACATGGCAAAACACTATGATCAAATATTATGACAAAACTCTATATGGCAAAACACTATAACAAAATACTACGGCAAAACAATATGGAAAAACACTTCAGCAAATCACTATGGCAAAAGTCTATGGTATAACACTATGCCAAAACACTACTGCAAAATGCTATGGAAGGACACAATGGAAAAACAGAACAGCAAAAAATAATGGCAAAACACTATGGCGAAACACTATAGTAAAACACTATAGTGAAATACAACGGCAAAATACTGTAGTAAAATGGGATAAAATACGTAAAATATGGGATTGTCCCATATTTAAAGATGAAATGATGCATCCTGTATCGAATCAATATGAAACGCAATGAAGTTGAAGTTGGCAGCCCTAAACTCTACAGCAAAACACTATGGAAAGAAAACCTCTACGGCAAAACTCTATGGCAAAGCACTATAGATATACACTATGGCAAAACTCTAAAGCAAAACTCTATGGCAGAACACTATGGCAAAACTCTATGGCAAAACTCTATGGCAAAACTCTATGGCAGAATACTATGGCAAAACACTATGGCAAAACACTATGGCAAAACTCTATGGCAGAACACTATAACAAAACACTATGGAAATCTCTATAGCAAAATACAATAAAAACACAATGGCAAAACACTATAAATACACTCCGGCAAATCACTACAGAAAAAAGTACGGAAAAACCCAGTGGAAAACAAATTACGCCAAACACCATAGATAAACACTACAGCAAAAATATGGCAGAACACTACAGGAAAACACTATAGAAAAACACTATAGCATAACTCTATGACAGAACACTATGGCAAAACACTTTTGCAGAAGACAATGGCAAAACACTATAAAATACACTATGGAAAAAACTCTATGGCAGAACACAGTGGCAAAACACTATAAAAAAAACACTATGGCAGAACACTATGGCAAAACACTATAAAAAACACTATGGCAGAACACTATGGCAAAACACTATAAAACAACACTAAGGCAAAACTCTATGACCAATATCCTATCAATATGTCATACCCACATTAACATGCTTAATCTTTCTGAGAGTTGTCATGACTGAACTGTGGCGGAACACTACAGCAAAACACTACAGCAAAACTCTAGCAAAACACTAGCAAAACACTACAGCAAAACACTTGCAATCCATTTTCTGAAACTGCATAGATCAATTCAATGCTAATCTTATCTGGGGCATTAAATAACAGGAAGCAATTTGCTTGGAAATGGTGATCTATACATTTTCTAAGATCACTTTCACTGTGTCACACATACACACACACACACACCCACACACACACACTAACTCAGACACCTGAAAAGTGACATCACCATTCATAGGTGTGCAGCATAGCTGTCAGTGCATGACAGAATATTTACTCATAATCAACAAAAGAAGCCTGTTAGTTATGTAAGGTAGGTCTACCACCTGCGTGAAGTTGGCCCCCCACCCAACGCAAAACGTCGGCAAAATAGTCTCAATCGTTTGTGCTTCGTTTGTGCTGGTTTGTGCTGTAAAAATTTTCGTTTGTGCTGCTTCGGTTTTTTAGATATTAAAAGAATATTTATAGGTCAATCTGAGGTCAGTCAGCCCCCCACATGCTCCAAATTCACCCAAAATAGTCTCGTTCGTTTGTGCTTCGTTTGTGCTGGTTTGTGCTGGTAAAAGTTTCGTTTGTGCTGCTTCGGATTTTTAAATATTAGACATTGAATTATTGGTGATGACGTCACCAGCCCCCAACATGCTCCAAATTCATCCAAAATAGTCGCAATCGTTTGTGCTTCGTTTGTGCTGGTTTGTGCCAGTAAAAGTTTCGTTTGTGCTGCTTCAGATTTTTTAATATTAGACATTGAATTATTGGTGATGACGTCACGCAGCCCCCCCACATGCTCCAAAT
The DNA here is from genome assembly GCA_032164185.1 of Moxostoma hubbsi. Lineage (NCBI taxonomy): Eukaryota > Metazoa > Chordata > Actinopteri > Cypriniformes > Catostomidae > Moxostoma > Moxostoma hubbsi. Next base: position 32,238,435 of record JAVLUX010000034.1, on the reverse strand, counting down.
TCTCCCCAAATAGTCTCGTTCATTTGTGCTTCGTTTGTGCTGGTTTGTGCCGGTAAAAGTTTCGTTTGTGCTGCTTCGGATTTTTAAATATTAGACATTGAATTATTGGTGATGACGTCACCAGCCCCCCACATGCTCCAAATTCTCCCCAAATAGTCTCGTTCGTTTGTGCTTCGTTTGTGCTGGTTTGTGCCGGTAAAAGTTTCGTTTGTGCTGCTTCGGATTTTTAAATATTAGACATTGAATTATTGGTGATGACGTCACCAGCCCCCAACATGCTCCAAATTCATCCAAAATAGTCGCAATCGTTTGTGCTTCGTTTGTGCTGGTTTGTGCCGGTAAAAGTTTCGTTTGTGCTGCTTCGGATTTTTAAATATTAGACATTGAATTATTGGCGATGACGTCACCAGCCCCCCCACATGCTCCAAATTCATCCAAAATAGTCGCAATCGTTTGTGCTTCGTTTGTGCTGTTTTGTGCCGGTAAAAGTTTCGTTTGTGCTGCTTCGGATTTTTTAATATTAGACATTGAATTATTGGTGATGACGTCACGCAGCCCCCCCACATGCTCCAAATTCATCCAAAATAGTCTCGATCGTTTGTGCTTCGTTTGTGCTGGTTTGTGCCAGTAAAAATTTCGTTTTGCGAATGTATTTTTTTAACAACACAGTTCAAGAAAGAAGGTAAGATCCAAATGGCAAACCAAATCCCATAAATAGTTGAATTAACTTAACTGTTACCGATCCACTGTTCGTTTTCAACTTGTACGGGACACAGCGGATCACAGGATGAGTGGAATGTAACACAAACTCCAAGGTAAGTGGTAACTTGTACAACAACAACTATGTAGTTATGTGAATAACAATAGTAATATTAACATTGTCATAAATATAGGCACCTTAATCTGTTTGCTGTAGCTCTATGTTTATACACACATTGGCTGTGCGTGTATGCAGTACAGGTCAAAAGTTTGGAAACATTGCGATTTTTAAATGTTTTTGAAAGACGTCACGTAATCTCACCAAGGCTGTATTTATTTGATAAAAAATAAAGTAAAACAGTAATATTGTGAAACAATACACATTAAAGCTTTAGTTTTAATGTAATTTAAAATGTAATTTTATATCTGTGATGTCAAAGCTGAATTTTCAGCATCATTACTCCAGTCTTCAATGGTTTGTTTGTGTTTTTAATTTCGTTTTTGTTTTGTCTTTCCTATTTGTAGTCTATATATGCTCAGGTTTATATGTGTTGGATACAATATGATTGGCATAATAAAAAAAAAAACATCCAGTCTTCAATGTCACATGATCCTTCAGAAATCATAGAAAAATTTTGATTTTGAGCTATTATCATTATTATTGATGCTCAATAATTAAGAATGGTTCTTATTTTTTTTATCAATGTTTAAAAAATGTTTGCATGCTTAATATTTTTGTGGAAACTTTGATGAATAGAAAGGTAAAAAGAACAGCATTTATTTGATATAGAAATCTTTTTACCGATATAAATGTCTTACTTTCTCTTTTGATCCATTTAATTTGTCCTTGCTGAATAAAAGTATTTTATATATATATATATATATATATATATATATATATATATATATATATATATATATATATTAGCACAACTGTTTTCAACTGATAATAATAATGAATTTTTCTTGAGCAGCATATTAGAATGATTTCTGAAAGATCATGTGACACTGAAGTAATGATGCTGAAAATTCAGCTTTGATCACAGGAATAAATTAAAGGCAAATAACATATTCAGATAGAAAACAAACTGTTTTACATTGGAATCATATTTCACACTATTAGTGTTTTACTGAATTTTAAATCAAATAAATGCAGCCTTGGTGAGCAGAAGACACTTCTTTCAGAAACAAAAAAATCTGAATGTTTTCAAACTTTTGACTATATATATATATATATATATATGTGTGTATATGTGTGTGTGTGTGTGTGTGTGTGTGTGTGTGTGTGTGTGTGTGTGTGTGTGTGTGTGTGTGTGTGGAAACTCGTGACTCAATGAATTAAGTAGCCAAAATGATTTTACTTTTGAAATTGAATTACTGTGTGAATTACTGTTGAATTACTGTGTCACTCCACTTCTCAGGTTGTCATACATCTCCCAGACACATGGAGACCTCCTGCAGTAGGCCACATAATGTCCAAGAGCATCCTGAGTTAAGGCTCTTTTGGAAGCAATGATTGTCCTTAAAGCAAATCTCTCTCATTGGAGCATCAGATTGGAGGGATATTCACACAAAGGAAATTCTGTGGAGTTGCTTCCCAGGTCAGTGTCAATCAGACACCAGGTCAGAAGTTATCCCAGACTGTAACTGAGCACTTTTCCTGAGGTATCTGTCTTGAATGCAGAGGGACACTGTGACAGACTTTGTATTGGCCTGAGGCAGGGGACTCCAGAAGGGTAAGGCCTTCTTCCACTGTGGCCTGAAATGAGCCATGCCAGAAGCCTGCAGTACAGCAACAGAAGTACAACCAAATGGAACTTTCTGGGTGACTTGTGTGCTGAGACCACAATACTGTGAGGAGCACGGTTTTGTTAAGGAAACGCATGCATGTTCCCCTCACAGATGGATCTGCATGGAGCCATTCAAGACAAGAAGAGAGGTATGAATTCCTCTTCCTCTTATGGGTGGAACCGCTAGGTCTCTCCAGTTTTCAACAGCGTCTTCATATGTCCCAGAACAGGAAGCATCCATTTATGGTTTTCCATCTACACTGCAAGTTGTGTTGGGTAGTGGATTGGCTCCTGTGATGATCACTGTTGCAACAGCTGCATCCTCTTCATTTTTTTCCTCACCTTTTTGTTTTGCAGAACAAATTGGCATGTTGCAATGAATCTATCCACCAGAATAGGCAAGTTTTCATGCTTGGAAAAGGCCACTTTGATGTTTTTGAACTCTGCTTCAACATTGGCTGAACTTGCGGTGATGTTGGTGCTTCGAAAGTGAGGGATCATTACCCCTGTCCAGAGTGGTATGTAACTTGCAAGCCAGATTATATTGGGAATAATCTCAGGGAGGAAGTGCATATTATCATGATCCCCATTACCTACGGCAAGTGACCTGTTCTCCTCACATATGTCTGTTACCCACTGCCCTAGGTCTGTCTGTGTTTGGTCACATGGATCCACTTCCAGGTCCTCATCCTCAACATCTGGAATGATGACACTCTCTTCTGCAATTCTGGCTTTCAGGTATTTCTTGCACCTTTCTGATATTTGGGGGGGGGGGGGGGGATGGGGGTCCAGAACTGTCATTGCCCTTTTCTTCAAGCAGTCCCACTGGCAGATCAAACAAGGTGGTACTTTTGCTGACTGTTTACCGAGTAAGAGGAGTGAGGAGGATGAAGAGTAAAAGCCTTGACCAGAGCTCCCAGCAAAGCCAGAGAAAAGTCACTCACAAACTCTTTTGGAGTTGGTGCACTTGCATATATCCATTCTGTCAGCCAATGTGTTATTGCATTAACATTGTGTCTCTCTGACAGCATTTGCACCTCTGGGACACTTGAGCACTCATCCCCTGCCAGAATGCCCTGATATAAGAATATATGGCCAGACTTGCCATTTGGTCTCTGTAGTTTCCTCACTACTGAGCCAGTTGCATCAAAACTCACAGTGTGGGTTAGTAGATGTCTTTGAGAATTACTTGTACATATACATTTGTGTTTGACCCCAATAGTGACAGAAAAACTTGTCCAGTCCAATGTCTTTAATGCGACCACTGTGCGGTGCACTGTATTTTAACATCTGCAGTGAAACAATGGGAACCTTGTCGCCTAATTCTAAATCATTTCTCTCACGCAAGTTACCAGACATCGCACGCTTGGAACAGCCAGTGTGCAGGGAGTCTTCAGTGTTTTTAATTAAACACTTGAGCACTGTTGGGCTGTTCATTTCAGGCTCTCTGTCACATTTTCTGTGAATGTGGCCACGACATTCCTTACAGTTGCCTCTGATTTCTATGTATTTCTCTGTGGCTGATGGATAGACCTTGTGTCATGAGCTGGGTTTGTTTTATTTCTCTCTCGCTTTGGCCCTGCCTGTCTATTTTCCCACCTGTTCCTCTTTACAATTAGTGTTCGCGCTGCTTCTCTGTTACACCTCTTCTCACTTTATTCTCATTACTCTCTCTCTACTTCTAGCGTTTGTTCCCTTTGTTCTTTGTCGGACTATTTCGTTTGTACGTGTGTTATGCCTGTGTGTTATGATGTCTCCATGAGGATTTACCTTGTATTATCTTGTCTAGTCTAGAGGAGTCGTGCTTGTCTTGTGTGCTCTCTCTGCCCTGTCAACCTGCTGCCGGTGGACATCTACAGTCTTCTCCCTGCGTTTCTGTGGCCACTTACAAGGACTGTGTTGCTGCCTGGTGAATTACCAACTCTGCATATTATTTCCCACACAGGAGTCTTTTATGTTTTGCTGACCTCCGTTAAGATACACAGTCTTTTGAGTTATTCTGGTTCTGCTCGACAGACTGCCTGTGATTTTCCTTTATTAAAGACTATTGCCAGAACTTTGCACTTGGATCCTTTGTTTCCTCTAACACCTTGGCTCTTTTAAAGGCAAATGTGCAGGGGCATTTCACTTCTTGCTATATCAGATTATTTATCACATGTGTCCAGATGCCAGGCTTCAAAATTGTGTATTCCCTTTTTGATGTTTTAGAGAACTTGTTGTATTTAACCATTTCAGGCATGAATTCAATCCATTCCTGAAATGGAACTTCAAGATCAAAAGTCCCGCAATATTTTGGTCTGGATAAAAGGGACCCTGGCTCAAAATCAGTGTCATCAGTACTGCCATTTGTTTCATGAGTAAACCCTAAAGCAGTCCAGATGTTGTGTCTATTTAATTTAACAAAAGTGTATAGAGCCTTTGCAGTGATCTTGTTTTCTAGCTGCTTACTAAGCTCTGTCCAGATGCTCTGATTAGGAGTAGTTAGGATTTTGATTAGGATTTTGGACTTATTTTTTGATGAACACCAAAATGGTGTTCTGTGAAAATGGAAACTCTGTCAACTGCTGGTTTCTTGGACATTGGGTATAAGATAAACATAATTACCCACTTAAATAATCCTGACTCAAAATGTCATGTTCAGTATAAACTTGTTTTCATTACAGTAATGGTCTGACTATAAGGATAATATAGTAATGATAATGTATCTTATATTTGGGACAATATGGTAATGTTGAACCCAAGATGCACAATGTATTCAAAAAACTAACATGGGTCACATGTAAAACTTTAGCATGTATTTGTATTAGCAATGAGTATTCTGTTCAAAAAACATTGACAATCTTAGCTCTCTTGAATTGTGTACAATTGTTCTTGAAGTTAATACATACTATTGTAACTGGCAGTGTTAAAACATTGTACAGAAATTTAATTTAGTAACTACTTTTTCCCTAGTAACTCTACACTCATTTCCACAAGAGCATCTTGAACAGAAGTGTCACTTGACATAGTGGTGGCAATTAAGTGTAGCAGATGATACTCCGTGTAAATAAATAAAAAGTTCAAAATCAGGAAACACTAGTGAATGAAGATAAATGTTTATTGAACAAATTATGTGATTAGTCTTGACAGAAATTCTTCGACAATTCAACTCTAAAAGTGTGTTCACATCGAGGAGATTTGCGCTTTTGTTCTCGTGTCCAGAGCTGAAAGTGAGTGACAGAAAAAGAGTCCGACAGACACCAGATGAACATTGAGCTGCTGCTGCTGCTGTCTGAACACCAATACGTTTTTAATAAACACCATAGCGACTACAAAAACATTGATAAGGAGTTGCTGTTGTATTTAAACCTCTTCATCAAACATTTTGGCAAGAGATTTAAATGACAAACCCAAAATAAAATGCTCACTGCACATAAATCGTACTGTCTACACACAAAACAAGATAGATCTATTTTAGAAATATATAATATATTAGTCTAATACATAGTAATCAGAATGACAGAGACTGCTACTAAACTATATTTGATTTTTGTGACCATTAAGTGATCTATTTTATTATGTCAGTATTGTATTCAATAAATAAAAACATTTATAATTCGCCTGTAATTCAGTGTCTAATATTTTAAAAACCAAAGCAGCACAAACGAAAATTTTTACAGCACAAACCAGCACAAACGAAGCACAAACGAACGAGACTATTTTGGATGAATTTGGAGCATGTGGGGGGCTGCGTGACATCATCACCAATAATTCAATGTCTAATATTAAAAAATCCGAAGCAGCACAAACGAAACTTTTACCGGCACAAACCAGCACAAACGAAGCACAAACGAACGAGACTATTTGGGGAGAATTTGGAGCATGTGGGGGGGCTGCGTGACGTCATCACCAATAATTCAATGTCTAATATTAAAAAATCCGAAGCAGCACAAACAAAACTTTTATCGGCACAAACCAGCACAAACGAAGCACAAACGAACGAGACTATTTGGGGAGAATTTGGAGCATGTGGGGGGGCTGCGTGACGTCATCACCAATAATTCAATGTCTAATATTAAAAAATCCGAAGCAGCACAAACAAAACTTTTATCGGCACAAACCAGCACAAACGAAGCACAAACGAACGAGACTATTTGGGGAGAATTTGGAGCATGTGGGGGGCTGCGTGACGTCATCACCAATAATTCAATGTCTAATATTAAAAAATCCGAAGCAGCACAAACGAAACTTTTACCGGCACAAACCAGCACAAACGAAGCACAAACGAACGAGACTATTTGGGGAGAATTTGGAGTATGTGGGGGGCTGACTGACCTCAGATTGACCTATAAATATTCTTTTAATATCTAAAAAACCGAAGCAGCACAAAGGAAAATTTTTACAGCACAAACCAGCACAAACGAAGCACAAACGATTGAGACTATTTTGGATGAATTTGGAGCATGTGGGGGGGCTGCGTGACGTCATCGCCAATAATTCAATGTCTAATATTAAAAAATCTGAAGCAGCACAAACGAAACTTTTACCGGCACAAACCAGCACAAACGAAGCACAAACGAACGAGACTATTTTGGGTGAATTTGGAGCATGTGGGGGGGCTGGTGACGTCATCGCCAATAATTCAATGTCTAATATTTAAAAATCCGAAGCAGCACAAACGAAACTTTTACCGGCACAAACCAGCACAAACGAACGAGACTATTTTGGGTGAATTTGGAGCATGTGGGGGGGCTGACTGACCTCAGATTGACCTATAAATATTCTTTTAATATCTAAAAAACCGAAGCAGCACAAAGGAAAATTTTTACAGCACAAACCAGCACAAACGAAGCACAAACGATTGAGACTATTTTGCCGACGTTTTGCGTTGGGTGGGGGGCCAAATTCACGCAGGTCCAGATAATTGGATCAAGCCCAGGAGGAGAGAACGAGTTTGTTAGGGAGAGAGAGAGAGAGAGAGAGAGAGAGAGAGAGAGAGAGAGAGAGAGAGAGAGAGAGAGTTAGTCTAGCCAGCTCACTGGCATGAGGCAGCATTAGGTGGTTAATGATTACTGAGGCAACATGATAGTTCACCGCTACACCTGCTTATGTGATTGAGAGCAGAGCATGAAGCAAGAGTTTCATACAACTCTTAAAGTCTTCTATTGTCCCGCTGTCATGGAACACTGATTGGAAACAATGAGCAAGTGTGTTTATGTTTATGATTCTTTATATGCATGCTTACAAGAGTGAGACAAAAATCATGCTCAGTATTTGAGAGACAGCAATGTCTTGGAATTAAAGGGACAATTCACCCAGTAAACAATGAAAGAATTTTCATTTTTAAGTGAACTATTCCTTTAACTTCTAATCCATCAAAGTCATTGTGTTAGTCCAAAGACCACTTCTGGAGAATTTGGTCCCTGGCCGGAGGTAACAGGAGCTCTCGACTGCAGAGTTTCAACCTATGACTAATGTGTTTGTCTCAATTCTGACCATCCCATTAGTCAAAGACAGAACATTAATCAAGACAGGGCTGTGATTGGAAAGCTTGCAAGAATCTGAAGGTAGCTCTCTCTTCTACACGAGTGCTCTGGCATCCACTCTGAATGGCACGGAGAGCTTAGAGGCTCACAAATTCAGCAAAGGGCAAACAAACCTTGAATAAACAGAAACTCCCTCCTGTCTCCTTATCACTATAGGAATTGATTTACTTTACATAAAGTGGAAGCTCAGAGTGAAGGCCATGATGTACCATTTGTACAGTGCAGACACTCAGTGTTCTTCTAGTGCTCAAAGGTAAGTGAAAGCAATCCTTGAGTGAAGAGAGATCTAAGATGCTTTCTACTTTATAAATGACCTTTTATTAATGTCAATGTATTCATTTTACAGCCCTGCTAATCAGACCAGCTTGAACTAATGTGTGCTGATTTGGTGCTGGTCTAGCTGATGGACTAGTATAGATATGCTGTCCAACAGCAAAACAAACACTGGTCAACCACCAGGTAGACCAGCACTAACCACCATATACCAACCTGTAGCATCGCAAAAATGTATGCTGGCCTTTTCAGCAGGGTTATATGTCATTGCAGTGTATTATTGTTTACAGTTTACTCCTTGTCCAGTCTGCAATTTCCAAACAAACATTTCCGTACAGCTTTGGGTACTCAACATGCATGACCCAAATAGGACTTGTTCCTGGATCAACAGCTACTTGTGGCCTATAAACAATATTCCTTTCAGACCTATCCCTACTCATAACCTGAATGTACCTACCCTCAAAATTTGACAGAAATTATTCCTAACCCCAGACCTAAGCCTTACCCTGTCTTGAAAATCTGATTGGTAGATTGGTAGGAATTTTGTTCCAGGATCAACAAAGATGTTGATCCAAGGACATGTCCTACCTGGGTACAGCACAATATCCCCTTATAAACACTTGTATATGGCTGGAATCAGGGGCGTTGCTAGGGTCTTGATACATTGGGGGCTTAGCCCAGTCCCCGCCACCCACCCACCCCTGCTTTTGGTAACTACTACTTCTACTCATAGGCACATAATAATAAGCAATATTAATATAAATGGGGGGTCTGGGGGACCTCCCCCAGGAAATGTTGGGCATTAAACACTTCATTTCCTGCATTCAGGTGCATTTTTTGTAGCATTTTAAATGATAGGTAAAAAGATAGAATGCTTTATTTGTAGAACTGTAACAGCTATTCACAGAAACACACATAAAGAATACATGAATATTAAATAATATTTAAAAAAATGAATATAAACTATATTCATTTTATTTTCATTTTTTATGAATATAAACTACCTCTCCGGGAACCAGCACCTTATCGTGGTGGAGAGATTTGTGTGCCCTTATGATCCTGAGGGCTGTGTTGTCTGGAGCCAGGTGCTCCTGGTAGGGTCTCCCAAGGCAAAGTGGTCTCAGGTGAGGGGCCAGACTAAGAATGGTTCACAAAGATTCCATGGAAAAAACGGCAAGAGGAGGAGTTACCCTGCCCGGAGGAAGCCCGGGGCCCCCGTCTGGAGCCAGGCCCAGATGGAGGGCTCGTTGGCGAGCGCCTGGTGGCCGGGCTTGTCATATCACCTCACTGGGGGGGAAGGAGCCAGAACTGGTGAGAGAGGTGGAGCGTTACCAGTTGGATCTGGTGGGGCTTACTTCGACACACAGTTGTGGCTCTGGATCCATACTCCTGGATAGGGGATGGACTCTATTCTTCTCTGGAGTTTCCCATGGTGTGAGGCGACGGGCGGGTGTGGGGATACTCACAAGTCCCCGGCTGAATGCCGCTATGTTGGAGTTTACCCCGGTGGACGAGAGGGTCGCCTCCCTTCGCCTACGGGTTGTGGGGGGGAAAACTCTGACTGTTGTCTGTGCATATGCACCGAACAGCAGTACAGAGTATTCTGCCTTCTTGGAGACCCTGAATGGAGTCCTGAATAGGGCCCCAGTAGGGGACTCCATAGTGATGCTGGGTGACTTCAACGCGCACGTGGGAGATGACAGGGACACCTGGAAAGGCGTGATTGGGAGGAACGGCCTCCCCGATCTGAACACGAGTGGATGTTTGTTATTGGACTTCTGTGCTAGTCATGGATTATCTATAACAAACACCATGTTCGAACATAAGGATGCTCATAAGTGTACGTGGTACCAGAGCACCCTAGGCCGAAGATCGATGATCGATTTTGTAATCGTGTCATCAGATCTGAGGCCATATGTTTTGGACACTCGGGTGAAGAGAGGGGCAGAGCTGTCATCTGATCACCATCTGGTGGTGAGTTGGATCAGGGGGTGGGGAAAGACTCTGGACAGACCTGGGAAGCCCAAGCGAGTAGTGCGGGTGAACTGGGAACGTTTGGAGGAGGTCCCTGTCCGCGAGATCTTCAACTCACACCTCCGGCGGAGTTTTTCAGGCATCCCTGCGGAGGTTGGGGACATTGAACCGGAGTGGGAAATGTTCAAAGCTTCCGTTGCCGAAGCCGCGGTGGAGAGCTGCGGCCTCAAGGTTTTAAGTGCCTCAAGGGGTGGTAACCCTCGAACACCGTGGTGGACACTGGTGGTCAGGGAAGCTGTCCGACTGAAGAAAGAGGCCTTCCGGGATTTGTTGTCCCGGAGGTCTCCGGAGGCAGTTGCAAGGTACCGACAGGCCCGAAGGGTTGCGGCCTCAGCCGTGAGGGAGGCAAAGCAGTGGGTGTGGGAAAAGTTCGGAGAAGCCATGGAGAAGGACTTTCGGTCCGCACCAAAGTGCTTCTGGAAAACCGTCCGCCACCTTAGGAGGGGGAAACGGGGAACCATCCAAGCTGTATACAGCAAAGATGGGACGCTGTTGACCTCAACCGAGGAGGTTATTGGGCGGTGGAAGGAACACTTTGAAGAACTCCTAAATCCCTACTCTATCCCTATGCTAGAGGCAGAGCCGGAGGCTGATGGGGGATCAGATTCTATTTCCCTGGGGGAGGTCACTGAGATAGTCAAACAACTCCGCAGTGGCAAAGCCCCGGGGATTGATGAGATCCGACCAGAAATGCTGAAAGCTTTGGATGTGGAGGGGGTGTCATGGGTGACACGCCTCTTCAACATCGCGTGGAAATCTGGGACAGTGCCTAAGGAGTGGCGGAACGGGGTGGTGGTTCCTCTCTTCAAAAAGGGGGACCAGAGAGTGTGTGCCATCTACAGGGGTATCACACTTCTCAGCCTCCCTGGTAAAGTTTACTCCAAGGTGCTGGAGAGGAGGGTGCGGCCGATTGTCGAACCTCGGATTGAAGAGGAACAATGCGGGTTCCGTCCTGGCCGTGGAACGACAGACCAGATCTTTACTCTCGCAAGGATTCTGGAGGGGGCCTGGGAGTATGCCCATCCGGTCTACATGTGTTTTGTGGATCTGGAGAAGGCGTATGACCGGGTCCCCCAGGAGAGACTGTGGGAGGTGCTTCGGGAGTATGGGGTGGGGGGGGTCCCTTCTTAGGGCGATCCAATCCCTGTACGTCTGAAGCGAGAGCTGTGTCCGGGTCCTCGGCACGAAGTCGAGCTCGTTCTATGTGGGGGTTGGTCTCCGCCAAGGCTGCGCTTTGTCACCAATCCTGTTTGTGGTATTCATGGACAGGATATCCAGACGTAGTCGGGGTGGGGAAGGTATGCGGTTCGGTGAGCTGGGGATCTCATCTCTACTTTTTGCAGATGATGTGGTCTTCATGTCATCATCGGTCCGTGACCTTCAGCTCTCACTGGACCGCTTGGCAGTCGAGTGTGAAGCGGCTGGGATGAGGATTAGCACCTCTAAATCTGAGGCCATGGTTCTCAGTAGGAAATCGATGGAGTGCGTACTCCGGGTGGGGAAGGAGGTATTGCCCCAAGTGAAGGAGTTCAAGTACCTCGGGGTCTTGTTCACGAGTGAGGGGACAATGGAGCGGGAGGTTGGCCGGAGAATCGGGGCAGCGGGGGCGGTATTGCATTCGCTCTATCGCACCGTTGTCATGAAAAGAGAGCTGAGCCGGAAGGCAAAGCTCTCGATCTACCGGTCAATTTTTGTTCCTACCCTCACCTATGGTCATGAAGGTTGGGTCATGACCGAAAGAACTAGGTCGCGAGTACAAGCAGCCGAAATGGGCTTACTCAGAAGGGTGGCGGGCTTCTCCCTTAGAGATAGGGTTAGGAGCTCAGTCATCCGCGAGGAGCTCGGAGTAGAGCCGCTGCTCCTTTGCGTGGAAAGGAGTCAGTTGAGGTGGTTTGGGCATCTGGTAAGGATGCCCCCTGGGTGCCTCCCTAGGGAGGTGATTCAGGCACGTCCAGCTGGGAGGAGGCCTCGGGGAAGACCCAGGACTAGGTGGAGAGATTACATCTCCACACTGGCCTGGGAACGCCTCGGGGTCCCCCAGTCAGAGCTGGTTAATGTGGCTCGGGATAGGGAAGTTTGGGGCCCCCTGCTGGAGCTGCTGCCCCCGCGACCCGACTTCGGATAAGCGGTTGAAGATGGATGGATGGATGGAATATAAACTACTGTGTCCAGCGTCCATTCCTCAGGGGGTGGGAGCTGGGGTTTCGGGGAGAGGGGCACTGTGTCCAGCGTCCATTCCTAATTCTATTCTAAAAAAGACTAAATACGGTATAATATACAATTTAAAATAAAATTAAGAAATACATATCTTCATTCCTTCCCATACCCACTAACATTTCCCTTAGTTTCAGATAATGTAAGCTAGCCAAACTGAGCCACAGCTTCTGGCCTGGTTGCAAAGTAGTTGCGAGTTTTTGACTGCATCAATATAATGTATACGATGGGCTATATATTAAATGTTCTAGCCTAAAAATGTTAGACGAGCTTTCTTCCAACTTAAGTTACCTTCACCATCACAACGTGTGTTCGCGCGATGTTGTTGGTTACCTAGTAACGAACGTACGGTGGCCGAGAATGTTCCGTCAACTTCCGTGTGTTCGCGCATCTATGTTGAATAGTAATGAACGCAATCTGGCCGAGATACGTGCTGGCGGCAGGAAACTTCACTTTGTGTGCCTGCGCCTCGTATACAACGTTATATATAAAGCTTGCGGGACAACTTGGTTGGCATTGCCTTTTCAGGGTGAGAAATACACGGTGTGGCGTGTGAGCGTGTGAACTAGTTGAATTGCGTGTCTCACGGAATGCGTGAGACTTGAGAGCCCTGCGTTAATCTCCCGAGTTAGCGTTATATCTGTATTTGGATTTCTCGACGGAGGTTACAAACACCTCTAAGTCATCTGACTAGAAGTTCAATGATAGGAATGAATCAATGAATGAGTTGTTGTTAATTCTCAATTTTCAGTGTATGTTTTCACCGACCTGAGCTTAATGATGAGGGAACGGCGCCAGTAAATAACTCTTCTTGCCTCTCATCCGCATCGTATCATTCATGACTCCTTATTTTACTTTTTAAAAAGTGTCTAATGTCCATAATAGCTACCACCAGAAGCCACAAACAACAATGACAGTCAAGCCCTAAAGCTGTAAATTAACCGATGGCTCTTTCAGGCTCTCTCTCCTCTGGTGCGCACTCTAAATGCAAACATGCTGTAACCATAGTAACCAATAACCATAGTAACTTTGATCTGCTTGAACACATTTTAATCGTCTTTAATACATGATTCCGAAGGATAGATTAAAAGACCCGGTCATTTTTTTTTTTTAATAAATACAAAATTATTAAAAAATAATAATAATTATCAATAAATTAATTTTTTTTTTAGATCCGGGGCTATAAAAAAAACATCCGGGGCTGAAGCCCCGGATGCCCATGTCTAACGACGCGCCTGGCTGGAATGACGATAAACTGTTACATTTAACTGACCAAACTAACTAAACTTCACAAGGGTTTAAAGTATGCTTACCTTGAATTTAAATGTATCTTTGGCTGAGTGGATGGTTTGGACTGGGGGAGGGATTTCATCCAGATAGGATAGGTAGCCTAATATGATTGACAGCACAAATTGATCTTAATAGCTTCATGTCTCAGACTGTGAAACTGTCTGTATTTAAATTTATTTATTTATTTATTCCACCCGGCTCATAGAGTAATGAGGAGAGAACAGAGGAATGAAAGTGGGTGGCATACAGAAATCTGATATATATGTAACACATACATTATATAATATACGTATAAAATAGCATGTTCAAATCTGGTTTACACTGCTAAATAAAGTCACATACATGTAAATGTATGCCACAGGAATTTCAAAGGACTACAAAAATGGTTGTTTTCATATATCTGACATATACCATATTTCCCCAAACACACACATATATGTGACATACAGTATGTCTCTGTAAATTCCTAAATCTATGTATAAACACATTAGATTGTATAAGTGGGAAAAATACATACAACAGTACTAATATAGTGGAATTGGACATATATACATACAGTATATGCCCACATATATGAACTATTATTTTATCCATCCTTCCAGTATTATCATTAATGGAGAGATGGTTGAAAGGCAGGAGCATTTCAGGTATCTTGGCTTTACATAAGATAAGCATCTCAGCTTCAATCAGCACACTCTAGGTATTTACAAGTGCTGTCAACAGAGACTGACAGTTATTCGTAAACTTAAACATCTGTCTGTTCAGCCTAGTCTTCTTCTTCTTCTGTATCAATGTATTGTTGAGTCAGTTCTTATGTATGGTGCCATTTGTTTTTTCCATATGCTAACAGTTATCAATAAGAACAAACTCTTAAAGATAACAAATTTAGCGAGAAAAATTATTGGTATTCCTACCCCTAATTTATCGGACTGTGTTTTTTTATATACACTCCGGAATGCACATCAAATTTTAATTGATCCGGACCATCCACTTTATCAGTATTTCATCCTCCTTCCTTCTGACTGCAGGTATAGTCTACCCATGTGCAGAAAGGCCTGTTATGGTAGGAGTTTTGTTCCTATGGCTATACGAGCTTTAAACACATAGGTAATCTGCCATTATGATGCCATCGTATGCGCTGGCATTTTTTGTAAGATCTCGTGGGTTTAAAAAAAAAAACGTTCCTCTATGTTTGTGATTGTTTTGACGGTTCCACCGACGGTGGAAACAAATTTCCTCTTTGCGGACAATAAATGATCTATTTATCTATATATATATATATATATATATATATATATATATATATATATGTCTATCTATATACATGTTCATATATGGCCATATGTCAGATTTCTGCATAGGACAAAAAGAACAGCAGGGAGAATGTTTTAAAGGAATAGTTTGTCAAAAAATGAAAATGACATCATTATTTACTCAATTTCATATTGTTCTAAATCTATATGACTTTCTTCTGTGGAGCAAAATCAGAGATGTTTTAAACAATTAATCAATTGCTGACTTCCATACAGTTGATAATGCCTCACTTTAAACTTAAAAAGCAGCCATATGTGTCATAAAAGAAGTCCATGCGACTTGTGCTGCCTGATCTCATTACATTTTTCATGACCAGGCAACATTTTTGCATGTTTGTAAAACGTTTGGCTGCACTTTCCCATTGAAATGTCCAGCAGGGGGTGCCAAAATGAGTAAAATAATGTTTTTAAGGTGAATTTTAGATGAAGGTTTTAATGAGTAAAACACACTTCCCTAACCTAAAACTTTAGCCCAAACTTAACCAATAGTGTTCTAAAAGGTAAATGAGAGGTGAACAAAACATGCATCCTTACCCTAAACCAACATATAAACCTAACTGGTAGTGTCTTGTCGCAAATGCAACATAGAAAGCACATTTTCTGAAGCAACCACATCATTTTGTGTCTCTTTGGTTTCATGTGTCAGCTTTCGTGCTTAGCTGGGCTCAAACTTCAGTCCTCCGAGTTGAAAGTCAAACATTCAGGTGAGCTACCGCAAAGTAAATCAAACTTGATTTGGTGTGTATGTCATAGAAGCATTCAAATGTATAGTTTTTCAAATGATGCGTTAGAGTAAAAGTATTGCATTATGTAACATGGCATTATGCGAGTAATGCCTTGTGGACACTACACAACTCAAACTCATCTCCATTGATGTTTTGAGTTGGCGACTGGTCTGCGACGAGAAGTCTTGAATCTCATAATGAAAGGTCTTGTTGTGTGCGCACTCCTGCGACAGGCTGAGACGAGTCCCAGATGCTATGACTGTTTTCAAAATAATAAATATCTATAGACATGTTGTCGTCATGTGTGTGCACTGTCACGACGTGTAAAAGACGGACAACAAGTGACAGCCAATGAAATATAGAGAGAGCGCAAGAGGAGGGCAAGGTATTAGGCAGCAGAAGACAAAATTTGTTACAATATAATCAAATTAAACTGCACCCACAACTCCCTATGCCCTCTGTTTTTATTATTTAAATCTGTTTTTCTTAAATGTTTCCTTTTGCAAATAGCAAATTGGGCACGGGCCGTTCTTTCCTGTTTGTTGATAGAAGAGAGCAAAATTTGTGTGGCAGGAGACAAAAACAAATGTGAAAATAATATAAAAAAATCATCCACATCTCCCTACCCCTTGTTTTTATTATTATCCGTTCGGATTTCAAGGGAATAAGCATTTTTTTAAAAAGCGAATGCATGAAAATGTGCATAAGGGACACAGATATGAAGCATGCACACTAGACACTCAGCTACAGGGACTGCACTAAAATCAATGGTCCGCATAGCGCCTTTTTAACCTTAGTGGTATTCAAAGTGCTTTGCACTGCGTCTCATTCACCCATTCACACACATGACACTAGCCTGCCATTGGGAGCAACTTGGGGTTCAGTGTCTTGCCCAAGGACACTTCAGCATGTGGAGTCGTGTGGGCTAGGAATCAATCCACCAACCCTGCGATTAGTGGCAACCCGCTCTACAACCTGAGCCACATCCGCCCCTTGAGTGTGCAAAATAACTCTTTTTGAGAATATTAAGAGAAACTGTCCGGTTTTTAGCGCTTTCTTTCTTGTCTTTTACTTGTTTACGCATGTCCTCATGAAACCAAATACTCCTCCGAAATCCGAACACAAGTGGTCAAAAGTGATGACCAGATGTAACAGTGATGTCTCGCTTGTATATATGTGATCGATTCACCCAAAACTCATCTTAATACCAGGTGTACACATGGTCTCAGTCAGGGATGAATGGTCGTGTAGTTGATACACTACAGTCCTGAAGTGTACGCATAAGCAAAACGAATTGGTGTCACCATGTTTGATTTGGGCTCTGTATACATGAGTTGAATTGATCAATCATTTGATTTGAGAATGAATAATTACTTTCTGACTGTTCATCATTCAAAGTGATTGAAAGCCTTCGGAATACTTAGAATATGACACCCGAGACGCAGGTAAATTTTAAGACACTTTTGGGTCCTGCTATTGTATGGAGAGCAGTGATCGTGACATTCTTTAAATATCTCCGTTTGTGTTCTGCAGAAGAAAGAAAGTCTTACTGATTTGGAAACACTTGATAATTTACATTTTTGGTTGAACTATTCCTGAGAACAATGAACTATGAGAAACACGATAATGAACAGATGCGAAGAGAAGAGAGAGGAAAGACTTCAAAACACATTTCTATTGATGAATAAGAAAACCATATTGCTCTAGAGCAATAGATCAATTTAACATTTATTATAATGTCAGGATTTATTGCAGCAAACTTAATCTGTCTCTTGTTATCTCTTCAATGGGTTTGGCATGAGTGTGTCTGAGGGAGTTTAGCCATTCTTTCCAAAAGGTCTGACAGCCAAGTACAATATGATGAACAGCATCTATGTAATGCAGGTCAAGTTACTTACAGTAGAAGCTTGGTGCTTCCTTGAGAGGCTGAATGAAAAAACATGTGTTTTCAGACTCCCAAGGACACACCAGAGGATATCATGTGGGTTTAGTCAGGCAAACACAAACTCTCGCACATACACACACGAACACTCTCTAACCAATTGCTACTGGCTAAAAAAAAAAGACGCAACCGTTTTTGGGCTGCCCTTGAAACTGAACAGGCACACATAACATTACACAAAAAACCCCAAACGATAACTTTAAAAAAGTGTTTAAAAACGACAGCCTCTGCCAGGATTTTCATCTGTATGAACACCAGCCCCGAGGGAAAGTGCTGGTTGCTGTGCCAACGTGTCTGCAGAAATGACAAGTGAGCTGGAAACCACAGCAGGAGGGACCACGCCTTTCAGTTCTCCTTCAGGGGCCCCCTTAGGGCACCACGGTTCCCAGAATGTACCTAGTCCTTGCTGCCGTTGAGTCGAAACTCGTTTTTCCTCGTCTTATTTCCTTCCACTTAGTCAGGTAGAGTCTAACCAATAATGGCAGTTAGGCTGTGGTATTGGCAGTGTATGCAGGGTTTAGGCTGACTGCTATACGAAAGTTCAGCCAAGTCGTTCTGTGTAGCCACTTTAGGGGATTACTCACATCCTCTGGCCATCTTAGCCACTCTGAGTGACAGTCCTGATGATGGATGACTGCAGATGGAGATGAAAACAACAGACACTTTGGTCTCCACTCCAAAATTAAACACCTCTTATATTAGGACTGTATGATTGTGACAAAAATCATAATAGTCGATTATTTTCCTTGATATTGTAATTGTGATTCATTCCGATTGAAAGAATTTAGAATAGAAAAAGATTCTATTAATTCATAAATAATTTTGTTTACGTTTAAAGTCTTGAGATGAACATAAACACCAAAAAAATTAAATATATTGTTTTTGTCCTCACTTAGGAAGCATGCAATTCTGGCTCTGTTTGTTCTATTTTTCTGCAAACATCATTTAATTCCACTATATGGTAGCAAGAACTAGGAATTTGTTTTCATCGGTCACTTTCCAACACAAAATATAGATTTGAAATATGGGTGGTGCTCTAACGCAGATAAGTACTCACACCATAAGCATCCAGTAAATTTTGGATTTCATGCATGTTTTCCAATGTTTCTAAATAAATAAGCTCAATCTAGGGGCCGTTGTAAAGCCGAGATCCTATATAATATTTCATTATCAACAGCTGAAAACATATTTTGCCAGTGAATTGTTTATCATGCTTTTTCTGCTGGACTGCAATTTTTTCTGGACATCTGAGATATAAAACTGCAAGCTCATAGACAAGTAAACAATGGCTCATTTTTAAGAAGACAACCTAAGGTAAGAGCTGATATGGAGTTTTGGCTACTTTGGGGCTTACAGAAGCAGTGATCGGAGCAGACATCAGACGTTTGTCTTTGTTGTCTTACAGATGTCATATTTCACATTTTGATTATTTTGATAATCATTTGAACTGTGGCGTTAAGGCAAAAAAAATAGTCACATTCCAGAAAATGAGAGCTTTCGTTTGATATATGACTTGTCTATTTAAGTGCTATGTGAAAAACTTTTATATTCATACGCATAGTTCTACATCGTCACCTCTAGGTGGCACTCTTTTGCGACATGGTTTTTTTAAGGCTTTATTTATTTTTTATATTTTATATATAAAGATTGTATTCTGTTAAAATTTCAGATTCTAAGCTTTCAAATGATACCAAATATGAATGAATTATGTATCCGGGGACTTTTACAGTTTAAGTGTAAACTCATTGTATGCATTTTGCCCCACCCACGGACCCTCAAATTGTTACTACGTTATTATATATCTCATAATGATACAAATTTGTTCTCATAACATTATGACTTTAATTTCATAATGTTACAACTTTATCCTTGTAATATTTACTTAATTCTCAAATTATTACTACTTTAATCTCACAACGTTACAACTATTCTCATAACAATATGATTTTATTCTCAAAACATGATTACTCTAATCTCATAATGCTACGACTTTATTGTCATAATATTATGACTTTTATCTCATAATGTTACAACTTCTCAAAACTTTGACTTTGTTCTCATAAAAAAAGGCTTATTATGAGCTTATTCTCAAAAAAAAATTGTTTTGAGATTAATCAAAGCAATAATGTTTTGAATTTATTCTCGTAATGTTGTCTTTATTCTCAGATCTTTGACTTTATTCACTTTATGGCACTAAAACATTGTTGTAAAATGCAATGCTACATACACATGCCATACACATGCCGTAATCAACGCTTTTCCAGTTAAACTTTTTTTAAAATTTTCTCCCCAATTTGGAATGTCCAATTCCCAATGCGCTCTAAGTCCTCGTGGAGGTGTAGTGACTCGCTTCAATCCGGGTGGTGGAGAACGAATCTGAGACCATCAGTCCATGCATCTTATCATGTGGCTTGTTGAGCGTGTTACCACAAAGATGTGTG
Organism: Moxostoma hubbsi; assembly: GCA_032164185.1. NCBI lineage: Eukaryota > Metazoa > Chordata > Actinopteri > Cypriniformes > Catostomidae > Moxostoma > Moxostoma hubbsi. The sequence continues at coordinate 32,218,189 of JAVLUX010000034.1, read as the reverse complement.
GAAGCTTCATGCTATTCTCCATGGCATCCATGCACAACTCACCACACACCCCACCGTGAGTGAGAACCACATTATAGCGACCACGAAGAGGTTACCCCATGTGACTCTACCCTCCCTAGCAACCGGGCAAATTTGGTTGCTTAGGAGACCTGACTGGAGTCATTTAGCTCACCCTGTATTCGAACTCGCGACTCCAGGGGTGGTAGAACACTTTTCTTTATTAATTATTTGTGGCAGCTATTATTGCATGTATTTGTTACAGTTTTCAAATTTAAAAAGGACAAAAGCTTGATTGTACAAATAACCGAAAGGTTGCAAGTTTAAACCTCACACGGTAGTGTCCATGAATTAGGGCAGTAGCAAGGTATTCTGGGCCCCCTGACTGTATATTGGTCAGGGTCCCTTAAAAATTAAGAAAGTACAGTTTGGAATTTGGCTACGGCCCTGCCATGAACTCTCACGAGTATGCATTTCCTATTGTTCAGATACATGGTCATAGGTTTGATTCACAGGGAACACAAATTCTGGTAAAAATGGACACTTTCAATGTACTGTTATTCTCTTGGGATTAAAACATCTGCAAAATACATAAATGTACAGTAAACACCCTTGAGCAAGACACTTAACCTGAGGTTACTCCTGTAGGACTGTTTCTGTAATAAACTGCTTTGGATAAAAGTATCTGCTAAATTGTTGCACATGCTTCATGTCTGATATTAACCATTTGTGTATCTCTGCATAATGTATGGGAATAAAAAAGCACCATTTTGAGCATGTATAACATGTGCATGCTTGGTCTGAATCTAAGGATGATACTTTTCCTCATTGTCTATGTGTACATTATCTCAATAAAGATTATCATGTGTAAAATAGATTGAGGAATGTTTGATATCTGAATTCTCTCTACTAGACAGACATTTGATTAAATGGAGAACAAATGGACAATTTGCTGAAGTCTTCTGCTTCTCAATTTTCCATCCTGAGAAAAAAGACCCCAGTGATCTCACAAGTCCTCTTTAGAGATTCAGAAGAGATATCAAAATTGCTCAGTGTCTACAATCAAAAGTTAGAGATTTCATTCCATCCACATTCATTATACTTTGTGTCTATTTATATTTCTCCTATGGAGGCCTAGGGGATGGCCATTTCCTTTCTTCCCACAGATCTTATTTTCTTGGTGGACAGTGTTGTGTGTTGGTAGCTCTGACCTGATGAAGAAACATCTGACCCCAAAGTGTGCAAGTTGAGGGGAGGAGGTAAGACCTCAGGTGGTGTTTGCATTCCTGAAACGGTGATTGTGCTAGCTTCCCACAACTACCCCTACTGAAAAGACCAACATGCTGCAGCCATCTTCTAATGGTGGATATTCCTTTATGCCCTGGTCTGCTTTGATTAGGAGATGATTTAAACATTACACTTAATAGTTTTTATGGCTGCATTGACAGCTTCAAAGAGAGTCATTTTAAAAGTTTGGTTTAAAGGAGATTGTTATCTTTTATCGATTTGGTGATATTTTGGAATGTGCTACATTCAGGTTCCATAAATCTGCTATTCTACAATGAAACTTATATGTAAATTCTACTTGTCTTACTCTTCTTTCTGTATATGCAATGTACTTTTCTGTCATATTTTTGTACTTGTATATCCTTTATATATGTGCATCTGTATTGATGGATCACACAAAAAAGCATTGGTGACAATATACTTAAAATTATAACAAATAATAAATGAATTATATAATAGCCTTTACATATGGGGTTTTGTTTACTTAAGGGGTTTCTTGCAACTGGGCCCTGGTCCCCACCACAGGATGCTAATATGCAGACCAGATGGACCAGCACTAGCACACCAAACAGATCTTTTCAGTCAGGACAGTCTTCCATTTTTTCATGACAATTTATTCTCACTCTTGTTTCTTGCCATGTCATTGTGGTCAGGTTCCTAGTCTTGACTCTGTTGGTCTTGATCTCTGTTTGGTATGTCTATTACTTGCTTTCTCTTTCATTCTCCATCAGAGATCTTCTGGAGCATTTTCCCCACCCTGTTTCTTCAGAAAACCTTGTGTTGATTTAGTTCGGAGAGTGATGATTGATAAACTTGTCCAAACCTCAGAAGGGTGTGCACAATGCTCGTTAAGCCAAGAACACTCACTGACACAGACAGACACACACACATACATACAAGCACCTTCAGCACCAGTGGTTATCTAGTGAGCTGTCTACATGGGCTCCCCAACATTCCATACTGAGGTTATATCAAAACACAGTTTTAGACCGAATAGAATAAAGCAGTAAGAGGCCATCCATTACTGTGATTTTGACAAACCGTTTAGGAGAATAAAGTCTTTCACATTCAGGTAGATAGAAGTTGCACCAGCATTGCTTATTGCCAAGCCAGGAGATGGCTTGAGAGAACTGACTTGCCTTAAAGGAACTTTGGTGAATTCCCCTTTCTCTTTTACCGTGCCGAAATGACTGTAATGCACAGCATCAAGTGGCCTATATCCCATACAGAAATCTGGTATCAGCAATTTGCTCCCAAAAGCTGCTCAAAGTAGTCCTCAAACAGAGAAATTTCTTAACAAACATAATTACGTAAGCTCAAAATTGTTTTTGCAACAAAGTAGGTAAACTATCCAATTGAAAGCTGAAACAAATGTGCTATGCTTTTACATTTCATACACTATCAATCATGTACATCACTGTACTGACTGTTTGAAGCAAAGTCCCACCCATTTGAGAGCTCAACCAATCATCATATAGAGAAGCCAGGCTTTTAGATGGGAAAAAATACATTGATTAAAAGCCCAATGTACAATAGGCAATCAAATGAAGATCCAATGCAAATAGTGCTCATGATGCTCCCATAGACTCCCAGAGAAGCACGCCGTCCAAGCATGACCTAAAATTACATGTTTAGAGCCTCTCGTCCAATGAACATTGATCTTTTGTGCCATTGATATCTGCTAAAGACTTCCATTTAGGCACAGCTTTAATGATGTTCTATGGGCCATACATCCACTGGTTTATGTAGAAAATAGTATATTCCATAAGTTTATATACATTTGTACATAATGTATATTCGGCTCATAATTGCCCCATTTCCTACAAAATTTAAGGGGGAAACCGTGCTTCCTTTGATTGAAAATCATACCTTTTTTAACATAATTTACATGTGTTTTACATATATTGCTATATATTGAGTTTAAAAAACACTAGCAACAGCAATATGATACACACCAATGTTTAATAAATAGTTAGATTTATCTCAAGTAATAATAATAATACTAATAATAAAATAAATAATCAATATTTCACACCAATAATATAGTTCATTAGCCCAACTGAAGGCTGTTTATGGTTGTCAATTACATACCTTGCCATATCACAGTAATATAGAATAGGAACATTAATATTGAATATTTTCAGCACTTTGCAACCACTTTAGTGGCAAAATGTCTGTTGTTACCACATGTTTGCTACAAGTTCATGACAAACTGCTTTGTTTGCCACAACTTAGCTGTATGTAAGCCAAAATAAGGGGGCTTTGCAAGGATATGAGATTATCTCATATAATATAAACCAATGAGACAGTGGGATATGATGGTGCACCAGCTGTGTGATTCTGTGTGTCAGTGTGCATCTACAATGATACAGCAAAGCTAAGGAAAATAGTTAGCTGAGGTGGCCTTCCATAACTGAATAAACACATACATTGTTAGCCTTATGTGCTTATGGTTTCAAAGGGCCTTGATAATACCTCTGATAATGCCAGTACGTGTTGGTTTGAACCTGAAATGCATCGTATCTGTTTGCTGATAGAGCATTCTCAAATGCGGCCTCCATTCTACACGCCATGCTAGTAGGAGAAAATAGACTCTGGCCTTGATAGCACTCTATATTTAGGGACTATCACTTATCATGAGAGGCCAAAGGGTGGAGGAGACATCGGTGTGGAGTGTAGCCTTTACTGTCCTGCAAAGGGGTGTGTGTGTGTGTGTGTGTGTGTGCGTACGTGTGTGTTTGGGTGGTTTATGAGGAAATTGTTTTAGGTTACATACTGGTAATTACAAGGGTATTATGCTATAAATGTGGTTTATGAGGACATTTCTAGTGTCCCCATAATTCAAATCACTTAAAAAATATACTAAACGATGTTTTATTGAAAATGTAAAAATGCAGAAAGTTGTTTGTGAGGGTTAGGTTTAGGGGATATCATCTATAGTTATACTGTACAGTATAAAAATAATTATGTCTATGGAGAGTCCTCAGAAGGATAGCCACACCAACATGTATGTGTGTGTGTGCGTGCGTGCGTGCGTGCATGCATGCGTATGTGTGTGTTTTCTGCAAAGTACATTACAGAAGGATATGATAAATGTCAATGAAATTACAAGTTGGGCCTAAAACGCCAATAAAATGACCACTGGTGACTAAACAACTTGTCAGCCTTTCTGTTAATTTATATCATGTCCAGCAAGAATGAAAGTTCATCAAGATAGACATGAATGATACCTCAAACCTCAAATCATGTGGCTTAGTCAGGAGACGTGTACTCCCAGATAGCACACGTCCATCTCTGTGTCTGTTTTAGATCTTTTCATTGGAAAGCATCATAATCTAATCTGCTAAACATCTTAAAAAGATCAGATTTCCAAACATTCAAAATCAAAAACGTCTCAAAGACATTGGCAGAATGTCTTATTGACATCCGAGACATCCTTATTTATATATACGTCTCATAGACTTATTGCAGATGAGCAAACAATGTAAATAAACGTGTCTATTAGGGGCAATTACTTTTTTGCATTCACGCCTGGCAGACAATAAAATGTACAGAAAAATCCTATAGACTACATTAAATGAAGGACCTGGGCGAGAATATTATGGTGGATTGGATGTAGGCTTTTTTGACCTGGGACAGTAAGTTGCCACTTCTCAACCACCCATAACATCATAGCAACCGCATAGCAACACACAAAAAATCCACAATGACACAAAACTTTGTTATGTGAAGTAGTGTTAAGAGGATTCTGGAAACAATCTCTATGAGATTCAAATCGCACATTTTAGCCACACACACATGGGTGTGCAGGATATCCTTTGTGGGATGTTATTCCACAATTTACCCTGAACTCAGTTTAGTCAGGGAAAAGTTCTCAATGGAATTTTCCATTCGTGGGATTGTATGTGCGCGTGAATGAAGCGCTTTTCCGAACTGTGCTGACTTGCCAGCCCGTCCCAAATGTGGAGATTAACCCAATATCCCTGCCAGCTGGATTCACACACACACACACAAACACACACACACTCTGTAACTCGTTCTATCATGCTTGTTCTTCATGAACTCATCAGATAACAGATACCTGTCACCATCTCTCAGTCGTGCCACAATCAGAGCAGAGCACTGATGTCAGCAATTACACACATACACACACTCTACTTCAAACGCACACATACCAGCATGTTGGCACACATATAATAAAACACATACGGACATACTAACAAAAACACACTGTATTGCTCCGCCAGTGTTAGAAACGTTAATGAAAACTAAAATGAAAAAAAAAACAAAAAAACAATTATAATTCATTCATCTTCAACCGCTTATCCTGTACAGGGTCACGGGGGGCTGGAGCCTATCCCAGCTAACATTGGGCGAAAGGCAGGGTACACCCTGGACAGGTCGCCAGTCCATCGCAGGGCCACACATATACAGACACACACTCATACTCACATCCACACCTAGGGCAATTTTTTGGAGACACCAATTAACCTAGCCTGCATGTCTTTGGATGGTGGGAGGAAGCCGGAGCACCCGGAGAGAACCCACGCAGACACGGGGAGAACATGCAAACTCCACACAGAAAGGCCGGGGCAACCGGGGTTTGAACCCATGACCTTCTTGCTGTGAGGCGACAGTGCTAACCACTGCACCACCGTGCCGCCCCACAATTATAATTATTACATGAAATAAAAACTCAAATAGAATCTAAACTAAAATACATTTTCATAACTGCAGAGCTAAGTAATGGATAATATACAGCCAGCATCAGCAAAATGCCCCAAAAGGGGTTATTTTACTGTAGTGAAACATTTACTGTAGATTATGGCACTTATTACATCTCTACTTACCAATTCAATAATAAAACATAAAATATTGGTTTGATTTTAAATAGTTTAACTCCTAAAGACATTAATTGTCATTTTGCAATATATGAAGGAAATCATCACAGTAAAATGAAGACTGCAGTCACATCAGTAACCTTATAAAAGCTGTTTTATTCTACATGGAGAGGGTCCGCACATGGGGGCTGCCATGTTGGAATCACATGACCAGCTGAATACTACTGAATACTTAATCTCATTAACCATCCTTTTTGGACACTATTATTCATTGATTGAAGTAATCATGACAGACTGTGAATAGTGAATTTATACAATATCATCTGAAACTGAAAACTATTGATTTTAAGTGATGCTGCATCCAAAGGTGTCAGTGTAAGTCTAAGATGACAAAAGACAAAAGTTACTGAGTGCACTTTTAAAAAATTATTATTATGAAGTTATTATGTAAGAAGATATTTTGGAGTCTCCAGAAATAGCTGAGCCAAGTTCTGCTGGTGTTTATTTACAGTAGATGTCTGAATGCTCATTATCCCACTTATTACAAGACTGCTTGCCAAATAAATAGGTAAATGGACATAAAATATTTATCTAAGTGAAAATAGTTGTAGTTGTAAAGATTATTTACAATACCCAGATAACCGACAAAATAGCACTTTATTCTCAGATGTGCAGTCTATATTCAGAAATGGCAGACCACTAGATAGTGCAATTAACCAATCAGAATCGAGTATTCCTAAGAGTCCTGTAAAAATATATTTAAATAATGTCCTGTAATGCATTAACTTAAATATATAAACTAGTAACCCCATGCACACCGCTTACCCCCACATTACAACATCGTTTGTTATACAACCATGCATAATGAAGGACAGATAAAAGTATTTTTCCCTCACCCTCTCCTCTCTTTTACACACACTTACACACACATTAAAACCCAAACCTTTGTTATGTTCTGCCCTTTTGTGCTTGTCAATCACAGTGTCTCCTGTTTCCCACGTCTGCCTGCTGTAGTCTGGCCCCCTGCCACCCATATACACGGACAGCATTCTCTCTTGTGCCATTTCCTGTACTGCTTAGGGCCAGGATGCTGGTAAGGGCCATGTAGCTCATCTCTGTCTGTTCATGTCACTGTCTCTTCATTAAAAATAATAACTTCAATCATAAACTGGGCTCTAAAACTATGGTTTCGGAAGGAGCAAGTTCATCTATGTACTTAAACAGCTGCTTATCTCACAGGCATTTGATCGAACCCCTAACCCTAAAAATTCAAATGCAGTATGTAACTTTTGATTTACTGACTAAAATGAGACTTCAAAATATGCAGCTAAAATTCTCTCATTATTCACTTACCCTGTTGCCATCCTAGATGTGTATGACTGTCTTTCTTCAGTAGAACACAAATTAAGATTTTGAGAAGAAGATAGATCTCTGTCAGGTCCTTATAATGGAAGTACATGGGTGCCAGCACTTTGACGGTCCAAAAGTCATATTTAGGCAGTAATAAAGTAATCCACACAGCTCCAGTCAATCAATTAATGTAATTTTCCGAGCAATCAGACTTTTGATTTGATCTGGAAGACAAAATAACAGGCAAAAAATATCAAAGAGACTTGTGGATGGGCTATTTTTCCAGTAAGAAACCATCTAGAAAACACCCAGAACACAGCAGCAATGACCTACAGTAGCAACCGCCTGGAAACCCTAGCAACCACATCTCAATGCACTAACAGCCTCACAGAACACATAAGCAACTACCTAGCAACATCCTGGCAACCAATGAGAACACCCAGCAACCACATAGCAACACACTAAAGAAAACTCAGAACATCTTAATTATTGCATTGCAATGCCTTGGCAATAACCCAGAACAGCTTGGCAACGTGGCAGTGAGTTTTGTGAGGCCAAGCACCACTCACATTTATACAAATCTAGTTTCTTTTTACAATACATCAGTCAGTATGTTTACATGCACTTTAAATATTCGATTTCAGTGGTACAAAACAATTTGTGTTTTTAAAGGTGCACTCAGTAATTTTTTTTCTCATTTAAAAAGTTTTACTTCTAATGAAATTTATAGTATTTTTGAAACATATGTATGAAATGAGTTAGTGAGTTTTATGAGATGAGTTTAGTCATATCAGTAACCTTATAAAAGCTATTTTGTTCTACATGGAGCATGGGCGCCTCATGGGGGCTGCCATGTTAGAATCACATGACCAGCTGAATACTATTTGCTTAATCTCAGTAACCACCATGTTTTTGGACACTATCATTAATGGATTCAATTAATCCTGGTTTACTGTGCGTAGTTAATGGCATTGGTAACCAAAACTACTGTGTTTGAACGATGCAGCAGCCAGGCCACTAGGTGTCAGTGTAAGCCATACTTCGACATACTTAAAAAAAATTACTGAGCGCACCTTTAAAATGTCATGTAAATTCTATTTTTCTGGCTGAAATCATACCAGTCCAAGTTTTGTGAAGTTGGATTGACATACCTAAGGTTAACGTATACACGTTAATCGGACCACAACTGGCATCGGCATTGTGAGCATATACCGAAAGATATGGGTGACGTGAAACTTGGTTTGCCAACCATCTCAAGTAGGTATAGCTGCAGGCCGGAGATCTCCAAATGGGGGCGGAATCTCCAAAAAGGGCAGAGTTACTCCAGAAGGGGTGTGGGGTTACTCCAAAAAGGGGTTGCGTAAAATCTATTTGGGGTCATCACCTCCAAATATGGTTAGGGTTAGGGAAAGTGTTAGGTTAGGGGCTCCCTTTATCTTTGCTGGCATTTGGAACTCTCACCCCTTTTTGGAGCTCTGCCTGCACCTTCTCATCCATCCCATGTAATATAGAGTCATCCCCTAATTAAGGGACCAGGATTGCGGTCCGTATTACAGTAAATCCGGGATACAGGTTGTCCAGTATTTTAGCATCTCACACCCAAACAGCTGAGAATGTTTCAGTATTTGTTCACATTGGAATCATCTTAACATTCAGTTGTCAATGTTGAAAATGACATATCAGAATGGAAAACGAATTGACAGAAATGGACCAAATCAAACACACAGGCACTTGCAGGGTAAAGATCGAAGATCAATGGCAATTAGTCAAGTCAAGTCAAGTCAATTTTATTTGTATAGCGCCTTTCACAACACACATCGTTTCAAAGCAGCTTTACAGAAGTTCAGCATTAACAGACAATAAAAATATAATGTCTATAAAGTCAATAAATCATCATCCTTGTGCAGGGCTCCAAACTGCGACTAAAAATGGTCACATTTGTGACCAAATAAATTTATTTGTGAGTGTAATTTCTGTCAAGGTCGCCATTGGCGACAGTAAAAGTTTACTCCCTTTGATTTTAAAATTTGCATTACATTTCCCGAGATACATTACAAAAGTTTATATCAAAGGAATAGCGGGGAAAACGGAGTTCATTGCAGGAACTAACCATTTCAAAAAAGAGACTGTGAGAAAACAGGTGACAGTAACAAGCATAAAAATGCACGTGATCACATAATTGCGAAGAATGCTCCACAGACTACACTGTTAGTGAGCTGCGGGACGAAAAGGAATGGAAGGAGTTAAAAATGGGAAAAAAAATAAATAAATAAAAAATAATAATAATAAATAAATAAATTTGGTGCCTGTTTTTTTCCCCCTATAGGAGCCAATCGCTCCTTAATTGATTTTTTTTTTTTTGTTTGGAGCCCTGTTGTGGAATTAGATAAGATATGATTCTTTATCGTGTTTAAAAATAATCAAATAATAATTGTATTAATAACCCCAGTGAGCAAGCCGAAGGCGACTGTGGCAAGGAACACAAAACTCCAAAAGATGATGGTTAATGGAGAAAAATAACCTTGGGAGAAACCAGACTCACTGTGGGGGCCAGTTCCCCTCTGGCTAACATCATGAATAATGTAAATAAGAATTATTTATAGTTAAAAAACATGATTTAAAAAATGATTAAACTTATTAAGTGCTAAGGGTCAGTATTTAGACAGTGATTGTGTTTGAACTGCAAGATTAGTGACCAGTGTCTTTGAAGTCCATCCTTGATTAAATTCCAGGGTGCCAATTAGCTGGTAGAAAGCTTGCAACCTTACGAGTGATGTGTATTTAACCTGCCGCATTTGTCATCCTTCCAACAGACATTAAAAACAACAGAGATATGAAGACTGTTGCACAACTACGCCAAAGTATCTTTTTAGCAAGTCAGTCCTCTCAGCGGCCATCGTTGGAATGCTCTCAGGCAGGCTGGGCAGCTATATAAACAAGCGTTATACAAGAGCAGCTCAGCTCATATCCACTTGAAAAGGGAAAGTACAAAATCTCCAAAACGGTTGGTCAAAATTACAATCTAGAAACATATTTCAAATCAGCCGTAAAACCTGATAACACTGGAATAATAAATGGTGCTTCTTTTCCTCAGATTACGCTAAAAAACTATTTTTTTCTGGCTTGTATAGCTAGTGATTTGATTGACAGGTGATGTCTGCATCTAAAAGGTGATTGGCTCTTTTACCTATCAGGTGGGTCTTTCCACATTTGTTGACCATTGGGCATTCCAATTTCTCCCATTCAGTGGCCCATCTCTGCTAAATACTCTCTGGCTATGCTAAAACCCACTATAGCTCAATTATAACTGTATTATATACTGTAAATATACTGAGTATCTCCCTTTTACAGGGAAATGCCCACATAAGAATACTGCAATCACATAACCAGATAAGTAAACAGACATCTCACAACACATGTGCCAGTGAAGAGAGTCAACAGATAAAGCCTCAAAAAGAAACATGGATTAACATTGAAAATAAACAATGCCATTCTGAAACAACCATCAACTGTCTAAACCAACTCAAAGTGATGTGGGGTGAGATGAACAACATAACTGAACATTGTGTACACTTCTATATTTATTGGAGCTTTGATCATCTCCAGTTATCCATGTGACTGTGGTGGTTATTATCGGTTCAGATTGCAGCATGCATGCTATTGCAATGCATTCAGTACCCAATGTGTGAATGTCTGTGGTTATCAATTTTCAAACTTAGTCTTCTGCCATTGTGTGTGTTTGTGGTTAAACTTATTATTTCCTTGCATTCATGTTAGCATGCTGATGGAGAGGTACTGTGTTTCTGAATTTTTCCTATATCTATTAATGGGGAAATGGGTGTGCTCCACTGACGCAAATAGACCATCATGAATAATATTTAAGACTAAAGATTAAAGAGTTTTGAGAATAGATATGTGTATGCACAAGTAGAAGTCTGAGTTGAAGCAATATACTTTGTAACCCATTGCACTTTATCTATTCATCAGTTCACAATAATGGAAATGTAATTTTTATAAATGGTGTAAATGGAAATGTCTGTTGTTTTTTTTAGTGATGAGACTGGGTCTGCTATAAATGTGTTTAGTAAGAGTGGTTTAGCCCTTGGCAAAAGATGTTCTTGGCTTTGTTTTCATGTGCTCGTGTCTGTCTGCTGTTACCACAAAATCTTCATGACTTCCTCATTGTCACGGACAGCTTCTAGGAAGCTCTCAGTGACAGACACATCTGTGAATGTATGTGTGTGTGTGTGTGTGTGTGTGTGTGTGTGTGTGTGTGTGTGTGTGTGTGTGTGTGTGTGTGTGTGTGTGTGTGTGTGTGTGTGTGTGTGTGTGGTTGGTTGGTTGGTTGGTTGGAATCATAAGGTAAGATGTGGTGCCGACACACTCACTTCAAATACACAAACAAGGTGACGTCAACATTGTGATCTTGTATGTTCGCCGTAACATTCTGGCACTGCATTTTGTGTAACTGAATTGTAGTGCAGTTCAGGTCAAGCTGAAGCTCATACCATATGCGTTGTTGCACTCAGTGTTGGGTGTAATCTATTTACAGTAATTAATCATTGTAATCAAATTACTTATTAGTACAAAAAGTACTGTAGTGCATTTCATTTAAAATTCTTGTAATAACAGTTACTGTATTTCAATTAAGTTTATTACTTTTAATAACTTTATTTGGGTTTCACATATTTCTAAAATAATTGTATTATTGTAGAATACATTTAAAACATCTGTTTAGGTTTCTGTGACAGCTGAAGGGGATGCGCCCCCTAACGGTTCAATGAAATAGGAGGAAAATAGACAATATTTTGAATTTGTAAAAACAAAAGCCTCCCGGGTGATAGACACAGTCTGCTTAGGCCTGGATTTGGTTAATTTTGTAATCATTGCAGGATGGCAATTTTGGTAATTCGCTACAGGTCCCTTTTTTGGCAGGGTGAAACATTCTGGAAACCAAGTTTCTGGGACATTTGCAAATGTCACTATTTCATCCAATTAACATCTCTTGGTCTTTGGTCCCTCAACCAAAGTTTTTCCAACATGAAGTGATCTTGTGTTGCATGAATGCTTTTAATTGTGGGGATGCATTTTACAGATAAGGGTGTATTTGATTTGCCTCCAAACATTTGCTAAATGCATCCATCCTTATACATGTGTTGCTTTCTCTCATCTGACCTACTGACACCTTGTTCATTTTTCAGCCACTTTGTTGTACCACAAACAACAAAACGGTATGTTGAAATGTCAGGCTTTTTAAAGATGTGGTCAGTTAATAATCTGTCACAATGTGCACCACAGAGTATATATTAGTTATTAAGCAACAGTGCAATGGAAACAGACAGCATTGTAAAGTATATTACAAGTATCAGTGTCAATATTACAAATGGACAGTGGTAAAATTGATACATTTATCACGAACAATAAAAACCAATCATGTCCCCATGCATCAAGATGTTGAAAAGTCCAAGGTTCTTTATTAAGTAAAATGAAAAGGCATTCAAAGGACTGGTGGCAAATGATCCCTAAATGTCCCTGAAATGTCCCCCCTGAACATCATTTTAACATTTGAAGAACCATACACGAAGATGTTCAGGGAATGTTCACAATGGGCTTTTAAGGGACATTCTGGTGGCCTTACTTTGTTCGCTGGGTTTTCTGTGAAAAGTGTTTTAGAAGGTAACATACAATTAATTATCTTTTTCGATGATGTAATCAGTATAGTCAGTAGTCTGATTAACATTTTAGAGAAGTAATTTGTAATTAGAATTCAATTCCTTTTGAGTAACTTACCCAAAACTTCTTAAAAAAGAAACAGAATGCAGGTGTTTTGAGACACATTTTTAACAGTTGAAGTTCTTCTTACTGTAACTTGACAGAACATCTAAAAAAACATGCCGCTCCTGCAAGAGATGCAAAGAATCAGCAAGATGTGTCGCAATGGACAGATGTTTCACGTCTGTCTGGCGCATGTTTATAGGAAAACAATTGAAACAGCAATGAACACAAAAAATGCATTTGTGTGAACAGCCCATTAGATTCATAAGCCAGTATTAAAGGAGACCTATTATGCCCCTTTTTACAAGATGTAATTTAAGTCTCAGGTGTCCCCAGAATGTGTCAGCTCAAAATACCCCACGGGCCATTTATTACACCATGTTGTAAATGCCTCTTTTTGGGTGGAATCAAAAACACACTGATTTCATGTGTGTCTCTTTAAATGCAAATGAGCTGCTGCTCCACACCCCTTTCCGGAAGAGGGCAGTGCCTTCAGAGCTCATGCTTCGTTTAGTACAGCAACAACAAATCAGAACCAATATGACAGACAGTGTAAATACCGGAGTTCATGCAGGGCTTTTAGCTTATCGCAGCCCATTCGGCCCATTTCACAGCTAACCCACCGGCCTGCTCAGTTCTCCCGATGGCTCTGATGCCGGGAGTACATAAAGACACTTATATTCACTTTTACATCCAACAACAGAACACTTATGATGCTTATGAAGCTGAGACATTATTCTTCTCACTGTCTATGCTCCAGCATGGGAAAAAATGGTGGACTGTTTGTAGATCACTCTGGGGAGGAGGGTGAAGTCTGTCACCAGTCATGGGCAAGGCCTGCTCTAATGTGACATCACGTTAGAGCAGAAACGAAAACCGTTCATTTTGATACACTGTTTTTGATAAATAGAAATATAAGAAAGAGGAGTGGGTGGACTTTTAACATTGTTAGCTGGTTGTATACACACACCGTTGACACATTTATGTGCAAACTTTTTGTGAGTTTTGCATAATACATCCCCTTTAAAGCAGTACTAACTGAATGTAAAAATAAAAATGTGAAACATTGTTTAACGTTGTGTAAAAGTGGCCTTAGCCCATTGGAGTAGATTTGTTTGAAACACAGTGAGAAAATTGTGTAATAAAACTTGTTTTAAGCATAAATAGAAAAGAAAATTCTGTGTGTAATCCTTTATTCTAAACTCTCTGTACTCTCTGAATCTCAAATCAAAATTTTACAAAAAAGTACTATTTGGGGGATTTCTTCCTAGAACAATTGTTATTTAGAAAAAGTGGGAGTTATTTACTTTAAATGTAGGATTGTTTTAGTTCAAATATTTTTCTTACATTTCCACCCCATTAAATCAGCAGTTGTGATATGACGTGGTATGTGGGGGAAGCAGGAGTATGGCGGCTCCTTGTGCACCCTAAAATCATCCTTATGTTTGATGTGTCGACTGTATATTCAAAACTCTTCTGAGAATATACATCCACACAGAAATGATCACGGTTCCCCTCAGCATCAGCAGGGAAATGAGAGTGACTGAAATTGAGAGTTGACACACTGTCAGTGGGCGCATTAGAAGACGCTATGAGTAAGAACTGAGAGGGTTAAATTTTAGTCACAAACACATTAACATACAGATTGGTTGGTGACTGTCAAAGGGCCTAACTATGAGAAAATCAGTCTAGACACCAGTTTAAAACGGGAAAAATGGGTTCATTGAGCTTATATTTGATGGAGTGACCTTTTTTCAAGTATTGTCTTAGTATGTATTATAACATCATTGTACATATACAAATATTTGAACATTGCAAAGATTAATTTCCTAAAAGAATGTTGTTGTCTTGTTTTCTGGATAAACTATTTTTACTTTTACCTTCTGATACCCGAGTGTGACTGTTGTGTGCATTTTCCATTTCCCTTTTTGATTTGTAACTAGTAGCACCTAATAAACATCCAATCACTGCCAACCATGTTCAAATAAAATGATACATTTTACATTCTGCATCTATGTACTGATGATCATTGTCCCATTTCTGCCAAACATGTTGAGTGATCCAAACATCATCTGCAGCCTGAAACTGAACTTTAAATAGCAAGTTTGGATTGAATGCACTTAGCTGCATAAAGAGCTGGAGGATGCTCACTTGCTCCCTATTAAGTAAATGATTTAACCTCCAGTGTGCTGTCTGTCTGCACTGATCTCAGAACAGTTTGAAATGCACCTCATTTTCTCCATATAACTCCATATAAAGCCCCTGAATGCAACATTGTTTAGTTTTTGGATGAAGCCATTAATTCTCAATGTGATAATGCACAGTGAATATAAGAATGCATTTACCAATATTAATGAATGGAAACGTAATACTATTGTAAACAAAATGTATATTAAAATGAAGCGAAATGACTCACAGATGTGTAAATGTTGAAAGTTATTCAAATCAACTAACATGTTTTTTTAATTTTGGGGCGAATAATGTCCAAAATCCACATTTGGCATCATTTTTAGCAGCGTGCTGATGAGCAAAAAAGTTTTCATGAATTTTTTAAAGCAGCATATCAAATGAAACAAGATATCTTTTGTTGGCGCTGCATCCGTAGAAGCGCTTCACCGAAATCGGCGCCATGTTGTTGTGTCACGTGACTCCCTTAAATGACAGTCTAGAGTGTGTTGTGAACAGCATTGCGTTGGTTTACATTCATTTAAATTATGTATTGTGTATAACAAAGCCACAATACAATATCCACGCATGTAGGGCTGGGGGGGGATTTCAGATTTTTTTCGATTAATTCGAATTTGCATTTTGATACAATAAAAAAAAAAAAGCTAAATCGAGAAATCGAGATTTTGCAAAAAATATTGCAAATGCTATAGTTAGATATGTTGTAAATCCACCAAAGGCTGAATAAGGAAGGGAATAAGAATTCACAGTGCTTGTCTTAAGGCGGGTGCACACTGTACGATTTATAATAGTCCTTTATGATTGTTGCTTGTCTGACTATACGATATGAACGCATTGATATCACCATGGCACACTGTGCGACATTATGTCAGACTGCACGATACATATCGTAGCCGACTGTGGTCCCAATCGCCCCGATCAGTGTACGTGACTCAAGTTACGGTAGTGTTGTGGAATAGAAGCGAAACGGCGAAATTTACCCACCACGGAGGAGTATATTTTTTTTTCTCTGAAAGTCGGGACATCAGCATTTCCATTGCTCCAATACCACTCCATCACGAGCATAGGGTAACATTTACAAGAAAGATGGATTTTGTCAAATAGGCCTATAATAAGATAGTTTGATAACAAATACAGACTTCACCGTTCACATTGAAGAAAACAAAAAAGGACTTTCTCCTCTTAGATTAGTAACCTATAGGCCACGCAAAATGTTTTACATTCATATTGGCTGATAATATATCACACTTGCAAACTCCCAATGGAAGATGCACAAACATGACAGATTTCTAGAATTGTATTCAACTGTATTTGCTGATTTGGATTAAAAAGTTCCATAAATACTTACCAGTATAAATTGTTCAATCTTTCTATTTATTTATTTATTTATTTATTTATTGTTAAATAAAATTGGAGTGGTGTGAATCTTAACTAAAGAAGTTTACAGACATTTAAAGTAAATTTATTAAAAGTTAAATAGTAATTCAATTAACGTTGTAAAGAAAATGCATGATAAATGTAAAGAAAAAAACCTGTTAAGAAAATTCAATCATTTATTTATTTTCGTTTTGTAACCTAAGATATGTGAGCACAGCGTAGCTCTAGCGGGAAGACTAGCAGCTGTACATCATCGCACCATTAGCTGGGTAATTCCCAGCCAATCACATGTAAGCCATTGCTTTATAAGTCTGCTCACAATCTATCACATTGCTGTTTCAGTGTGCTAACACAGCAACCTCCACCACCCCACCACCACCAGTTGAGCCCCGTCCCACACGGGGGTAGGCTCCTCGCCCCTGCCTCCTATCTCCGGCAGGATATGATGGTTCCGCGTACAACTCCCTCGGACCGCCAGACGGGGCCTACGCCAAAGAGAGACATTACGTTTCTGTTCTACATTCATCAAATAAATGTAATCTTAAACCTCACTCAAGCATGCGTGTCTTCCCGATAGAACTGAATTTAATTCAGAGAATAATGTTTTCATATTGCTGACGTGTTACACTTTTCTCCAAACATTTTCTGCTTATTTATTTATTAAAACTTTTTATATAAAATGTAGATAAATCATTGAAAGTGCTTGAGTGATAACTTTCAGCAGCTTTCTTTCAGGTGCGAGAGAGGAGCGGAAAATCTCAGCTGGCTGTCGTAATAGCAGTCACACGATACGGCTACGATGCTAAATTTCTGACACTGCCATAACTTTGTCAGAGGCTGAAGATCATCGCAAAGGCTATTTATTAATCAGCCGTCTGTGAACATGTCACACTGAACATTGTAAGATTGCTGATTTTGACCATCCTTTAGGATTCCCCAAATTTGTCTCAGACGGCAGAATCATGGCCAAAATCGTACAGTGTGCACCCGCCTTTAATGCCACTGATCTGATCAGCTGCACGTGTAGTGTGCTCCAAATGAACGTGACAGGTTATCAACACAGAGAATGATAGAAAAGATAGAAAAGTAATATTGCATACACTTGAAGCTCAGCTTCGTCCATCATGCAGATATATCACCTGCTTAAGACCATAACTGGTCTCGGCATGCGCATGTTGATGAACGGTCTCCTTTCTTATCTTTTTCCCATTAAAAAGCTTCATTTCAAATCATGGAGAGGCTATTTATGGAGACTCGAATATCCGCCTCTCCTTTTGCCATGACATTTAACATAGATCACAAATTATTGCTTTGTTCTGTGACGTGTTTCAAGTGTACTGCATCTAGTCAACATTTGCCAAGCGATCATTTTGCGACTTTGCAAGTTGAATTGTAATGATAAATTATTACATATTGCTGTGTTGCACAGCGTGAACCGCTTTTATGGCGCGTCTCTATCTCCAGGGGTTTATGAATATACACAAATTGTTTGACATACAATGAGTACTTTCTATATAAACTTGATCATTTATAGATTTTGATTTCTAGATAACTTTCTAGATTACATATATTTTATCCCATTGGCAACTTGTTTTTTCTTGTTCTAAATACAAACCTCAGTCAATTTTATGAATCCAAGATTTCATTTACTTATGTCATTTGTTTGCAGGAAACTGAAGCAAAGGGTATATTTCACTCCTAAATTAATGGCATCACCTCATAATAATCTTGTATATAAATATAAGCAAAATAAACAGGGAATATCTACGTGATTAGGTTATGTGTCAATGATTAATCTGAGCAAGCAGTACAGTGTTTAATCGGGGCTTGGTATGTGTGTGTGGTCAGCAGGGATATTTTTTCTGAAACAGCCTTTTGACTCAGCACTGACAGTGCCACTCTCTCACTGTTGTTTTCTGAATATAACAGACCAAAAAACAGCACTAACCCACATCAGACATACATAAGAGTGTGAGAATTAGAATACAGATTACAAATACACCATAACACTTAAATACAAGTAAACCTTAAATGCTCACAAACACAATGCAAAGAAAAAATTTCCTGTTTATAAACCAGAAAAAACTCAAAAATTTTAAACAGAAGTGTCACCTGATACACACCAGCATTCACATAAAAACACACCCATTGTGTACCTGTAACTCAACATATTCTACACAGTATGTCCAAAATTATATTGTGTTCACAAAAATTGTGTTCACCACTTGATGTCCAATGTAAAATCTTGGTTCTGCAGCAAAACCAGTTGAGAAGCTCTGCTCTAGACAGTGTCTCACACTCTCACCCATACTGCTGCCCAGTCAACCCATAATAAAAGTGATTAGAGACTTCAAAGGTGCTGGTCTGTGACTGTGCCCAAAGCTTAAAAGACATAAACTACATAGATTTAATGACACGCACCACATCCTACTGACACGCAAACCCACTGCCTGGGTCACAAATGTGTCGGAGCACCAAATGTTGGGTCTTGGGCACAGGGCTATTTTGGGGCCACTAAGTAAGATACCAATTATAGATTGTATCTACTCTGCACTAGAAGACCACTTTCATTTTCGTTAGAGGGCGAGCGCTAACAGGGCAAGAGACAACTGCTTTCCCTTTGTAAAGCAGGTACAATCAGATGGATGGATGGACGGACGGGTGGATGGATGGATGGGTGTGTGGGTATGTGGATGGATGGATGTATATATGGATGGATGGATGGATGGATGGATGGATGGATGGATGATGGATGGGTGGATGGATGGATGGATGGATGGATGGATGGATGGATGGATGGTGGGTGGATGGATGGATGGATGGATGGATGGTGGGTGGATGGGTGGATGGGTGGATGGATGGATGGATGGGTGGGTGGGTGGGTGTGTGTGTATGTGGATGGATGGATGGTGGGTGGATGGATGGGTGGGTGGGTGGGTGTGTGGGTATGTGGATGGATGGATGGATGGACAGATGGATGGATGTATATATGGGTGGGTGGGTGGGTGGATGGATGGATAAAAATAGGGAAGTATGTATATAGGGGTGAATCTTACTTGTTTGAATTACTGTGTGTGTTTGCAAGGGTGTGTGTGTGGCTTTGACTGTCTTGTGACTGTGCAATGCTGCAAAAGCAAATTGACTTTGCTGCACCTGATAATTAAGCCTTCACACATGTGCAGCCACACCCAAACATACAGGAATTTTGGGGACGATGTAATCTTACAGATGACCTCATTCTGTTGACATGCATAGCCAATTTCATTTGACATGTTTTGCTTGTCTCTGATAAACCTGTTTTGCTGTTGCACAACAGTTAAGAGGTTGCATAGCATGTTGAATGCCAAGATCAAGTGTCAAGCGTGGATATAAAAAAGGGATTCATATTTAAAATGGAAATTACTTACAGTGATGTGCGAAAATCTGTGTGGTGCAACATGACATCAATATTTTCCATCCATTTTCCCAAAAGGGAACTGTATATCTGTTAAAAGTGAATATTTTCAACTTTTGGTAATGTACTAGCATATAGATCACATCAAAGTGTAAACAACTGGACAAAATTTCTAAGTTTGTTTGCTTTAAAGGAACTTTGTGCTCTCTAGCGACATCTGTGGTTGAAAGTAAAATTGCAAGCAATTTGAGGTGAAACATTTTATGTGATTTGTGTTTCAGCACTGCTCACTGCGTTAATGAATCTCATTTTTACCTGCTTTGACTGTGATCACTCTGAGATATTCCCCTGCAGAGCCGGAGTCATGACGTGCTATTTTCATATTGATATTAAGATTTTACTTGCATTGAGGAAGATAACCAACACTCTTATTTACATATTTTAATGTGATTTTTCCAGTGTTTCCACTACAAATTAATGTTTGTATTGTACTACACATCATTTTCATGAGGTGAAAGTCATGATACTCTTTGGCTTATATCAGTTCTATTGAAAACATATTATTTTTAACTAGAATCAATATCCTCAGTAAACAATGCAAGTGAACAGTAATACAATAGTAGGTCTATGCGTTGCAAAGAATAAGACAGTAAAAACACAAAACAATGATTCAATAATGATGGGAGATAAAATGTACCTTATTAAACATGAAAATAGAATGCAGAAATATGCAATATAACAGTTACACTAATAAACATTTTCCTTATATATGTAAATTACTGTGCTATGAAATTGGTACATTATAAACAACTTGAGATGAGCATACATTAATTGCGGATATACCTTGTACCTATAGTGGCTTTTAGATGCAATTTTAAATTGTCTACTCTGTTTAAACACACTATCTGCTGAAAGGGCAATGGAAAGTGACAACAACCTGTGCATTTCTGTGACTGGGGTAAAAGAAATGGGAAAACAGTGACAAATTTTATTATTTTTACCTTACGGACATGACGTAAACACACAAGGTCGAATGACGTAAGCCTGTGATTTCGTGCCACATCTACAACTCAAATTAAATCGTTTTTGTAGTCTAACCGTAGTGATCAGTGTAAGACAAGAACAGGGTTTTGAACATGGTTTTATGTTAACTCAATAATGGACTTTTGTTAATTGTAACCACAGACATCTTCTGATGATCTGAAAATGATCTGATGATCTGACCGTAAACAATCTCTCTCTCATCACACCACCTTCCGCAGTCGGCCTTTATCCCTCTCAGAGGCTTAATTAGCCTGATAAGGCCCCGCACTCCGCCCTGTCACATCAGTGAGTGCTTCTCTTGTCTCTTTCTTTGAATTGTGTGATTCCGATGAATACTTAGAAAGTACTTAGCACTTAGAAATATCAGCTGCTCTGTAACATCCTCTGCTTTGGCGCATACAGTACCACGATTTTTTTTTATTCATTTTAATACATATATTTTTAGTTATTGTATTACTTTGTGTACTTATTTTTCTGTAGTGTTCTTAATTGAATTAAAATTTTATATTGATGTATCTTGTATTTTTGTTTTCTCCCCTTTTCTCCCCAATTTGAAATTCCCAATTTCCACCCAGTTACCTCCAAGTCTGAGACCGTCAATCCGTGCATCTTTTCACGTGGCTTGTTGAGCACATTACCGCAGAGACATAGCATGTGTGGAGGCTTCATGCTATTCCCCGTGGCATCCACGCACAACTTACCACGAGCCCCACTGAGAGCAAAAAGCACATTATAGTGACCACGAAGAGGTTACCCCAACATGACTCTACCCACCCTAGCAACCGGGCCTATTGGCTGCTTAGGAAGCCTGACTGGAGTCACTCAGCACACCCTGGATTTGAACTCGTGACACCAGATGTGGTAGTCAACGTCTTTACTTGCTGAGCTACCCAGGCCCCCTATCTTGTGTTTTCGTTATCATTTCTATGTAAAGCACTTTGAAAATGTTATTGTGTTTAAAATGTACTATATAAATACATTTTGCCTTGCCTTGTCTAATTGTGCAACTTATTGAAGCACACATCCCGTGTGCTATTACTTATGAGAAAATAATATATTCTTAAAGGTATATTCCAAGTCTTCTGAAGACATATGATAGCTTTGCGAGACAGAGCAAAATTTAGGTCACTATTCATTGAAAATATCAGTCAATCTCTGCGTATTTGCATTTGCTTAAGACACACAAGACACACAAGTTTTTATATCAAACCAGGTGTGGCACGTCAATGCACCATTTTTTTATCTAAATGGCTTAAAGTACATGAGTTGTATGGACTACTGTGTTGGTGCTATCATAGTGTTATTGGAGCTTGACCGAAAAGAAGAATGTTGCTGTATGAGAAAGAGTTGCATAACTTTTCTTCCAAAATCTCCTTTTGTTTTCCACTGAAAAATAACAGCATATGGGTTTGTGTGGGCAAATAATGACCTTTTTTATGTTTGGACGTACTGTTCCTCCAAATATTTTGATTTAAATATAAATCTCTGATTGAAGGAAATCTGAACTCAATGGAAATCTGAACTCATACCTGTGTCATATGTCTGAGTGTGGACAAATGTGATTCAGCGTTTTACTGCCATATGTGGGAGAGTTTATTACAGTTCCCAGACACTAGACAATTCTGGAAGCTAATGATTAACTGTGATAAAACAGACAACAGCAGAGAACAAACCCCTCATGTCACACTGATGACCTTCATACATCAGATCATATACATACAGATGATTGACAGAACTCAGACTCACTCTTTATACACATTCTTACCTATTTTACTGTACATTATGGTCCACATCCTTGCGTTTCCAATGTTCTTTTGACCTCTATTTACATTCCAAATGTAAATTAATTTAAGGGATGATCTGCTATTTGATTTTGGTGGTGTGCCTTGTAGATATGGTCTGTAATTTGTGTAAAAAATTATATTTCATTTACATACAATAAAATTGATCTATTTCATCCTTTGTTTTGATAAGGTAAAACACTTACCACCAATAAAAGATAGGATGTGTGCATCTCATCCGAGGGTATTTCCATTGGTAATGCCCAGACAAATAAGTCAATTAAGGCCGACCTCTGCCCTAAATCTTTCACGATTCTCAAAGAGGCAAAAGACTTTTATGGTCTCTTATACCATCATGCCACTAAATAGCACAATAAAAGGACATCTGAGATACAAGACACATGACTTGGTAACGTTCCAAGTCCTCCCTATTTTCCTGTATCCCTCTACACAGTGTGTGATGTGTGAGGGACTTTGGTTCAATATGGGTGTATAGACACTAGATGATTGTTAAAGGTCTATACACAGTTACTGAGGTGTCCAACGTAAGAAACAGTTTGTTCTAGACCTGAAATGAGGAAACCTCATTGAAGGTAAAAGCCCAAAAACACCTCAACGTTCATAATGAATGAAAGCGAACAATGAAAATAGCCCAAAAGCAAATGCTCTTATTAAGTGAGAAGAAAGGGAGAGAGTGAATAATGAAAAGATGCAAGGAAGTACAAAAGATGTGGAGAGGAAAACCGATATCAAGAAGCTCTTTTCCAAAGCCTAATGAGTTGCCTATGAAGGCAGCAACACACAGAAAGGATTTATTTGTCAATTTATGCATGACACATTAATGTTTCTAGACCCTATTTAGGAAGACTTCATCAATCAAATCTGTGATCACACATTGTGAGCTCTAGTTCGCAGCAGGAGACTTTTCTTGCCTACATTTACATTTATATTTACATTTATTCATTTGGCAGACGCTTTTATCCAAAGCGACTTACAAAAGAGGAAAAATATAAGCGAATCATCTTAAGGAGACAGTGGTACGAAAAGTGCCATACTACAAAGTTTCACTATCATCAGAATAGCATTCAAAACAGATTTAAGTGCAACAAGATTTAATCTATTTATTTATTTATTTATTTATTTATTTATTTTAGTGACTGGTTAAATACTCTTGGAAAAGATGTGTTTTTAGCCGTTTTTTGAAGAGCTTCACGGATTGAGTTGGGAAGGTCATTCCACCAACGTGGTATGATAAAACTGAAAGTCCAGGAAAGTGTTTTGTTGCCTCTTTGTTTTGATACGACAAGGCAATGTTCCCTAGCCGACCGCAGGCTTCTGGTGAGAACGTAGCTCTGCATAAATGTTTTTAGGTATGCTGGAGCAGACCCAGTGACTGTTCTGTATGCCAGCATCAGGGCCTTGAATTTAATACGTGCATGAACCGGCAGCCAGTGGAGAGAGACAACGAGTGATGTAACATGTGCTCTCTTTGGTTCATTAAAGACCAAGATCTGGATCATTTGAAGAGGTCTAATAGCACATGCAGGAAGGCCTGCAATGAGAGCGTTACAGTAGTCCAGTCTAGTTATGACAAGTGACTGAACAAGCAGTTGTGTGGCATGTTCAGAGAGGAAAGGTCTTATCTTCCTGATATTGTAGAGTGTAAATCTACATGATCTTGCAGTCTTTGAGATGTGGTCTGTGAAATTTAGCTCATCATCAGTGGTTACCCCAAGATTTCTGACCGTTTTGGAAGGCGACATTGTAGTTGGACCCAGCTGCAAGGTGATGTTGTGTTCAACAGCAGGGTTGGCTGGAAAGACAAGGAGTTTGGTCTTGGCTGGGTTGAGTTGCAGGTGGTGTTCCTTCATCCAGGCTGAGATGTCAGCCAGACAGGCAGCGATTTGAGCGGTCACTGTGGTGTCGTTGGGCTGGAAAGACAAGTAAATTTGCGTGTCACCAGCGTAGCACAAGCTAATGGCATTCGAGTGCCAGCTGCGAATGAGCATGTCAATGGCACTGAACGAATATGCCCCTTTATTAAACGTTTATTTGAGTCTGAGCGAGACCAGCCAGTCATCTCGTTCGCAAACGAGTAAGGATCAGGATCTGTAGACTGAGTGAATGAGAGGAGGACTGGACAGATGAAACATGTTGATTAATATAAATAGACAGTTACAATAACATATGGTTTGTCTATATTCTTCTAGCGGTTTAAGGTATTTTTTACAGCATTTGAAATGTTGATTTTGAAAATGTTAATATTCTGAATTAATATTAGCTAGCTATCTTGAATGATGTTAACACAGTTAAAAAAAACAAAAACAAAGCACCATCTAATGGAAAAGAGTTAATTAAACTCTTACATTAAAATACATTAAATGTGCACATTGAAATCATAGAATCGCTCCTGGTGTGACACCTCAAGAGAATGGGACTCATATTACTTAGTACATAATGCCAATGTCTCTATCTTCTTTCTCTCCCTATACTACATATTCCTGAATGGAGCTCACAGTGACCAAAATAAGACCCAAAAACAATTGCTGGCCGCAGTAGTGCCTGAGTCCAGAGAAGCATTTAATTTGCCACGCAGCCTCGGTTCTGGACATGTGTGGTCAGGGCAGGTCTCATTTCATGGTGAGGAGCCCGTGCCATATGTGACGACACACTCCAACTGCAGGTCTGAACTCAGCTGTTGTTTACATCCCTCTGTTGAACACTGTGTGACGAGTTATACACATGCTGTTCATCAATGCACGTAGTACAGGAACAGAACAGCGGGATTCAGATTGTCCATGCTTCTTAACATCCTCTGCATCACAATGGGTTTCATTTAAACTCTTTAATTTCCAAGGAAACATGGACAATGATGTTTAAATCTGAGATATGAGATTCTCAGAACTGAGAGAAGGTTTGACTGTACCGCAATGACTGTTACTGGACCATTTGTGTCCATCATACAGTATATGGGGGAAAAAACAATGAATAGTTGACTTTTTTGGCCTCTACGCCTCTATTTCTTTTTTACTTTTAGAGGTAGTAAATGTAACATAACACATTACTTTTTAAATTCATGTAATTGTCACATTCATGGACAGATGAACCTAGTCGCAGACCAGAAATTGAACAAAATCACTTTTATTAACAATAACACAAAAGTTAACCTAGACCAAATCCAACCTGGCTGGGAAAACAAAAACCCCATGAGAAGGAAAACCCTAACATAAACAACTGAATAATCTAAGGGAAAAAATCAAACAGAAAGCACTGTGTAAAGGGATTAATGGAAAGGAGGAGGCGAGAACCGGCTTGACAATATAAATAATATTTTAATGAAGAACTGAAACAAATAGACAAATACACATACTGTAGGTGTCGGAAAGCTGCCTGTAAATCACTCTCTCCGTCACACTGCAGCTTCCAGTCAGCCTTTATCCATCTCTTAGGCTTGATAAGCCTGATTTGGGGCCAGGTGTGCGGAATCCGGCCCCGCCCTCCGCCCTGCCACATTCCTCCCTCATTCTCTCAAGCCGGGGAGCCCCCGGCATGATGTACAGTACTAGTTTCACGTACTAGTGCCACAACAATGCAGAAGAGCTGAAGGCCACTATCAGAGCAACCTGGGCTCTCATAACACCTGAGCAGTGCCACAGACTGATCGACTCCATGCCACGCTGCATTGCTGCAGTAATTCAGGCAAAAGGAGCCCCAACTAAGTATTGAGTGCTGTACATGCTCATACTTTTCATGTTCATACTTTTCAGTTGGCCAACATTTATAAAAATCCTTTTTTTGTATTGGTCTTAAGTAATATTCTAATTTTCTGAGATACTGAATTTGGGGTTTTCATTAGTTGTCAGTTATAATCATCAAAATTAAAAGGAATGAACACTTGAAATATATCAGTCTGTGTGGAATGAATGTATACATTATACAAGTTTCACTTTTTGAATGGAATTACTGAAATAAATCAACTTTTTGATGATATTCT
The DNA here is from genome assembly GCA_032164185.1 of Moxostoma hubbsi. Classification (NCBI taxonomy): domain Eukaryota; kingdom Metazoa; phylum Chordata; class Actinopteri; order Cypriniformes; family Catostomidae; genus Moxostoma; species Moxostoma hubbsi. The sequence goes on along the minus strand of JAVLUX010000034.1, from coordinate 32,191,162 downwards.
AATTATATGACCAGCACCTGTATATATAGCCTGTTACCTTTCTTAAGGCATTATCCTGTCCCATCATAAACTGTATTAAAATGCATTCATTTAGTTGTCACAATGCAATTTATTAACCATTAAACACACTGTTTTATCTGACAGAGTGTTTAAAATCTTAATATGTATTTAATACTTAATATGACTGCTGCCAAAAGATGAATCTTAGACAAGCAAGGAATGGGGTGGGCGATGAGGGATGTAAACAGCGAGAAAAAAAAATGGTTTAGGTGTATCTGGACTGAGGTGAGAGACTGTAGAGTGTGTCTGAATGTCATATTCTGCCAGATTCTGGGGGCAGCTTCCAGACATTGCAAACTAGCCTCCTGTTCTGACTGTGTACATGAATGAAGAATATTAAGAGGGATGATTTGAAACAGAAATGACAGAATGAGTCATTTCAACACACCTTAAAACAGAGAAAAGCTTAATAGATTCTCCTGTCTACAGAAAATAAATGTTTATTATCATTCAGAACAATTTGTGCAGGAATGCGCCACAGTCTTGTGTTACCTTTAGCATCCAAGTATTCATGCTCTTGTATTTAGAGTCCAGTCAGTGCATGTGAGAGTGTATGTTTATCACAGTAAGGAATGTCCACTATTTAATAAGTCAAACATTGGCTCCATGGTCGGGATGTTTACAAACACGATCCGGTAAATGGGCTCATCTGTAGATTCCAACAGGAGCCAAAGCACATACACAGTACCATACTAGTGTCTGTGTCAGTTTAGACAATTTCCCAATTCAGAGTTCAGAAGCATCAATCTCACAAAACCTGTAGGTCATACTTCACTGCCATCTCAAAACCATTATAGTTTGCATAAAAAATTAAACATTTGCATATTTAAGACTATTAAGATTTTTTTGTTTACATTATTTACAGTTAAGTAATATTTTCTCTCCAAATTCAATGCACATTAATTTATTGTACTGAACATTACTGTAATGTGGAGAAAAGATATATAATTTAATATGTAAAGTACTTATACATTATGGTTGTATTTGCTGTGCTGTGGAATTTAATTTAAGCTGATTTAATCTAACTGCAATATACATAACTGTAATGTGGAAAAAAGTTATACAATTTAATAGGTAAAGCATTATACATCATTAATATGTGTACACACACACACAGTAAAATTTTTGCTCTTATGAAAAGAAATTGGTACTTTTATTCCCCAAAGTGGCATTCTACTGATCACAATATATAGTCAGGACATTAATAACATGAAAATTACAAGAACTTCTTAAACTACTTCAAAGAGTTCTCATTAATATATCCTCCATGTGCAGCAATAACAGCTTTGCAGATCTTGGCATTCTAGCTGTCAGTTTGTCCAGATATTCAGGTGACATTTCACCCCACACTTCCTGTAGCACTTGCCATAGATGTGACTTGTCGGCACTTCTCACACACCTTACAGTCTAGCTGATCCCACAAAACCTCAATGGGGTTAAGATCCATAACATTCTTTACCAATTATATGTTGTCCAATGTCTGTTTCTTTGCCCACTCTAACCTTTTCTTTAGTATTTCTGTTTCAAAAGGGGCTTTTTATTTGCAATTTTTCCCATAAGGCCTTGCACCCCGGAGTCTTCTCTTTACTGTTGTACATGAAACTGGTGTTGAGCGGGTAGAATTCAATGAAGCTGTCAGCTGAGGACATGTGAGGCGTCTATTTCTCAAACTAGAGACTCTGATGTACTTATCCTGTTGTTTAGTTGAACATCTGGACTTCCACATCTCTTTCTGTCCTTGTTAGAGACAGTTGTCTTTTGTCTTTGAAGACTAGTGTACACCTTTGTATGAAATCTTCAGTTTTTTTGTCAATTTCAAGCATTGTATCGCCTTCATTCCTCAACACAATGACTGACAGATGTTTTTTTTTGCAATTTTTGACCTAATATTGATCTTAAGACATGCCAGTCTATTGCATACTGTGACAACTCAAAAACAAACACAAAGACAACGTTAAGCTTCATTTAATGAAACGAATTTCTTTCAGCTGTGTTTGATATAATGGCAAGTGATTTTCTAGTACCAAATTATCAGTTTAACATGATTACTCAAGGATAAGGTGTTGGAGTGATGGCTGCTGGAAATTGGGTCTGTCTAGATTTGATCAAATATTACTTTTTTCAAATAGTGATGGTGCTGTTTTTTACATCAGTAATATCCTGACTATACATTGTGATCACTTGAATGCCACTTTGGTGAATTAAAGTACTAATTTCCTTCTGAAACAGCAAAATCTGTACATTATTCCAAATATGGCTGCCAGTATGTATATAAATATTTGGGCTGTCGATTTACCGCGTTAATTCAGTGCAATTCATTTTACAAAAATAACACGTTAAAAAAAATTTACGCATTTAAAATCGCACTTCCCCCAGACCATAATAAGGAAGATTCCTGAGAAATGCAAGCTTGTAGTACCACCTGTTTACTCCAGAGGGCAGTAAGTGAAATTTCAGCTGTATGAGCAACACACAGTTTATACAGTGAAGAAAACACTTCAGTAGGTGTTTTTGCGTTCTAAACACTCGAAGGAGCGCAAATGCGATCTAAGGGATCTCAAGATGCGTTTAAAGATTGAATATTAAACTATATTTAACTTGACACAGTGATTTAAACATTTTATGTTTATGGCGCAACACACCCGAGACGCTACACAAGCATGTCTGACGCAGGGTGTGGCTGGATTGAGATGGTGCAAAATTTGGAAATTTCCTTCAAACTTATTTATAATTACTACCCCACTAATTATTTTCTTGTAGAGAGATTTAATTGTGATGTCGATATATTCTGTACATTTTGTGGTCTGCAGGCGGAAACATTTTTTCATTTATTTTGGAGTTGTCCCTACTCGACTTGTTTTGGTCTGATTTCTGCAAGATTGTTAGAGATCATTTTATTCCCAGCTTTCAACTTTGTTTTGAAAATGTTTTATTCGTTTTTTTAGCTATGACATGTCTCTTCATAAGGAATATTATTTGATTAATTTTATGTTTTTGTTGGCAAAGTTTATTATTCATAAATGTAAGTATGGTGGTTATAAACCATTAGTTTTCATTTTAATTCAGAGGTTCAGCAATAACTAAGAACAATTTCCAGTTTGAGTAACAAGAAAACTATAAAGTGTATTGATATATGTAAACAATTTCATATTTTTATTTAAACTGTTTATTTATTTTCCTTTTTGTTGTTGTTTGTTTTACTATACCTCTTGGCTCTAGATGTAAAAGTTTTGTAAGCATTAATTAAAAAAATGTCTGACGTAGGTGTAAATTGACAGGCTCTTAAACAAGCCCTCATAATAAATCTCCAACTGATTGACAAACTCACTTGTGTAATGGATTGCTGTGAACTGTGTGTCAATGATTGACTTATGATCAATAATATGGTAGTAAACAATACATTGTATTATAAAGCCGTTTTATGTATTGTCTTATCAATGATTAACTCTTCTGCTAGAGGAATGCATTTTAATTATCTGAATATGTTTTATATATATATATATATATATATTTAAAAATAACTATGTATAATTATATATTGATATAAATATGTATAATCATTATATATTGAGTTATTGTTATATGAGGGGCTTTTTCAGCAAATATTTGTATATGCGATTAATTGATTAATCGCGATTAATTAATTAATCGGGACACCGTGTAATTAATTTGATTAAAAATTTTAAACGATTGATTTTAATCGATTTGGCTTAAAATCTGGTTTGATTTCATTTGATTTCTAAGTTACAATAATGAACAAACACAGTCTGTTTTAACTAATGAAACACAAATTATTCTATTGTTCTTGTACATACTGAAAACATCATTCAAATATTCACAGTACAGGGAGGAAAATGTATGTGAACCCCTGGGCCTATGACGTCAACAAAAGCTAATAAGAGTCAGAAGTTGGCAAACCTGGCATCCAATTAATGAAACAAGATTGGATATGTGGGTTAGAGCTACTTTGACTTATAAAAATTCTCTTGCTATTCACAAGAAGTATCTGCTGACTTGGACCATGCCTCGCAAAAAAAGGGATCTCAGAAGACCTAAAAAGGGATACAAAGTTATCTTAAAGGGCTTAGATATTTATCAGTCCACAGTTAGACAAACTGTCCATAAACTGAGATGATTTAGTACTGTGGCTACTCTCCCTAGAAGTGGCCATCCAGCCAAGATGACTCAATGAGGTAAAAATGAACCCTAGCATGACAGTTGAAGACTTGTAGGAATCATTGTAGCTGGTTAACATCTCTGTTCATGAGTCTACTATATGTAAATCATTAAACAAGCATGGTGTCCATGGCAGGACATCACAAAGCTTTTCGCTTTCCAAAAAAAAGAAAAGAAAAAAACATTGCTGTGTGCCTGAAGTTTGCCAAAGACCACCTTGACACTCCAAAATGCTACTGGGAAAATGTTTTGTGGACTGATGAATCTAAGTTTGAATTGTTTGGGAAGAACACACAGCACTATGGCATAAAAAAGGCACTGCACACCAACATGAAAACATCTTCCCAAAGGTGAAGTACAGTGGAGGGAGCATCATGATTTGGGGCTGCTTTGCTGCTGGAACGCTTGCCACCATCATGGGAAAAATGAATTCAGAAGGTTAATCAAGATACCTTACAGGATAATGTGAGGGTGGCTGTGTGTTAGCTGAAGCTCAGTAGAAGTTGAACATTGAAGTAAATCCACTACAGCATGGCTTCAAAAAAAGAAAATCCACCTTTAAGAGTGGCCCAGTCAGAGCCCAGACCTGAGCCCAATAGAGATGCTGTGGAATGACCTCAAGAGTCATTCACATCAGACATCCTAAGAATATGGCTGAGCTGAAGCAGTTCTGTAAGGATGAATGGTATAAAAATCCAATATTTTCCTATGTCATCATTATTGTTCAAACATGCATTATGGCTCCTGTAAAAGAAAAAAACCTGTCTGTCCACATATACAGTAGACTGTAGGCCTGTATGTGATAATAGCTCAGCACTGCTGACACACATGTTGACAGTTTCATCACCAGATAGTAGGAGGTGGGCAGCATGTAGGAATGATTAACACACGTGACACACACTAAGGGAATAATTCTATCATCACCTAAAACCACAGAAAACAAATGATAATTTAATGCACAAATAATAATCCAGTGTTCACAGAAGAATTAATGTAAGCCCTCCAAAAATTGGCCCCATTCACTTCCATTATAAGTGCTTCACTGTAACCTCGCTTTTTGGTTTATTTAAAGTAAAAGAGGGATGAGTCGAAAATATTTTTTGTGGTAATCAACATTATGCCACAAATGCTGTTGATTAAGCTTAACTTGTATTGAACTGGGAAAATTCCTATTACGATCATGTGGTCTTGTAATATAGCACGCAATAAGTATGGACACATTTTTGGTGCTTTTTGGCCTTTTAGGAGCTTGACAGACCCAGATCGCTACATGCTTTCATTGTATGGAAAAGAGCAGCCAGGACATTTTGTTAAATATCTCCATACTATTGAGAATACTGCTCCCTTGAGAAAATGGGAAAAGTTGATCACTCTGCCTGAGAATGAGCGGCAGATATGATTAAGATAGTCTAGGTTAATTTCTCAATATCACTTTTGACCTCAGTTTTACTGCCACAGAAAAATGGACCAATCTCAATATCTGCTCTTGAGAAGACTTTAACCAGCTCTAAAAGTATAAAGCACCACGTTCCTGTGATTATATCTCCCTAAAGCCAACCATACGGGTGTGCAACAGCTTGTTGCAACATTTTAAAGTCTGCAGGCTTTTAATTAGTTTATCTTAAATGAGTTTTAGGGCCTTGCATAAGTTCCTTTATTAGTTTAAAACCTAACTGACCGTGATATTTGCATGGCTCCCAGTTCTATGGACTCAGGTTAGTGTGTTTCCTAACAACAGGTCTTGAATGGAGAGTAGACATTGTAGAACTGTGGCAGTAATGTTTTTAGGTATCTCGGGATTGTTGTTTAAGTAACTGATGCAAGTTAAGCAGAAATGTTAATGATCAAACTTTTTTAACTGAAATTGTGTGGGGTTTAGAGGTTAAACAGAGCAGCTGCACTCTGAAAAAGCCCCATCAAGTCTGTCAAGGTCAGGTTGAGTTAACAACTGAGTGCTTTAATCCACTTTTAAGGTTACCATGGTCAAAATGCACAAAGTAAAACTGGAGTTTTCCAGTTATTTTCCAGGAATTTTTTAATTAATAGATAATAAGATATATTGACCATTGAATTAGAAATGCCCCCAGCTTTTATTTCAGAAATATGGTCATCTTATCCACTTTTCCACATAGGATATGCACTACTCTCTATATTAGGACTCTATCAGGGGCATATTTAGAAAATTGATTGGGGATACTGTACATACAGTCAATGCTTACTTAGAAACAGACATTTGTGTGTCTTAGTGTGTGTGTTGGCAGTCGCAGAACGATCTCTTTGCTTGGTCTGGGGAGTAAGCAGAGCATTTGCACACACATACACATGGCAGAGAGCTCCCTTGCCTCACTCCATGAAGGACCTGCCTCAGTCTCAGCATAAAGACGATCTATGAGACAGATCGCCTGGCCTTTTTGGTCACATGACCTGTGAAGGAGTCATTGATGACAGTAGTACAGGATCTAGCTTTCCTCAATGGCATGAGCTGCATTTCTGCTCCAGGGGAAAACCAGGGAGCGAAATGAACAACCGCTGCTATTTTAAAGTGGGTTATTTGGACATTAAACCATACATAACAGTGATAAATCAACACTTGACATAGTTAGCATAGCATAACTTGCCTCACCCACACTTTCAGTTGACCCACATCCCTATGCTTTAAAAAGTGCTGCAAGGTGCTACCTGACAGATGTCACTGAAATAGGTTTTGTGAGAACTCACACCAGTCACTTTGACAGCCCTAATATCTGCAAACAGCAAGAAAAAAACAACAGCATCAAAGTAAGTACCATCATGTACTTTGATGGTAACACCAAAAGTAAATTATTTCAAATGTAAGTATGAGATTTCGATCATGATAAATTTAGATCCCCACTTTATGCTAACTAGCATGTTTGCTTTGGATAGAAGCTTGGGGCAGTTACATTATTTGGCAAATGTGGCAGGAGTTAGCAAAGCGCTAACAGCACTTTTAAGCTACTACAAATGCACATTTTTAAACTGTAATGCATTTATGAGAATTCATTAGCTACTTTTGTCCCATTTGAGATTAACTAACATATTTGTTTCCCTCATTTTAGGCAGAAACTCCATGGTACGTCCGCTGATGTATTGACAACAACTAAAAGTAAAAAACTGTCATTCACTTTTACTGAAAATATAGCGTTGGTTTTAGTCTACATGTCAGTGCATTAAATCAACAAGTTTACATAAGGCATTTCACTTCACACACTGAAGGACGCACACTGTATAATGTTAGGACATATGTGTGTTTGCATGCTATGGTATGGTTTTGAATGAATACGAATAGAACAGATACAAGGCTGACAGTCAATGCAACAGTGTTTGTGCTTTCCATGTGTGGCCAAGAGTGCTTGTATGATAGCCATAATAGTTAAGGGTTGTTTATGTGTCAGTACATGAGGTGTATGGGGACTGGGAGATAGAAGTTTATTTGTGGTGTGTTTGAGTGGGCGTGAGCGTGTAGCGTGTAGCGTCCATGGAGATAGGACATAGCTTATTTAAAGACATTCTTCCAATAGGATCCCTTACGTGGTTTAGCCCACTTTTACTCAGGGTCTTTTTAAGGGTGCGATATGGACTCTCGAGGATCAGATCTGGAAAGGACAATGTGCTCGACCCACCTTGACAGCCCAAGAACAAGACCAAATTTTAACCTTATTTCATGACTGTTCCCATATGTTAAGCATCAAAACATATAGTGTATAACAGTGGTTCTCAACTGGTGGGTCGCAGGTCTGTTCTGGTAGGGCCGTGGACAGCAAAGAAAAAAAAAATGCAAATAATAAAATGTAACTAACTCTTCATAGGTTAATATAAAAATAAACTAAACAAAAACATCTATAAATATATAATCATATATATATATATATATATATATATATATATATATATATATATATATAACAGCTATTCCAGTGGCTAAGTTTGCCAGAAGTTAGCAAAATAGCTAACATTGCTTACAGCACTTTAGAGCTAAATGAATGGAAATTAAATTTGTGCAGCAAATTATTAGCAAGAGAATGCAACTATTGATATTGTACAATTTATAAACCAAAAACGCCAGTTTTTCGAAAGTATTTCATGGTAATATTAATAAATTAACATTAAAATAGCATATATTTAATATGTATATAAAGAAGCAAAAACCGTAGGCATTTAAGGTAATAGAAGCCATTGAAAAACAGAGGGATATATTGAAAAGGACAGCCGAAACAGGGAACTAGAGGCAGAGAAACATCCTGAAGTGCACAAACACTCATTTCCAGCCCTCATTTCCCTTACAGACCTTATCAACACCGCCTTTGTTCGACAAGTGGTCCATATGAAATCTCAACATGGCCAAACGTACCACTTCTAAAGCACCTTCCGCTTTGGTGTCCCCCGCCCTCCTTTCCACTTGGACTCAACTTCTCCTAATATCCGTCAAGACTTCACCTCTGACCTCTTTAACATCCCACAAATACAGATTGAAACTTGACCTTGTGTCTCTTTCTCGCAAATGTTCCAGTGAGACTCTCTCGCCAGCTGCAAACCAATGTCACCCAGAACTCAGCAGATAATGACCTTCTGCATTCTGGGTCTGCATTCTCACAAGTGCTCTGCCCCAATTCTCAGCCTAGCTACAGTAACAGTACAGTATAAACATTTTGGATGATTACATGCAATTACTGTGCGGTCCATAAACACAAATTCATACACACTCGCACAGAGACAGACACTCCATCATGAACCAACAGACCTCAAGTGTTTCTTTTCGGGTGCAGAAAAAACTGTTTACTCAGTAATAATGAAAACGAGTACAGTTATCCTCGTCACTCTGCCAACAAAATGCCTGAGTGCACGTGCCAATTAAACTTCTTCAAATAAGGCTTCCACTTATGAGCTGCTTGATTTTATGATCCACTGAATTTGTGCATGAACAGAGCAGAAGAGTGTGAGTGTGTGTTTACTTGCAAGCTAATAGACCACCACACTGAGGCATGTTTTCCAAAATATCTGGCAACAACTTGAGTGTTCTGATGCCATAAATAATCTTAATAATATGGTTAGTTACAATCCTACTATGTGATTGCCAGTGTGGGGTAAATTACTCACAAATGTGTCTATTACAGACTACTAATCACTTTATTTCACTGATTATGTCTTTGGGGAAGTAATCACATTACTTCTACTATGTACACATTACATAGTATATTTGGAGTGTGGCATGATTGCTGGTGCTAGAAGGGCTGGTTTGAGTATTTCTGTAACTGCTGATCTCCTGGGATTGTCACACACAACAGTCTCTAGAGTTTACTCAGAATGGTGCCAAAAACAAAAAACATCCAGTGAGCGGCAGTTCTGCGGACAGAAATGCCTTGTTGATGAGAGAGGTCAACGGAGAATGGCCAGACTGGTTCGAGCTGACAGAAACACTACGGTAACTCAGATAACCACTCTGTACAATTGTAGTGAGAAGAATAGCATCGCATAATGCACACGTCAAACCTTGAGGCAGATGGGCTATAACAGCAGAAGAACATGTTAGGACCATAGTGCTCATAATAAAGTGGTCAGTGAGTGTATATGTTCTTGCAAATAAAAAATGTAAAAACAAGGCACTCCAGGTAACAATCGCCTACTAAAATGGCATATTAAATTGAAATAAGCGTTCACTTCCTTTAACTGTTGCGGCCGATTCTGAGGCTGTATTTAAACTGAGCAGTAAATCACATTAATAATGACAACGTTGCTAATATGTAACTGTGTTTGATATGGCCTGTGATTCAGAACAATGATTCAGATTGTTTCTCAGGATCATAACATTTCACACTTAGTCACGTCTTTTTATTACAACTTGAGAACTTCCTTAACACAAAGGCGAGCGCCTTCCAGTTTAACAAAAACTTCTGCACAATGCACACATTGTAATACTTAACAGCTGCAGTCACACACACAGTACATAGTGCAAAGTAGGTCCAAGCCTTGTGTGTGTGTGTGTGTGTGTGTGTGTGTGAGTAAAGTTCTTTAAGTACAGTAAATATCTGTATCTGTCTTAGTCCATTTGAAACACAAAATACTCCCAACAAAAAGTACATAAAGCATCGATTCCAAGCCAAAATATAAAAAATTGCCTGTTTGATTATATGACATTTAGGAGCCTTATCCACACGTGAGCAGGTTCTGTTTGTCCAGACCACAGCAGGAACATCTTGACTGACAGATGTAAACTCAAGATGATGATAAAGACAATGAGGGGCCAACGAAACACAGAGTTATCCAGTTGAAGAGGAATTACTGTAGCAAATCAAATTATCTTGATTTTTGACTTTTTTAAACAAATGGGTCTCAAATGTGAGTTAGTTCCCTTGGTGTCCTAGCAGAGTAACCACAGGTGTAGTTCATTACATTAACTATGGGCATGTTTCACTTACATTTGATAGAACATATTTGGACACTTTCTTGGACACTGATTGTCTATAGTTTTATCATATAAAATCCTCACAAGTTTCTTTTTGCTAAATGTTTTGCTTGAAAGTATGTTTGTGCAATCTTTTCATTTAAAGAAATGCCACATGGTTTAAATGTAGTAATCTGATGCAGTGACATTCATACATTTTTAAGTGACTTAAGGGTTCAAATAGATTTTGGCCACAGTATCAAATAGAGTTGTCTCTGTGTATATCACTGAATAACATTTAAATTTACTGTTAAGTTTACTGGCATGAATAACCTACTGTTGTTCTCTCCCTAATCCCTTAACCCCAGGCTAATTTAGATCAATCTACTTTTTCTAGAATGACAGATTAAACTATTTCTAGAACTGATTAAACTACGCCCATAAAATAATCACAGGTCCGAGAGCAATGAGTTATTATTTACAAAGGAATGTACATATTCACACACGTATATATTTTCACTGCTAATTATTTGTAGGAGCACGTAAATAAATTGTAAGTTATATATTAGTTATATAGCTATATTTCAGTAAGACATAGCATGCAGGGGATTATTTGGCTGTTTAGTATGGAGGGCCAAATGACTCAAAATGAAATCTTTATATAAATATTTAAATAAGGGCTGGGAAATTAAACATGTTATTTCTGTGATTAATTGTTGACACGTTTAAAACTTTTCCGAGAGTAGTCACGGCTGAAAAGTTTGGTATTTTGATGTAGGTAAGGCATGTATATATGATATTGGTCTTGGTGGACTAGATCTGCTACGCTGCTGCAAAGCTAGTACGGAGACTTGCTACTGTTAGTAAATAAACATACTGAGTTAGCATGTGATCATGCTGCTGCTGCAAAAACATGCTGATCGACATGATAATGCACAATTAGGCATACATTACATCCCCAGTAGCAGACCTAGACATGTGGGAGCTGGGGATGGAGGTGAGTTTCAGAGCGAAGCTGCCATCGCAAGACTGAGCTATTTAAATCTTAACTCAACGAGAGAGATGCGAGCTGATTGGCTCCTCGAAAACACTTGAAGGAACCAACCATGATTACGCCAAGCAAACCGATTGGCTTACATGTCATGTGTGAAATGAAACACCTTTCAGCTTGCTCCCTATAGAGTTTCACGGCTGAACTTGGGTCATGTGTGCAATTAATGCAGTACGTTTTTTTGTTTTTTTTAGCATAAAACTGACACTTACAGTGTGTTTTTCTGTACTTCCTGTGGCTAAAATTGGCATACATACATTTCAAGGCGGTACACTCTCGACTCTTCTGCACATCATCTATTTGTGTGGAGCAGTACATGCTTATTCATTATGTGCGATTTATATCCCTGGCATAACAAACACGGGAGCGGATTTACTGTACAGAGAATGGAGACTTCACCCGCAAGCGGTAAGCGAGGTGTGGGAAAAATGGACTGGATCTCTTCGCATAGCCCGAAAACACTCACTCAGTCATGATACACAGTAGTGTAGCGTGAAAAGAACAACAATCCAACGACTTTGAAAGTCATATAGTGTGTGGGTGGCATAACTTTAATTTTCAAGTGAACACTACAAGTTTTGCACTGCATGATGGTCTCTTCTGAGAGACACAGGCTACACGTGTAATAGTTTGATTTGGAGGCACATAATTTACATAGTTGTCAACACTTGACACACAAACCTCAGTAATACTCAACAAACATCATTAAGTAAAAGATGATCTACTTACATCCCCACACAACCATTAATCAACATTAATGACAACAACAACAGCACAAATAAAGTCTGTAATTAGGCAAGCTGCAACCCATGTTGACCATACAATGACAGCAGGATTTCTTTCAGGTCTCTTGTCCTCTTAATATGATTTCCTGCTCCCTGATTTACACCCCACCACAAACCTCAGTCTGAACAAAACGATAAAGCTTCCACCAAAACCTACTGGACACTGTCAGTAACTACTGTGCAAGCATATAGAAGGAAGGGATATAATTTAGCAAAAATGTAACTTGATTTGAAAGACCGGATACTGGCAAATATCTGATAATAACAAAGGAGTCTTCCACTAGGGGGCATTTTCCGACCTTAAAAGCAGAATCCTTCTTTGGGCCACATTCAAATCTCTGATCTCTTTTCTTTTACTGGACATAACAACAATGTATTAAGACCCTGCCACACCTCCCCAGCTATTCCTGTTAAACACACTGTGGCACGAATAGAAACTTTCTGGAAGTCCCAACTTACAATACTAATAAAGATGACAAAACCAGCAAGAGAAAGAGGCTGGAAATGGGAGGTAGAGAGGAACTGGGTCTTTCCTGCCATAATCAGAAGTCAGAGCATTTCCTGTCATTGTAGGAGCTCCAGGGCCATTTACAACACTGACATGCACACACAACCATTTGTCTTCACAAATAGAAGCACAGCGTACAGATTTACAACACTGAGACGAGGTACCTCAATGGCACGGATTCCAGATGAACAAATGTTACAATACAAGAGAAACACATAGAAAACAGGCAGACGTAGGTAATGCACTGACCATTCGGCATTGATGTGCTCCCTGTGGCTCTTGATAAACATTTAATCATAAAAAGGAATGAGACTTGCTAAATATTTCCCCAGTGTTATCACTCTTCCTTATCTTGCGGTGCTTTCAATACTGGCTCTTTATTTTCTAAATTACTTTATTGGTGGTAATAGCTTTTATCAAATAGTCCATTGAAGTCACAGCAGTGCCTGCAGAAAGCTGGCAAAAACAGCTTTGAATGGCTAAACCCAGTCAGGGATAACATGTAATGTGTCTTGTCTACATTTGTATGTTAGGCACTGAACCTGGTGGAATTGGAAGACTTTTAGTCACATTGTCTGCACTGATTTTGAGGAGAAATCTGCATTCTGAATGGATTATAAACATGAACAGTGACATATACTTGTTTTTCACATTGAACAAAAGCTTTTTTAGTAGCATTTCATCTGAAAAGAGCGCCACCTATATGTCAGTGGTGGTACTATTCTTTTACAGTAGATATACAGTAAACACTTGGAGTAAATAACATGATATTTATAACACAAATTGTATCTGCTTGGAACAAATATGGAATTTTGTAGTCTGTACAGAAATGTCAGCCTGGAGGATGAACATTTTTGAAAAATCCCATTGATTTACATTGAAAAGGACCATATCTAGGGAATATGATGTTGTAGAGACTTTGGGATAACCTTTATAGACTTGGGCTAGTAAGCAACCATCATGCATCACTTCATAATGTCCTAGCAACCACCCCAAACACCCTGACATTACATAAATAGGCAGTATCATAAAAATGTAATACAACTTTTTTATTATTATTATTCATTGTTGTGGAGAATCTAAAGGCATTTTGACCAAATACAAGATTAAGATGTGTTGTTCACTGTTTTTAACAGGTCTAAAATGACCCGAACAGAACAAAAGTGTTAATCATGATAATATGATAAAATGGAACTCATGAAGTCGAGTGTTACTCCATTCGTATTTCTATTTGAACTGATCACTAAGTCATATTGTTAATGAGAACATTGCTAATATGTAACAGTGTTTCATATGGCCTCCATAGTCCATCAGTTGAGTGGTGTTTCAGAAAGATTTTTTGTGGACTGCATTCTTATTAGTAGGTTAAAGCAAAATCAAACTAACCCATAAAAGCATACATAGGGTCTTTAGTGACCTGGGACCTTATGTATTTTTTGGAGTTGTACCCACACCTCTTTAGTATTCCTCAACACACTATTTAAAAGAGAGACACAGAATGATACCATCAATTCGCCATGTAAATTCCTTCGACCTTCTTCCACCGCTCCTGATTCTGATCCAGTTCTGATGCTTGCATGCCCATTGTTGGTGCTTTCGATGGTGGACAGGGGTCATCATGGGCACTCTGTTTGTGGCTACACAGCCTCATACCCAGCAGGGTGAGATGCACCGTGTTGTGATACATTCCTCCCATAACCATCATTACAATTTAATGTGACTTCTGCCACAGTAGACCTTCTGTCAATTTGGGCCAGACCGGGTAGCCTTCGCTGCCCTCATGCATCGATGGGCCTTGGGCGCCCAACTCTTTGTCGACGGTTTGTGGTATGTCCCTCCTCAGACCACTGTTGGTAGGCACTCACCACTGCTGGCCAGGAGCACCCCAAATGCCTTGCCATTTCAGAGATGCTCTGACCCAGTCGTCTGGCCATTATAAGTCTGGACAGGAGTCTATACTCCTGCCCATTTCTCCTGCATTCAACATGTTGACTAAGAAAACTGATTGTTCCCTTACCATGTAATCTAACCAGAACTTGACATGCAGTCTTATTGTTATTCGCTTCACCTGTGAGTAGTCATAATGTTTAGGCTCATCAGTGTATTTTATTCTATTATTTTCTAATTGTCTTGAACATATTTGGAAAATTTTACACTATCTGTGAATTTAGTAGATACATTTGTGATAGATATAATTGCTCGGCCTCTAAAGACCTTAATATGTAATTGTGTTTGGTGAAATTCCCATTCATTAAAGGGTTAATCAGAACATCTAATGTGCAAAAATATGTGGGTGGCGTGCATAGCTTTGTGAGTTAGACATTCCAGTAATGTGGACATATGAGGAGCTTTCTTCTGAGATCTACATGCAGATTCAGAGGGCATGGGCACTGTAAATGGCCTCATGCCAAATGCTCGCATCCTATCTTGAGGGAACAGTCATTTTATTCAATTTATTTTAGAGAATGCATGGTTATGTAAGTACTTTCAGATAACCAAAGCTAGCAATCTGAGTCATGAATCAAGTATTGTTAGAAATATACATTTGGCACTGCACGGACCAGTTAAATCTCAATCAACCGCCATAGAGAACAAAACTACTAGAGAAGGTGCAGTCAGGGGCAACCCCCTTAATTCATTTCACATGCAGCTATGACTTGCAGACAAAATGCAGAACAGTGTGGTTAGAATCAACCTCAATGTGTGTGTGATTAATTATTGATTAATACGTTATTGTATGATTTCTCAGAAATGTGTTTTCTGAGAACAGACACAAAAAGTATCAATCAATCAATCACACACACTGAGGTGTGTATATGAGAGAGAGGGTGTGTTTTCAGAAAAATAAGAATGTAGTGGCATGTGTATGTATGCACAGCTTTAAGACGTAAGAAATAACTTGTTCACTTGCAACTCTGTTCCAGTCGTACAATGAAATTGCATGGACAACATTGCAACATTTACTTTTTGTCAAAAATTATTTTATTGGGAGAACTACAAAAATGTACAGTACAAAGTTAACAGTCTCACACGCAGTTTGTAGTGAACTGACTCCCAAAAACAAATATGTTACAAGTCCTGTTCTTTTTGTCGTTTTTTTGTATTTTTTATATTACATTCAAAAAGCTTTACTTCTGATAAAGTAGTCAAGAAAGGTACATAGTGCGCATCCCCTGTATCTACTATGTACAAACTAAATGTGTTCAAACTCTTCCCCATCCAGCAAGTTTGGAAGATTCCGACCATTACCATATCGTAGGAAAGCAAGAGAACAAAAAGACAAGTACAAAACAATGAAATGAGTAATAGAAAAAATAAAACTCAGATTGTTGCTAAGTCTCTAACTCTCCTTTGATAAGTGGTAACAACCTTCCAAGAAGTTTTAAATTACAAACTACATTCATTTCCTCTTGTTGTAAAACAATAACATGTATGAAAATACTTTATTTGGTTAATCATAAGGCAATGTAAGATGGTGAATCCCCACAGGCACTAGGCAATAATACTGGGGCACTGGACTGCTACATTCTCATGCACGTGGCTGAGTCACAGCCTCACTCTGTGCATTGTTTATTTATATATATAAAAAAAAGGTAAATTAAATACTTTTTGGTTAATTGATTTACTTGGGATCTTTGAAATCTGATTTCTATGAAAATTTAAGGCTAGTACACGTTCGGACGGTCCTCTGCCAACCAGTTTATACATTCTACAGACATGCCTAAAAAAAAAGGACACGTCTCCGGATTCTCCAAAAACCAAACAAAAATGACAAAACCCTTCCAAAAAGTAACATCCCAACGAACAGCAATCACACAAACCTTTTTTTAATGAACGTAAACAAGGAAACAAAATTAATGAATAAATAATCACAAACAATCTCTTAAATTAAGATTTCTTTTTTTTACTCATTTACAATAAAATAACAAAGTGAAGTTACAAAAGAGACCAAACAAAAATATATATTACTGTGAAAAGAACATTACACTCCACTTTATGTAGATTAATAATGGCGATCATAATTTAAACATAATAAAAAGAATATAGATCTATTGCTTCATCATACTCCATAAATACAGTATGGACACAATTAACAATGCAGCCTATACTTTTCACAATATAAAATAAATAAGTTAAATAGTTCATAGTCAGTTATGCACTGCTATGTAATCACTCAAATCAGCTAAAAAAAAAAAAAATTAAAAAAAAAAAAGATATAGTCAACCATCAGCAGTGATTTCCCAACAAGCCAAACAAGAGAGCTTCAAACTGCACAAACCGATCAAACCAATGGGTGGCGCTGCTGTGACACTTGAAAAAGAAACTTTTGGAATGGAAGTTCTTGTAAGCTTTCAGACGCGCTATATACTTTGAAAAACTTGTGTACTTTTTGCGTCAAGGCATATTCTTGGCAAGAATGGAGGAAAATCTGTAACCGCTCTGTCTTTCACGCTCAAAAAAAGTCTTTTGTACAAATCTGGAAAGTAACTGGTCCAAAAAGACCAAGAGAATGCAACAAACTTGCAGCACAAATATCACCGTTGGAATGCCTTCTGTTGAGAAGCAGCTCAAACTGAAATAGATCAACTAATGCCATGTCAAGGGTCTGACAAATCCATCTCCCTCGATATTAAAGTCTGTTATTGAACTACACCTCTAACGGGAGACTCGGAATCGGGAAAATTCCACCAAGAAGTCCACTATAAAAGAAAATATGGGGGATAATATCCCATAAAATACAAACAAAAAACAGGCGATTAATCATCAGAAATCGACAGCCTGCTGAAGATTGGCAAACGTCGCCCGCCGTCCAGACTCGGAGACTCAGAGCCGCTGAGACTTCCAGAGGAGCTCAGCGAGCCGCTGGCGTAGCTCTCCCGGTCTGAGATGCTGTCAGGCGGGCTCGGGGGCGAGTCGAACACCGGCGACTCTGACAGACGGTGCATGGACTGCAGGTGGTTGAGACCGTACGGGGGAGATGGGGGGCCGCCGCCCATGTTCACCTGAATGTTTCCGCAGTAAGCACCGTTGGACTGGCTGGCGTAACCGTTGTGCGCGTGCACGGCCAGCGGCGCGAGCAGGGCTTTGAGGTCTTGCCCAGGGAAAGAAAAGGCACTGTTGCTCAGGCAGCGGCTCATGGGCGACAAAACGTCTTCGTAAAAGTGAGCGGTGGAGGAAGGGGGTGGAGGAGTGCGGGACGTGGGGCTTTCGAGCAGGGGAGAGTCGAGTCCGTGGTGGTGGCTTGAGAAACCCGAGAAACTGAGGCTGTGGTGGAGTTTGGGTCTGTCCCTGAAGGCTCCCGCCGCCTGCGGTTGCTGCTGCTGCCCGTAGACGCACACGGGCTCCCCCCGAGCGGCCTTGGTGGGCTCTCCCTGCATGTTGTTGGCGTTGCTTGGCGCTGGTCGTCTTTCGTCGGCGTTGTGGATGAAGTGGCAGCGCGGACCGTACGGACAGAAGCCGATGGTGTGGAAAGTGCGACAGGGCTCGGTCTTGTACTTCGGGTGGCGAGACAAGCTCCTCAGCTCGTGGTAGCCGTGGGCAAACTGGCACTTCTCGCCGTATTTACACGCGCCGTTCTCCTCGAAGGGCCTGCACAGCTCGGTCTTGTAGCGGGTGGAGTTGATCTGCGAGCCCGGCTTCTGCTGCAGAGCTTGCAGCTGCTGCTGGCCGCTCTCGCTGTAGGCGCGGTCGCGGAACTTGTTCTCCTTGTTCATGATGGCTGTGCTGGTGCTTTCCTTCATGCTGTTGTAGGAGCTGACGGGGTACTTGTTGCCGTTCGCCATGGACTCCATGTTGCTGGTGGAGTTCCTACGGAAAAATCCTGACGCGTAGGAGTTGCAGTTGTTGGTGCTGCTAGAAGTCGTTACAGGAGCCCCGACTGCTTTCTTATCCAGCATGCTGTTGATGTGAAAGGCGTTCATGTTGAGGCTCTTCTCCTGCTGTGGGGGAAAGAATTAAAAGCATGACCTGGTTATACTTTTGCAAGCAAGTTTGAAAAGTTCTGTGCATCTCAAAACTTCTCGAAATGTCTATGCACGCTCTGACTCGAGATCAGATGCATGTGCTAAAGCGTTTACCTTGTACAGCATGTCGATGTCGTAGAAAGCGGACAGGATGGCTGCAGACATTTCTGTTTCAGAAGGAGACAGTCGCAGATGATCTCTCATTTGAGGACCGACCTGGATCACTTTTGAAGCAACGGGTTTAAGTTTGCCACGACCTGGTTTTTGAACAAGAGATGCGAAATAAAAAAAGGCAAGTCTCAGCTGTGGTCTGAAACTTGTGTTGGTTTGTGTCGTGAGTTTTCTCCCACCGTGCAATGCCGAGACAGAACAGTAAAGTGTCTGCTTTGCTTTCCCCGCACATATAAGCTTCAGGACAGTGCGAAAATAGGAGGGGCTCTCAAAGTTACTGAAAAAGTTGCCTCAAAGTTACGCCCTTCTTTTCAAGTGTTGCCGGGCCTCTCAAGCTGATTGGTCGCTTCATACACACACACACACACACACACACACACACACACAGGTCACTTGTATAAAAACATAGCTCATGTTACAGGATTTGACTTTTTTTTAGTTTGTTTTTAAATCAATTTCGTTTTTATTGCATTAGAAACATATTACAAAAATAATTGTAAAACAGTATAGTATACTATTAAGTATGGCGTGGGATCATCAGTGTTGGATGTAATGCATTACTAAGTAATTAATTACTGTAATTACTTTTTCTTAAAAAGGTAAAGTGATTACTCTAAGTAATTTAATTACAATTACTTCTGATGTAATTGCGTTAAATACTGTATAGACTATAGAGCAATTATATATAAACCAATACTGGATTTAAAGTCTAATGTTAAAATATATGTTTTCTAATTTAACGCTGCCCCCTTAAATTATCTGGCTAGTTCATGAATAATTTATTTGATATGATTTATTTGAAAGAATTAATGTCTATCCTTGTATTTTCCATCTGGTCAAGGTTGATACGGATTTTACAATGTAATAAGTAATGCAATTAATCAGACAGAGTAATTAGTACATTAATGTAATTACACTATAGAAGATGTGATTATTAGTTAGTAATTCATGACTTTTTTAGAGTAACACCCAACACTGGGTAGGCTATAATATAAATACATAAATTTGCATATTAGTTTATATAGTTTATTTATTAAATGTATAATAATACATTATGTGTAACTGACATACAGTCATGATTGGCCACACCCCCCAAAAAAATCTTCAGAAAAACATATGACGTCCTATTTATGAAACACTGAAACATAAACAGTGACATATGATCTCAGAAATATTAACCACACAATTGTGGCCTACTACAGTGGACAAACTAATGACTTTGTTTCAGTGGGATTAATAATACATATATTGCAACACTATGTATATTGGTTACAACTGTGCACCGTGTTTGAGACTGGTCACTCTGATGAGGAAATGTTTAGTGCGATTGCATAATATAGCCAATAGCAAACTTTGAAGTTGTGCCAAATCAGATGCATGGAGGGAGAAACCAAGACGCTTTGCAAAGCTTATTTGACTTGAGCATGTAAGAAAGCTCTACTGCTTATACATTTTGTACTATTATTAAAATAGTTAATTCATGCATTGTAGAGCTGAAATGTATTAACCTATTTTTTAATATCCATATTTTTTTATTTGTAGCCTTAACCGAGAACTCAAAATGCATATACAAGACACCAGTCAGTTTCAAAAGTAGCCAAAGCGATACAGTACTGCCCCCTAATGTTCTCAGCGCTTATGGTCGAAAAGAAAGGATCAGACGACACCTAGTGGCATAACTATAACACGTGTAAATTAACTTCAACAGTACCTTGTGTGTTTTTCCTGTCGTTCTCCATAGATATCTCAAGCGGCCCTCTTGCGTTACAAAAAATTACTGAGTCGACTTCAAGTTTTTCGTAAAGTAAATATGTGCTTTAATAGAAAAACAAACCCTAAACCCGGAGAACACTAATATATATATATAATTTTACGCAATCTTTCTCTCTCTCTCTCTCTCTGTGTGTGTGTGTGTGTGTGTGTGTGTGTGTGTGTGTGACAGGAATGGGCTGCTGACATTCCCAAAACATGAAGTCATTTTACATTACACGGGGAACATTGCACTACAACCCCTGAAGGCAGCACAGCTGTCTGTTCCGGAAACAAGATTGTTGTGATTGCGTAGTGTATGCAGGAGGAGCGTTATACTACAGAGTTCAAATGCGCATTAAAAGCTCAAATAGCGCAAGTACACAACGTGTGAAAATGGATACAGTCGAGGAAAATAATAATAGTGTCAGATTTTCAGTGTTGCCTATGGTTAAATGCTGTTTGAAAGAGAACTAACAGTGTCGTTCACTATTTCTTGTGAGGAAAGCGAGGATGAATGGCTCGACAGATTACAGTTGGGATAACACTTCTCAACTTCATGAAAGACAATGGCTGGTGTCTCTCTCTCTCTCTCTCTCTCAAGATTCAAGATTCAAATAGCTTTATTGGCATGGTAAAAGAAATCTTTACATTGCCAAAGCATTCATAACACTATACAATATAAATAAGTAATAATTATAAAATAAAAATAAATAAATAAATAAATAATAAAGTATTTTTTTTTTTTTCATGGAAATAAACATTGCAATAAAAATGTTTAATTTTCTAATAGTGTCTCATAGTGTCTATGGTTGGTAGCTGTCCTGCAGGAGGCTCTTTCTTCGTGACAGGACCTCACGTACCTGGCAGCCAGGCTTGAGCTCGCTGGGCTTTCTCCTAGCAGGAGTGGGAGTTTGTCCATATTTGATTTTTGGTGGAAGTCTTTCTGGTAGGTTGTAAAAAGGGGATAGAAAGTGTCCCTAATGTTTGTATAATTGGGGCAGGATGTCAAAAAGTGTAGTTCTGTTTCCACTTGGTTCTCGGTGCAGTGAGGACACAGTCGCTCTTCCTTCGGCAGCCAGGTCTGTCTGTGTCTGCCTGTCTCTATGCTCAGTGTGTGTTCACTGAGTCTGTACATCTCTCTCTCTCTCTCTCTCTCTCTCTCTCTCTCTCTCACACACACACACACACAACTTAAATTCGGTCATCCCATAGACTTCTATTGTTTTTTTGTATGAAAAGCTGATTATAAACACAACAGACTTTTCTTTTTTAAATGATTAAAATATTATTACTTATTTTTAACTATCATTGTATGTTTATTTAATTTTTAAATAGTATATATTAGGGCTGTGGATAATTTTTAACTAAAAAAAAAAATCACAGTTTTCTGTAATTGCGATTTAATCATGGTACATTAAAACAGACATTAAAATATAATCATAAATATTTTTACTTTATTCTTCTGTCTCAAAAAACTTGCACAAAATTGGTTAGTCATAATTTATTTTAATTATTTAAATATGTAGATGTTACAATGTTCAGGTTTTTTTTTAGTTAATTAGACATTTTCACTGGTATAAATCTTTGATACAAATATATGTATTATACATAAAAATTTAATAAAAAAATCTGTGGACATGCTGTTATTAAAAGTTGGGCAAATTCTTCTGCCATTTTCCAGTAGATTTTTTTTAATTGTATTTATTTTTCATTAAATGGATAGATTCAAGCTTTATTGGAAAGACTTATTGACAATAGATTATTACACACTTCACATACAGATATAAAACAAATTAAATGCTGAAGAATTCTGAAACGCTGGGTTTCTCTCACATGGTTTTGTTTTTGAAATTGGTTCAGATGACAGTATGTGAGCGTTTTAAGGTGAAGAGAAGAGATACAGTGAGGCAGCTTGCACTCGGGCCAGGGGCGCCGTTTCATGGCTGACCCTGCGTTCTGACCTAGTTGGGATATGCGAAAACAACTGCATTTCATTGGCTCTGTACCTGTACTATGCAAAATGACAATAAAGTTGAATCTTAATCTCTCCATTCTCCGTACAGTAAATCCGCTCTAGTGTTTATTATGCCCAGGACATGAGTTGTGTGTGATGAATAAGCATGTACTGCTCCACACAATCAGTTTTGGTGCTAGGATGTAAAGTAGATTAGAACTTGTACCTCCTGAAAATTGATATGTGCCACTTTTAAACACATGAAGTGCAGAAAAACATTAGTGAAGCTTTAAGGAAAAAAACAAAACAGATACTGCATTAATAATAATGCCTATTTTTTTAACACACTACACAGTCAACTATTTAGTAAAGAAATTAATAAGTTACATTTCCAAGCCCTTTTTCAAAGTAATATATAATGAGCGCTGCTACATTGGAGTTTACCCCGGTGGACGAGAGGATTGCCTCCCTACGCCTACAGGTTGTTGGGGGGGCTCTGACTGTTGTATGTGCATATGAACAGCAGTTCAGAGTATTCTGCCTTCTTGGAGACCCTGAATAGGGTCCCAGTAGGAGACTCCATAGTGGGTGATTTCAACGCGGACGTGGGAAATGACAGGGACACCTGGAATGGCGTGATTGGGAGGAACGGCCTCCCTGATCTGAACCCGAGTGGATGTTTGTTACTGGACTTCTGTGCTAGTCATGGATTATCTATAACAAACACCATGTTCAAACATAAGGATGCTCATAAGTTTACGTGGTAACAGAGCACCTTTGGCCGAAGGACGATGATCGATTTTGTAATCGTGTCGTCGGATCTGAGGCCACATGCTTTGGACACTCGGGTGAAGAGAGGGGCAGAGCTGTCAACCGATCACCATCTGGTGGTGAGTTGGGTCAGGGGGTGGGGAAAGACTCTGGACAGACCTAGGAAGCCCAAGCGAGATCTTCAACTCACACCTCCGGCAGAGCTTTTCAGGCATCCCTGCGGAGGTTTGGAACATTGAACCTGAGTGGGCAATGGTCAAAGCTTCCATTGCCGAAGCCGCAGTGGAGAGCTGCAGCCTCAAGGTTTTAGGTGTTGCAAGGGGTAGTAACCCTCGAACACCGTGGTGGACACTGGTGGTCAGGGAAGCCGTACAACTGAAGAAAGAGGCCTTCTGGGATTTGTTGTCCCGAAGGTCTCCGGAGGCAGTTGCAAGGCACCGACAGGCCCGAAGGGCTGCGGCCTCAGCCGTGAGGGAGACAAAGCAGTGGGTGTGGGAAAAGTTCGGAGAAGCCATGGAGAAGGACTTTCGGTTCACACCAAAGTGCTTCTGAAAAACCGTCCGCCACCTTAGGAGGGGGAAACGGGGAACCATCCAAGCTGTATACAGCAAAGATGGGACGCTGTCAACCTCAACCGAGGAGGTTATTGGGGGGTGGAAGGAACACTTTGAAGAACTCCTAAATCCCAACACACACTCTATGCTAGAGGCAGAGCCAGAGGCTGATGGGGGATCAGATTCTATTTCCCTGGGGGAGGTCACTGAGGTAGTCAAACAACTCCACAGTGGCAAAGCCCCGTGTATTGATGAGATCCGACCAGAAATGCCGATGACGTCATGGATGACACGCCTCTTCAACATTGCGTGGAAGTCTGGGACAGTGCCTAAGGAATGGCAGAACGGGGTGGTGGTTCCCCTATTCAAAAAGGGGGACCAGAGAGTGTGTGCCAACTACAGGGGTATCACACTTCTCAGCCTCCATGGTAAAGTTTACTCCAAGGTGCTGGAGAGGAGGGTTCGGCCGATTGTCGAACCTCGGATTGAAGAGGAACAATGCGGTTTCCGTCCTGGCCGTGGAACGACGGACCAGATCTTTACTCTCGCAAGGATCCTGGAGGGCCCATCCGGTCTACATGTGTTTTGTGGATCTGGAGATGGCGTATGACCGGGTCCCTCGAGAGAGACTGTGGGAGGGGACAATGGAGCGGGAGGTATGCTGGAGAATCGGGGCAGCGGGGGCGGTATTGCACTTGTTCTATCGCACCGTTGTCACGAAAAGAGAGCTGAGCCGGAAGGCAAAGCTCTCGATCTACCGGTCAATTTTTGTTCCTACCCTCACCTATGGTCATAAAGGCTGGGTCATGACCGAAAGAACTAGGTCGCGAGTACAAGTGGCCGAAATAGGCTTCCTCAGAAGGGTGGCGGGCTTCTCCCTTAGAGATAGGGTGAGGAGCTCGGAGTAGAGCAAGCAGCTCCTTTGCCTCGAAAGGAGTCAGTTGAGGTGGTTTAGGCATCTGGTAGGGATGCCCCCTGGGCGCCTCCCTAGGGAGGTGTTTCAGGCACGTCCAGCTGGGAGGAGGTCTCGGGGAAGACCCAGGACTAGGTGGAGAGATTACTTCTCCACACTAGCCTGGGAATGCCTCGGGGTCCCCCAGTCAGAGCTGGTTAATGTGGCTCAGGATAGGGAAGTTTGGGGCCCCCTGCTGGAGCTGCTGCCCCCGTGACCCGACTTCGGATAAGTGGGTGAAGATGGATGGATGGATAGTTTGGCCCTCAATCTTAAACAGCCAATAATCCCCCATATACTATGTCTTACTGAAATATAGCTATATATACCGATCAGCCACAACATTAAAACCACCTGTCTAATATTGTGTTGTTAGTATCGTACCGCCAAAACAGAGCCAACCCGCATCTAAGAATAGCATTCTGAGATCATATTCGTCTCACCACAATTGTACAGAGTGGTTATCTGAGTTACCTTAGACTTTGTCAGTTCTAACCAGTCTGGCCATTCTCTATTAACCTCTCATCAACAAAGCATTTCTATCTGCAGAACTGCTGCTCACTGAATGTTTTTTGTTTTTGGGAATGTTTTTTGTTTTGAGTAAATTGTAGAGACTGTTGTGTTTGAAAATCCTGGGAGATCAGCAGTTACATAAATACTCAAACCAGTCTGTCTGGCATTCAAACAAAAAACAACAAAACTAAAACAAAACTGTGTTATATTTTAGCATCTTCAAAGTAGTCAACCTTTACCTAGAATTTGCAGATGTGTACTCTTGACATTTTCTCAACCAACTTCTTGAGGGTTTAGATTCGTTTTCGGTCAGATTTGTAAACTTCTAGTTACAAATGTATCCCAAAAGAATAAATACTTGTAAACCCACAAACATACACACAATTGAAGTAAGCAAATAGTCAAACGATTGTAATAAAACCACTTTATTTAATTTAAAAAAGTTTGCCGTCAGTGTCATGCAGGTGCACACTTCTCTTAAACAAGAACACCAATGTGAGATTAAAATAGGTTCATAATATACTACTAATAGCTGTATCTTACAAATTAATCTGAGAAGTGTCAGCTTGTCTCAGTGTTTTTTGAACATTCTGAGCAAGAGAGGTTCTCTCTTGTAGCAACACTATCTTGGCATACTCAATGGTGGCTGAAAACTGGGGCAGTGTAGGGAGGGTTTTCATTGCTTGTTGAACAGCCAGGGCATTGTGGTTTGCAATGGCTGCTAATCTATCCAGCTCTGCAGGGCTCACGCCAGGGGAGAGTGGCACACTTAAGAGGGCAGAAAGGTGTCCATGCAACATCCGTGCCCATACCATAGGCTCTGCCCACAGGTTTAGATCTCCCTTCTCAAAAAGGAACTCTTCATCCTGGTTAAAGAGGACAATTAGAAAAAAAGACCCACATTAACAATATTTTTTTTACATTTTCTAATGAAAATGTGAGTTGTGTGTGCCAGTGGTGTTTGCTAGGTAATTGTTATGCAGTTTCTAAGACATTCATGGTGTTTATATGTGGTTGCTAGGATGCGCAAAGTGGTTTCTAAATGGACAGGGTGTTACTAAGTGGATGATTACTTGTAAAAGTCATAAAAGGGCTAAACGCTGATATTCTGGCCTATAGATATGGCAGGGGCTCCTCCGTCAATGTAGGTCTTTGGGATTTTTTTTTTTTCATGTTTTTTTCCATCCACTAGTTTGATTGCTTAGATCCAAGACAGGTCAGTCAAAGTTACCCATGCAAAATGAAAAACGTGACATACATATTACATCAGAGGCTGTGGTAATTTAATTCTCTGTCTTTCAGCAAATTTTAAAAACACTGATTAACTCAAATGCTATCCATCACTTGGACAGTCAGGGTTTTTTGGCGGCCACCAACGCGAAATTTTGGGTTGCTGAAGCAAATTTATTGATATTTATCTTGAATTCAATGCTTTATAAGTGCCAAATATGTTTCTCATCTGAAACGCATGAGTAAAGCCTGGTTTCACGTGAGTGAACATGAGAGAGATCAAAGCGAGTGGGTATTTAAGGAGAGAGACGAGATATTCCAAGTGGATTCCAATGGAATAATTTATGGGATATTGTTAATTGTTCAGGTGACAAGATTGCAATACTGTTGGCTGTTGTGATTGTAATAAATTGTGATATTTAGTTTTAGTCTGTTGTGTTCTTCACATTGCGATTGCAGAATAAACAGAGAAAGGCTTAAATGCACAACGCAGCACTTAAACAACAGATGACTTTAGCGTAACCTCGTCGCACAATTAATTACTTACGTAATTGTATCCCAATAATGAACAGGCATTTGCATTCATACCTTTTTTGAATGTGGTCAGAATCCATCCCTGATCGTCTCCGCATGTGTTTTCAGTGATCTGATCACAATGCGTGCATTTACGGTACACTGTCATTAAATGTGGTCAAGTCCTATCCAATTGCAATCTGAACACCGGAAACACATGTCAATGCAAGGTGTAAATTGAGCCCGTCAATTAATTGCGGAAAGATTCACTCCTATGGTATTTGGTAAGTAAAATAATTTATATTTCAGATGGACAAGATAATAAAGTAGCTCTTAACGTGGCATCTGTCCACTGTCGACATCACAAAGGTTGCTTTCAGTTGTGACAGTGTCATTATGTTGGAAGCCGTTTGCGTTTGACACGATGCACTGCGCTGCTCATGTCCGGTGTAGACAGATTGTTAGTCTATTGGATTTTAGTTTTTTTCGTTGGTTTTCGTTGATAGCTTGGAAAAGTAACAACATTCCACTTAATACAGCACACAATTTAAGGTTTCATTTGGTTTTAGGATTTGAACAAAGAATGAGCAATAATAATAGTAATGTTGCCTTATCAAACACCACAAATTATTATGCCTACAGACATAAAAAAGGGCAAAAGGTTTACTTACCAGTTCAGGTGACTCCTCAGAACTTGTTTCCAACTGTTCATCTCCCAGGAGCCATTCTATCAAGTTTACAATGCCAGCAGACACCTGGTCCCACATCTGGAACAGCTGGCACAGAACACCCACCCCCATCTCCAGGGCAACAGGAGGAGAGACTGCACCCAAAGCAACACCTAGAAATGTGGCACAACTTCAATAGGTGGATTTGTTACACTGGCCCATAGAACTCAAAACATAAAATTTTTTGATAAATAATCTCGACTTGGAACACATAAATGGAAAATTTTAATATAGCAATTCAATGAGCGATTTCAATCTTATTCTGTTTTCTTTAGTCTCCAAGGCATTACTGGGTTCATTTAGGGAGGTTGTGCATTCGCTTAACACAATCTGCTCCCAATCTGAGATTTGCCAGAGTGTTGGATGTAAAGCAACAGCCTAAGATTGATGGTTTGCTCTCTTTTTGTTCTCTAAACTGTGTTTCCATCTTTGCCTGGGATGGAACCCATTTGAGAGAAACAAAACTATAACTCATGAACAAAACATGCGCATTCGAAACCACAAGGCAACATATGCATGCACACAGGCATTCACACAGTTTCAAGGTAGGCCAGAGCCTTTAACACAATGATCGAATAAGTTCAATTTCAGAATAGAGGCGCAAGACACAAGATAAGGGTAGTGAGAAAAGATGTGCATAAGTGCTACAGAAGCAACAAAACAAACACTCATCCAAGATGGCCATCAAAACTCCCTTTGGCTTTAACAACACCAGTTGTTCATGCATCAAAGCAGTCAATGTGAAAACGTGAGAAAGCTGAAGTAGAAGTTTGTTTTGAACTCTGGCTTTCCTCCATTGTGCTTCCTCCCCATTCAGAGGTTGACATGCAAATTACTACAGCAACTACAAAAGTTACCAAGATGTGCTAGTCAAAACTAAACTTGGGGAAAGAGAGTAAAGCAACACCTTAAAGGCCTCTGATCTACCCCTTCCCCCAAAAGAAACTCCTGGAAAAGCATTGCTGCACAAGAACTAATGGATCGGCTTTTCACGGCAACATAAGTGGAGGGCCACCGGCTGATGTTACAAGGTAGAAAGGTGTTGACTGTGTAGACTCAGAGTGTGACATGTTCCTTTCTCTAGTTGATGTTTTGGGTCATCCCATCTCTTGCTTTGCAGGGCTCTGTTGTCAGAGGAGTTATTCATCTCCCATGGGACGAAAAAGTGTCAGGCTTAGGTGCTGGATGCAGTTCAGAGTTAACCAAATACCCAGCACCCAGAACTAAAGACATAATAGGGAACTCAAGCTCCTTTCCATTTTGTCCCTTTTCAGTGGTTTCACACTTCAATCACAAGATTTACCAAGATGTTCTGTTTTTATCTGCAAGAGTGCGAGTGCTTCAAAGGTGCTGGTGTTTTTGCACTCAGGAGCAGCATTAGTTTGAGAACATTTATTTGTGAGTTTTATTTTGAATTGCACTGGAAAATATGATGAGGTTAATGCTTTTGGTTCTAGGAGCAGCTTTGATATGATTATATGCAGATGATGAGTGAGCTTTAATACATGCGGTATTTATGGTAAATACATGATGTCTTGCCATTTTAAAGTTAGAAAACACATATACATTCATGTATGTATTTGGCACACACTTTTGTACAGAGTGTCTTAAGGGGCAAACAGGATGTGTAATTGCATTTAAAAAACAGTGAAACAGAACACAATGAAATGGAACAGAATGCTTGGGATCTCGAGGCGTTTATTTCAAAGTTTCTAAAACACGGCGCTCATGGCTTGAGACCGATGTTCCACCATCGGACCTAGCGGTCTGAACATACACAGACAATAACGGTTCCACTTGCATTTCCACTTGAGAATGGTTTGGTATGATTACAAACCGTTCCTGGCTCTGATTGTTCAGCATGTTATCTAAGCATTTTCGACCCTGTAGAGATATCGCGAATCACACTTGGTCACCTGCTCGTTCAGTCCATTCTATTCCTGAGTTTGCAGCAACACAATGGAAAATAAAACATTAACTGAGGTAACTAGCCTTGATTGGTACGGGACAGCACGGTTCCGCAACCACAACCTTTTGGCCTAGTGGTGGAAAGGCGGCTAGTGAGATGCAATGCATCAGTCTTGCGCACATTTACAAAGATCAACAATTAAAAAATTGCACGGATAGGTGCAAGAATGTGTCCTGTGTGAAATGCCCCTTAGCATTCAAGTTTCACATTATTAGTATGTTTGTTTCCTGAGAATCAAACCCATGACCTTGGGGTTGCTAGACTACCAGTTGACTTTCAGGAAAACAAAACACATCTATAAAAATTCTGAATGTGTTTCATAAACTGACTTGACTGTTTAAGTAAAGATGCATCTTGATCTTGGCTCTAGACTTAACAGCAGAAATGTTTGTGAGGTGTTTCAAGGAGATTTTCCTGCACAATTGTGCTGAGAATCCAGAGAAAAAGGAGGGCATTTCATTCCCATAATTGATCTGTGGGAGTCGTGGGACTGGAACTAATTAAAAAAATTTGTGAATAACAAGAGCAAGAGGGCTTTAGTGTGTGGCAAACCTGGGATGCGAGTAAGCGCAGCTGGGAGAGTGTCGGGTGTCGATGCGAGGGGGGGGGGGAGCTGGAGGCTGAGCAGGAAAATGGGTAGGGTGAACGAGAGGGGCGCTGAGATCAGAGGAGATGCATAATAATGACCTCTTTAAATCCTTTTCTTTAAGTTCTATCATACTCATAATGCTACTGGACAGTTAGCGGTCCTCATAATAGATTTTAAATAGTTTTAAACTACTGAATAATGTGCCATCAGTGCTTGCCCACTTTTTCAGATGTCTTGCTTCTGGAAGTATTTTTTTCCCTTCATTATTTTCCATAGTGATTTCAAAATAGTCTTTATACAAGAGTTCAAAGCCATGAACCAAAGTAACAAGCTCTGAGGTGAATCACAACATTACAAACTTTGATTTGATGCAAAAAAGTATTAGCAAATCAGAAAAAAAGACAAACTACAATCCCATTAAATTATGTAATTGTGCAAATGATGTAACTGATGTAACTGATGGTTGTTGATAATAAATATAAAATCTCTCTTGCTCTCTCTCTCATATATATATATATATAATCTGATTGGATGAGAGACGTTTCATGAGTACTGATGAGCGCACATACACACACCCATCCAATAACTTGTTCGAAACAGCACAAGACTTCACACGAGCAAGAGTGCGATATGGCCCTAAATCAGCACTGCTGTGATTAACTGCGGCCTCGTGCCTGCGGCCAAATTACAGCAGTGCTGATGTAGGGCCATATCGCACTCTTGCTCATGTGAAGGCTGTGGATAAAATTGCAGTGTGCAAACATTTATTTTTTTTTTTTAGAAAGTTACTGTTACTTTAAGAGAGTTTCTTTTTTCTGATCAAGCCCAGCTGGTCTCAATCCCTAATTATGTGTCTATTAAAGGTATGTGTTTTTGTTTTGGTGCACTGAAGAAAGCTATAGGCTGAAACCTTTACTTGCAAGGCTGTTTTTTAACTCACTACACACTGCACTTTTTTCCACTTTGCAATAATAAAAAAAAAGCATTTTTCAAGACCTTTTATCAGTTTGAAAGTAATACAGTGTGCAGGAATTCCACTATTAAATACAATAAAAAAAAAAAAGAATTTGAAATAACAAGGACTAATTACTTTTTCCATCAATCATCCACAGAGCTCAGTGTAGGTCTTTCATTACAGGTTTATAAGTTATTGTTAATAATCAATTCCCCTATGAAGAAAGGCATTTTTACTTACCAAACCAAACTGTTGTGCTCATGCGCTTGCAGATCAAGAGGCTTTTAAGATCATGAGACACATCAATTCAGTTCTGGCCACAATTTTGACTAGTAGTGTATTCTCACTTACAGGCTGATCAAGTTTTATATTGCTGACACAGAGCTTTGTATGTCAGTAAAAATGTGTCTTTGTGCATGCGGGAATGACCACATGTGCATCCGTGCACACACTGTCACAAACATACGTGCGTACTTGGACACACACCCATAACAAGGTGCAAGAAGTCTGAGGGCAGGAAGTGCTGCTGTGGGCGAGAGTGGTGCCAAGGTGCGAACACACACACACACTTTATAGCTCTAACTTCCTTTAGAGACCTATGGGAACCAAGGAACTAGAGTAGGCGCATACCCAAACACAAACACACGTACACATGCAAGCATTCTCACACACATGTTTATATATTTATACATACTGTACCTAAAAAGGACATAAAATACTTCTATTGTTTTTATCTGAAGCCAATTATAAATCCTATAGATGTCCCCAAAGGGAAGTTGTAAATTTAGCTCACCTCTGGGGACAAATGTTTCCCTAAACAATAGCAAAGTGAACACACATGTTGATTTCACTATATTCAAGTAAGGACATCTTATTGACACAATGGTTTTACACATGATTTGTGATGATTTGCAATACCCAAAACACACCCAAATCTGTTAAATCATATAGTGATGACTGCTGATACTATCCCCAGAATTCACTTTTTTACATGTTTCACTAGATTTGAAGGGACATTTTAAAAAACTTGGCCCATACAAGTAGAGCCAAACCTGTACACACCCGCCGTTTTGGAGGAACATGAAACCTAAACAAATTTAATTTGATATCTTAAACCTACATTTCTCATCCTAATGTACTGCCATGATTATGACCTTGGGCATTGAGTAGGTCAGCAGTATCAGGTAAAGCACTGGAGACGGATCTCATCTGACACATTTATGCCAAAACTAAGACGTCTGCTAGAGTTCTTTAGAGTTCTTCACATCAGCCTAACCTGTCTAACATGAGTGTTACAGTATCACCCAGGTGTTTGCTGGTTAAAAGGCCTGGCAAACGGTCACATGACTCCAACATTGATGGGAAAGAGATTCTGAGGAGAATTCACCAAACAGTTGAGCCACTTTTTGCTCCACTTCATTGCAAAAACTTGAATTGCTTATTCACTAACCACCTCCAACCTAGTTTAACAAGGCGCTAAATGCACTGACACAGTGGTGTGCAGTAGTTAAATTAAGCCATTTTCATTATTTTAAGCACAAGTATGCATCCTTTCTATATAAATCAGAATGGAAATGTTTTTATCTCAGTGATTTGGACTGTGGCATGATAGTTGGTGCCAGGCGGTCAGGTTTGAGTAATTCTGTAACTGCTGATCTCCTGGCATTTTTGCACACAACAGTCTCTAGAATTTACAGTAACTCAGATAACCACTCTGTACAATTGTAGTGAGCAGAATAGCATCTCAGAATGCACATGTCGAACCTTGAGGCGAATGGGCTACAACAGCAGAAGAACACATCAGGAACTTTATTGGGACCACAGCGTTCCTAATTAAGTGCTCAGTGTTTGTGTAGATCTGTGATGTAGTTGAGTGCCCTTTTGCTGTTTTAAAGAGGTAATTCAGGTGTCTGGATCACAGTAGTGGGTGCAAAACAACCTCTACAACCCAGCAGTCAGAACCAATTGTGGCATGCAATTTGAGTTCAGGGCAAATTTTTTTTGCCATTTGCAATGTGACTTGATTTACATAATTTGTTTAGCGAATAGTGTGCTAAATCAAAGCAGACAGCATGTGCAAATAAACCATGCTATCAGCAGACCGAATTCAATCTTAAAGTTCTTTTCCACCATCGTTCTGAACGGTTCTTGTTGCAGAATTGCCCTGTTCTTTACTGATCTAGGCTTGTTGACACGGTTACAGTTTCTTTTATCATTAGGGTGCTGCTAAATCAGGATTACAAAGGACTGACTGAGCAAGTGACCAATCATCATTTGCCACATCACTAAAGCCGTTCCACAAGATGATTCTCTGTCTTGAGCACGGTATACCAAACCATGCTCAAGAGGAAATACTGTTGGAACCCTTACTCACCGTGCTCAGAACCATTCGTCCTGATAGTGGACAAGGTTTTTAGTGAATTCCCCCTCTGTAACATATATGGTACCTCAAGATCCTTATAGCATTATTTCTTAGCAACATTTGCATGTTAATAGTAAACGTACAAGCTAAAGTAAGTTACACAAGGTCAATATGCATAAACTAGTACTGCCAAAACAAAATCTCTGCTGTAATGATTGAGCAACCTTGTGCTAAATTTGCAATGCGAATTTAATGGATGGATGATCCATGGATCAGTTCAGATCCATTCTTGCGGTCCATTACATGAATTACTAGAGGGCATCTACTGTTAAAGACATTATGCACACAAGATTGGAGTTAGACATTAGCCGATTCTGTATTTAATTGGTGAGAACATCCTCAAAATCAAACTAGGCCAGCCAAAACCAATACCAACTGGAGTAATGCAAGCAACAAATGTTAAACATTTAACATGGGGGGGGGGGGGGGGGAGGGGGGTGTCAATTACATTTAATAACAGTAATAATGCTGAATATTTAAATGTGCTAAGTTAATAAAGATTCTGTAGAGGAAAAAATTATCATTATTATGGCGATTCACATTATTATGGCAATAATACATCAAGGCAACAAAATTAATGGCGCTTGGGTTAGGCATTTCAACCAAACCTTCAACATAAGCACAGAACTTTGGCGTGTAACTCCTCCCACACCATTTGTACTACACCGGTTGTACTACAAACATGAATGATAACTTAAATATGGCTTGTTGCGGGGGTACTATTATTTTCCAAAGCAATCACACGTACAATTTTCACCTCACGGCTGATAAAACTAGAGAAAAATACTTTATTTACATTTAAGTTCCTTGCACTGTAGAATTACTTTGAAGGAGGGACCCAAGCCATATCTAGGCACCAAGGGGTTGGGCTTATTTGGCTAGTAAGCAGGGACCTAACAACCAAGAACACCACCATTGCAACGCATTGGCAACCACACGCAACAGGCTAACATTGTGGCACTGGCGGGTACATCCTTTCTTCATAAAATCTAGTAACACTTTTTAGGCTATTTATCTGTAACTGATGGGAGACCACACTGTTACCCAAAAAATCTTGTAAATACAGGAGAAAAGCTTTCAGCACTTCGGACAATTACATTTTAAATGTTTAAACATTCCCACGTTTCCCCTTGAGAATACAGTCCTGTTCCCTCTTAACGTTATTATCAGATGTTCCTCTCACCCCCTAAAAGCCTTGTCAAGTGATGCCATGGGTTCTGATTTCCAACCAAATTTGTATTGAATTAGCAGAGGAATAAAAGTGTTTAATTAAATTTGGTCTTCATGTACCGACAAAGACTTCACTGTGGCAGAGAGGAAAGAGAGAGGGCCAAGTACAAATCCAGAAATGTGATTAAAGTGGGAGATCAAGTTAGAGTTAGCTACTTTAGAGCAGGGGTATTCAATTAAAGTTCCAAGAGGTCCGGTCTCTGGATTTCCTTTCCAGCAAAGGTCCGGACAATAACTTACATGGTGTTAGTAGTCAGTATAGCTATGAATTGACATAAGGAATGCTCATTTTTTTAAATAGTAGGCTTAATTGTGAATTTCCAAGTTGGCAGTTATAGTACTTTGTAAAAGAAGAAACCCCCCCCCCCCCCCCCATCAAAGTCAAAACAGTCTCTTTAAAACTGGGCAAGGATTAGGACATTGGGGCTCCAGAGACAAAGACAAAGTTTTGGGGTTTGGGGGATCTTCTACCAAAAGATTCAAATATTTCAATGAGTTCATCAATCGAGAGCACTTTGTTATTAATATTAAAAGATAAAATCAACTGTTTATTTTGAAACTGAATGACAACAGTCCAGTAATTGTGTTTGAATATTTTTAGATACTCAAGGGGCACAGGAGGCCATGTTCGCAGCAGGTGAATGGGTATAAATAAAAGCGTGTTCTGTAAAAGAGAAAAGTATTCAAGGATACAGCTTGAAAGATCAGTGCTATCTGCACCCGAGCACTTGCGCTGTACATTGCTCCGTTGTTTTGTCATGCTGATCACTGGAAGTCTAGTGATGGAAGACGGTGAGATGGGGTAGCAATTGTCAAATTGCTTCATGGTTCGGATGGAACCAAGCCAAGGTCCGGACTGGACCGCGGTCTGCTAATTGGTGATCGCTGCTTTAGAGTATACATATTTTTTAACTGCTTCACCTTTTTAAGGGTCACGTTTCTGTCTGAAAACTGGAAATTGCTAGTTGACCAATAACATATCCAGGACTTATTGACAGTATATGCATAAGGAAACGTGCATATGTTAGGTACTGTGACCAGTCACCATTTACAGTAGTTTTTGACCATTTTTAAATTACAAAAATTGACATTTTTATTCACTTAAAGGTACAATAGAAGTTAAGAGAAGGAACAATGTTGATTACTACAAAACTTTATTTCTTGTCTTAAAAAAAAAAAAAAGAAGCAAAATCTGGGTTACAGTGAGACTCTTACAATGGAAGTGAATGGAGCTAATTTGTAAATGTTAAAATACTCACTGTTTCAAAAGTATAGCCACAAGATGTACAGAATATGCATTTTAACATGATTTTAGTGTGATAAATCGCTTCCTAACCTTTAATGTGTAAAGTTATATTCAATTTTAATACTTTGTTGACATGACAACACAACTCTGTAAACTCAAAAACCTTAAAATGACTGTTAAAATTAAGATGTAAACAACTTTACAGCTTAAATAATGCACGTTTTAACAGAAGAATTAATGTAAGTGCTTTTGTAAAATCATAAGCTTCACATTTCTGCCTTTAAACCTTCTAAAAATTGGCCCCATTCACTTCCAATGAAAGTGCCTCACTGTAACCTCGAATTTTGCTTTTTTTAAAGGAGGGACGAGTCTTTACACGTATATAAAAAAAAATCCAGACTCCATGTGCCGTGAATTAAAAAATGTATAGTAACAGTTTATGACAGCCATATGTTTTTTTTAAACACTGTGAATCTGTTGAATCTCTATTCTGCACTCAAACTTTCTCCTTTGCATGATGAATACGTCATCACGACGACACACACCCTTCACGGTATCGGCTCTGTTTTTGTTCACACAGGCACGTCCAGGGATTGATCCCGGTAATGTTACTAGGGTCTGATCATTTTCAGGCATTCCGGCACCGGCTTGCGTTCACACAGAAGCCTCTCCGGCATTGATCCCTCCAATATCCTGGGATCAGAGCCCAGTGTGAATGAGGTTTCAGTCTTTTTCTCCTCCCTGCTCTTGTTTTTCTTGCCCCTGTTAGGCAGGATATCAGTATGTGAGGGAATGTGGTATTGATGTGACTGATTTATGGGACAGAGGTGCTGCTCCTCTGTGTATCACTGACCCACACACCTTTATTTCAAAGGAGCAGGACTGCCGTTCCTCCGCCTCTCCTCCACACCTCTGCTCAGTCACTTAGTCAAGCAAGGTTATAAACAACACAGACCCATCCCTCCCAAACATCACCCCTTCCAGCAATCCCAATCTGATCTCTTTGAGCTCTTTTCAGTGTTGTTTTGGGTTTGATTCATGCAAGCCATGGCTTGTTAAAATCATTATCCCCAATACTTTAAAGAAATGTTCCGGGCTTAAAACATGTAATAGGAGTGATATAAATCTCACAAGTTTCATGCCAACACATATAATGCTTAAAAAATCTGGCCATAGACCTCAACTTGTATTGAACCCACAACATTCCTATAATATGTGTTTGTGTACCTTTGTTGTGTAAGTGGGCTGGGATATAGCAGGTGAAATCAGCAGCACTGTCCCTCACGTCCTGATCTTCATCCTGTAATAATATAAAGAGACTCCTCCATAATGCCACAGTGTGTGTGATACCTGAAACACAAAAACACACGGCCTGAAATCAAAATTGTTTTGGTCCATGTCTTTTAGCCAGCCTAATGCTAGTGTACTCAGTTGACACAATAACTTTTAGAAGATATAAGCATTTAAAATTTTCAGTCTCTCTCTTTTAGGAAAACAGACCACAAATATTGATGATTCATCTTGCATTCTGGGGCGTATCCAAATTTTTGTCCAATCGAATGCCCTCTAGAATAAAAAAGTCCCTTCCCTTAAAACCACCTGACTTTGACAACCAATACCAAGAGCATATTATGGTTTTGCAGGGCTGACATAAAACTCAGACTTAATTTCTTCTGCGCACACAAACAATATTTTTTTGATGTAAATCAATGGGGTCCAAAACTTTCAAAAAAGGACATGAACTGCATAAAGGTAATCCATATGACTTGAGTGGTGTAATCCATGTATCTGAAATG
This sequence comes from Moxostoma hubbsi, assembly GCA_032164185.1. Classification (NCBI taxonomy): domain Eukaryota; kingdom Metazoa; phylum Chordata; class Actinopteri; order Cypriniformes; family Catostomidae; genus Moxostoma; species Moxostoma hubbsi. Next base: position 32,152,874 of record JAVLUX010000034.1, on the reverse strand, counting down.
ATACCATTGCTTTGGGTGAGAATCAGACAAAATTTAAGTCCTTATTCCCAACAAATCATAACATCCAGCCCAATTGGAAGACTTTTGGAACACTAGAAACAATTGCAGGTTTCAAGACGGTGATTCAAAATAGACCTGTGACTGGTTTGTGTACAGAGCTCTGCGTATGTGTCAAACACAGTATGAACAGACTTCTCTCATGAATGTGCCAAGGAGACTGCAGATGTCAAGATTTATAGAGAATATGACCTTATTTCACTGTATGTTTCTCACCCAAAATGATTGTATCACTCTTCAGAAGACATGGATTACTTTCATGCTGCCTTCAAGTGCTCTTTGGAGCTCGAAACATTTGGACCCCATTGAATGAATGAACGAACATGCATCATATATCCTTCAAAAAAACGTTGTTTGTGTCCCACAGAAGTAAAAGTCATGCGAGTTTAAGATTGTATGAGGGTAAGTAAACGACGAGAGAATTATCATTTTTGGGTGAACTATCCCTTTAAAGGCTATTGAGCCCTTTGATATATCCTATGCAAACTTGTTCCGGTTTTATTAGGAAGCAAAAGAAAGAAAAAATTGTCTTTATTTGACTTATTTTTAACCATAGTTGAACACTCACCCAGAGGCAGTGCTGGTGCTGTCAGTAAGGTGGGGATGGCCTTCACCAGCACCTCTGCTGACATCAGTTTGACCTCTACAGGTTGCTCCTCACCACAGCCCTGCATGACCAACGCCCCCCATTGACTTAAGCAGGCTACTCCATCCTCACTGATCTGCATGCACAAATAAGCACACGCATGCACACACTTAAATAAAATACACACAACTGAAGGGACATCAGCAATACATCCCTGCTATGGCCTTTATAAAAATTACTACTGTAAAAAAACATACAGTGATGGTGGTACCATAGTACAGTGATGTTAATGGATACTAATACCATGGTACCATGGCAATTATATTGTACTTTAAAGAATACCATTTGGGTAGTGTCCAAAAAACCTTAGTAGTATCATATTACATTGCCAAAGTATCGCGGTATTACCATGTTACTTCTTTGAAAGAGGTATACTTCTTCAAAGAAGACACGGATAGAGCAGCATACAAGCCAGCATACATGGGAACTCCTTCAATATGGTTTACAACGCATCACCATGCACCTCATGAAGTTAGTTGAGAAAGCTGTAATCTAGGATAAGGGTGGCTACTTTGAAGATTTTTAATTATAGGATGGTTAAAAACATTTTTAACCACTACATAATTACCATACTTCCATTTGTGTTATTTCATAGTTTTAATGACATTACTTCCGCTTCAGGGTTCTTTTGACCAGCAGCTTTCAGTGTTGGATATGGAGAGTGATGTGATTTTGATCATCTGTTTCATTTTATGCATGAATAATGCTAGTTTATAGCAATAAAAGTTATTATAAAGGGATATCTATGGTTTATAGTGAAGAAATGTACGTTCTTTTTGAACTGTTGACAAACCAGTTTAACTTGAATACACATCCACCATAAATACACACTCAACACACTTCTATAGCCTGAGAAATGTGGCATATAAAAATGGCAACTACCATCAGACATGCAATATGTGTCTTTACCACTCAAATTATTGGTTCACATACAGTAAATAATAATATAGGACGTCAATATCATAATATTCAATATTTAAACTTAATAACAGTCCATTTTGATTGAACAAGTCATTTATAGCATAAAAAAAAATGCAAAAAGACAATTTTAGAAGTATTCCATTATTTGTTTTTGCATTTCCTTTATCAAACACTATGTACTGCGGTGGTGAACGCTTGTCCCGTTACCTGCGGTCACTTCCTGACCTGTGGTGTTGTTCCATGGTGGTACAACTGCAATTGCACTTTGGAAATTAAAAAAAAAAGTTTGAGCGAACCCTTTGTGAAAAGTTTAAATCTAACAGCAGTTGAAGCAAATGGGTCTGAAAAAAGTAGATGCGATATTAAAGAAGGTGATCAAATCCTCGCCGGGTTCACACATCCTCCGTGAGCGAGGTGCGAGCGGCGCAATTTCATTTTGGTGCCCATAAGAACAGATGACACCATTTACACCGCAAGCGTGAGTCACGAGGTGATGCGTCCCAGAAGCAGCAGTGAGCAGACAGTTTCGGTGTTGAGCCTATTTTTGCTGTGAGCTCAGCAGATCTGGGTTCAGTACAACAGTAAAATAATCGGGAGAATATTGAAAAGACACAAAAGCAAAACAAAATGTTTCAAACCGAACCTAGAGTACACGACAATTTATATGTCTGCATGTAAGTAAACTCAATAAAATAACTTATTAGGAAATAATTAAACTTCTGGACCTTTTGCCATTCAGTGTATATAGGTGTACAGTATAGACACAACATTAACCAATCACAACCAAGTGTGCTGATAAAGATGAAGTGCATGTGACTACCCGCTGTTGTCCTTGAAGTAGCAATAACCTCAGCTTTTTATGACCTTATTAAAGGAAAAATTTGGCATATGACCGACCCATAGATAACTTCATTTCTGATCAGAGGCGCTGCTAATGTGAATGTCCAACACGACCGCCCCGCTCACGGAAGATGTATGAACCCGGCGTTAGTTTGTCATAATACACTTTTCCTAATGGAAATTTAAAATGAAATTTAAAGTAGTTAAACATTTACAATAATTGTTTGGAAACTGGGATGTTTCAGCCCCAGACACTAGTGTTTTAGGCCATTTTCAGCTTAATTCGAACAAAGCACCTATTGACAGCAGTTCTTTTCTGGGGTGCCAAAAGAACCCGGAAGTGCCAATTCCCAGAACATGTTTGTAAATAGTAATTTCGTCTAATTCCTAAATTGTGGGGAAAAAGTCACAATAAAGAATGAGTTGGTGTGTCCAAAATTTAGATTTGTAGCGAATGTCTTGATCACATTCAACAAGAAAAATCATCTTGCAATCAAAAAGTATCTTGCATCCCTCTTTCATTTAAATCACAATCTTGTTTCTTTTCTTCTTCCTTACCTGCAGCGTTGATTCAGCCAGGTACACCACCAGTTGGGACGTTAGAGAGAGAGCGGCACAGTAAAGCTCCACACTAGGAGACACACACACACACACACACACACACACACACACACACACACACACACACATACATCTTTGTCACTTTTGCATTGTCATACTGATGGAAAGAGTGGGTGCGAAATTGGTTTTGTTTCGAAAGTATAAAAATATATAAATTATGCTTTGAATGTTTGTTTTCTCAAATGAAAGCCAAACATGAGAAAATTATTTTTGTTTATTTGCCGTTTAACAAATGTAAAAATGAAGTAATTTTGCCCATTTCTTTTTAAACGGATATAGAAAAATTCAAAGCAAAATTTATATTTTGTTTTTCAATTTTGAAATCAAAATCAAATAAACACTGTAACAGCACAAGCCAACATAAGGGTTTATTGATATAAATAATCTTAAAACAACATAAAACATAAACAAACAGACACATGTGCAACACGGCCGCATGTGAATCTTCAGCTCCCCTTTATATATCTCTCCCACTGATTAGTTGACTCAGCGCCTACCATGCACCCTCACGGCCTGGCCACACCCTCCTCCTCATCACATACACAATGTACACAGACCGATTTGTAGGTCCTTTAAATGTAATGACATTCTAAACAAAACTAGCATAATAATGTAAAAACAAAACAGCAAGCTGACACACACTAAAACGAGGCTCAGACCAAGTGTAAAGGGGATGTTTCTAACTTGATCTCAAAAAAGGTGTAATTCAGCATGTGTTGTACAACAGAACACGGCTCCCAAAATACACTCAGCAAATGTGCCATTACACAACACTACATTTGTCCGACTGCATTACACATTACACAAACACAGCAAGTCTTACGGCACTGCTTAATCACAGGGCGACTGCCCCAGCTACAAAAGACATCGTATCATGTCACACCACACAAATAACAATACAACACCAAGTGTTTTTCCATACTTGACATAAGGGAGAGACTGAAAGCGTGAGTGTGGAGTCTTTGTAATGTAATACTGAAGCCTGTGTTCACAGCGCACTGGGATGTGAAGGTGTCTGTTATTCAGGGGCCCCTACAGGCAACAAGGAGCCAAAAACAACAGACTAACTGCACCTGCTGCCATAGTGCCCAGCCACATGAACACATATTAGAACTCGCACACAACCTCCAATCATATACATACCCACAAATTATAGGGAATTACCCTATATGAAAGCATACAAACACACACATCCACACTCAATTGAAAGCACAGGTAGCGGTGACCCTTTAATGTGTAAATCAATCTCCCTCTCGCTTTGCTGTAGGTATGAAAGGGAGATTGATGCATGCAGGGCAGCTGGAGACCACAGGTATGTGTGGTTTCTTTTGTTGTCAGAGTCCACATCTAGAGCCATTACGGTTTCTGCTAACAGCACTAGCCGCTCAACAGAGCGCCTCTCGCCTCCTAGAGGGATATCTACCGCCCAAAAACCACTACTTCAACAATAAGAAGTTTTGTTAAGGTCTACAGCTGCTGAGAAAATAACTGGGGGGTTTTTAGCATGTCAGTAGAATTTTTTAAGCTTAAAATTAAGTTAAATAGCTATTGTTGTTAACATTTTACTTTTTGTGCCTCTAGTAGAAGTATACGGAACTAAGAAAACGACAATCGTTTCACCTTTTAAGATTTACAGTCAATGCTGAGAATGTAAGGGAATCCAGTTTGAGGTGTTATATGAAGAATATAGACGTTACAGGAGAGCTGTGCTACTCGTGTGTTCAAAGAGTGTTCACCTGTGTTTAGAGGTCTCAGTCAGTGTGATGAGATGCTCAAGAACCTCCTGACAGCTCAGAGACTTTGTCCCATCTCTCCAGGGCAGGAGAGAGGACAGAGGGAGGGCAGCAAGAACCTGTAAAACCTATAAGAGACCAAGAAAAGAGAAGATACTGACTACGTTTGCATGGACACCAGAAAGCGGTTTATTGCGAGAAAGCAGAGTATCTTAACATTCAAAAATTGGCCCCGTTCACTTCCATTGTAAGAGTCTCACTGTAACCCAGATTTGTGCTTTTTCTTTCTCTCTCCCCAATATGAAATGCGCAATTCTTAATGTGCTCCAAGTCCTCGTGGTGGAGTAGTGACTCAATCCGGGTGGCGGAGGACGAATCTCAGCTGCCTCCGCGTCTGAGACCATCAATCCGTAAAGTCCTACCGCGGAGACGTAGCACGTGTGGAGGCTTCACGCTGTTCTCTGTGGAATCCATGCACAACTCACCATGCGCTCCACAGAGAGCGAGAACCACATTATAGCGACAACAAGGAGGTTATCCCATTTGACTCTACACTCCCTAGCAACCGGCCAATTTGGTTGCTTAAGAGACCTGGTTGGAGTCACTCAGTATGCCCTGGATTCAAACTTGTGGACTCCAGGGGTGGTAGTCAGCATCTTTACTCGCTGAGCTACACAGGCCCTGATTTTTTATTTTTTTTTTTAAAGAAAATGAGGAACGAGTCAAAATACAATTTTGTGATAATGAACATTATGCCACAAATGCTGTCGACTGAGCTTAACTTGTACCGAACCCAGAACATTCCTTTCATTTTGCATCGCGACCTGCAGCAGAATTGAGCTGCAATTGTAGGGTTTCCCTCTTGAGTAAAACTCAAGGATTCCCCCAATGCACAAGCGCATATACGCAAACATGTGGTACCATCGATATTTTATATTGGTGTATAGCATTTTTTTAGTTTATAGTGTAAAAAGCTTGGAATAAATGGTTTTCATAAAGGTCCACAAGACTGAGTCCACAAGTATGAGCCGTTAAATGAGCTTTATTGAGATTGACATTGTGCAGAAATGGTTGTTTAAAACGACAGTAGCAAGATAGCACCACAGCATAAAAATGGCAGTCAGCCTCAATAATTCACTGCAACTACAACACTATGAGAACAAGCAAAATGATTGACAGGTGAAGTGTCAATGTCTGTGGTCCTCAGACACATTTTTGTTTGCTGTTTACAGCTGTCACAGAGACCGGTGAGATATCTCAGGACACTTATTTCATTAATATGTTTAAGGGATTAGGAAAATGTTTTGCGTACCTTTCCATAAAAAAAGAAAGAAAATCGCTTACAGCACTTTTAAATTATGTAAACATGGTCACTGAGAATATAACGAGAAGGAGAGACATAATAAAGTGTTAAAATCTATTGATTCTCAACTGGTTGGTCGTGATCCAAAAATGGGTCACAGGTCTGTTCTTATAGGGTCATGGACAGCAGAGACAATGCAAATACAAATAATAAAATGCAACATACCATATAATCATTAGAGTAGCAAAATAAATAGGCTTATGAATTTTTAAAAAGGCAAGAGAAGACACATCCAATTTATTTTGTTGTTGACGTCAAAGGCTGAAGGCTTCAAACAAAACCCAACGTTATTTTGGCACAAGCTAGACAAATTAGTCAGATGCCAACATGGACAGGTTTGTATGCCATGCTCACATTCCCTCAAACCATGAACAAAACTACACAAGGTCAAAGAAAATAAGACCCTGAGTAAATTAAATGTTTTCACTTGCAACAAGGACAAATATGGATCAAGCTAATTACTGGCTGCTAAAAGCATGAAACCACTGGAATTCATTTCAAGACTCAATATTATGCCATTCATGGCAATAGTAATAGATTGCAATGTTTGAAAAAACTGTGTTAGCCATTATGGTACTGTGTTAGGTCGCAACATCATGTTAATTGTAAAATCTGGTTCCTGTAGCAAAATCAGTTAGAACCACAGGCCTGGGACATGTTTATCTGTCTTAATAGAGAATATTTTCAGTACTTTCATTTACCAGCCACACCTCTCAACTCATTTTCCTTTTATCCATATGACTGTTCCCATATTTCACCCCCTGTCTGTAAGGAACATTCCTCCCTCCCCATCCATCCATTCATCCCCCTGCACATAAAGCACATCTGGTTCAGCTCTGGCCCTCAGGCTTCCCCCCAAAACACTGGTCTCAGCAGAGCAAGGGAGTTAACGGAAGACTTGTTTTTCTTCTGCTCTGACCCCTGCTGTCTTTGCTTTCCTTTACTGTGACAGGCCAGGTAGCTCACAGGGGTTTGTTGACATTCTTCAGACATATTTGGTTGATAATTGTTTCTTAGAGTGCACAAGGATGTTATTAGAGCCTTATATAAGGTCATTTTATGGGTCTTTTTAACAGCTTTCTAATGCCTCTGCTCTTTATGATGCCTCAGGCTTTAAAATTACGGCACAGCCACATCGCTCACATGTACAAACAAATTCTCCCGAAGCACATGACGAAACAAGTGTGGATTTGGTCTTAAGACTTAAATGAGTATTTGCAGAATGGATTTAGACACTAGAGTTGCAGTTCATGGCATCTTTTCTTATTAAAGTAGCCGACTAAGCCCGCAGAGGAAATTAACCCAACTTTCCTAATTTCTTCCCAGAATGCTTTGGTGGAGCAGTCGACTTACCATGGAAACCAGGCCATATCGAAAGCCTGGAGCAGCTAGGAGCAGCTTAATAGCAGCACTTTAAACATTAACAGTTGGCCAATAAAACAGCTTTTAAGAACACACACACAAACACGGCAACAGACATAAATACATACACAGACACATAAAAACACACATCTCCAGACACAAACACGCACACTTCCAGCGAAGCCCATTCCCGTCAGTTTCAACATGGCTTAATGATTGGAACAGCAAAACAGGGGAAAAATTGATGGTTGGTTGAGTGTTTCTGAGGAATTGAAATCTAATCTCTTTTTCTAAACAGGAACTTGCCTTTTCACTTCACCGGGCCAAAGCTCTGAGTTGAAAGTACATGTGTGTATATTGAGTTTGTGAATGGAAATGAATTTTCATTTAGAGATTCGGCTGTCAGTAGCTCTTGTTTAGCTGGTTGTTATCATGGTGCAGTTGTTTATTCTGTAAATCAAATCAAAGGAAATCCCATATGAGGGCATGTTCCATTTAGACAGCTGGATTCTCTAGGATCACAGAGTTTGATGGGTGGATTACTCCTCTGTTCACCTCAGTTAGTAGACAAGGTTTTGGCTACTAATTGGAATCAATTTTGACATCCATGATGCTGACAATGAAGTGATTGGACAGAGCACCATTGCAACACTGAAAATGTAGTTCTCCAAATATTATCAATAACTTTCACTGCTTTTCTAGTATTTGTAAAGTTTTTGTAGTGCTTTGTAAACTTTTGGGAGTTTATGTGGTTTGCTTTTGTATTTTGTCTCATATTATTTTGTTTTCTAAAGTTTTACTAAGTTTTAGATGCTTTATAATTTTTTTGTGTTTTGTAAAGTTTCAAGGTTGGCAAAAAAGTTTGTGGTGTGTGGTCCAAAGTTTTGTAAAGTTTTTTGTGGTGCATTTTGTAAAGTTGTAGAGTTTATGTAGTGTGGTTATGTAAGCTTGTAGTGTATTTTTAAATAGGGCCGTCGATTTAATGCATTCATTTAGTGAAATTAATTATTTAAAAAACTTATGTCCTCTGACCCGTCCGTAAATTCCATAATAAAAGTGCGTATTTTCCTACCATTGGAGCAATTCAAGCTTGAAGTACATGTAACTTTGTGTTTTCACAAGCCTCATGAATGGGGGCAGTTAGCGCTCCTCAACAAACCTCATAAGCAGTGTAACAACAGAATGAGAGCTGGTCAAACATGAGCTCTACAGATTTCCACAGGACAGACATGTTCTTGAGATCTTTTTTATTTTAAAGGTTGAATTATTACGTATTAGGCTATTTATAATAATTATATTTATTTGCGTGCCTTTCTCAGTAAATATTGATACATGCGATTATTCTGATTAATTTGATTATTTACTGGCATGTCATGCAATTCATATAATTACAATTATTAATCGATTTACAGCCCTATTTTTAACTTTTGTACAGTTTGTTGAGTTTAGCAAAGTGTTTGTGGTGTTTTTGTAAATTTTTGCAAAGTTTTGTTATGTTTTGGTATTATGTTTTGTAAAGTTTTACTACATTTTGTAAGTTTGTGTAGTGAGTTGTTTAAAGGTTTTGTTAAGCAAAGTATTGTGAAGTTTTTGTGGTGTGGTTTGTAAATATTTTGTCAGGTTTTTGTGATGTGTTTTGTGAAGTTTATGTAGCGGGCTTTTGTAATGTTTTTGTAGCGTGTTTTATAAATATTCTGTAAGTATTGTAAGTAAAACTAGTGTGTTATTATATAAAGTTTGGTCAAGTTTCCATGGTGTTTTGTAAATTTTGGCCAAGTTCTGTAAAGTTGAGTTTTAAGTGAGTTTGAGTGAGTTTAGTAAGTTTTTGTAATGTTTTGTAAAGGGTTTGTTTTATGTAAAGAGAATAAGGTCGTAATATCCTAACTAATTCTTGAGCATATCTGAGACACTAAGTAAAAGGGCGATTTCCTCACCTTGGCTTGACACCCAGGGTATGTCTCATGCAGGGCCATGTGGGTTAGGCTGGACACACCAAGGTTAAAGAGCAAGAGGCCCTGACCCCCATGTTGAGACTCTTCCTGTGTCCTCTGAAGTCTCTTGAGGAGCTGCTCCAGTGCAAACAGTCGAACCTCATAGTGCTGGCACTGCAGCATACATGTCAGGAGATCTCTCTGTAACCCGTCAGAATCAGGACACTCCCACAGATGAGGCGATTCCACACAGATGCTGATGGCTATATGAGCCAGACTCAGCAGGTACTGTGTGACGCCAGGAACTGATACATTTATCTCACGGGGCCCTTCGGTAGCCACAAGTTCTGAGACCATCAGAATGTGCAGAGTTTCAACACGTAGTTTCTTCAGCTGAGAATCTAGAGCAGAAAAAACATTGAATATTACATTATACACATTACATGTGATGCTTTAAGGAAGAACTGCATTTAGAAAAGTTCTAAAATGAATGCAGAATTGATCTTTGACAGCATATAATAATGAACTTTGCACTGAGAGAATTACTTTGATTGTTGTATTTTAGTGAAAGTTGAGTACCATTTGGACTAACACTACTAAATATTGATTGAGGTTCTCCATGACATCACTATGTTGAGATAATAATAAAAAAAATCATTCTGAGAATTACAAGTGCTTTAGGGGCTCAAACACCCTTTTTTTCCTAAATGAATTATTAAAAACACAATATTCTTCTGAACTCCAAATGAAACCCACTCATCTATCCAAGGACTCCTAAGGACCCATTAAACACCCACACTGCAACCTAATCTGGTCCTGCACATGATTCAACAAAGAGTAGACCAGGAGGCGAGGCCATACTGCATTCCCCAAGAGACGAGGTTGGTTACCGTGACACTCGAGCATCAAAAGAGCTCTCATACACCTCACCGAGCACGCTCAGACTGACTTAACACAGCTACCGCAAACCACACTCTAATTTAGCTAAGTGTGAGAGAGGGTTCGAGGGATTGTGTGTGTGCTTGCATGTCTCTTTAGGGCATGGACATTGCTCAACACCGGTTTCAATAATGTTAATTGTTGGCATGTTCACACAGAGCCAGACTTTTTTTTTTTTATAAGAATGGGGGTGGTGGGAAAGCATGCGTTAAAATTAGGGTGGCGATTTTGAAAAAAAGTTTAAAGTAATGAGAACTACAGTAGAATATTTAATTGTATGTGGAAAATACAGACATTGGCAACAAAACATTAATCTAAGAAACGGCTGGCACGTTGTTTAAATAGTAATCAATATTAAGGATCTCTTCTACATAATTGTTTTTTCTGCTTTGCTCAACCACATGCACACAAACATCTGTAGACTCGGATATTCCTTGAAAACCTTTCGTAATGCACAAATCAAGGGGTCAAGGTTTGGCTGGTTAGCATGGCCTTGTTAACCCCTGCTAGAAGATCTAGTAACTACACTAGCTTGGCCCAAAAAGCAAGGAGGATATAGCTGCAGGCAGAGCTCCAAAAAGGAGCGGGAGCTCCAAACCGCCATTTAAGATATAGGGAGCCCCAAACCTAACCGAATTCTACCTAGCCGTAATCCTGTGTGGTAGTGACACCCCGATTTGGAGTTGGCTCAACCCCCTTTTGGAGCAACCCCACCATAATTTGGAGATTCCACCCCCATCTCTTGCAAAAAGCAGCTTTCTCCATTGACCATCAATATTGAAGAACTTGAGACTCTACACGTTCTTGTTGAGCATTTGGCCAATCAGCCCTGTCATGATGCATTGGCACTAGAGTAATTCCTCACATGACAATTAGGGCTCAGACGATTGGCTCAAAACATCTTTAGTTGGTTAAGGAACATCATTCATATCAAAGAAACATTATTCTAACCCGGTCTCTATTCCCAAATCTAAACCTAGCCATACCTAAAAACAGAGGGAAAATATAGAGTGATATAAAAAGCATACAAATCGCTGACCCCAGTCCTAAGCCTTACCCTAAACCTACCCTTTTCACTGTCCCCAACATCAAATTGGTCAATGAGAATGCTGTACCAGGACCAGCAAAAATGTGGATCCAGAGGCATGTTCTACTTGGCAAAATCAAGGACACCGCCATTGAGATGAATGGGAAGGCTAACAGCCCGCTCTTTCCAGGTATTATAGACCTCCTTGGTTCAATAAGCAAACTAAGAATGCTGCTTTTGCTCAGAGCGAGAGAAAGGTGAAACAAAAACAAAACTGGAGTGGGTCACAAGTGGAGTGATGCTCCATTCATCCCTTTAAACTCAAGCCAAGTTCTCATTACCACAAAACAACACACAGAGAAAAAAACCCATTTACAGAGGAAGGGAGATGAGAACTAGTCAGTCGTGAGACAGAACTTGGATAACAATGCTGATTTATTTCTCTTGCACCATCTCCTTCGGACACCGGGTTACACAAAGAGGGTGAAATACAATTCAATTTCCATGTTAGGAATACAAAATAGGGCCTGAAACTATTTTCATCAAAAGGTTAGTAAAATAAGATGCTTAACCCTCAGAACATGTTTATCAACAAGTAGAAACCTAAGTGGTTTTATATGAGATTTGCAACTTTTGCAAATATGATACCAACATAAGGAACTTTATTAGGAACACAAAGTTCCCAACGTAGTTTTCTGCTGTTGTACCCCATCCCCCTCAAGGTTCGATGTGTTGTGCATTCTGTGATGTTATTCTGTTCACTACAATTGTACAGAGTGGTTATCTGAGTTACTGTAGACTCTCTGTCAGCTCAAACCAGTCTGGCTATTCTCTGATGACCTCTCTCATCAACAAGGCATTTCTGTCTGCAGAACTGCAGGTTACTGGATGTTTTTGTTTTTTGGCACCATTCTGAGAATATTCTAAAGACTTTTGTATGTTACAATCCCAGGAGATCAGCAGTTACAGAAATACTCAGCCCATCTGACACCAGTAATCATGCCACAGTCAAAATCACTGAGATCACATTTTCCCCATACTTATGGTTGATGTGAACATTAGCTGAAGCTCCTGACCTGTATCTGAATGGTTTTATGCATTGCACTGCTGCCACACGATTGGCTGATTAGATAATCACATGGATAAGTTGGTGTTCAGGTGTTCCTGATAAAGTGCTCAGTGAGTGTGTATTATGTACATGTTGAATGCTAATTTGTTTTCTATCAGGGAAAATTCAATGGTAACAGGGTTGCATGCAAAATGTAGAACATAGTTAAATAGAAGACTGACATTTTGTGCATTTATAACTAGCTACTCAGAAGCTACTAGCTACTAACTAGATTTGTGCCTCAAATGCTTTTTAAAAGTCATGGGACAACGAAATTGCACTGAATTCATGAAAAGTGCAACAGAACACGGAGAAAGAGCATGTAAGAACAAACAAGGTGTGTTGTGGATAGAGAAAGAATGCTTCACTATCAAAACAGGCCTCCCTCTGGAGAGAGCAATGATTAATCTCAGAAATAAAAGCATTTCTCAGCAGGCCAGGCTGCAGCAGACAATGTGTGTGTGAGTTTGGAAACAGTAGTTCTGAAAAAGTGTTGGAATCTTTATAATACTTTGAAGAACCACAGTGAGACATCCAAAGAGAGTCACACACACACACCATCAATTCTGACTCACAGAGAAAACTGTGGTTTCATTAATGCCACGACCACCAAGTTTCAATGACCAAACTATGTGCTCTCATAAAAATAGCATTACAGTCACTGGCAATAGAAAATAAAACCAACAGCAGTAAAATCAAACATTAGCAGTTCTCCTTTGGGCTCTCCAAAAACATTTATTTTATTTTTTTTAAAAGATGAAAAAAAACTTCTTTTTTTTATCATTTTGAAACTTGACAGCCCCTGGTCACTGTATGCTTTTATTACATTGAAAAGAACAGCATGACCATTCTTCAAAATATTGCATTTTTAATACTGAAGAAAGATGTCATTATGACGCACTTACTGCTCAAATGTGCGATCTTTTTGTTTCCGAGTGTTTAGCTTGAGTTTATGGTGCAGGAAAACAGTGTGCTGTCTGAACTCACTACAGTAGTAAACACACACCGATACACCCATGTGCCAACACACATACACACTCCCACACATGGATTTCACATCATGCTCTCCCATCATTACCCAAACTGTGAAAAACAAAACCCAGACGGCTCAGGAACGTGCACAGCAGATGCGAGCATGAAAACGCTTTCCCACATTGTGTGACCCCACACTGCCAACCACCTACTGATGAATGTGTGTGTGTGTGTGTGTGCAAGAGCTATTCATGATTTACATATTACCCACTTAAAGACATAAATATGGGGGGTATAATGTAAAAAAAAAAAGGTTTTGCACAATAAACAACCTGGTCTTATAGATTTCGGTAACTATACCTACATTTTTGCAGGCTATCTACAGGTATCAGCACTTCCATTTTAATACTTTTTAATAAATTAAAAAAAGATGAAAAAAGAAAAGAAAAAGTAACAATTGCACGTCAGTTCAATCACTATCAGAGTACATTGCAACAAAACGCATTATGTACATGCATATATTTACTCGCCACTAGATACAACATCACATATTTAAATGATGTGTAGCTGATACGAGTGTAGACGAGCTGATTTGATAATGTGTGCCTACTCTGTATTTTTTGCAGACATCCTCAATAGTTATTAAAGTTCATTATGTATGCTTATGTCCATTACTATACCATAGTACCACGACTGGCTGCCACTCTTCCAAAATCTGACTTGAACATCCATTCGTTTTTTTTGTGCACTCAATAAGGCTCTCATCAAACATGAGCACAAACGAGCTCTTCCTTGAACTGTGGGCTTGACCAAATCCAACGATACGTGCCGTTTTGCCACACGTGAAACTTTTTGCTATATCAGAGTTTTATTTTTGCTAAATCAGGCAAATATCTTTGTTAAATCTTTATGAGTGGTGCTTAACCACTGTTCTGAGACACTACATAACTTCAGCCAGCAATGAAGCATTTGCTGGGATATTCAGAGCTGGAGACGAAGATCGCCATGGTAGAGCTAGGAACATTTCTTGGGCTAGTTGGCAAGGTGGTAAGCCTAGCACAGAGAAAATGAAAAAAAATTAAATCTCAGTTTTTTTTTTTCCTGCCTACTGACAACATTCGATATATACCTCGATAATTCTGTATTTGCTCTGAAATGGCAAAAAATGTTTTTTTTGTTTTCTTTCTTTAAGTTGTTTTTAATCAGAAAAATCATAATTCCAACAAAATGTATGAAATGAAAATCTACATGTATTCTGCAGTTTTTCACTAAATAAACAAGGAAGAATCTTAAATAATTTGCATTTGTTTGCACCAATACAGCAGGCCTATCAGCATTTTACCACATACTGTATATTATTATTATTTTTAACACATTTTTTTGTGAATTTACAGGATGTACAAATCTATAGTGAATATAAAATTTCACACTTTTTTTTGGAACTAATTTGAATATCATTTGAATATATTATTAATAATATTAACAATCGTGTGTGTCTCAATCAAGTTTATTATTATAATATAATACTGAATTAATATTATTATTTTGAGGATAAGATTTTTTTTATTTAATAGTAATATATTAGTGTAATGTTTACTTCACCTTCACTTGAAGCTTTTATTTTGGCGGACCTGGAACCTTTATTTTGGCAGAAAGTGGAGTGTTTATTTAACAGTTTACATTACTCCTCATTTCAAATCTGGTTAAATGCTGCCGTCCCTTTTTCTGTGATACTGTGTCACATTTTCAGATTTGTATAATAACTTCTAGCGATTACAGATGTTTGAAATTGAAAAACAGCATGTGATCCATGTGACTCCAGCGGTTTAATCCATGTTTTAAGAAGTGACATGATAGATGTGGGTGAGAAACATATCAATATTTAAGTCCTTTTTTACAATAAATCTCCACTTTCTCTTTCAAATTCACATTCTGAAAGTGAAAGTAGAGATTTATAGTAAAAAAAAAAAAGAAGATCTTGCATATGTATTCCTCAAGAACACCAATCATATTGCTTCTGAAGACATGGACTAAACCACTGGAGTGTTGTGGATTACTTTTATGTTGCCTTTATGTGCTTTTGGAGCTTCAAAGTTCTGGTCACCATTCACTTGAATTGTTTGAACCTACAGAGCTGAGATATTCTCCTAAAAATCTTAATTTGTGTTCTACAGAAGATAGAAAGTCATGCACGTCTGGAACGGCATGAGGGTGAGTAAATTATGAGAAAATTATATTTTTGGAAGAACTATTCCTTTTAAAAAAATATGATTTTTCAACATTTTGTTCTGGTGACTTAATCGTGAGGAATATTCAGAAAATGGTTTGCCAGATGGATTTATTGAAAAAAAAAAAAAATGTATGTTGGTAAACTTTTGTTGGTAAAAGTTGTTAGAAGACTCACAAGAGATGTTATCTTTAGTAGACAGTTTGTATGTCTTTGATTTGTACATGTCAGTTACCTCAGCGAGGGTCATACTGTCATTCTCATAATTTTATTAAAACAAAAAATAAAAAAATAAAAAATAATCAGAAATTCAAAACATTTTTTAGACTCATTTGGTACTTGAGTGTTACATCTGGATGTGGATGAAGATTATTATGCATAAAGCCATCAAAAAAAAGAGAGCCAGAATGTGTGATGGTGTGTGTTGAGAGGGCAGAATTTCTCTTGTGTTTGATCCACACAAGCTCATAACCTGTTTCTCTCATGTCCAGCTAAACCACCATCACAAACTCTGCTTACAGTTTCAGTGCCAAACTACTAAGAGCTCTCTCTCTCTCTCTCTCTCTCTCTCTCTCTCTTTCTCTCTCTCTCTCTCTCACACACACACACACACACACACACACCAGGATGGAAAAACATGCAGAAACTGCCCAAAAAATTTAAGCTCCTCATTAAGACTTCCAAGACTAATGAAAAAGCAGATTGTTCAGGTCCTTTCCAGCTTCAAGTGTGACAGTTTAAATGTTAATTTCTTAAATTCTTCTTCAATGAGACTACACACACCTGTGAATAGCACACTTTGGGAAAGAGAGGGTGAGTGAGCAAGAGTGGAAGGATTTGTTTTTCAAAGATCTGAATTTTTTTTTTTAAAGGAATATTTCCCCCAAAATGAAAATTCTGTCAAAATATAAGAATTCTCATGACATTTCAACATTTCATTTCATCTTTATTCTGTTCATGTGTGGAATGTTTAAAGTGCTCTTTTTTTTAAACAATGAAAGAATATCAAGCTCCAAAAATAATAATAAAGCACAATAAAAGTAGTCAATCTGATTTTCAGCAAACAACAACTTAAATTTCATTCTGTTCTTCACACAAAGCTATCATATGGCTCCAGAAGAGTTTTTAGAAATTGGTATCCAGTTGATAGTGGTCACTGAATGCTTTCATTGCATGGCAAACAGCAGTGTGAACAGTCATAAAATATCTCCTTTTGTGCTCCACTGAAGAAAGAAAGTCTTACAGGCTTAAAACAACATTAGTATGAGATCATGATGAGAAAAAGTCTATTCTTTTATCTGGAAGAAAAGGAAATCAGCAAACATTCCACACAGAGTATGATATATAGAGATGGATTCAGTGAAACTATGTAAACAGAAAAAAGGAAGTTAGACAGAGATTAAGAGGCTGTAAAGACTGCGAGTACAGGGCAGAATGTAAAATATCTATGAACAGCACAAGGCCATTGTGTGTGCTCTAATTCCTGCCCACCGGTTGTTATGCAAGTGATGGCAGGCTGGTGGGTCTGTAAAGTGTGCTTGTTTAAAGTGATAAATACTGCCACCATACCAGGGGCGTTGCTAGACATAAAGCTCTACTGGAGCACAGGCCCCCCATTAATCATATCGCTTTTTTTTCTCTTTCTTTTAAGCCTGCTGTGTGCAAGAAGTATTCAAAACAATGCACTATACAAACTTCCCCTGCTTAACCCACTACTCCAACACTGCAACAAGTACTTGGAAAGGTAAACATGTAGAGATATTAATCTTTATGAAAACATTTATTTAAGTGTCTTCAACATATTGTACATGAACATTCTCAACATGTTTTATGGAATAAAATGCATACATAACAAAATATATGCAAATAACAAAGCCGGAGAAAACTTTCTTGCACGTTTGCATTCTTCTATAATACACATTACACATCAGGAAAACCTCTGTCAAGTAAGTTTATGGAATTGCATAAAGTTTGTCGCTAGGCAGAGTTAGTAGCTAAACTGGCTGAGTTTGGTTGCTAGCTTGCGAAACTAGCTGAGCTATCTCTAACTTTATAAATTCAGAAGAGTTGTCTCTATAAATTAATAACTAGCTAGCTAACATAATTGGTGTAAGTTTAAACTGACATTTGTACACTCATTAAGTGTACTTGCAACAACAACTGAAAACAAGGCAAACTCTAGTCCTTTTTAGACGCTAGGTAATTAGCACACAGCAGCCATAGTTACTGCCAACTGTTTATGTAGTGTCCCAAACTAGCGCTAGCAAATTAAATGATTAATTTCATATCCAAAAGATTGATTCATTGTCATCATACACAATCAAAGACAGTACTACAGAACACACAAATGTGTTTACTTTCTCTGCAATTCCATAGACTCGACAAGAGGTTTTCCTGAGACTTGATACTTTTTCATATGATGTCTGAAACCCGGCACTGACGGCTGAGGATGCAGTTTATCAAGCCTTAACTCCCTCAAACTCATCTCTCCTTTCTGCTTCCCTGTCCCTGCCAATAATGTTTGAGTCAAAATAAGATCATCTGTATTATTTAGAAACGTACTTTCGTTCCGACACCTGGGAAGGATGGACCAGCTGTGCGCAAGTTCTCATATAAGTTAGGACGTAAAGTTCACATTAAGGGCTTAGTAACTACTAGTTAGTTTGTAACTAAGTCAGTACTTAATTTGGTTGCACCACCAGTTCTTAAGGTAAGACTTAACTAGTAGGTCGTAAGCTCTTTGTAAAGTAATGCATAGTCACATAATATGACGTTTACCTGTATTGATCCAATGAACAGCCTTCTGTACACAGAACTGTTCAAAAGCCGTGAATTTCAGTTTTATCTACGGTTGATGTTCAAACCTTATCTACTCGTGTAAATGTCAGCTGTAATAAATGATATCCCCATTAAAATACGATTCGTAATAAAAGTAGAATGAATAAATAGTATATTTGCCCTGTGTAAATAACAATATATAGGAACTGTATCTAAAATAAATGAGGGGTGATAACAGGTTGGAAAATAGGAGGTAAGAATATTTACTGGCCTCACGATTCAATTTGATTACGATTCAAAGGGTAATGATTTGATAATAAAACGATTCTCAATGCATCACGATGCATCTTGACCTTCAATATCTTTCTTTTTTTCAAAATTTATTTTTTACTCTCTATTTTTTCCCTTTCAACTTTTTATATAACAGCCGTTTTAGAAATCAGAACGAGTCACATTACATACACTGGCCTTTTACATTCAGTATGATTTGGTGCAAGCTCGTCTTTCATGTTGTTTGTTGGCTTCTTATCACGAATAAACTATCCCATTGCTATGTGAAAGAATTTCGGGATCGTAGTTTCATTCGGGCACAAATGGTCATGTGTTTGATACAGCTGGTCTGCGCACTTGACTTTAGTGTATCCACTTAACTCGCGTCTTTGGCATGCACCATGTCTCTGCCGTGATTTAAACTGAACTCAGAATCGATTCTGATTCTTTTGAGTATAAATCGCGATGCATTGCTGAAACGATTTATTCCAACAGCTCTACTGGAAAAATAGACAATTATTAGTTTTATTATCTTATATATTTTGTAAATGTTGACACTTGACGACGCACCCTGAAATCGTTAGAACGGTTTCATGCTGAAGAGCCGCTTAAAAGTAAGTTTTTCTCTCACATATGATGCCAACATCATCATATATGTCGAAATGATTGACTTTCATGCAAAAATGAGCACATTGATGTCATTAAATGAGTCTGCTTTTTTATTCCAACCATTACTCCTGGTTGGAGGCTTCCGTAAATATTTTGTTTATACATATAGGATTACATTCTATCAAAGTTTAATGGTGCAACACTCAAATATTTAGTAGTGCATAAGCTGTGACTAAGTGCCCATTTATGCCACAACTAGGCTAAGTTTTAACATACTGTATGTATAACTGGTGCAACCGGCCCCTGGACTTGTGTGTGTGGCTGCGTGCTGCAGTGGCTTTGGTTATAGCATGGACATGGATTTCTGCACGCATGCATCAGATTTGTATTTTAGTTTAAACTGCGTTGCTTTTACAAGCATTGATTGGGTGGGTTACTGCGTTGCATTTAGATAGATCCATTTATTTTTTCCAGGATTATCAATCTAAATTAATGATAAATTGTTAAAACTCAAACTTGAGATTTTACTGGGACACAGCAGATTTATACTGGGGCACGTGCACCAGTAAAAGGGGTCTAGTGACGCCCCTGCACCATACCCACATGTGTGCGACACATGAGGCCCACAAACACGCAGGGGCCGCCCCCTTTAAACTGTCACACACCGGCACAATTGCACCATCTGCACAGTTTAGCATTCTTATATAAAAATCCCACAAACCTCCAGCACACTCAAAACTTAAACAATTAAAGGGATAGTTCATCCAAAAATGAAAATTCAGTCATAATTTGCTCACTCTCATGTCAAACCCATATGACTGACTTTCTTCTGTGAAACACAACAGGATTTAGAACAGATTATCCAAGCAGCTCTTTTCAATTCAAAGAAAGTCAATGGTGACCATGGCTGTCAAGCAAGATTTCAGTCCTGTTCCACACACAAAACAATCATATGGCTTCAGAAGATTTGGAATATAGTGCACAAGTCATATGGACGACTTTAATTATACTTTTATAGTGCTTTTTGTCCTTGGTTGCGTTTGACAGCCACTGGTCACTATTCACTTTAATTTTGTGACATAAAGCAGCTCAGACATTCCTCTAAACATCTCCTTTTGTGTTCCACAGAATAAATCAAAGTTATTTGGGTTTTGAATAACATAAGGGTGAGTAAATGATGGCATAATTTTCATTTTTGGGTGAACAATCCCTTTGACACAATATTTATGTGGTATATAAACTAGACTAGAGGTTATGCATTTGGAAAAAAGCACATAATATTGGTCTTTCCTTTGAGAGAGATGGGATTTTCAGCTCTTACCTGAGACAGGAACAGGAAGATTACCACAAAGACAGCCCAGCAGGTCTAGAAATGCACCACGTGTCACCAAACATGGATTCCGTCTGTGTATTTGTGGGTAAGAAAGGGGGTTTTTATTAATTGTTATTATTATTTAAGCAACAGTATGTCATTGTATTCACTCACAGGCACACAGTACATCACTCACACCATGGCTCCAAAAATATCTGGACACTCAAGTCACACAAAACTGAACTGTGCGATATCTGCACTATTAGCATCAGTGAAAAGTTAAGGAATTACTTTGATGACATTTCTCACAAAGTAATTAGTGAAAATGTAATTTGATTACATTTTTTGGTAATTATTAATTTGTAGTGGATTACTGTTTTTGAGGAACTTACCCGACACTGACTAGCATCGGCAATCCAAATTGCATAAAAAATTGTAAACAAACGGTGAACGACAAATCTTTTACTGAATTGACATTCTGTAAAAAGTAGTGATGTCAAAACATATCAATATATCGATTATTGAAGCCGGTTGCGGTATGGACAAGGCATAGATACGAGCTTATAGCAGTCCAAAGTTATGAAGGTTTTTGTACATCTTCAAGAATTCAAGTGACATTGATGAGTTTTCAGGTTAGTGTATGAAACTGGTGTTAAACAAAGGGTAAACTTCTTAATTTACATGAGCAGTCTTTTTCGACAAACACTGCTCATAAGCTTGTTGTGCTCTGGCTTCAGGGGATTGAATAGGGTTGTTGTACTTCCCTTTTAGTAGCCACCCATGATTTTGAAGTTTTAAAATATCACTTCCGAGTGTGGTAATAATGTTAAAATTCAAAATACTCCCACATAACTAATGTACTACTTTGTTTTAACACCACACATTTTTCTTCAGCTGATGTTCATATGCAATACTTCACACTTTGTATTTGGTGTCTTTAATTACTTTGCACTTTCATAAAACTTTCTTTGTTCTGAGAAACTATTACATTTAAATTTGCTGCTGCAAAGGTTAGGGTTAGCGTCGTGGTTAGGGTTAGGGGTTGGGTGAATGTGGAAGTCCAAAAAAACAGTGTATGAATATCAAATTGAGAAGTAATTGCGAGCAAATATATATGTTACAGGCCCAAACCAGTTGGGGATGCTGAGGGTAAAGCATCACATGAGCTACCCATGGGCACAAAGAGAATTCTAGGTCCTGTATCTCACACCAACCACAGGGCTAACATTTGCGGGAATGTGTGTATTTGTGAGAGCGACAGACCACAGTGCAGCAAATGCTCATAGGCATGGATGAGAACAAGAGGGCCAGTGTTCATAACTGACGTCAGTATTTCATCACTTAGATATTAATAACACACTGCCTCTCTCTGAATGTCTGGCTTCATCTGTTTGTGTCCCACTGTTGCCCTCTTTAAATGCACATTGCTGCTCAGAATGCAAATGAACAGGATTACCCATATACATTGAAAGACCAAGTCAAACAGCCAGTATTATTTGTGGTTTTGTTGTTTTGGGTATCTGTAAATGTCATTTTTTTCCACTTCCTTTTCCTCTCTACTTTTTCTTTCAGTCTTCTGCCACTATGCACTAAACCTAAATCTCTCTCTCTCTTAAATGCAGTTTGCAGAACCAGTCCCACTTAAAAGTTTGGACACACCTACTCAATCACTACTATAATTCTAAAATGTGGAAAATGGATATCTCTGCTGACTTGTTCCTAAACGTCTCTCTCTCTCTCTCATTAAGCCGTTTGTTATAAAGCATCAGTATGGATGAGTGAGAGAGGTCAAAGGGCACATTGCTGTGTCAAGCACCCTGTAGCGCTAGTGTTCGTGTGCTGGGTCAGTGAGCAAACAGCAGCCTTTGAAACAGGAGCACAGAACACAGAGAGCTTGCTTTACACAAATGAATGAGTCTTGGGCAGAGGTGTGTGTACAGCCCCTCAGCAGGAGGCTAGCCGGAACTCTGCTTGTGCATGTGACCACACTGGCTGATATGCATGCAAATAATTAAATCTAATTAAAAATGTTATCAATATATAGGACTGACAGTACCCACCTTGTGGCAAGCCACAGCCGTGGAAACAGGGCATGGGAGATGTCACAGTCCTCCTCACTTCCAGACTGGGGTCTGTGTGTGTCTGTCAGGTAGGAACGTAGCAGCGATAGCACCTATGTATAAGATAGGATATTTTCATTAGGAGAATGATTTAGAGAGATAGAAGAAAGAAGAGAAAGTTCAGAGAGATCAGACAGGAGCCACAGAGAGAAATCAGAAAAAGACCTGACAGAGAGACAGAGAAATGCAGGCGTTACTGGAGGAGGATAATCACGTATCTGTAGCAGAAAAATATATTTTTGAGCTGCACACCATTAGAAAACAATCACTGCCTTGATCAATATATACATTATATATATTATATATTATGGTATTCATTATATATATGGTATTCATTTATACCTGTACATTTTTTTGTTCAGAATTTCTTGCTAAATGTTTAATTGTATTATATTGAACAGTGTGTAATGTTGTTATTATTATTTATTTTATTTTTGGCAATTACTAAGCACTTTATTTTAATTATATTTGTATTGTTATTTGTTACAGTTGCATTTATTTTATAAGTCTAATGCTTTGGCAATATTGTATGTAAACACAGTACTTTAAATTGAAAAATAGCAAATGAGAGAGAGAGAGAGAGAGAGAGAGAGAGAGAGAGAGAGAGAGAGAGAGAGAGAAATCAGACTGAGACAGAGAGAGCAGAAATGAGTCAGAGAAATTGAGATATGACTGATAAATCTGAGCGAGAGAGAGAGAGAGAGAGAGAGAGAGAGAGAGAGAGAGAGAGAGAGAGAGAGATCAGAAAACCACAGAGAGAAATATCGTATAGAGAGATTGCATAGATCAGAAAAAAATCAGACAGAGAAATCATTGAGATCAGAAAGAAATCATTGAGAGATCAAACAGAGAAATCATAGTGATAGGAGAGATCATACAAAAAATTATAAAGAGAGAGAGAGACAGGACAGGATAGAAGTCACACATAAATCAAAGATATCAGACAGAGACATAATAGAGATCATACAGAAATCATAGAGAGAGAGAGAGAGAGAGAGAGAGCAGAGAAAGATCAAAGTGATTGCAGAGATCAGAGAAATCACAGATATCAGACAGAAATCATTGATCGTAGATATCAGACAGAGAAATCAAAGAGAGAGATCAGAAAGGTATGACAGAGAGACCAGAGGAAATAGACAGATAAATCTGAGATCAGACAGAAATCAGGCAGATCAAGCAAAGAAAGTTCATTGAGAGGTAGCAGACTGAGAAATCACAGAGATATATCAAACAGAGTTTACAGAGTAATCAGAGAGATTACAGAAATCATATGAGAATGAGAAATCATAAAGAGAAATATCGGAAACATTACAGATATCAGAAAAACAGACAGACAAATCAAAGATCAGACAGAAATCATAGAGCGGGATCAGACAGAAATCAAAGAGCTAAAGTTCAGACAGAAATCATAGAAAGGGATCAGACAGAAATCAAAGTGAGAGATCAGACAAAAATATGAGAGAGAGAGATCAGACAGATAAATCAGAGAGATAGAGATCAGACAGAAATCAAAGAGAAAGATCAGCGATATAAAGATCAGACAGAAATCATAGGAAGGGATCAGACAGAAATAAATGAGAGATCAGACAGAGAAAAGAAAAAGTGAAAAATCAGACAGAAATCAGAGGGATCAGACAGAGAAATCAAAAGAGAGATCAGACAGAAATCAAACAGAGATCAGACAGAGAAATCAAACAGAGATCAGGCAGAGAAATCATAGAGGGGTCAGACAGAGAAATCAGAGAGAGAGAGAGAGAGAGAGAGAGAGAGAGAGAGAAAAGGACAGTAGCAAATGGATAGAAAACAGTTATTTGATGATAACCCAGTTAAAAAGTTTACACTGGGCTGAAATAGTCTCTTTACTGGGTTGCGGCCAAAACGTGGAAGCCATTCATTATACCCTGAGCGGGAGAAGCACAGGGCAAAACAAGTTTGACCATGAAATACCAGGCTAGGCCTTCCAGCTGCGGACACCCCTAGACACTGGCGGCCCACACCCTGTATCCCACACATTTAGCCCAGTCCTGCTAACACTGTCAGGGGGAAGGCCTCTCTTGCTCCCTCAGAGGGAAGTGCTTGTATTTATAGTGACAAACTACACAACTAGTGAATGACCACAAACCGAAGGCACTAGCTAAAAGCAAAAACAAACACCCCATTGAGGTCCATAATTCAACAGGGTGTACACGGTGACAAAAGACATGCACGCATATAGAAAAGACGCATGCACAAACGAACACCAGAAATGTCGGAGGACAGTGTGCTGACCTTTGACACATTAACAAAAGTCTGCCTGGTCATCAAATAAGATGGCAAGGAATCTTTGTAAAAGCCAACGTCTGGGCAGATGCTTTTATACGAGCAGGTTTGGAAAGTCTTGACACAATCTGAATCTAATTAGGCTCATTTGTCTCATCACTTTGACATGTTTTTATTTTACAGGCTTTTCCCGACATCAGAAACAAAGCTTGTGTAAGCATATTTCAAAGGCTGGTAGTGATTGAAGCAGCCACAGAATTTCGGCTTTTGCCAGCAATGCACAACAAAGAACAATCACAGAAAGATCTTGATGCACTTACATGGTGTCCTAATCAGGAAAAACGCAACACGTTTCCAGTGATAAGTAATTTGCCTGTCTACAAGGAAAGCCAAAAAATGCCGCGTGACGCAACACGGTCGCAGACAATAAAACATATTTGATGTTTAAAATACAATGGAGCAGGATTTTCCGACCACTGAGATTTCACTGTGGGCGGGGCTAGATATATCATTTCCCAAATGTCAAAATGTCAGATTTAGAGATAACTTGTATCCCTTGTCACTTTGTTGTGTTTGTTAGGTCTGTTCCCGGGGAAGAGAAATAATGTACATTTAAAATGTGTATATCTGCTAATGGTTATTCATTTCCTTTTTATAATTATTTATTTCACTTTTAGTAGTACATTAGGATACAGATGGCTTCAAAACTAATATACATGAACTAAAAGCAACAACATTTTTTAGACATACTAAGAGTGGAGGTCACAAGCCCGACAAAAGATTAGTATTTTCCCTTAAAAGTATGTGTGTATGCATGCTCAACCCCCATTGAGTGCACCATGTCGGCTGATCTGATTTATTGTTTTGAAAACACACAGTGGATGAATTTCCCCATGGGGCCTGGATGTTCCACAGGACGTCTAAATAAGACGCTGTTGGAGTGTGGGTGAGTGGCAACACTAGGAGAATGCTTAGGACGGGGCAGAAGCTTCAGATTTGGTTAGTGCTGCTCAATCTGTTCCCCTCATTAGCCGGTTTCTAAAAAGAATGGTGAGTTGGGTCAACAGGGATTTTTTGGTGAACTCAGTGGGGTTCAAGCGTTTTACTCAGCAAAGCTGGTTTTGTAATCAAAATGGCGCTTTGAAACACTACTGACTTCATTTTGTCCTGATATGAAAAGTCCGGAATGCAAATCTAGGGTTGTGGCATCCTTTTTTTTTATAGTGTGAAAGTGTGGTTGTGCTACGTAATTTAAATTTAGCAGAGGTCTGTATACATTGAAGCTATTTTTATAGCGTGCTTGGACATAATTGATTCAGCAGAAGAACAAAAAGTATTTTTTGTCCCCCCCCCCCCCCCCCCGTTCCCATTCTGTTTTTAGTTTTCCTCTTTCACTTTCTTGTACAGTGTCTGTTTTCTGTTCAAATGACAACACACTTTAACATTTGCTTATATTCAGCAAATAAAAATGTGACCAAATTTGTAAAAAAACACGCGTGGGTAGTGCCACCTCTACCTCTTACTTTGCTGATGCCTCAGTCCACACGTACACCAGTCCTGTATGCATTTCAGGTATTCACATCAGATAACAGTAAGGGTAGGGAAGATCTCCAATAAAAACATAATGACACTATCATCAGCTGATCTCAACATGCTTCACAACCCCTCCCTCCCTCATCCAGGATCTGTTATCTGTTCCTATTTTATACAAACAGTCATGAACATCTATGATTTCCATATTCAAAGAGTAAAGAG
The DNA here is from genome assembly GCA_032164185.1 of Moxostoma hubbsi. NCBI lineage: Eukaryota > Metazoa > Chordata > Actinopteri > Cypriniformes > Catostomidae > Moxostoma > Moxostoma hubbsi. The sequence goes on along the minus strand of JAVLUX010000034.1, from coordinate 32,126,024 downwards.
TGAGTCACTTTGACTCAGGGAATACAAAACGACATAGTGACATAGAAAAAAAACAAACAAAGAAAACAAAGAGCTCTCTATCTCTTTCTCATTCCTTAGTTTTCTTTAACCTAGAGCCTGCATATACTTAATTTTAATTGTATTTTTAATTTTGATTTTCTCAAAAAACATGTAACAAAAATTTACTAATTCAGAATGCTAGATAAACTATTAAAAAATAAAAAGTTTATTCATATTTTATAAAAAGTTTTAAAATGACAAATATTTAATATAATGCATAATAACAATAAAAAAGAAAAAACGCATTGGGTCAAAATTATGTAAATCAGGCCAACACCTATGCTATGCATACTTTTAATAAAGCAAAACAGACCGATGACAAAAAGTGCATATTGGAACAAGACGATGAGGGAAGAAAAAAAAACAGCATGAGAGAGAAAAGACTGGAAGTTAGAAAATTAATAAATTCACAAGCTTTCGATTTGATTTATATGGGTATATTTCAGTTATAATTATCCATTATGCTTACATTTGAAAGAAATAATATTCTCAATTCATGCTGTTATTTATAAAGGAGACTTCATAACAAGGTACATTACAAAAATATACATTTTACAAATTAGATTTTATCATTAGTGCTGCATGAAGAACTGAATCAAAGCAGGAAATCGCTGGAGTGCGTACTCCGGGTAGGGAAGGAGGTATTGCCCCAAGGAGTTCAAGTACCTCGGGGTCTTGTTCATGATTGAACAATTGGGAGGTTGGCCGGAGAATCAGATCAGCGTGGACGGTATTGCACTCGCTCTATCGCACCGTTGTAACGAAAAGAGAGCCGAGCCGGAAGGCAAAGCACTCGATCTACCGGTCAATTTTCTTTTCTAGCCGCACCTATGGTCATGAAGGTTGGGTCATGACCGAAAGATCTAGGTCGCGAGTACAAGCGGCCGAAATGGGCTTCCTCAGAAGGGTGGCGGGCTTCTCCCTTAGAATTAGGGTGAGGAGCTCAGTCATCCGTGAGGAGCTCGGAGTAGAGCCGCTGCTCCTTTGCGTGGAAAGGAGTCAGTTGAGGTGGTTTGGGCATCTGGTAGGGATGCCCCCTTGGTGCCTCCCTAGGGAGGTGTTTCAGGCACGTCCAGCTGGGAGGAGGCCTCGGGGAAGACCCAGGACTAGGTGGAGAGATTACATCTCCACACTGGCCTGGGAATGCCTCGGGGTCCCCCAGACAGAGCTGGTTAATGTGGCTCGGGATAGAGAAGTTTGGGGCCCCCTGCTGGAGCTGCTGCCCCCGCGACCCGACTTCGGATAAGCGGTTGAAGATGGATGGATGGATTAGTTCTTCATAATTTGCCACATTTTAGCTTTTTAAAAATGTACAAATCCATGTATTCCATCAAAATTATGTCTCTAAATTGCATATATAATATTGAATACATTTTATAAATAATACTATTTATAAGTATTTACACTGACTTGTAGAACACGTGCTAAAAACCGGTACCGTCTCTTAAAGTGTGTAAAATCTTTGGTTGAGCGCACACGCATAGACGAGAGAGGACGCATCTATGCTATTGTTTATTATTGTTGTTTTTATCAACAACTGACAACTGTAAAGAAGAGAAAGATTATATATATTTTAAAAAAAACATAGTTCAATGACAAATGTATTGCGTGGATCTCGGATTTGTACACATATCGATTACACGGAACGGGTCAAACCAAAACCAAACCTTTTAATCTCAACACACAATAATAGGATCTTGGTGTTGAACTTCTTCACCAATATACTTCACATATAAATCAATATTTTTACCCAGCCCCAGCAGGTATTTCACATAAAGACTTGGAAGAACTTCTCCCATTTCCACATTTAATGCAGCAGAACAGAGTTATCTGCCACCACCTGTCACCAGAACACCCACCCACACAACATCTCTCACTAGAAATTCTTTCAGATATTCCCTTACACATCTGCAGGAGCTTCATGAAGATAAACTGCAGCCACAGTAGGAAAGAACACTAAATCCAGCCCTTCCCCTCTTACGTGTCCTTACCAGATGTGATGCAATAAGATTCCAGTAACAAGAAATCTGTCTGTCCAAACTGAACTGAAACTGTTCTTGACACAACAATCACAGCCAATGAGAACATATTTAATGTTTAAATGGACAGTTATGCGGAGCTGGATTTTGGACCAATGAGAATTCAAAGTGGGATGGGCTACAGTGGAAAAAAGGTAAAAAATAAAGATTAAAAAAGACCTACTCACACAGAGTATTTGGCATGAAAACCATTATTCAAGTATACGTAATGTAACACAGCAGTTCGTAAAAAAAAAAAAAAAGTGAATTGGTTTGTGTGTAGATCATGTGGCTAAGGAGGCTTCGCAGACCTGCAGTAATGTTCCATGGATGTGGTTCTGTTGGATTCCTGGTCCAGGTTCTTGAGGCAGCTCCTCCAGTAGGGTCTGGATGGTGGAGGGAACTTGGGTCACCAGAACAAATGGAACCAGGGCTCTGGCGGCCATTTCACGAGTACGGTATACAGCAGATCGACCACATCTAACACACAATACAAGGGAAAACAGGTCCACAATTATATTTCAGTCATTTCATGAACCCTCCAACTCAAGAGAAACTAAAGGAATTAATAAGGGATTTCAAAAGGGTCCTTGTAAAGGCTTGAAAATGATAGTTTAGGAGCATATTTTACAATTATGGTAAAGTCATCAAAACTATGAAATATCACAAACTGAAGTTTGCGAATTATGCAGTGACTAATGTCTGGGCCATTTCTTAACCAACTTCATGAGGTGCTACCTAGGGTGCTTTTTAAACAGCACTGATTGATTTCCCATGCATGCTTGCATATTTTTACATCCTTACATATTTTAAATTAAGCCAAGGAATTCCCATAAAAGGCTTTTTTTTTATTATTTTAGACTTCTTGTCTACAAAACTAATTTTAAGCATAGGCTTTTAGATCAAAATATAAAACTATTTCAGTCAGGTGTAGCTGAAATTTAGAAAGCATACCGATGACTGAGATGAGTGGTTTACAATTGCTAAATCAAAAAAGGTTACCGAAGTTCTGGAAACTCCTGCAAAAAGCTTGCAAGAGTAATATCCTTCTTAAAAATGTGGGACAGGACAAAGAAAATAGAAAAATTAAGTAGGGTCAAAAGATCATGTTAGTAGATTAATGAATAGATGTTTGAGAGATGAATGGATAGAAATGAAATATAAACTACAGTCATACAAAACCATGATTGGGATCTGCTGACAGCACAAGTGAGTATGAAGGTACAAGTTAGAGTTAGTATTAGCATTCTCTCACCGACCATGTGCAGCCCGAGTTTGAATGGGTATGAGTACCACTGGAAGGTCCTATATAATATAGCAACCTGTAACGTTTTACTTGTTCAAGAGTTGCCAAACTATTGCTAATGCTTTCACAAGTGGGTGTAGGCCACAGGGTCATTCATCAAGTGAAGATTAGGCAATAACCAAAATTTGAGTTATAGGCTTGTAACGCATAACAAAACTAAGCAGTATACTAAATGTCATGTGTGTAGTATCTAACAGAGTTTTTGTAGTTTATGTGGCGCAGGTATTTGTTTAAAACGTGAGGGGAGGGTGGGATGTTGCAATGTCAACTTGCCTGATGATCAGTGTATTGACGTTGGAGCAAGAAGGCTGAAACCTCACTAAAACTGATTCACACTGCTACAACAAGCCCTAATATATGAAAAAAATTCAAATTTTCTCAAGTTGCCCATTGGATTTAGCATGTTGGGAATCATAACTGTCACACCCTGTCTACAGAGTGGTTATCTAAGTTACAGTAGCCTTTCTGTCAACTCAAACCAGTCTGGCCATTCTCCTTTGACTTTTCTCATCAACAAGGTGATTCGGTTAACAGAACTGCCGGTCACTGGATGTTTATTGTTTTTGAGACTATAATTCTAGAGACTGTTGTGTTTGAAAATCCCAGGAGATCAGCAGATATAGAAATACTCAAACCAGCCCATCTAGCACCAACAATCATGGCTGAAATCACTGAGATCACATTTTTCCCCATTTTAATGGTTGATGTGTCCATTAACTAAAGCTCCTGACCCGTATCTGCATGATTTCATGCACAGTGCATTCACATTTTGTCAACAGCATGGACTGTGCACTTCCAATATATAGTATTAGTATAACTTCCAATAGGTGCCCAATATAAAATGACCTAATGCTACAGTACTTTTTGCCTTCTAAATATTGCTCTGAATGGTGGTCAAGCTCCTTTCTTCCTAAAGACATTGACATTAATATAAAACGTAAAAATATATAGAGTGTGAAAATCAATATAGCATCGCAGGAATGACTACATATTTGCAGTTAATTAAGAATTACCAATTACATCCTTGGAATTGATCTTACATTGGATAAATGAGTTATGATTATAAGGGTTCAAAGTAGAATCAGGAGTTTTAGGTCTGGACCTGGAACAAGCTATCAGTTTTACTCCTGTATAAAATGTGTTCTGTAATAATGCCCTAATATTCTTCGAAAAATAAAAACAAATCCTGGCCTTGTTTGTCTTCAATTATTCCAATAGATGAATTCAATCATTCACCTACTCTAACAGCCAGCCAGACATATGAACCCTAACCTGCTGGGTTCAAATTATACCAACATATACACACAGACACACACATGTTATTTACTGCCTTTAGCAGTCACATCATGGCAACAGTCAACAGTCAACTCGTCACATGACACACAAACACACAGAGACCCGTTGTGAATGAAAATACACATCCCACACAAAACCAGCCTAACCTGTTGCGTTCACTCTTTCTTTTATGCATTAATGTAAATACAGAACCAGAGAACCGCATCAAAGCGCATGCCACAAAAACATCGGTACATACACGTATTCTGATCTAATGACTGCCAAAGGCTCTTCTGTTCCCCCTTTTCTGGCCTCATATGTTAACTATCATTGCTAATTTGTCACATTAAAAGTCTTTGGAGAGGAAATGACAGTTTGGAAGGCTGTAATTTTAGAAACATAGCAGTCTGAGGCGAGCCATCTCCAGGGGGCTTTCTTAGTCTCGACTTGCCATTACGGCTCAAAGGCCATCTGGCTCTTGTTAGGTCTGGTGGTACAGTGCCCCCCCCCCCGCCGAGTATGACTCGGCAGTCTACAAGCACCAAACAAACCTCACCTCAGCCTGGCTCCAAAACAACATAGAGTCTCGGCCGAGAGTGCGACGGACAGCACGAGAGCTCCATAACACATCCCATATTCAAGCACTTCTGCCTCTTGTGGTGCACATGAGACTGACTCTGAGAAATAAAATGAGAAAGAGTACATGCAGTAATTTCGAACTCCAGAAAGTACATCTGAAAATAAACACACTTGACCTTTTTTAAGAACGTGCAGCTATATCTGACATTCAGGGACAAGTGCTAATTTTAGTTAGTGAGGGAAGGGCTGAATTTGATATTCTTCCAACCGGAATATCCAGCAAATTCCAAATAAATGCCAACATGAAATAAAAATGGTCCACATTTACTTTCTTAAAACACACTCTTGATGATACAGTATTGTGAACATCATCAGTGCATGCTATTCCTAACTAACCGACTAACTAACCAAAAAACCATCCAACCATATATTGTGCACAATTCATCAGTGCATGTTATTCCTAATTAACTGACCAACATACCAAACAACCCAACAACCAACCATATAGTGCACATCTCATCAGTGCACATTATTCCTACCTAACAATCCAATTAACTGACCAACCATCTGACTGGCCGACCAAAAAACCGACCAACCAACCAACTGACCGATTTGCCATATAGTGCACAATTCATCAGTGAACCTTATTTCTAATTAACTGACTAACTGACCGACCAACCATACTGTGCACAATTCATCAGCGCACGCTTTTCATAACTAACTGACCAACTAACCAACCAACCAATCAACCAACTAACCAACCATACTCTGTACAATACAACAGTGCATGTTATTCCAGAGACTATTTAGCAGCGACGGGCCACTTCTGTTAAAATTAATGGGAGAAATTGGAACACCCACCAGTCAACAGATGTAGAAAGGAAGTCCCACCTAACAGGTAAAACAGCCAATCAACCTTTTAGATACAGACATTAAAATTAGATACAGATTAACTCATCATGCGCATGTGCATTAGCTATACATGCCGAATAGATTATTTTTGTGTGTATGTGTGTGTGTGTGTGTGTGTGTGTGTGTGTGTGTGATGCACAATTCAACAGTGCATGTTATTCTTAACTGAACAACTAACTGACCAAACAACCGCCAAAATCGTATAGTTCATCAAAATGTAATAACTTGCCCCGTGTCTGAAACGACTTTCATTTCCGGCTGTCATCACATAGATCATGAGGCCAGGGAAAATACTGTTAACCAATAGCCAGTAAAGTAGTGATAGCTATTAAGGCAGCTACAGTATTTAGGGGCACAAATAAATACATTTTATTTATCATATTTTTCACATTAGATATTCAGTTTCACTCAGAAATGTCACATTATGGATGTAAAATTGCTAGCTAATGTAATTTAATGTTGACCTTTAGGTGGTAGGGATTTATGTGGTTGTCATCTGGTCCACGTTTTCAGTCCTAGCCCCAATGTATCCAAATTACTTATGTTTCAGTGTGCAAACCATTGTTTGCATACCATGTAAAAATATTAGCAAATGGATTTCAGTATATTAGGATTCTGCAGAATTTAAATGAACCCATATTTGCTTACAGTCTTTGGTAACTGAGAGTGGCTTGTAACATAAACCCAACAAAGCCTGCTTTTTCAAATATTTCACAGAGTAAAGCTTAACAGATCTACCCCTGACACGAAGGCAAGGCTTTCAAGACTTAAACACACTATACTAAATTTAGAGTGTGACAACCAAAGAGATCAGATCTCTTGGATTTATAACTGTGCTGACAACACTGAGAGCCCAGTCTAATGAAAAAATCTACAAGTAGAATTAAACACTGATTGTGGAACAGAAATTACACTCTACTCAGGTAACTAATCATGGGTTGTCTAATTTGTCAACCAGCATAATGATTAACTGCACAGATTCCTTAAGTGTAGTGCTGAGAACAGATGCATTGTTGGACTATGAGCCTGATCAACACTGGACAAACACACACTCACAAATACACATGCCTGAGGAGAGGAGGCCATGGCAGCCAAGACCCAGCTATATTTAACATCTTCTACATGTGGGCTTCATTTGGGTGGATGGGTCTGCATACTTCCACTGACAAGAACCAGGCTGCCCCTGATCCACCAGTTCTTTAACCCTTTCAACCCTGCATCTAGAGGCTGAGCTGCATTGATTTATTGATTTTACTATCAGCTTGTCATGTGTTTGCAGATGGGAAGAGAACTTTGTTTATTATGGATATCTGGCAGTGTGGTTTGGTGCTGTTCTTAATGGAGGCTGGGAAAAGAAAGGCGCTAGCTATGGCATACATCAGTCATATTAGTTGGTGTAATTAAATAACTAACATAACTAACATGACTAACATAACTCACCAGATCAACCAACTGTCCAACCAACTAACCAACCGATCAACCATCAATCCAACCAACCAACAAAACAAAAATAGCATAACTAACATGACTAAAATAAACAGCCAAACAATCGACTGACCAACCAATTAACCAACTTGCCTACCAACCAAAATTGGTTGGAAATTAAAAAAGTGATTTGCTATAGGAGTTTGTGCAATTCGTGAAAATGCTAAATCTATCAATACCAGCTGTGTGGCAAATTGGTCTTATAAGAGCAGACGTGATAACAATGACGGTGATTCCTGACATATGCTATTCATGCCATATACTTTACGTTGGCTACACCTCCAAAACACACTTTGAACAGTTAAGCTGAATTACTTTATTGCTGTTTTGTACAAATCAAATTCACATTGGCCCACTTGTTAACATGACAAAACAAATCTGTTATTACATTATAAAATAAACTGTACACAGAAATCGAGCAACGTGACAAACTCTCCCATCACAAAGACTGCTGTCACTAACTGCAGGTTAACACTGTTTGAGATCTGCATTTTGACGCAAGCTCAGTGACGCTCCACACAAAGTTCTGCACTCTCATGAACAAAGTTAAAAACAAAGTTGTCTAATCAGCATAATAAATCAATTATTAACACAGCATCAGTTCCTTGATTAGAACAGGAGCGTTTTAGTTTTGTCGTGTTGCTCATTTGCAGTGCATTTAACCTCTACGTTCAAAGCGAGCGGTGAAACATGCAATGAATCCAAAATAATTACAAAGTGCTTTACGCTCTTGTTCTACAGCTTATTTTCGAGTGTCAGGTGATGTTTTTCAGTATTGAGTTTCGTAAGACACGCGAACAGAGCTAGAACATCATGCAAGCATCTGGGCATTCAGGCGGTTTAAAACTTCAGTTGTCATTACAGATAGGACGGAGGACTAATCTAAGAGGCTCAGATTGGCCATTGCCTTTTCATTGCTAAACGGACATGTTAGTGATTGGTTAAAATACTCAACCGCTGTGAAAACAAATAGAAACCATTGCTGCAACAGGAGCAGACAAATTAAACACTGTAATCGGCAGTTTTCACGATTACATAATCATGGTAGCCGTAATAGTAATCGATACTACAGCTTGTAGTATCAATTTTCTTTTTTCACTCTGTTTATAAGAGAACTCGCTTGCTTATTGCTATTCCATGATGGTTTTACAAACATGTCAAGTAGTCCTTCTTCACATCCATGATGGGAAAAAGTGCAGACCAGCCGAAAGGTGCTTTGCGCCACCTACGGCACCAAGGTTAAATTGCTTGTTGATTGGCGCCACCTATTGTAAAGGCGTGAATGCGTTAACGGCAAACATTCGTCTTGCTTTTAATGTCAAAGGGCCATTCGGTGGCAATTAGTTTAGGATTACAGCGTTGCCTCTGGTGTGCAAAGGGCTTCGCTAGCTATGACACTGATCAGTCAGGGTGCATGTGGGCTGGGGAGCTTGATCTAAATGAACGTTCTGATCCTCCGTGTTCTATGTTATCCTTGTTCCAGCCCTGAGGACTTGAACTGATCCTTTCTCCAGCTCCTACACACCTCTGCTCCACTCCATATGTCCACTGTACTCACAAAAATACACTCAAGGCCTTGAAAGACACTTGCTGTATTAAGATCAGATTGCGCAATATGGTTTCAAAAGACATCTTGGGTAAAAGCCAAGGCAGACTTTTTGTGCAGTCTTTTATGTCAGACTGCACTATATAGATCTTAGGATTTTGGTCATGATTGCCAGCATTGACTGGGAATTTTACAATCAATCTGTGTTAACATGTTCTGATAACCTCATCCTGACAACCCAAGCAAACCCTTGCTCTAATGTTGAGAATATTTTCCTGGAAAAGACAAAAAGTATAATTGAAGTGGCTGGATTGAGTAGTGGCTGGGCAAAAGAATTTATTGGCTGCTCATTCTGCAAAGCAAACTCGAGATAATTTTGATAGTATGTTCAAAAAGTGAGCATTAAATAACTAAATATTTATGTTGCATTTCATAAAGACCAGCTAGTATTAAAAATGTTAACTGAATGTCTCTCGCTCTCTCTCTGACATGTCATCAATTGCTGGTCTAATTGGTTTATTAGACACCAGTTGTAGGTGCAGGACTGCAAACCACTATGAGAACTTCATTAAAGGCTAGTACTTGTCGCAAAGGCAAAATAATCAGCCATCTTTTTGATCCAAGACCCTAAATGATGTCTGTAAATCTGTGTTAGAAGAAAAAAAAAAGGCTACAGAAGTTTCTTGAAGACCCCAAACTCCTGCCTGACTCTCTCAGTGCGCGTGCGTGCATGAGAGGGGGGACAAAAATTACAGGCATAAACACAGAAGAGAAAAGAACAATTTACAGAAGGGAAATTGGTAAGAGGCCAAGGCTTTTGGACACCAAAATGAAAGGCATCAGTGGTTTTCCTGTATGCACACCTGTACCGAATGTGCTCATGCGATTGTCATTTAATGTGCTGAGCTGAAACTGAAAGCAATTACTGACAGTTTATGTAAGAATTGGGTCATTATCAGGACCATAATTTTCAGCAGAAGTTTTCTTACACTTGATGTTCTTCATTGTAAAAATGTATCAGTTAATTTTAAGAGTAAGCTTGCTGGTGAAGCATCATCGTGTCAATCTAAGCAAGAGCTGGTGCGGTTATCCGATAAATTTACACACGTGGCCAATGTTAAAAAAAAAAAAAGTTTTATCCCTTTTCTTCCCAATTTGACATGCCCGATTCCCAGTGCACTCTAATTCCTTGTGGTGGCGCAATGACTCGCCTCAATCTGGGTGGTTGGAGGACAAATCTCAGTTGCATCCGCTTCTGAGACTGTCAGCCCGCACACCTCATCATGTGGCATGCTGAGCGCATTACAGCGGAAACCTAATGTGTGTGTGGAGGCTCACGCAACCCATGCACAACTCTCCACGCGCCCCACTGAGAGCGAAGACCACCTTATAGCAACCATGAGGAAAGTAAACCACATGACTCTACCATCCCTAGCAAACGGACCAACTTGTTGCTTTGAAAGACTGGCTGGAGTCACTCAGCACACCCTGGATTCGAACTCGCGATTCCAGTGGCGGTAGTCAGCGTCATTGCTTGAGCTACCCAGGACCCTATGTGGCCAACCATTTTAGACACAAAAATGACAAATTTCTGAAAGAAAATTGTGTTGGTAGTGAAAGTTGGTTGTTTTACTCCATATAAAATGCTCTCTTGAACCACATACTTTGGAAAACGATGATATTAGGGAACAGAAAACTACATTTTCAAACAAAAATATATTAGTGTGGACCTGGCCTAAGAATAACATGTGGACGTGGCATAATTATTCTGTATACCTTTGGAAAGTTGAACATTTTGCATCAGAAGTGCACCCAATCTATCTTAAAATACTGCTTACATAGGAAGCTCACAGGTTTTGGTACAAACGTTTTATTGGTTTTGGTATTTCACTTGAAAACTGTGCTGAAATTGTAAAACGTCATCATCAGTTCTAAATGGAAATTCAAATGGTGTTGGTCGATGTGTTTAGCAAGCATCCACGCTGAGACACAGGGCCAGAAGCTGTATCATCAGAGCAAGCAGTGGAAGCAAGACTTCTCCACCCTTATTTTAAGGCAAAACAAACACCATCCTGCAATTGTTTCTTTCACTCGAGCAGATCTTTTGCTCCCCAGCTGAAGGAACACAGTGTTCCATGACTCACTGGAATGTGAACGGGAGCAGAAATGGCAGATTCACTCAGCAGTGCACGTCTAGAGGTTACAGATACATTTATTGCAGAATAAATCTATTGCAGGCATGGATTCATTGAGCTGAAGGATGGGAGGATGTGCAAAGGAAGCAGACTGAAAGACTGGATTACTGAGAAATATGAATTCTCTGAGAAGATTTTCAGGGCATCCCACCAACTAACCTGCATAATATTTAAAGGCAAACTATATGTGTAAAGGCATGTGCAAGCTTACCTGATGATTAAGGGCATGAAGGGAGCTAAACCCAGAGGGGAGGATGAACCATCCATAGGCGATGGGTAGAGACGTCCCAAAACCAACAACAACAAGAAAAGACTGGGGTGCAGTTTGACCTGCCCTGAATCACTGAAAGAGAAAGAGAGAAATGCATAAAAGAGCTGAGTCACAGGTTACTTGACGCACTTGACTGCTGACTTATCCAACATATTTGTCTTAATAACTTCCTTAACTAAATAATTGCCTGACAGACAACTTGTATAACTTACTTGACTTGCCAACTTGGCATACATGGTTTACTGAACTTCCTCAACCAACCAACATGACTCACATGCCAAACTTATTAAACTTACTTATTTTTAGCATAACATACTTGCCTAACTTACTAACTAAGATAACTTCCTGAACTTGCATCCTTTTCTTAATTCCTTAACTATAAATAGCACAACTTCCTAACTTCTTAAACCAACATAACTTTCTTTAAATGATCTAACACAACTAACTTATTAAACACATTTACTTAACTAGCTTAACTTGCTGACTAACAGATACAGCTAAGAGAACAAGAAAGGGATCTGTTACAAACTGCCCAATCTTATGACTAGCAAAACATACTTAACCAACTTACTGTTTTAACTTCCTCAACCTACTTCTTAACTATTTAATAACATAACTTCCTCAACTTACTTCCTAAACAAGCATAACTTTCATAACTTATCAAACACAACTAACTAGCTACACTAATTTAATTAAATAGCTTAACTTACTGACTGACAGGTATCGATATAATTAAAAACTTCCTTAACATACTTGTGACTAATAGCATACTTAACTAACTTAGTGACTAATTTAACAAAACATCCTGAACTTGCTTCCTTGACTTACTTCCTTAACTATTAACTAACTATTAACTCTTGTTGGGCACATACCACACACTTTGGCAATTTCAAGCATTGTATAGCCTTCATTCAGAGACAGGTGTTCAAAACATGGTTAATTACACTCTCTTTTGATTATCGTCACGATAGCATTGCAGTGTTGTATCAGTTTGGTTGCTATGAGACATTTCTGACAATCAGTGTACCCCCCAAAACCACAATGTAATCAATCTCAAAATTAAAAATAAGCTCCCTCTTTGTTTGTGTGTTTAGTTGTCAGGTAATTGTCACTGGACTTCGAGTTAAGTGAAAAGTCACATCATGCGAGGTCACTATCGATCATCGTTTTCATGATCGATCATTGCTGCCATGTCTGAGAACCCGAGTACTTATGCCCATCCATACTTTCAACTGTGTTTGATATAATGGCAAGTGATTTTCCAGTACCAAATTATCAATTTAACATGATTACTAAAGGATAAAGTGTTGTAGTGATGGCTGCTGGAAATTGGGCCTGTCTAGATTTGATCAAATATGACTTTTTTCAAATAGTGATGGTGCTGTTTTTTACATCAGTAATGTCCTGACTATACATTGTGATCAGTTGAATGCCACTTTAGTGAAATAAAGTACCAATTTCCTTCCGAAACAGCAAAATCTGTACATTATTCAAAACTTTTGGCAACCAGTGTAGTTATGATAACAAGGCAGAGATTAAGGTCTGTTACAAACTGCCCCAACTTATGACTAGCACAACATACTTAACCAACTTAATGACTGAAGACCACTTCTTTACCTTGCTTCCTTGACATTCTTCCATAATTATTAATATAACTTCCTTAAGTTCCTTCCTAAACAAACATGACTTTCTTTAACTTATCTTACACAATTATTTTACTACACATTAAGTTACATACTACTATTTTAACTTACAGACTAACAGATATAGATACATGAACGGCTGTGACCAATGTAGAATGGGCTGAAGGATTCAGAATCAGCTATCAGTAACTTAAAACATACAGCTATTTAAACATTAGGTAGCATTGGCAAGACAAACAAGTACATCAATGTATGACATGCACTTATAAATGTTAAATGGTCTGCACTTATATAGCGCCTTTTTTAACCTTAGAGGTTACCAAAGCACTTTACATTATGTCCCATTCACACACACACTCATACACCAATGGTTCATTCACACATTCACACAAATATACACATGGCCATCATTAAAAAACCCAACAGTCCTTCCATTCCCTTCTCTCTCATTGCATATCTGCACAGGGTCATTCTTTTTCTGAGAGCCCAGTGGAAAGAGAGGACTTTTGCCAGAGCAGACACCAAAACAAAACAAAAAAACACACAAATGTTAATGACTCATATCTTTCTATTACTCGCAGAGGGCCAAAATCTGTCCTGTTCTCTATAAGCTGTGAGGTGTCCATTGCGCAGCTGCCAGATAACATTAAATTGCTTCCAAAACTTGCATAAATTCTTTTGACTTAACACAAAAAACGTAGAAAACTAAATTTACTTAACTAGCTTAACGTTTTTGACCGACGAATATGATAACAGGGCTAAATTTAATGGACATTCAAGAGAAAACACTGGAAGGGGGAGTGAAAGAGATGACCAATATACAGTAAGTAAAAAAAAAAAAAAAAAAAGACTGGAAGAGAATTTGAGATTGGCAAAGTGCGTGAGCTGGAACAAAGAGAGAGTTTAGGCCTGGCTCCACTTGCCTCAGTCTTTTCATCTCATTTCATCTCTGGTGCATGTCCAACTGAACTCTCTCAGTACTCATTTCCCATGTTAAATGTTCAAAATGTTTATAAAACCACTATGTAATAGCTCAGGCCAAGGAAAATTATTAATGACGATTTTGTTTGAGGACACATGCTCTGCTCCGAAACCTAGTGAGCTGCCTGCTATTTAGACCAAACGCATTCTTGGACTTAAAAATGTTAGACGCAGTGCAATGAATAGAACAGAATGCAGGGGTCTCAAAGATTTTTCACATCTGAGGTTAGTAATCCACACATCTTATCATGTGGCTTGTTGAGGCTTGAGCGCGTTACCGCGGAGGCATAGTGCGCGTGGAGGCTTCATTCTCCACGGCATCCATGCACAACTCACCACGAGCCCCACCGAGAGTAAGAACCACATTATAGCAAACAACGAGGAGGTTAACCCAATGTGACTCTACTAACCCTAGCAACCAGGCCAATTGGTTGCTTAGAAAGCCTGACTGGAGTTACTCAGCACGCCCTGGATCCGAACTCGCAACTCCAGGTGTGGTAGTCAGCGTCTTTACTTGTTGAGGTACCCAGGTCCGACAACAATGGGATCTTAATTATTTTGTCTATTTTTTTTAAGCTACAAACATACTTTAAAAAAAATATATTGCAGGGTGGTACAGTTAATGTGCATGCACATTCTAGAGTAAACAGACGAAGGCGAATGGCTCTTAAAACTGAAAGGTGGGACTTCCATTTGTGCAGCTGGCATATTGACCGGTTCAATTTCTCCCATTCATATTTCTACAAGTGGTCCGCAAGGGAGACTTGACAAACAATTTATTTTGAGTTGGGTAGAAGCAATACAATTCCTAGAAATGCTGCCTACATGGGTAGCTTGCTAGGGTTTGGAACATAGCCTAAGAATTATGGTCATAAATGGCTCATAAAAACTAATCATGAACCGCTTTGCATATTGCAGAGGGGCGACCCATATTCCAGCAAGCCCACATGCTTAATGCAGACTGCATCCAGATAAACGTAATGTTCTGGACTGAACTTCAATAGGAATAACTTCTTGATCATGATATATGGCGTAATTTTACCCCGCACTCCCACCAGATATCCCATGATGATCCTTTCACATTTGGTAAAGGTGGGTGGCAAGAGGACATTGATGATTTTTCAACCTTTTCTCTACTCTTATTTATATGTGAAATGATTTATCGGCCATATAAAATATGAGCGTTGTGGAGTCTGACTGGCTTGGCAAGCAGAACACTGAGAGACTAGGCCGTGGGAAAGAGTCAGACCTCTCTAAACAAAAAGAAGAAAACGGCAGACTAAAAACGCATTAGAATAATTTGATACATATTAAGATAACATTGGCTCAAGGGCCTTTTTCGCAATGTGTGTGCTATTTGGAAGACTGTGGTGAAATTAAATGAGGGAGATAAGAGAGTAACATGTTTTCACAGTCGCTGAAGAGCGTGGTCTGGATCCAACATGGTCATCACTCCCACACACAGTTTCCTTATCTGAGGTATCTGACGCTAGGAATCTGTCCATCAGTATGGTCAGGCATGCCTAATAGGTCTAAAGAGGTTTGATGAGCCACTTAAACAAGCTTAAATAAGGGCCCCAGAGAAATGAAAGCAGGGTGAGAAGAACTGGGTTCATTTAACGAATGCTGGAACCCTTCAACTGTTAAACAACATCCGACACAAATCGCAGCCACATTGCGGGATCCTGTGAAGATTTTAGAGGAACAAAGCGTGTAACACACATGCACAAGTGCATGTATGTTCTCACCTGTTGACTGAAGCTGCAGCTTCCTGTAGTTGACTGAGGAGGAAAGGATAGAGGGTGGGAAAACGGGTAAAAAACTCTCTGCCTGTCATCCTGTCAAGAGAAAAGAGAGAAATAGACAAAGACATTGCGTAATCAGTTGTGCGCCCACATCTGTCACAAATAAATGTGATTATTCTTAAATAAACAGGAAACAAGTGTTGATATGCTGCAAAAATCCTATTGTAAATCAGCATCTTGGTTTCCAGAAAAATATCTAAACATCCCTAAAACAAGACAAATTTACCCAAGAAGCATAAATTGCATAAAAAAATTAAGACGTCTTGAGCATTGAAACTTTGTTCCGCAAGAAGCGTTTTGCCAAGTTTGATGTCAAGTTTTGAGTGTTTCATCACCAACGCAATTCATTTGAAAGTCTTGAACTGAATGCAAGCACGAATGCTTTTTTGAAAGCTTTGTTTATAGCTAGAGGCCATTCAGTGCAAATGCCTTCTTGCACTAAAAAAAAGCAGCTAGATTTAGCGAAACGCATCTAACAGAATGCAGGAGTTATGAGACGTATTGACATTCTTTTAAACCTGACACTGTGTCCAACAACAGCGGCATATGACGGGCAACAGACAGATTGCTTGTTGCTGGAATCGTATCACATTACATCAGGTTTGGATATGGTGTGACACAGTGTCTTAAATAAACTAGGTGCTTCTGTGTGAGAAGCAGAAAAAACAGTTTGACTTGGCGCAACATTCAAAGACATCCATGTTTAAATGAAAAACAATTGAAAAACTGTGCGAACGGATGCAAAACGTGTTTGCTGTGAACAGACCCCAAGTCCTTTTATGTTTCATGGAAAAAAAAGTCAGATAAGTTTGGAATGACATGAGGATGAGTAAACAAAACAAAAGAAAGAAAAAAAAAATAAAAAATCACAATAGATTTCAATCGTGTTGTTGTTGGCATGTTACTAAGCTAACTATGTGATAGTCTTAGAAGCATAACAATAAAATATAGCTGCAAGCAGCGATGGCTGGCCCAAGCACCATGGGTCCATTTCCACCCAGTGGGTTTTGCAAACAATGCATGATGAACGCATGCATTTGGTCGAGTAAACAAGGCAGACACCATGTCTTACCTTCTGCTCAGACATAATGGTTAACAACTTTGACATGGTTGACAACTTTCTATGGCAAATTGTTGGGAACGGAGAATCGGTTCTTGTTCAGAACCGGTTCCATTCTTTAAAAAAAATACACGATTCGTAAAAAATACATGATTCGTAATATATTCATAACTTTTGGTTCCATTCGGGCCCCTAATGGCCAATGACTCTGATGTGTTTGCAAAATGTCATGAAATTTGAAGCATGCCAAGTGCCTCAAAACACTCAAATACAGGAAGAAAGGAATCATAACAATTAACGCATTGCCATGGCAACAGTATTTAAGATATCAAATATCCCTTTACAAATTTACATCAACAGTGTCTTGACATTATTCTAAAGAAGTTTGAAGCAATTAATGTAAACACAAGAGGGCTATTTCAAAGTCTGTTTAGAAAGAACCTTGACCCATAATTGACCGCATTAATGTGATCAGCCCCCATTATCAAATATACAGCTGAATTTTCACCAAAATTGCACAATGCATACAGAAGATATAAAGGCACTTCCTGTTTTCAATTTTTTACCACGCATTTATTGCTCCGCCATGGCGATACCATTAAAAATATAAAAAACAAGTTTGCAATTTTAAAACTTCAATGTTTTGGAATAATACTGCCTTAATTTGGTGACAATCACATGAATCCCCTAGGAGAAGTATTTGAAAGTTCAGGGCCTGCAATTAAAAAACAAAAATGCACAATCAATCCAAAATGACATCCTGTTGGGCGGAGATAATGATTGTAATTTTGAAAGTTGTTCAGCTTGATAAGAACAATATATGTAGCAAGGTTGGTGACCGTAGAAGAAACTGACCCATTTTGTCAAAAGGTTACAATACAGATTTCCCAGTTTTTAATACATTGCCATGGCAACACTATTTAACATATCAAGAATCCCTTCAGAATTTTAAATCTGCATTGTCTTGACAATATTTAAAACATTTCTGAAGCAATTAATGTAAACACAAGAGGATTATTTCAAAGTCTGTTTAGAAAGATCCTTCCTGCTGTCAGTTGGTAGCGCTATGACCTTGACCCACAATAGCCACATCAATGTGATCAGCCCTGCAAGGCCAAACATACAGCTCCATCACACGATGCACACAGAAGATATGAGAATTTAAAGATATACTTTATTGTGTCGCCATGGCAACACTATTAGATATATAAAAAAATCTGTTTGCAATTTTGCATTGTCAATGTCTTGGCATGATGTCACCCACATTTGTTACCTGGATCCTCTAGGAGGAGTATTTCAAATTCCAGAGCATGTATTTTTCAAACAATACAAAATGCATGACTTCCTGTTGGGCGGAGCTTATGACTGTCAGTGCGAAAGTTTAAATTTAGTAGTAAAATCATTCCCTGTATTAGGTCAGTTAGGATCTCTACTTGTGAATGTGAAATGTCAGAATATATATATAATAGTAGAGAGAATTATTTATTTAAACTTTTATTTCTTTTATCACATTCCCATTGGGTCAGAAGTTTACAAAAAATTTGATAGTATTTGGTAGAATTGCCTTTAAATAGTTTAACTTGGGTCAAATGTTTTAGGTAGCCTTCCACAAGCTTCTCACAGTAAGTTATTGGAATTTTGGCTCATTCCTCCAGACAGAACTGGTGTACCTGAGTCAGGTGTAACTGAGCCTCCTTGCTCACATACACATTTTCTATTGGACTGAGATCAGGGCTTTGTGAAGGCCACTACAATTCATTGACTTTGTTGTCCTTAAGCCATTTTGCCACAACTTTGGAGGTATGCTTGGGGCCATTGTCCATTTTGAAGACCCATTTGCAAACAAGCTTTAACTTCCAGGCTTATATCTTGAGATGTTGCTTCAATATACATATTGAATATACATCATTTTAATTCCTCATGACGCTCTGACGTGGGCCATCTATTTTGTGAAGTGCACCAGTCCCTCCTGCATTAAAGCACCTTCAAAACATGATGCTGCCACCCCCATGTTTCACAGTTGGGATGGTGTTCTTCGGCTTGCAAGCTCACCCTTTTTTCTCCAAACATAACGATGGTCATGGCCAAACAGTTCCTTTTTTGTTTCATCAGACCAGAGGAAATTTCTCCAAAAAGTATGATCTTTGTCTCCATGTGCACTTGTAAAGTGTAGTCTGGCTTTTTTTATGTCAGTTTTGGAAAAGTGGCTTCTTCCTTACTGAGCAGCCTTTCAGTTTATGTCGATATAGGACTCGTTTTACTGTGGAAATAGATCCTTGTCTACCTGCTTCCTCCATTATCTTCACAAGGTCCTTTGCTGTTGTGCTGGTATTGATTTGCACTGTTTGCAGCAAACTACATTAATCTTTTGGAGACAGAAT
This sequence comes from Moxostoma hubbsi, assembly GCA_032164185.1. NCBI lineage: Eukaryota > Metazoa > Chordata > Actinopteri > Cypriniformes > Catostomidae > Moxostoma > Moxostoma hubbsi. The sequence goes on along the minus strand of JAVLUX010000034.1, from coordinate 32,106,507 downwards.
GCACATCTTTCCTGAGCGGAATGATGGCTGCGAGGTCATATGGTGTTTATACTTGCATACTATTGTTTGTACAGATGCATGTGGTACCTTCAGGCATTTGGAAATTGCTTCCAAGGATGAACCAGGCTTGTGAAGATCCACATTATTTTTCTGAGGTCTTGGCTGATTTATTTTGATTTTCCCATGATGTCAAGCAAAGAGGAACTGAGTCTGAAGGTAGGCCTTAAAATACAACAACATTACACCTCCAATTGACTCCAATTCAGAAGCTAATTGGCAAATTGCCTAAAGGTTGACATCATTTTCTGGATTTTTCCAAGCTGCTTAAAGGCACAGTTAACTTATTGAATGCGATATAGTCAATTAAAAGTGAAACAATGTCTAAACAATTGTTGGAAAAATTACTCATGTCATGCACTAAGCAGATGTCCTAAATTACTTATATAAACTATATATAAGTGGTTGAGTGGTTAAAAAATTTGTTTTAATGAGTTCAACCAAAGTGTGTCAATTTCTGACTTCAACTGTACATTGCCGAATACAATGAATAATCACAAACTTTGACGAGAGTCAATGAGGATTTGACATCACTGCTGTAAAACCGGTGGTCTTAATACTTCTTGAATTTTGAAAAATAAACAACTTGGGTTGACGGTTATGCCGGGCGCTACTGAGATCTTGAATAAAAGGCTTGAATTTGGTTCAAGATTTGGAATATAGCATATATAACAAATTTGTGGATTATTTTATTAGTGTTTTATGGTGCTTTTTTATTTTTGCATATTCTGAAAACTTATTTTGTGTCCCATTGCAAACATAAATAAAATTAAATGCTTAATAAATGCTTAATGATTACAAAGTTTTAAATAAATTTTTAACATTTTAAAGTGTGGTTAAAGTGATATAATCCATTAAAAATGTTGTATAGGATGGCAAAATCACATAGAACAATTAGACCATTAAAATGTCATATTATGATGTCAACTGTATTAAATAAATGTGATGGCATTTAACTAAACTCATTGATTAAAAATTTAATGTAATTAACGGATTAATTCTACGAATTCAATAGTAATCAATTCAAACAGTACATGTAAACATTTGTACATTTCTATAGGTGTTAATACGTAAAATTCTGATGTTTAGATGCTCTCCAGGGCTGGACTGGTAATCTGGCATACCGGAAATTTTCCCGGTGGGCCGACGCACTTTTGGGCCGATCAGGGGCGTAATGGCCATCGGGAGAACTGAGCGGGCCGGTGGTTCGGCCATGAAACTTGCCAAATGGGCCACGATAAGCAACAATTAGCCGCCGCATTATGCAGAACGGACCACAAAACGGTGCCGCGATATGCATAAAAGGACAGCAAACATGCCACCCCAAACCCCCAACTCACGTCAGTGTTGTACGTTTCGGTATCTATACAAATATAAGAGAATGTACGTTTGCTAGAACAAAACTTTACATAAGAATACATAAAAATTCTCATGAGATCACGTTGGAGAGACAGGGAGAGAGAACAAAAAGAAAGCAAGAAAAAGACTGCCACCTTTAAAAGGTCTGGTTTGTAAACCACTTCCGATAGTCTGAGCTCTTTATAGCTCAATAAAGCTCTCATTAGCTCAACCTCAGATGGTGTGCTGCGGGGACACACGGCTCAGGGCCCCTGTTTGTTTATTCCTTAGAAAGCGGCCTGGCTGGAAAACAACATGGGAAACACATACCAATACAAAGGAATAATTGACCCAAAATTGAAAATTATGTCATCATTCACTAACCCTCATGTTTTCTTATGTGGAACACAAAAAGGAGACTTAAGGTGGAATGGCAATTTCACTCACTATTAACTTTCATTGTATTGAAAAAAGATGCTATGAAAGTGAATTGTGAATGAGACTAACATTCAGCCTATTGTGAACTGAAGAAAGTCATATAAATAATGACATAATTTTAATTCCTGGGTATCCTGTTCCTTTAAAAAGGGAAAGACAGACAGAGGACGTGTATATGTGTGTGACACATAAACGTATCTTTATTTAATGAAGTCTCTGTTTAAGATGAAACATTTTTTCTTCATGTCTTACTGAAACAGCCCATACAGGGCTAACTTTAGCTCAACAGCCAATATTTCAAACACACATGTTGTGACTTTAGCTATGTAAAACACACACACACCACATCCTGTTTTAACCACTAATGCACACAGTCTGGTCTGAACTTAGGCCAGGGCGCTGTCCTGGTAACGAGGTAGGTCATCTACTTCTGTCACCCGGCCAGATGCTCTGTGCTAACAAAACACACCCACACACAACTCTGACGTGGGCAAATTTGGTTACGTTTAATCTTGACAAAATCTAGCATTCTTTTGGTATGGATTAGTTTCATCCTGATAAAAAAAAATAAGTTCATAAGTTTGAGGTGACTAGTGACTTTTTTTTTATTCCAAATTATTTTATCAGCATAACAATGAGTGAAAATTCTCTCACACTAGCAAGAATGCGATATGGCCCTATATCAGCACTGCTGTAAAAACAGCACCATCACAATTTAAATGTCCTTTATGATCAAATCTAGACAGGCCCCATTTTAAGCAGTCATCACTCCAACACCTTATCCTTGAGTAATCATGCTAAATTGATAATTTGGTACTAGAAAATCACTTGCCATTATATCAAACACAGTTTAAAGAAATTTGTTTCATTAAATGAAGCTTAACATTGTCTTTGTGTTTGTTTTTGAGTTGCCACAGTATGCAATAGACTGGCATGTCTTAAGATCAATATTAGGACAAAAATATATATATTTACTACCAGTCAAAAGTTTTGAAACACTTGACTGAAATGTTTCTCATGATCTTAAAAATCTTTTGATCTGAAGGCGTATGCTTAAATGTTTGAAATTCGTTTTGTAGACAAAAATATTATTGTGCCACCATATTCATTTATTTCATTATAAAACTAAAATGTAATAATAAAAAAAAAGTTTTTGAAATTGATGACTTCATAAAGAAAAGCAGCCAATAACTGCCCAACATAGATGGGAACTCCTTCAATACTGTTTCCGAGGGTGATACCTCAAGAAGCTGGTGGAGAAAATGTCGAGTACATGTCTAGAGTACATTCTAGAGAAAGGGTGACTACTTCCTAAAATATAACACAGTTTTGGTTTATTTTGGGTTTTGTTTCATCACAACATAATTCCCATAGTTTCATTTATATTATTCCATAGTTTTGATGACTGTATTATGTATTATTCGAAATTGTGAAGAAAAAAAAACTTTGTTCCGGTCCTCAAATCTGATTGGACGAGAGACATTCCATGAGCACTGATGGTGTGACACCATCAGCACTCCAACGCTTCACTCTGTGTATCACTCCACTTGTGTTCATACTGTTCTAAACTAAAGTGTAAGAGTAGTGCAGGTCTGTTACGAGTTACTTTATTTTTGAAACTACATCCGTTAGCCAGCAGGTGGTGGCAAAAGATCATTTTTGTGTATAATATGAGCCAGTTGGTGACATAAAGTGAATTGTTTACATAGAACAGCACTCTGTGATCACTCGTATTACCAATACATTACTTAAACTAGGACATTGTTTTAAACAGCTTTAAATGAACAATTTCAGGATTAAGGCTCATCGCAGCTGAGAGACACAACAGACTTTTTCATTACAGAACTCGAGGTGCTTACCGAGTTTCCACATTGGATACACACTGTTTAAAATGGCGGAGGACATCACTGTTTCAAAAGTGAATGACTCATGCACAGCTACCACACAATAGGGAGAAATACCCCTGCTTGGATGCCATTTTTCCGCTGAGAAAGCTGACCTTCAGAATGCTGACAGCATCTCTGCTTGGGAGTGGCAACGGGTGATCACACGCTCGCTCGCTCGTGTGTGTGTGTGGGCAGGTTTTGGTGTTTTTTTTTTAGGTTACAAACTGGTAAATAAAAGGGTATTATGTTATAAATGTGGTTTATGAGGACATTTCTAGCATCCCCATAATTCAAATCACTTAAAAAACATAAACAATGTTTTATTGAAAGTTGTTTGTGAAGGTTAGGTTTAGGGGACTGAATCTATAGTTTGTACAGTACAAAAATCATTAAGTCTATGGAGAGTCCTCATAAGGATAGCTGCACCAACATGTGTGTTTGTGTGTGTGTGTGCGCGCATGTGTGTGTGTGCACGCATGCGTGTGTGCGTGCATGTTTACAAGATTCAGGTTGCACTGGGAATTCAAACCACAGGCACTGACCACACACACTAGACTACAGTATTTCTTTAGCTAATTTGTTTATCTAATAAACAGTACAGTCAAAATGCAGGACATCAGAACAACAGGAAACAAACATATTTTTAGTATTGTGCGTAAGCTGACATTTCTCAGCAAAGGAAGGTTTGAAGAGCAACAAACAGTCTGTCCAATCTGATTCTGATGAAGCGAAAATGAATAAACAATAGGATGTTTTCAATGCAAAAGTAGCTAATCAAGCTATTATGAAGGCACACATTTATAAAAGGTAAATTAGTTAAAATTATGCAAGAAGATAAAATCATAATAGCACATATAACAAAAAGTTTATATAACACTGATGAAGACTGATGTGTTTTGGTTATCCAGATGTAAATCAAACATTTAGTTTTCATCTTGTTCAAAGAGAGCAAAGAAACCAACCATGTACATTTGTTTTTTGTTTTGATCGTTGTAATTGTTATATTGCTAAAGATCAATTCAAACATATTTGCTACATTTTTGTGTTTGTTGTAGATGGTTTTATAGTTATGCAAAGCATCAAAACTAATGTCAAACACATGTTTGAACAGCAAAACCAACCCGATTCAAACATTTAAATTTACGCACACAAGAGCGCAGCTATTAACAAACACTAAGATTTGATAAACCAATGCCATTACAAGCTATAAAACTCTCTGGCTTTATTATTTAGGTATAGAGCTTGCAATAATTTGCTGTGTTTGAGTTTGAGTCTAAAAGGTCACAGTTACACACATCCCTTTATTTCTTCTCTATGACTTTGTTCTGAAAGGAAAACTAGCTTACAACTTACTGAACACTTTGCAGTATACAATGTATACTGCCTAATATATATAGTACATGAAACAGAATGCATTGTTATCACACGAACAAACTGTTTTTGAGCATTTAAAGTCCAATTTTGTGTAAAATGTTGTGTAAAACCATTTTTGGCAGCTTGATCAAATGAGTCAAATGAGTTATTTCCAGAAAATTCGCAACATTGGAAATGCAAGATCAAGTCAACAGCATTGCATTGTGGACAGTATTGCGTGCAGTGTACTCTATATACTTTATATATTTGCATACTATGCACAGTAAACATTCTCTATACTGCAGGAACAGTGAGTAGTATGGTAGAATGTTATTCTGAACAGCCTTTGAGCGTGAAGACACAACTAAAGACTACTTGTCAAAATGTTTTGCAAGTACTTATCAGCACATAAACACAATTCTTGCACACACAAACACCAACTCGCTGTGAACAGAAAAAACAAGTACGCAGAAACAAGACGTGCAAGAACAAAGTGTGCAATTACTCACACATGCAAAAAAAACAAAATCATACATGCCAATGAGAAATAATCCAGAACCATTCTAGAAAAAAGGCTTGGAGAGATTGTGCAGATAAAGTGAAAGAAATTTAACAAAACAACTTTAAGCAAAGGTTGAATGACTACGTGATTATGACACAGCTTTTTTACTTTTTAAACAAATCCCAGGGTAATCTGCAAGTGAAATGCCACAGTCAGCTGACCTGTGACCACATGGGTTCTTTGAAGTGTGAGGTATTCCGATGCGCTGGCTTGTGTCATAATGGCACGCAATTAAGTCTAATCAGCACACCAATTAATCAAAACAAACCATGAGCTCATGAGTGAGCGATTATTGCTCCTCAACGAGGCCAAAGCCACTCCTTTTTAGTCTTTCCTCACTGCAGCCATGACCTCTCTGTGTGCAACCCCAGAATGCACCAGTACATTCTTGCAACAGCTCACACTCCACTGGTTTGGATGAGATTAGAGAGTTGACACACAGCAGTCACCACAGCAGGAGGTCCCATCACGGCCCACCCGCCCGTCCTGTGGTTTCCAGGGATCAGGAGTCACGGTCAACCCAATTACACTGGAGGGGAATGGCACTTGACAACTGAATCACTTGTGTTGTCAGCTAATAAGGGTGTGAGCAAGACGTGTGCATGTTTGTCAATGTTTGTGTGGCGAATGTACTGAACAGATGCACCACTTTTAAGCGTGGTATTTCAGCCCAAAGCCTTGCGCCTTATTCACTTACCCCATGATCAAGTTAAGGGGTTTTCAAAGTCTTAGACAGTGAGACTCCTCTCTGACAACATTTACGAGATGGCTTGTATTTGATTCACAAACATCAGACTTTATTACTTATTATGTGAATGAAACCATTTGTTATGTTGCAGCTCCTATTAACATTGCCGGTCAAATGGCGAGCAGGCTAACAATGTTTTAATCCCGCGACTCCCTCATTAAAGCACGTCCACAGAGGGAGAATAGCCAGTGGTTATTTGCCTGAATTACCAGTGGCAGCCGAAATGTTCCTTTTATTATTATTAATAATAATAATTTCTCTTTACAATGCATCTTTATTGTATTAATTTAGTTTTAAGTTTTACTTGGTGAATTTATCATTATTCTCTGCGCTTCGCTTGACATGTTCCCCTTGTCCCTTAGTTTGAAAATTGACTGATGTAGATTAACCAGGCCATAAAAGTGCTAAAATAGCACTGAGCTGTAATTAAATGAAGTTAATGTCATATTTTTTAGTGCAAACTAGTTCTGGGCAATATGGCTACAATATTTGATATATGTATTTGCTCCTAAATTTTTAGCTGTTACTAATGTTTGGAATAGCACAAATGCAAAGAACCTGCAGAACTCTTCTTTCAAAATGCTTGCGAACTACTCTAAAAGCGCTTAAAACGTGAGCCCATGAGCCCTGCGCAAAAAAAGCACATTCAAATCATCACAATATTGCTTAATATCATCAGCAAAATCATCGCAATTATACTGTGAACATTCTATACTTAATAACCTGGCATATATCCAGATGTGCTGTGTAGTCTAGTGCACTTTCTGCAATTTTAAGAGATGATTCAGATGTTGTACTGTTCTAGTAGTTTGCCAGATGGCGGTGGTCGAACCTAACACACATAACCGACCCACAAGATTGGGAATTGCACCGTGCAAACAGCATTTGTCATGATTTTTATATATTATTTGGATGTGCTTGTGCGGTTACCTGATTTGCAAAGTTCCTTTATTTAATCAGGAGCCAAACCAACACATACAGCATGTGCAAAATAATACCATCAGTGGGTGCAACACATTCTTTTTGAATTGTCCCATTTGTTTGTTCATGAGAGCTGGAGAAAGATATTATTAGCATTCTCTCTATTACAAAATAGATAAATATGCATGGAAGATAAATGGTTAGAGCGTTAACCCCCACGCACAAGCAATCTCAACTCAAATGCCTTTCAAAGCTTTCAAAGTCTTTGCGAGGAGGATAAACGTGGGATGAGAAGAGAAAGTCAGAACACTGACAAATAAAGGCAAACATGGAGTTGGAAATAACATTAAGAACATTTAAGGGGCTGGATGTTGTCAATGCTCTGTAGGCCAACATAAGACAGAGATTGATGACTAGAATGGAAGACTGGAAAAAGAAAAGGCATAGAATTGCAGTGCCCCCTAGTGAACAACCCCTCACAGAGCAGGGCCACACATGAGAACTGGCCTGATCAACAAACTAAAGGCATATTTACATAGAGAGTGAAGATTTGCTGCACCAAGCCTTCAAATTTTTACTTGGCAAAACAAAAACACTCACTGAATATTAAAGCAAAAAGCCATGAGGGGTTGTGTGTTATAGTGATTTTACCATGGGTATGGGGAGTTCTTAGACACGACACAAAGTAGAGTGTCTAAAACCAACCCCCTCAACCATGGTAAAACCACTGTAACGCACCACCTCTCATCACTTATTGCTTTTAGAAAACTGTAAGAACAGCAATATGATAAAAGACACCAATGTTCACAAAATAGTTACATTTATTACTAATAAAAATCTGATTAAACAATTCTTCCAGCGAGTCATATAGTAGTGTATTAAACTAACTGTATGGTGTTTATGGTTGTCAAGCAATGAAGCACATTAATAAAAAAAGTTGAGGTCACTGATGTGACTTTATCAGCGTTTTACAACGGCTTTGAATGTGGTTCATCCAATCAGAATTTAAGAGGTGGAACTTCCCGTTTTTGAAATACATTACTGAATCATATGTACGGAAATGGCATATTATCAGTCTCCACTCTTGGAGTGATAAAGATCTTGGGAGTTTTTGCAGGGACAGTGTAGTAGAGACTGTGTCACGGGTGACATGCTACAGGAAAGGGTGTTAGGAAAGACAGTGAAGTCACACCTGTTCTTTTTGGAGTGTTCATCCTTTCCTTTCTTCACCCCGAATATCCTTGTAATGAGAGTGCTGAACAGAAGAGTCGAGGAGTTCCTTACCTGGAAGGAGAAGAGGGAGGAGAAAAACAAAGTGACATCAATCATTCATATATATATTCGATTCAATTTTCATTTTATTCTATTTTTGTTTCTTTTTTAATTATTTTGTATTATTATCTCTGTCTTGTTGCTGTATTGTTGTGCACTGGAAGCTCCTGTCACCAAGACAAATTCCTTGTATGTGTAAGCATGCTTGGCAATAAAGCTGATTCTGAGAGAGAGAGATAGATATATATATATATATATATATATATATATATATATATATATATATATATATATATATATATATATGAAATTGGTACTTTAATTCACCCATGTGGCATTCAACTGATCACAAAGTATAGTCAGGACATTACTGATGTATAAAACATAGATTTATGATCAAATCTAGACAGGCCCCATTTCCAGCAGTCATCACTCCAACACCTTATCCTTGAGTAATCATGTTAAACTGATAATTTGGTACTAGAAAATCACTTGCCATTATATCAAACACAGTTGAAAGCTATTTGATTCATTAAATGAAGCTTAACATTGTCTTTGTGTTTGTTTTTGAGTTGCCACAGTATGCAATAGACTGGCATGTCTTAAGGTCAATATTAGGACAAAAATGGCAAAAAAGTAACAGATTTCTCTAGAAACTCATCAGCCAGTCATTGTGTTGAGGAATGAAGGCTATACAATGCTTGAAATTGCCAAAAAAATGAAAGTTTCATACAAATTTGTACATTATAGTCTTCAAAGACAAAAGACAACTGGCTCTAACAAGGACAGAAAGAGATGTGGAAGGCCAGATATACAAATAAACAAGAGGATAAGTACATCAGAGTCTCTAGTTTGAGAAATAGACGCCTCACATGTCCTCAGCTGACAGCTTCATTGAATTCTACCCGCTCAACACCGGTTTCATGTACAACAGTAAAGAGAAGACTCAGGGGTGCAGCAGGCCTTATGGGAAAAATTGCAACTGAATTGCAATTGGACAACTTTTAATTGGTAAAGAGTGTTATGGATCTTAACCCCATTGAGATTTTGTGGGATCAGCTAGACTGTAAGGTGCGTGAGAAGTTCCCGATAAGAGTGCTACAGGAAGCGTGTTTCTGGACAAACTGACAGCTAGAATAACAAGGATCTGCAAAGCTGACATTGCTGCACGTGGAGGCATTTTTTGATGAGAACTCTTTAAAGTAGTTTGATATTTTTTTTATTATTTTTTTTCAAATTGTAATAGTAATTTTTCACGTTATTAATGTCCTGACTATACATTGTAATCAGTTGAATGCAACATTGGTGAATAAAAGTACCACTTTCTTTCCATAAAAGCAAAATCTGTACATTATTCCAAACTTTTGGCTACCAGTGAATGTAATATATTTATAAAATTCTCTCAAAGATTTTCAGTTGATGACACTTAAATTATATATCATATTATATTCACAGGCTTTGTTTTTTTCTAAATTGACCAAACAACCACTGTGGTCAATTATATTTAAAGGTAAAGTACAGTAAAACAAATCATGTTAGACATTTTTTCTACACAGTTTGTCATTTAATAAACACAGAAGAATAACATTTAATAATTTTCATTTATATGTACTAATATATCAATACATAGTAATAAACTACTGTGGCACGGTGGAGGGCGGGACCGGCACGTGATTGCGCACGCCCGGTCCCGTATCAGGCTAAATTGAGCCGTCAAGAGGGATAAAGGCCACTCGCAGACGGTGATCGAGAGAGAGAGCTTAATCAGCAGACATGTCTGCTGTCCTATGTGTTTGTTTTAAGTTCTTTATTAAATTATTATTTATGTTGACAAGCCGGTTTCTCGCCTCTTCTTTGCCCGTAACGTGAACTGTTTTACAACTACAGTATCTACAAAAAAAAGGTTTTAAAAAGTGCCACACAGAGACTTCCAAGAATATTTTTGAGTAATGACAAACAAATAGTTAAATTTGAGTTTTTACTAAAACATTTTTTCATCGGATTTGAACTGATTCATGGAAATGAACATGTCAACTTAAACACCATTTTATTTTGCTACTGAAGTTTAAGACTAAACACTCTGGGGTCTGGGTAGCTCAGCAAGTATTGACGCTGACTATCACCAATGGAGTCGTGAGTTTGAATCCAGGGTGTGCTGAGTGACTCCAGCCAGGTCTCCTAAACAACCAAATTGGCCCGGTTGCTAGGGAGGGTAGAGTTAATGTAAATTGTGCTGGGGTAACATCCTCGTGGTCACAATTAGGGGTTCTCGCACTCAGTGGGGCGCATGGTAAGTTGTGCGTGGATCACAGAGTGTAGCATGAGCCTCCATAAACTGTGAGTCTCCGCGGTCTCATGCACAGCGAGCCACGCAATAAAATGCATGGATTGACTGTCCCATAAGCAGAGGTAACTGAGTCTTGTCCGCCACCATCCGGATTGGGGTGAGTAACCGCGCCACCACAAGGACCTACTAAGAAATGGGAATTGGGCATTCCAATTGGGAGAAACAGGGAGAAAAATAATAATAAAAAAAAGAATTAACACTCTTATACTCGCAAGTTGTGAGGCAGGGAGGGATTGTGAAACTAGTGACACAGGATTTATGAAATGTAATGGCCAAGATTAATTTAAAGATTCATTAAAATCATCACGATATTCACAATGATTCTTATGTCACCTACTGACCCGCCCCAAGCAGGATATGAACCAACGATCCCCAGCATGGGAGTTGGACGTGCTAGCAAAGAGGCTATAAAAGCCATAGCCTCTAACCTCGGTCTCTTGTGCTTCTCTTAAGGCCAGGAGAGTGAGGTTTACACACTGCACAACTATCATGTACCAGCTGGCTACCATTACACTTTAATTTCATATCAAAAACAAAATCTTTGTAAATATAATTAAAGGTGAAGTGTTTAATTTCTCTACTACAAGCACCACTAAACAAAACTGCAAAAATAAACACGGTTTTCAAATAGCCTTCTTAATAAGCACCACATCTTTCAATGATCAAAGAAACAGATAGCCCCTGCCCCAAAGTCACGCCATTGGTTGAGTCAATGTTGTTGTGTCGGGCTGGACTGCTCACTCAAAACAAATGAATTTTATAGTGCCACAGAGACCAGTTATTCCAGTTATTGAGAAAATTAACCTACATATGGCTTACTTATAGTTGTCAATGGATATTAATTTAGGATAGAAGAAAGCATTTTAACTTCGAAAAAGTTAAACACTTCAGCATTCATTTTCAAAATACCACCCAGCCCTATGTATTATTCAGCCTTTGGCTAACAGTATTACATTAACATGAGAAAGCAATAAGTGAGAGCACATGATAAACCTTGAGACCGATTCCAATGCAAAAATTGGTGTTACAGCCGGACGGTTCCCAAGAGAGCTTAGTCACAAAGCTCACGTCATGCAGTTGTAGGAGCAACATAAGAAGCCAGATTTCATGTCCAAAGTAATGCTGGACAAATCAAAGTTTATATTCGAAATGTTGCCATCTCATGACTTTGATCATATTATTATATCAGCTTAAGAAACATTCCAAACAGGCTACAAGAAAACTGAGTGTATGCGGAGTGTAAATCTCATTTTAAGTTCTCCGTGGCTGACTACTCCATTCTGGGAGGGATTAGGCTTACTGTACTGTACAGTAAAGCTTGGTGGCTTGAGCTGCACTATGATGCATGATTGAAAACTGGCTAAGAACAGTAGTAGATCCCCTGGCATCTTGAAAGTATGGGAAAATTACTCAAAAAGAATGGACTGATAAGAAAATGAAGTGAGGAGAGACATATGAAAGAGATGCAAGGGAGGTGGACAGGTATGGGGGCGCAGGAATGTGACCTGGAGTTGTCGCCATGGTGACCTGTGGGAGCCATGCCGCCCATGTGGAGGTGATCAAAGAGAGCAATCCAAGGCAATGGGCCAGGACCACCGCACAGCTGTGTGTGTGTCTGCACGTACGGCTCCTGTCCCCCTGTGCTCTCATTCACTTTAATTATTAAACCGTCAGTACCTTAGCAACAGTTACTGCCTGACAGAGCGGTGCATGTAAGGAAAACAGTGAACAAATCAGTGTGAGAATGAGAGGAGAGAGGGACAAGCAAAAAAGTTTTTTGGCCCCATTCAGTTCCATTGTAAGTGCCTTACTGTTACTTCTATGTTTGCTTTTTTAAAGGAGGGACAAACCTAAATCATTTTTGTGGAAATCAACATTATGCCACAAATGCTGCCGATTGAGCTTAACTTGTATTGAACCCGGAATATTCCTTTAACATTCTTTTAATGCCTAACCTTTTATACCTCATTTTTAGTAACCTAACTTCTTTATATGAAAAGATTTACTTGAAATCTGTGATCGTGCTATCTTTCTTGAAGAAATGTCACTTGGTTTGATATTTTATCTGATGCACTGACATTCATACATTTTCAAGTGTGGCTAAATGTTCAAATACTGTCTCTTTTGAAGTCACTGGATGTATACGTAACATTTTGCCTCTTTACTGGACATATCCAGTGACAAGTAGCAGGAAGTATTTGGGGAGAGAAGGGAATGCTATCAGAATACTTTGCAGACTGGACTCCAACCTGCGTCAACCAGATGGCAAAGAACTGGTGCTTCAGTGAAAAGCAAATGTACTTTAATGCCATTGGATTGAAAAGTGGAAGTGAAAGTAAAGATTTATAGTGAAAAAGGATTTAAATATTGATCCGTTTCTCTCCCACACTTATCATATCACTTTTTCACTATAGACCTTCACCTTCACTTCCACATTCTTCTTCTTTTATTTATTGTATTTTTTTGTTGCCGATTCATATTCTACATGCTATGATATGTTTATCACCCACACCTACTGAACCACGCTTCTGAAGACATATTTAACCACTGGAGTCATATGGATTACTTTTATGCTGCCTTTATGTGAATCAAAGTTCTAGCCACCATTCACTTGCATTATATAGACTTACAGAGCTGAAATATTCTTCTAAAAATCTTTATTTGTGATCAGCAGAAGAAAGTAAGTCAAACGGGGATGGCATGAAGGGGAGTAAATGATGAGAGAATTTTCATTTTTGGTTGAACTATCCCTTTAATACAATGGTACTTTCTGGTTAGTCAAGCACCTGACATAGAAAGTGAGAGGTACAGAAATAAGAAAATGGGATTGTTAATTAGGTTGATGGTTTGTAATATGACTAAAACAGACACTTACAGCCCACACAGGAGAGGTGAACCCCAGAATTGCAGCTTGCATGCCCTCTGACACAAAAGGCACAATGTTCTCTCCCAGACGTGTATCTCGATACAGAGCCCGAAGGATATTCAGAGCGTGGACCTGTATGTCGAAAAAACAATAAGTGATCAGATCTAATGGTAGATTTTAATGCCTGCTACTCTTAATAAGTCCAAACTGAATTTCCTCTTGGAGAACCAGTGTGAATGTGATCGTGTGTGTGTGTGTGTGTGTGTGTGTGTGTGTGTGTGTGTGTGTGTGTGTGTGGGCAGGTTTGGGTAGTCTACGAGGACTTTGTTTTAGGTTACAAACAGGTAATTACAAAAGGGGTATTATGCTATTAATGTGGTTTATAAGGACATTTCTAGTGTCCACATAATTCAAATCATTTTAAATAAAAATACTAAACAATGTTTTTTTGAAAATGTAAAAATGCAGAAAGTTGTTTGTGAGGGTTAGGTTTAGGGGATGGAATCTATAGTTTGTACAGTATATAAATCATTATGTCTATGGAGAATCCTCATAATGATAGCTGCACCAACATGTATGTGTGTGTGTGTGTGTGTGTCTCCACCTGAGGCACAGTGCTGGTATCAGTTGCTCCATCATCAGAGGGCATGGCCAATGTTGTCAGAGACCTCATAGTCATCTTCAGAAGTCTGCAGCTGGAGGACTTGGGTTCAGATGACAGCAGGGCCTTCACATAACAGACACATTAAGATACAATAGTAATACTAACTAGGCAAGGTAAGTAGTGTAGAAGAGTTTAAAGTATGTTCATGTTTGGTATTTGAGCTATGAAGTTATATACATTGGCCCTTTGCGGTGGAACTAGTTTTCTAGGTGAAGTTACTTCTATGTTAGGTGTAATACAATGTAATTCATGTGCGCGGACTTTGATGTACACAGTGCTTTTCAGATAGTTACATCACGTCCCTTAGTGGAACCCTTGCACAGATGCAAGGCTTACTTTTATAGTCACTCATAACATAAGTTGAAAGATTCGATTTATCTTCAGAAAGACAAGGTTCACAAGGAGCTGCACTTGTAATGAGAATGAGCACTTTACTCTGCTCGCACGCAGGATGCAGGTTTGCTGTCAGGTCAAATATTGTTTTAAACTGTCTGCTTTAGTGTTATGGTTACATATTTTTTAGATATATTTATCTGCAGTGTTGCATGCTTGCCTGTTAATCTTCTATGTGTGCATATTTACAAACTAAAGGAGGAAAATTGGTGGTAATTGGCTGTGGTAATCACAAGCCTACCACGGATGCTGTTGACGGAGCTTAACATGTATTTAACCTGTAATATTTCTTTTAGACAGGGGGACAGTGAATGACAGCATGACACAGGTAAATGACTCGCAGTATGTAACTATATTTTTCTCTCAAGTTCTTTGTCCCTGTGAGCCACGAACCTTAGTTCGTGAACTCGCTGTGCAGGCCCACCTTTTCCTGAACATGCCACAGGAATGTAAATTCATGCCAAGGTGTTGACTTTATCCATCCTCTCCCTGTCTTATTCTCTGCTAAATCCCTCTCTTTGTCTTGTGTTCCAAATCTGAAAGCTCATTTTTCCTTGACTTCAGTATTCAGCTATTTTGACCTCTCAGAGGGCCGCCCAGTGGGGAAGATGTCCATCATAAAAACTTGATAAAAAAAAAAATCAGTTACTGATCCACAGATGTTCAGATAACACTGATAAAACTAATTGCTAGTGGTGGGAATCTTCAGAGGCTGCCAAACCACAACTAGGTGTGGGAAGTATGACCAAAACATATATTATGGTATGAGTAATTTAACATCACATTAACTTTAAATTACAATATAGTTACTTTTTGCTGGAAATTCTTACCAAAACTGATTTAAGTATTACACAACCACATAGTAATGCAGGTTTTTTATAATGAAGTGAATTAAATATTTAAACAACTTAAAATGGGACTTTAGGGGCATGGTTTTACTTTCTTAACAAATGAAGTTGCAACTTTGCTTCATAAACAACCTACAGTTACACTATGCCTATACCAGCCACGAGCAGCATGTCACAATGCATTAAAATCACTTATTATTCTCTATGAAGCGGTCACTGGAAGAGCTTGTGTGAGTTGGTTATAGTTTTAAAAAATAAAATGAAATTATTTAAAATTAAACAAATGAAAGGGATTTTATCACATTATTATCATCATCTTTTCTTTTGGAACCTGATATAAACTGCTAATTTGCTTGGCAACCATAACATCTACAGTTACACTGGAAAAGAACACTTGTGGCATATCACAATGCCTCAAGAGTAAAAGGGCTTGTGTACATATGCATGCTGTGGATGTATTTCACTATAACATCTACCATATCTATAGTACTGTGAAGGGATTTAGAAGGGCAGGGAGGAGACGAGAACCAGCTTGACAATGTAAATAATATTTTAATGATAAACTTAAAACAAAGGACAAACACACACATGACGGACATGTCCGTAAACGATCTCTCTCTCTCCCGCACCACCGTCTGCCATCGGCCTTTATCACTCTCAGAGGCTCAATTAGACCGATAAGGGACCGACATGTATAATCACAACACGGCCCGCCCTCTGCCCTCTCACAAGTACATAATATAATTATGCATCTCTAAACCTTGTTTTTTTGCATTGAGAAAGTTAGTATTATTCTGCTGGTCATGTGACCTCAACATGAGAGGGGACCACCATTATAGAATAAATTAGCTTGTTTAGGCCACTAGTGTGACTGAGACTTCGTTTCATGTGAATGTAAATAATTTGAATCATATTTAAAGGGCCAAAGGACTGACCTGGATATAGAAAGGTATTCCTGCACTGCGGCGGGTCGCACAGAGTTTAGAGGAGGGGTCGCTGCACTTCACCTCCTCAAGAACTTCCTTCAGCCAGTGTGCTGGGAGCTGCTGGAGCATAGCACTTCCACTCCTAACACACACACACACACAGATTAAGAGGGCACAGATTAGAGTCAAACCCACATAACTCCTTGTTGTGGAAATATGAACATGGCATTAGCTCCCAGCACTGTGGCATCAAAGTTTGTGTGGTTCCCAGTGTCCCATAATCCGATACGTTCTCTAATATGATATTATTCCACATTTGTCAACAGTTTCACTGTTTTCTAAGCAATCTGAAAACTAGATTGGATCCAAATGTGATAGCAAAGCAATAGAATTTAATTTAGTTTTAGTTCACCCTAAACAAGAAAAAAATGGCAGACTAGAGCCAAGTTATACTTGTGCGGAACAATACTGAAGATAAACATACATTTTTAAAAACAGTATTTGTACAACCCAGAGGTGGCTGACTCTATTGTTGATCCTAAAGAACTTAATCTACTGGGACTGTAAGCCACTGTCAGACACAATGGTTAAAGTATTAAACCAAAGGTTTAGTTCTTATTAACCCTGGATTGTGAAAGTGATTGAAGCAAATGCTACAGGAAAAGGATTTATCAGCTGATACCTTATTCACAAGACTGTGATGTTACTTATTAGTTTGGTCAAAGAATTGTTAATACGCGACTAAACACTGGCACACATCCTGAAGCATACCAACTATCTAAATTGTTACTCTTCTTAATAAAAACCTCATATAGCGCATTTTTACAATTTAATTATTATTATAATTTTACATTTTATGAAGTAAATGTGAGTGGAAACCAAAATGATTGGGTTTTCTGGGTTAAGGCCAAGGTATACTTTGATTTTTCAGCATGCCGGTACATCTTTCGCACAGTGCTTGTGACACAAATTTTGTCATTGGTACAGTACACGCGGACTGTCCACGTGCAGCCTTATTTTTCTAAACAAGCGGACAGTCCACATTTTTGTGCGCTGTAAGCTCATGTGCATGCCGGTGACTGTGATAAACGAGTATCACAAAACGGCTGTAGTGCGCACACGTCGAACGTGTCCGTATGAGCTCACGGTCAAAACTATACTCTAGCCTTTGGTGGCCGACTGATATGTTTTTTTTTAATGCTCCATACAAATAACTAATATAATGCTGATTATATTAAATGTATTAATAGCAAATAAGATGTACACAAAACAGATTAAAATGAAAATTTAGTTTACAGATTATTTACTCAAAATTATCACTAACATTTGAAAACAAAACATTTGCATTGTCCATTGACAAGGCTGTATTTTAGGTAGATTTTGGAGCTGACAATTGGTGGAACGAATTGTTCCTGTTATTAGCCAAACAGGCTCAGATATCGACATATCTGAAAAATCTTAAAATACTAGTCAATTAATTGGACTGGCAGGTGTATCAGTCCATTGGCAGGTCTACCAGTTATCAGTCAATCTCAATAAATCAGTCTGACAAGTATATACACTATGTCTTCTTGCAGGTATATCAGTTATCGGGCAATCGCAATAATCTCAAAATGGCATTCGATGAATTGACCTAACAGGTGTTTAAATCTAAATGGCAGGTATACCAGTTATCGGTCGATCCCAATAATCTCAAAATATTGGTCAATATTTTGGCCTGGCAGGTATATCGGTCCATTGGCACATATAGCGGTTAACGGTAGATCCCAATAATTGCAAAATATCAGTCAGTTAATTGGCCTGGCAGGTATCAGTACATTGGCAGGTATATTAGATATCTGTTGATCGCAAAAAAAAAAAAATTAAAAATAATCTCATTGAGTAAATCAGCCTGGCAGGTTTTTCAGTCCATTGACAGGTACAGGTACACACACACACACACACACACACACACACACACACACACACACACACACCTCATACCAACATACCAACATACCACCCTAAAAATTTAAAAAGGCAGCAGTTGAATGCCCAGCAATCAACACCTCATAACAGGCTCAGTGGTTACCGGTGAGGCCATGTGATATTCTTTCTCCAGACTGTTGTATATGCTATTTTTCCTATAATGTGGTATATGCGATTTTTCTATGTAGAACTGTGTAAAACACAGTGCTTAGATTGTATTTTCACTGCAGGGAAAAGGGTTGGAATGTGTGGGAGAAACACAGTGCCAGACACTAGCAGACACTAGATAACCAGAAGCAGAAACTGTCAAGGCCCCCAAGGCTCTTGGCTGAACACGTACACGCACACACCTTAGAAAAAACACACATACGCATGCACATAGTTACATAAAAAGCTCCAAGCTCGGTTCTTCTGAAACACTTTGATTTTGCACTCTGCTTATGAAGATCAATAAAGACAAATAGATTGATTCTTCTAAACCACTGGCCACTGGTGTCTCATTCTTACTTGTAATCCACGATACAACATTCCTGGCCTTGTCGGCAGGATAGTAAGGTGAAAAAGAGTGGACTTATCACTCGTCGGGCAGCGACGCATCGAGCATGCAGGAAGATGAAAAATCTGTAAAAATGCTGGTGCATGTTTTGTGTAGTAACACTCATTCAAGGAACTCTTGCATTGATCGAGGATCGCTTCTGCACTGATGTTTCTGGCCAAATTGAGAATGGCCGCAAATGATTCTGGTCAAATTGAGGATGGCCGCAAAAAATTTACATGCCCACAACAAAGTTTTTCATAAAATCGATGGACTGAGGAAGTCCTAATGTGTTTCTCATGTTGCCCCCAAGTAGCTTGTCTCGCTAAATATACACTCGACTATCTGAGGAAACTGGGAGCCTCTTTTGTTTCTTTTTGTGCTGGTTCCACTAGCGGCAGGAATTTGTTTTGTGGAGAAACACACCTTCGATACGTTCCTGTTATGTAATTCTGTCTTGCAGAATTTATATAAAAGCACCAGACTAGAATAGAATAGAATCCTTTATTTTAGAGCAATTAGATGGTAAAATTGTCACAGGGACTCTCGCATGCGGACATGGGCTTTTTGAGGGATGGACGCCGGTTGGCTCTGTTGTGCACAGAGTTAATGTGCACGCGTTTCTTTTTTCTGTTTGTTTGGTTCTTGGGGAATATTTAGTGTCTGATTGTTGCATTAAAGTTGGAATGTGGTCTATTACTTTATTTTTGACACACAATAATTTTTTTTAATGTGTCAAAATGTCAAATGTTAATGAGTGAATAATCTCTCTCCACATGGAATGTGAATGGGTTGGGGCACCCCATAAAAAGAAGGAACGTTATTTCTTTTATTAAACGTAAGAAATTTGATATAGTGTTTCTTCAAGAAACACATTTTTCCATGCAGAAAGATTAAAAATATGGGAAAATATGGGGTGAACATGTTTTCTTCAGTGCTGGCTCAAGTAAGAGCAGGGCAGTCATTACATTGATAAGTAAACATCTACAATTTAAATGTCTCAAACAGATTCAAGATAAATTAGAAGAGTCATTATTGTTTTAGCAGAAATTCAGGGGCAAAGGTTGATTCTGGATAATATTTATGCATCTAACGCTGATGATCAAGGCGATACTGAAGGAATGATGTAAGTCGCTGGCACCCCTCATAAAATAATATTGGGAGGAGACCTTAATCTGTTGATGGACTCAGTCCTTGAGCATAATGAAGCAAAAGTGCGCAAGCCCCCCCAGAGCAACTTTGACGATTCAAAAGATGTATAAAAATCTTGGTCTCACAGATATTTGGAGACTTTTAAACCCATCTGGGAGGGACTATACATTCTTTTCATCAGTCTAAGATTTATTCTAGAATAGATTTCTTCTTGATATCCAAGTCCCTCATTTCGTCTGTTGTTGATTGCTCAATTGTAAACATCTTAGTCTCAGATCACGCCCTGGTGAGTTTAGAGGTGTTTCCACATAAGGAGAAAAATAAATCATATAGTTGCCGCTTTAATGTATCCCTTTTGCAAAATCCTGATTTCCAACAAATGTTAAAGACTGAAATCAGTGTTTATATGGAGACCAACTGGTCCTTAGTGTCCTCTGTGGGCATGGCTTGGGAGGCACTTAAGGCAGTTCTTAGGGGCCGGATCATACAGTATGCCTCATTCATCAAAAAAATCCAAAAGCAAGATAACTCGTGTTGGAAGCGAATATTAAAAATCCAGAGGCAGAGCTGAAGCACCGAATGTCGTCTGATGGCCTCAGAGAATTGACCCAACTGAAATACAGATATAATTAAAAAAAATTCACGGAAGGTGTATTTATGGCTATTCAGGGGAAGACAGCCATACATTGAGTCGGGGGACAAAGCAGGGAAACTTTTGGCTAGATATATAATGCAGAGCGCGTCTTTTTCTACCATTCCCTCAGTGAAATCTGCTGGTGGTGAAATATTTACCTCATCATTAATATTAATAATGCTTTTAAAGATTTCTATCTTGATCTTCACAGTTCCTCATCTTCGTCTACCAATGAAGATATAAAAACTTTGTGGAACCATTAGAAATCCCTAAACTGTGATGAAGCATAACCTTGGAGGTGTTGATGAGGTAATCAAGGCCTTGCCTACAGGCAAGATGGCTTTGACGCTGAGTTTTTTAGATCTTATGCTACAGAACTGGCTCCACTTTTGTTAGAAGATTATACAGAGAACGGGAAGCTTCCGCCAACCATGACACAAGCCTGGATCAGTCTGATTCTTAAAAAGGACAAAGATACAAGCGAGTGTAAGAGTTACCATCCCTGATCCAGCTAGACATTAAAATCTTGTAAAAAAAATTGCTACCGATTAAGTAGTTATGACATCTCTCATACATATAGATAAGGTGGGGTTTATTTGGGCCAGAGCTGTTCTGACAACATTTCATCAATATTATGTGGTCAGTGGCGAATGATCAGACTCCGGTTGCTGCCATCTCACTTGACGCTGAAAAGGCGTTTGATATGGTAGAATGGGATTATCTTTAAAATGTTGGAAATACATGGGTTCAAACAAATGGATTAATTTCATATTATCTTACTTTGCAGCCACGATAAGAAAAGAGGATGATTTTCCTGGGGTGATGGTGGGCAGTATGGCATATAAGCTTTTACTTTATGTAGATGATATTTTATTATTCGTCTCTGACCCCACTAGATCTATGCCTTGACTCCACAGAATTATTCAATCTTTTTCTAAATTCTTAGGATACTTAGTCAATTGGTCTAAATCTGAAGCTTTGCTCTGACTGCGTACTGCCCAGTAACGGCTTTTCAGCCAGGGGCTTTCCAGTGGCCCAAACAGGGTGTTATATATTTGGGCATTTTATTCCCAGAAAATGTGTGAGATTTAGTTAGAGTTAATTTTGACCCCTTAATGAATGGTTTGAGTGATGTGGGCAGGTGGGCTTCATTACATTTATCTATGACTGGGAAAGTTAATGTTATTAAAATTAATTGTATTCCAAAATTCAACTACCTGCTACAGTCTCTCCCTGTAGATGTCCCCCTCTCTTATTTCAAGCAATTTGATAGCATAGCGAAGTCCTTCATTTGGAATGGTAAGCGTCCCAGATTACATTCCAATAAATTACATAGGCTGGCTGACAAATGTGGGTTAGGCCTACCAAAGATTTTGTTTTATTAATATGCATTCCGTCTCAGACATTTGGCTCATTGGTCGCTTTCACCTGAGAGCCCCCCCTGGTTTGGTATTGAACAGGAAGTTCTTGCCTTTATTTTGCCATTGCAAAGCCTTTCTATTAAACTAACTGGAGAAGTTAAGTCGCACCCTGTTATCTCGCATTTGCATGTGGTATGGACAAAAGTGTCCAGTGTGTTCAATTCGGACATTTATTTAAATGTTGCCTCGAGCATATGGCTAAACCCAAAATAATGTATTAATAAGTCCCCTTTCTGCTGGTCAGAGTGGATTGTGAGGGAGGTTAATACGCTCCGTGACCTTTATGAGAGTGGAGTGTTGAGATTGTTTGAAAATTTGGTCCAACATTTCAGGATTCCCAGATCTCAGTTCTTTAGATACTTACAGCTGTGCTACCTACTCTGTGCTATTATTGGGAGTAGCATACAACCCCCTAAAGGGGCAGATAATCTAGAATTGGTGATAACTGATTTTGGAAAAGGTCATGAGGCATCAGTGTATTACTCTCTGCTAATTTAGAGTCTGGGGAACGGAGATTCAATTCTCTCAAGGGATTATGGGAGAGAGATTTAAGCTTGGTATTGGAGGAGGGAGTGTGGGTGTCCGATTATATTGGACACCCTCTAGATTGTATAGACTTGGTCTAAAAGACACACCCACCTGCTGGCGATGCCAATCAGAAGATGGGGACACAACCCATGTTTTTTGGGGGGATGTGTTAAGATACAAGAATTATGGTTGAAGATTTCGAGATTTGTGTGTATCGTTTTGGACACACAATTTTCATTTTGCCTCTGCATTTTGGGTGATGGGCGGTCATTAATTTTGGAGATAGCCACATGAAAGTTTGTGTCTTGGCCGGAGTTATGTTTGCCAGGCGAATCATTCTTAGGGGGTGGAAGATGGCTGGGGCACCCTTGTTTTGGGAGTGGTGCGGGGAGATTGGTGGGGTAGCATCATTTGAGGAGGTGATTTATAGAAGGTTGGGAAAATGTGATTTGTTTAATAGGTGGGTTCTTTTTAATTTGTTTAAAATATATATATATTTTTTGTTTTTATGTTATAATTGTAAGTGACCACTGTAGTTCGTGTTGGTGTCGAGTGAGGGTTGGGGTTAATTTATATAACTGATTCCATATTTTATGTTGTGTTTATCTGTTTTGTGGATGGAATCCATAAAACTAATTTTAATAACAAAAAGATGGGAGATTACTGGTCACCAAAAATAATCTGTGTTGCCAACAAAAGAAAGAAAAAGGTGTGGTCATCGAAGGGCCGCTGATAATATGGGTCAAGTGTCGCAGACAAAAAAGTAATTAAAGAAGCTGCTAAAATAGATAAAAGGTAGAGGGGCGAATAACTGGATTGGACTAAAGACTTAAAGAATTAACTTGGTTTTAAAAAAAAGCTAATTTAGAAAAGGAAGCTGAGTCTCTGAAGTGACAGCTTACACTGAGAGAAAAACTAATTCCGAAAACAAAACCACATCTGCTTCACTGCCGCTATACCACCATGTACCCGAGTAAACTGAGAATGGATCAGGGCACTTATGTAGACGGCATTGACAGCGAGAGTGATGACACAGACACTGAAGGAGAGCCAGATGTCCCCCGCAATGGGACGAAATTATCTGGGACTCAGAGGGACCAATTGACACAACTTACAATGTATCATCTAAAAAATGTGACCACTAACCATTAAACATACAAGGCAAAGACAGGATGAGGCATCGACAAGCAAAGATGATGATGTTTATATAGAAACCCAGTATAATTACTGATCCAACTCCCTGAGCAACTGGGCTAGGGATGTTGTGGACCCTCGTAAAGACCCACATAATGCTAGAGACCAATAAGAACATCTCAAGTGGTTATTTATGCTCTCGTGGCATGATGGTCATGCGATCCTAACTTTCAACCTATCGGCTGACCGAAGAACACTAGATTGGGAGATAGATAATGCCACCGTCGCTTTAGAGCAATACACCGCAAAAGTGGAAGAAGCCGGGCAGGGAATAACATGGGGTTTCCAGAAAGAATCAATGCGGAAAAAAAGTAGACTGGTATAAAGTGGCAGAATCAAACAAAAACCAGTCAAGGGCATGATCGATCATTTTGAGAGGTTAGGGGTGGCGTATATTCAACACTCAGGCATCAAAATGTCAAATCCGACCCTCGGGCCCATTCATGGGAATGTGGCTGAAAGGTCAGTTTCCCGAAGTGTGAAAGGCACTCACTGCTTCCATTCCTAGTCTGATAAACCCATCAACAGTAACCGATAGTATGCAAGATGATGATGTGCAATTAGCAATTAACAAATTAGCAAATAAGTAGCAATTAGCACAAGTGCACAACCTTAGAGCGTTGAGGGTCAAATCCGCTGGTCAGAAGGGACCCCAGCGTTGGCAAGCTAAGGATGATTGACAAAAAAGAAGCACATCCAAGCCTCCATACAGACAGAACTGCTAAAACAGGCCTCTACACCAAACACACACCACTTCCTCAGGGATTGAAAATTCTGCCTGTTAAAACACATGTAACAGCCTCAGGAATAGGAATGTGTTTGCATATTTTTGGGGTTTGAAGAACCTTTTATTGACCAGGATAGAGTAAAGAGGACAGAAAAGGATGGGAGAAGAGGAGGGAATGGGTTCAGGAAATGACGCAAGCCAGAATCGAACTCGCATCAATAGCTTAAGTGCCACAGCTCAATGGCTAGGTTCACACAATCAGTATTTGGGATTGACAACTGTATTTACAGACTATAGTGACTCTAAAATGGTCCTGTTCTTCATACAACATCAGACAAAAGTAGATCAAATAGTAGCTGTGTCAAAATTCACGTACAGTCAGAGAATGTAATGCATTTGAGGAAAAACATAATAATTACGTTCTTTATGTATGCAAGTGAGTAAAAGGAAAACATTCCTGTACACACTTCATCTGGGAACGTGGGTATTGTTCTGTGACCCAAATATATGGCATAATAATAATACTCGCTAAAAAAAATTTAATCAGGTTTTGTTGTTAACCACAAAGAACAATTTTCTTGGTATTCTGGTATTTCTCGCCTACTGTTTTATAAATACTCAATTGAGACACTGCTTTTGGCATAATATATAGTCGGTAAGTACAGTATGCATACACTGAGGATGTCGGTGTAAACAGGTCACCAGAGTCAATCCACTTCATTAATTTGCAATAGCTTTGAGTAATGCCTGTTTACTAATGACATAACAGTAGTAAACATCAAGACTTTCTATTTTGTTTTTAACAAACTATTTTGGGTAACTTTCTTTTTTTTATTCTTTTTAAATATGCAGTGAAAAGCTCATTCCAGTTCACTTTTCCCCCCTTCTTTCTCTTCCTAAACACTACAAAACAAGAGTGTTGTCTCGCTAAATATGCACAAAACTCCTAATTTCTGTCATTTTTAATAACTTAAGAGAAGTGGCCGTTCTAACATTAAGCCGCAGTCACTAGGCTTCAAAGATGCTAAATTATTTTGGACACTAAAATGCTAAATTATTATTAAAAAAAAATGTTAATCACAAAAAAGAAATACGATTTTATTCAAAATGTTAAAATATACCATGTACTCTGCAACAATAAAAACACACAGATTTGAAATATAATTTTTTTTGTATTAAACCAAGAGGTCAGTGTGATGTTTTGATCTTCTGTTTGTCAGAGGTCTTCTCATCATTTGAATCTCAGGTGAGATTTTTCCAAGTTTGAATGAGCTTGTGTTATCGGTCATCCACTTTTGAATGCGTCTGAATGGAGTTTCAAAGTGTAGTGTGACAGCAGCTTTATTAATCGACAGTATGTGGCTCATGCCATTTGTCAAATACTTGACAGGCAACTAGTTCTATTCATACCGCCCATCAAACAAATTCATTCTCAATTTTATTCAGAGTCCTTAACATTCAATGAAGTAACTTTGATTACAAAAATCATATTTAACTTCTCAAAGAGAGTATTCTGCTGCTGTTTGGATGTAGCCAAAGTATCAGAAAACATGCTCTACCCACAAGACCACAGCTCCAACTTGTGTATGTGTTTTTATCCATGCCTGCACCTTGAAGAATAATTGTAGGCTATCATCCAAGTCATCTAAGCTCAAATGACCAATCGCATGCAAAAGATTTAAACAAACAAAATGAGACCACAATGATCTGAAACATAGGAGAGGAAATTGTGAACATAGCAGAGTCCTGGAATTAAGTCAGATCATTAAAGATGCTCCCTCAACAACTATAAAGCAGAAAAAACCTAATGTCCCATTCAGGTCACGCTTGTTGCGCTTAACCTCTGCTCAGAGACCACATTCTAGAAATCATTAAATCTTACATTTCCAGATGTTAACAATTTTCAAACTTCCTGATTATTTGTAGCCAATCCCTCAGGAGCAGCGCTGGTTTGCAGCAGTTGAGAGGAGGTTAGATTGATTCAGGTATGAAACATGGCTGCCAAGCACAACATCAGGGACACTGGTGGAGCTGTCCTTGCTAACTCCTGACTCCCTGATCTACAAAGATGCACACTTGTTCTGAATAAAGTCTTCAGGTTGAAAACAGCTTGGGTTTTAGTGGGAAAATTTGACTGAGGAATGGCAAGGGGGCTATCTTGCTTAAAAGTCAATATGCATGTTTATATCATTATTATACCAAAGTTGAGCCTGCCAAAGCAATCTGATTGGCTGAAAACCTTTGTTTAATTTAGCAAATAAATTTAAACAATAAGAAACATGCAGAAACAAGAAACACCCAAATGCATCATTTCACTGCCTACCTGGACAGCAACATTTTAACTTTCACTTTTGTAGGAACTATTTTTAGGGGAAAGTGATTGTAAATAGTAAAACTAAAAGATTTAAATTGCCTCAGTTGTACGCAGAAAGCCGGACTCACTCGAGAATTCTTACTCTGAAACCCTCCTCCATCCCAGCACCACTGGTCTACATCTGATTTATGATGACTGTATGTCTAATGGTGCAGCAGCTTGTCATAAGCAACTGATGCATCATGTTTTATATATGTATAATAGAGCAGCAGCAGCATGAATGACATGCTCATTACAGCATGTCTGTGTATTTTCTAGCAGTTGCAAATTTTTGTACTTGCTCTGCAACAGAACCAAGACCAACTTGCCATATCGGATTATAACATTTTACATTTATTCCCACAGTTGAAATGGTGTAAAAAGGCAACAAAACATTAATGGTCATGCGTTATCTCCACTGACTGTTGTTTGCGATCTCTTCATTTTAATTAACACATCTTAACAAGTCAGTAAGTACTCCTCCACAGTCCCATATTACAGACAATAGATACAAAACATAGCGAGCTGTCTAACTAGGCAGCAATTTAAGGCTTGATAGGCATTAGGTGTTTTGGGACAAAGCTTAGATGGCTTACCTGCAGAGCATCTCAGTGAGCCGAACAAAGCCCACGTATGCCAGCTCAAATGCCCCCCTGTGACGAGACTGCAGTAACTGCTCCCGAAAATACTTCCCTACAGCCTCCACCTGCGAGAGAGACAACAGGCACTCTTGAGTAAATGTAGATAATGCAGTTTGCAACACAGTGACTTAAACAACTCCATAAGAATGTATTGGGACCAAAGACATATTCAGATCTGGCTGACCCAAAGGTTGATTTATCAGTGCAGTAGTGATAACTGATGATAAAGACAGACAAAGAGTCCATTTAGATTACATGTATATGGGCAATTCATACTGCATTATTTAAAACTAGACTTAGAGCAGCTATATAACTCCAAATTCAATTAAATTTCTATATGTTCAAATTTAATTCTGCATCCTGTTTGCTACCTCAATAAAAGTGCAACAGTGCCCGCCCACTGGGTTCTGAAAGTACTTTTCCCATTAATTTCTTCCATAGACTTTGAATAAAATCCTGTAGCATGGGTAATGTAGATAATGCATATGGATGGTTTAAACTAAAGCATATACCATTGATGAACAATCTCATAGCTCAAGGAAGGTCTGTCTTAAAGTTTTAGAAGTCATCATTGAAAATTAATTAGTCTATGGGATAAATGAATGGGATTTACACTTCCAGAACCAGATTGTTGTGCTCTATTGAAATTCACGAATTTGATTCAAATTTAAAAGGCATTCTCAATTAAATTATTAATGGTGAATAACTATGCTAATGAATGATCTAAATAAAACAAATAAAACATAACCCAGGCCCATCCCTGTTTTTGATCCCACAGGCAGGTGGCAGTTTAGGGCCACATGGCAGCAGCAGCAGAACAGCAGTTTACCATGTACTCCAAACAACCATTTATATGCTTCAATCAGACTTAATTTTGCCCCAATGCATTTTGATTTCAACACCCCTTCACCAGCACTACTAAACTTTGCTTAAACCTCACATTTCCCAACACAGTCGGCTAATTAAACGTCAGGGTCAGTGACCTAAATACAGCAGCAGCTTTTCTTGCTCGTCTAGAATTAAGAGACTTATGGGTTGACAAGTCTAATGCTGTTGTTTGCTGTTGTTTTGATTCCATTAACTTAAACCCGCTAATAATTAGGCAGCTCTGGTTAAATGGAGATTTACAGGTTGGATGCAAATGCCACAGACTGCAAGTGGCGCAGATGGTACAATATGTAAGATGTCAAAAGACTGCATCACTGAAAAGAGTTTCGCAAACTAGACAAATACAAAATTTGTGTAGGTCACAGACATGTTCTGACAAAGCTAAAATAATGTTAAATTCAATTAATGAAATAAATAAATATAAAACGCAAAATAAAACAATTAAATGTAAATAATAAAACTGGCATAGAGCAAAATATTCATAAAGTAAAAATTATAAAATTGTAATTTTCAGTCTGAAATGTTAATTTCTGCACAGACTGATGCCATGTTTGAATCTGGATGTGGGCGTTGGCTGGACATGCGCTTTGACGGAGGTGAAGATTGTCAGTGAATAATGACTTAAACTTTCATCTGTTCCTCACACAAAGTTATTGTATGGCTTCAGAAGACATGGACTATAGCATACAAGTTGTATAGACTACTTTTATTGGTCTTTCATGCCGGGTTCAACACAAGTTAATCTCAATCAACAGCATTTGCAGCATAATGTTGATTACCACAAAAAAATCTAATACATTTTTGAGGTAATCAACATTATGCCACAAATGCTGTCAATTGAGCTTAAATTGTATTGAATCTTAAATATTATTATTATTATTCCTTTAAGTGTGCATGACATTTAAATGACCAGAAAATGACTTCTTTGGGTGCTAAAATGATGGTAAAGAAATCCCAGAATCCCCTACAGTGAATGCATTTACTCTTTACACATGGTTTAGTATCCAGCACGAGTGATTAAAACAAGGAATTAAACACCATCGAAATGTGACTAACTGTCTGCAGTTGCCATGGCGCCACAGCAGTCCGAAAACATGTGGCGCGTTTCCATGGCGACGGAGTACATAACAGATGCAGGACACACACGTTCGGGAAATAGAACCTTGACTGTCATAAACATATACGCTCAGTGCTAGCCATCCAAAGACATGTGGCCTGGAAAAAGATATGTAGTATGAGGCATCAACACAAACCGCAAACACAAGCCATGTGGACCCCGGCAGCATCATTAGATCATCCTTTACATAACAGGCGAATATGCCACGGTAACCACACCAGTGACATCACAGAATCATTCCACTCCATCTGTTAAAGTGCTGAGGTCATTCAGCAGGCCAGAGCAGTGAAAATAACAATCAAACTGGCCAAGGGTGTAGATTTGGCTTGAATATTTGGGGGGGTTGCAGTGTAAAGCATCTACATGTTTCCATTGATCACGGTATAAATATTAGGTACTTGCTTGTTTTGATTATTGGGGGGTTACCTCCCCCCATCCCCCCCTGGAAACTATGCCTCTGGGACTGACAAATAATAAACATTCAGTAGGTCCACTGGCTGACCAATCCAAAATTCCGGCTTCACACAGATATCAAGTAACTATTCAAATGATTTACTTCATTTGTTTGTAAGTGCGAATGATGTTGCAAGGACTGATCACTCCCTGCCTAATTTTTCTGGATTGGGAAACTACAGCGATCCATCAGAGAAAACAAAGTGGGAACATTTGATCAAGTTGTCTTAGCCAAAGTTATACTCATAGCTTAAGACATCAATTAGAAAAATAAAGTGTTTATACAAACAGTTGACAAGTGCTCAGATCTTCTCTCCGAGGGATGTGCTATAAAACAAAACGGTAACACTTTACGCAAGGTTCTATTTGTTAACATTAGTTAACAAACTAACAATAAACAATACATTTACAGCATTTATTAATCTTGTTTATTGTTCATTTTAACATACTAATGCATTTTTTAAATTAAAAGCTGCACATGTTAGCATTAGTCATTACATTCTGAACTAACATGAACTAACGATGAACAATTTTATTTTTATAACCTATCAAAGATTTATTAATGCTGTAAAAATAGATATTTTTTAATTCTATATTTTTTATATTTTTATATTTGTATGGAAAAGAGACGGTGAAAGATGGATGTTGAGCTCAAAAATTTCAAAACACCATAAAGTGAGTGCAAGCAACGTTTGCAAAGAGATTTGAGAGCTGATTTTCACTGAATAATGACTTTAATTTCAGTCTATTCCACACACAAAGCTATCATATGGCTTCAGAAGACTTGAAATATACTACTTTTATGGTGCTTTTTGTAATTTCTGGAGGAAAGAGCAGAGTAAACATTTTGTCTAACTTGTTTGGGTAAGCTATTCCTTTAAGGTGAGGGCATTAGTTTCCAGGACAAGGCCCATTTGTGAGAGGGAATGTTCACTTTATGCCTAAAGCCATTTTTGCCTTATTCAGTGATGAACATACAAAAACACTGTTACAAACACGTCCTCATTCTACTCTGAGTGCTTATGTTTTTAAGTCACTCAAGAGGTTTCAAATACATACCGTATGCAGGAAACGTTCTTGTTTATGTATCATAGCGAGTCTCAGGTGTAAAAACCTGCTGAATGAGTTGTGTGTGAAGTGGTCCAGCTCTTCAGGGAAAGAGGAAGCTATTTGGAAAGAATGTAGGACAGGGAAGGTAGTCGGCTGTTAAACAGCAGGTTGGTCTGAAATGAAAGTGCTGTACTAAGAGGGCAGATGCTAATTGAGGCGGGCACAGCATGGGACAACATATGCATTCACATGGTTTATCCTACCGCCGAAGAGAAAAATAACCGACCAACTAAGCGCAGGCAGCTGACTGTACGGTGACTGTTTATATTGAATCAGTTAGTGTAAATATACAGCTCCGCTCGAAAAACTTAGGCAGAGGCAGATCCACATGTATCCTCCACAGATAAGCACACTTATTCATTACGCGCAACATGTCCTGGGCATAATAAACACGGGAGCAGATTTAATGTATGGAGAATGGAAACTTCACCTGCAAGTGGTGAGCCAGGTGTGGGAGAGATGAGTGCAAGCTGCCTCAATGTATCTCTTCACTTCACCTGAAAACTCTCACATACGGTCATCTGAACCAATGTCAAAAACAAAACCATGTAACCCAGCATGAGCGCGATAAAGACTGAACAGCAGCCAGAGAAAATAATCATTTTGAGATTTCAGCATTCTTCAGCATTTTATTTATATGTTTAGTGTGTGATAATGCATTGGCAATGTACACTTAAGTTTATCTAGCCAATAAAGTTTGATATGAATTGAATCTGCCCATTTGATCCCATTATTAAAATATGTCCACTGGAAAATGGCAGATTTTTACCAACTTTTAATTACAGCATTTTATGGCATGTACCTTTATCAAAGATGTATACCTGTAAAAATGTGTGTAATTTAATTTTATCCACAAAAAACATTTTAACATGTACATATTTAAACATAAATAAAATAAATGATAACTAGCCAATTTCTTGAAAGTCTTAAAGAAAATCTATTTATGATTATTCTTTAATACTTGTTTTAATTTACCATGATTAATCACATTTAAAATCACAGAAAACTGTGCGATTAGTTTAAATTTTATTCAATCCTAAATCTGCGCAATGAAAAGGTACCATTTTTCCCAATATTTGTGTACGCTATGCTTTTTTGTTAGTAGGAGTACATCCTGGTGTTAGTTTAGGAATATATGATGAATACGTTGGACTCTATTGTAATAAAATGTGATTGTCGAATCTCCTGCGGTTCACAAGAAGCGTCATTTCTGAGGCCAAGGATGGATTAAGAATTGAGAGGGCCATGGGCCGGTACACCATGGTGGCCCCCCATGCCCAATAATAACAATAACAATAATAATAATAATAATAATAATAATGCATGACACTAGCAATTTGAATACATAAACTTTTATGCGCTTTACAGGACGCTAGGCAGATTTGGTTGGATTTTTCAAATAGACAGTAGAATTTTTTTTATAATTTTATAGTTATTATTACTACAGTGAAAAAAGTGACCAATATATTACACAGCAAATAATATGTACTTCTGAATTATGAACTGAAGCACAATAATGCGTTATTAATAGAGATGTGCACGGACAGTCAGAATTTGGTTAACTGTTAGACGCGCCTGTATTCAAATCCTAAAATCACTTTTCGTTTTTTATTTACGTGTAATAGAGGTCTTCAACCCCATCTGAGTCCGACGGCACCCGACGATCCTTTGGGTTTTGGGCCAGGTTCGGGTCAGTTTTTCAAAGAGGCGAGTTAGGGGCTGTTCACACATGCGTCCGCGCTGTTTTTTAAATGTCTTTTCTATGTAACACGTACTGGACGGACATCTTTGATAATTGCGGTGCATCTCACTCTTGTTTGTCAGTGTCCCGCGCAGGGTCGCGCATTTTTTAAACGCTGTGTTAAGTTAAATAGAACTTCAATATTCAGAAATGCATCTCGAGATGCATCCCCGTGTTCTGTTTCACCATGCGTTGCATCTAGCTTTTTTCAAAGATCGTTATTACCTGCTAATTTGAGTTTGAATTTGATGCATCCATGGCAATAAACATCCTTTATACCTGGATCCAGTCAAATAACAGAATAACTGTTTGTGGACTCTCACGGTTAACCAAATATTACAAAAGGTTACCGTGCACATAGTTGGACTATTAAGGCCTCTTTGCTTTTTTAAAACATTTAATGCATGCAGGACTTAAACATTTTAAAGACCTCCATATTCTTTTGCACAAATTCTGCTGCATAAATACAGTAACAAATTAATTCAGACAATCAGCATTGTACACAGCCATGGTAGGCTGCACCATATCTCGGTGTTTGGAAGCGTTTTGTGAATAAAAGGCTATTCTCTGTAGTCTTTCAAATAAACTTGCTGTGCCTGTGCGCAGATTCCCTGAACGTACACTCGAGTGCATGTGCTTGTACAGTACACAGTGAGGCAGCTCCCTAGGATTTGGAAGAGAACTTAATTGTCTGTACTGGAAATACGTTTGACATTTTCTTTTTAATCTCAGGCAGACTCACATTTCCGAACAACTCGCAACTCTTTCTCTCCTCTTTAGGGGTTGTTCGCTAGACCACAATTTAAGTCTGTATTAGCGATTACCATGACATCTCATCTCTCGGCCTTGAGCTCTTAAAGATCAGCTTACTGGAAAAACTCTCCACTTCAAGGTATGAGGTACAGTTCTCCATTATATCTCACATGCTTATGTAACAGAGATGTTGGATTCAATGACTTCCATCAAAAGAGACTCCCAAAAAAGGAGTATGCATACCCCAGAGGGTACTTCACAAAAAAAAAAAAAATAGCAATTCCGTCATCATTTACTCACCTTCACGCTGTTCCAAATATATGACTTTCTTCCGTGGAACACAAAAGGACATGTTAAATAGTAAAAGGCGGCAGAATTTTCATTTTTGGATCAACTATCTCTACAAGACTGATTAGTTGACTAGTTTTTAAGGTAACCCAGTGACTTGTTGATTGTGAAAATATGTAGTTTTGCACATCTCTAGATGAAACCTGTTGAGCGTGTGTCTGTGTGTTTGGCTGACCTGCTCCTCTGTGATGACCCCTCGGTCGTCAGTGTGCGTATGAGGAGAGCGCAGAGGCATGCTCTGACACACATGTCCAAGTAACATGGACACCTCTTTCATGGACCTCCAGCAACACACCAACACCATCTGAGCTGTGACTCGAAATGCTTCATCACCACTACCTAGACAACATTAGCACACACAAACACAAATCACTTACAGAAAACTGATGAAACATCGGCCTCTCGTGGACAGAACATGTATTACAGCAAACCTCACGCCCATATTATTAAATATAATGATGGCTTTGTCCACAAGGTGTTGGTGGTATGTTCAATATCATATATCACGGTATGGGTCATTTTATATTAAGGTAACTCTAAATTTATAATATAGTTATTTAACTGGAAATTCAATCAAAAAAAGGTTTATGTAGTAAATTCACCATGTGGCAATGCAATTATTATTATATAATTTTTTTGACAATCCAGTGAACTAAATAATTAACAAATAATAGTTACTTCATCTCATTTTATTTTTTTATTTTTTTTATTATTATTTTTATTATTTTTTTTTGGAACTTGGAGGCAAACCATTACATAATATGATACTGGACAGGAGTGGCAGTTCGCTCCCAGTAAAAAGAACAAATTGGTCTCCACTAAAAGCGTGTGTCATTAACACGGTTTGCAAAAATAGGCTATAGTTTACTGCTTGGTGTCAGATTATTTCTCTATTGTCTACTGTAAATGTCAATAATTAGCTATGTGTGCTGTAACAACATATACGAGTGCTGTAATAACCCAAGGATACTTGTGGATTTATATACAACATTTTCAAGTCTCAAAAGGAGCTTTATGACTCTGATACTACGGTAAGAGTTGTTGAGGTAGGAGAACTGCAACCGGTGATAGGCGATCGTGTTTGTACCATTGTTCCTGGCTTTTTGTATTTCCTCCTTCTGCTTGCTCCCATTGGAGTCAAGCTCTCTGGCAGTGGTGAAAAAGTCATTGGTGTCATGAGGCTGGATCTCCTGCAGGATTCTCTGCAGGCCAGCAGAGGTCTCTGTGTAAGTACAAAGATACTTTCAAACATTTTCACATAGTAATAAAGGAATAGTTCACCTATAAATTATTATGTGGAGCACCAACAAAGAGTTGATGGAAACAAGATGTGAATATACATACAATGCAAACCAATGGGGTCTAACACTTCTGAGCCTCAAAAATGACGTAAATGCAGCATAAAGTTAATCTATCCGACTCGAGTGGTTTCATCCATGTCTTCTAAAGTGATATGATCGTTATTGTGTGAAAACAATTACATGCGCTTGACAGAACGCTCTATGCATGCTTCAAACGCAAGGAAGTGTAATGGAGCTTCACATCACGATCAGGCCACAGAGACTGCAGATGGCAAGATTTATAGTGAAAAGGGAGTTACAGTACATTTTGGTCTCTTACATCTTACATTATGTACTTTTTGGAGCTCGGAAGAGTTGGTACCCATTGACATGCATTGTAAGGAGAGACTCGCATCATATCTTTGTGTTCCACAGAATAAAAAAAGTTTGACATGCGAGTTTGAGACAACATAAGGTGTCATAAGTAAGTGATTATAATTTTTTGGGGGGAACAATTCCTTTAAAGGAGCACTCACTAATTTGCTTTCAAAGTGGCATACACTGACACCTAGTGGCCTGGATGCTGCATCATTCAAACACAGTAGTTTTCAGTTACCAATTCCATTGTATAAATTCACTATGCAGAGTAAGCCAGAATTAATTTTAATCAATTAATGAAAGTGTCCAATAACAGGGTGGTTACTGAGATTAAGAAAGTAATATTCGGCTGGTAATGTGATTCCAACATGGCTGCCCCCATGAGACGCCCCTGCTCCATGTAGAATAAGAGCTTTTATAAATTGCTAACTTAACTCTTCATCTAACATGAGTGGTCATGATTTCATACATATATTTCAAAATTACTATTAAATTTGTTAGAAGAAAGTAAATTACTGAGTGAACCTTTAAAGGAATAGAAAAGTGAAAATGCTGTCATAATTTACCATCATGTTGTTACAAACCCACGTGCCTTATTTCCATGAACACACAAAAAGAAGTGTTAGGCTGTATGTTAGTCTCAGTCACCATTTACTTTTATTGCATAATTTGACATTCTGCATAGCATATTTTGTGTAAAGAAAGAACATGGAGGGACTATCCATTTAACTTGAGCCTGGTTTCCCCCAAAGATATTTTTCTCCATTAATCAACATCTTATGGAGTTTTGTGTTCTTTGCCACAGCCACCTTTAGCCTGCTCACCGGGGGTCTACATTACAAATATTACAGCAGCTTTTTCTTTTAAAGCATAATTTGCTTTAAAAGTTAAAAAACATGTGGCGCATGTGCCGCTTTTAAATTATATGTGTTTTGAAAAGCTCTATACAAATAAAAATGTCTTGACTTACCAGATTCTGTATCCATGGGAATGAGGCCCTCAGGGGAAGAGCTCTGAACCACAGGTGACACGACATCAGACATCATGTAGCACAGAGCTATGAGCTCTGATACGACAACCCTCCACTGAGACAGCAGCACCAGTGATCTAAATACACACATCCATAATAAAAATCACATATATATATATACACAAACCCACACATATGCACATACATCAGTCGAAAGCATGCCAAAACCTACAGACTGTTGCAAACCCTGCATCCAAGATAGAGTACTGTACTGCTATTGACGAAGAACGGACTTCTCAGCTGGTTTAGAAGTATGTACTTTAGGTATGCAGCTGAGCAGTATGAATACATTCCAGCCCACTGTCCCGAATACATGACATAATGAAAACTGCGAAAATAATCTACTCTGATTTTGTTAAACAAGCACAACTCTATCATAAGGAACACCTTTCGTGGTATTTACTTATAATTAACGTTTTAAAAGAGCTGCTATCGTACATGGGATAGCACAGTGTCCAGTAGATGTGCACTTCAGAATCTCTGTGAGACCCTACTTCATTGGCATACTGTTTTTGTAATACTATATTTATTAGGGAAGAACGCGAGTAGAAGATTAAAGTTTGTTGTGTGGGTACCCAGTGTTGAGTTGTTGCAGGACTGCAGTGATACAGTGAGCTCTGCCATATAAAGGACAGGAGGCAGCGGCCCGCAGAAGAGACGACTCAGCCTTCCCAATCTCTTCCTTCAGACAAACCATCAGCCAATGCACCACTGAAACAATGCAAATAAAAACATTATCCTATACAAATACAATTAAAACAAAAATGAAATTTCTCTCATCATTTACTCACCCTCATTCCATCCCAAATGTGTATGACTTTATTTATTCTGCTGAACACAAAGATTTTTAGAAAAACATCTCAGCTCTGTAGGTCCATACAATGCAACTGAATGATGGCCAGAAATTTGAGGATCCAAATATCACATAAAATGCAGAATAAAAGTAATCCATATGACTCCAGTGGACAGTAAGACAGTAGATATCTTCAAAAAAACAGTGCAATCACTTTGGGTGCGAAACAAATCAATATTTAAATCAGTTTTAACCATAAATCTATAAATGAGATTTATAGTAAAAAAAAAAAAAGAACTTAAAAAAAAAAACTGTTTCCAACCCACACCTATCATATAGCTTCTGAAGATATATATTTAATCATTGGAGTCTTACGGATTACTTATTGATGTCTTTGTATTTTTTGGAGCTTGAACATTGTTGTCACCATTCACTTACATTGTTTGGACCTACAGAGCTGATTTATTCTTCTAAAAATCTTTGTTTGTGTTCAGCAGAAGTCAGTCAGTCATAAAAAAATCTGGGATGGCATGAGTTTGAGTAAATTATGAGAATTTTATATTTTTGGATGAACTCATCTTTAAAATAACCAGCACTTTTCATAGTTCTCATTCCTTTGGACCAATTCTTTTCAGGGATCCAGACTGTGACTAAATTTGCTTTTATTTTTGGTGAAGAACTGTGTGAAGACCTTTGAGTTCTTATGTAGGTATTTTTTAATAAGCTCCCCATTTGAAATGAAATACTGAAATACTCTTAAGCCAAGATCTCAGAGAATCACCAGAGAAGCAGTTTATGCAAAGCACTCTGAAAACAACACAGCCTTTGGCGGTTTAATCACACTGGGCCGTATCGCGGTTTGAATTTGTTTAACTGTCAAATTATCAATTCGTCTCATCCCAAAATATGCCAAATATTGTGCAATTCCACATTTTACTGGAAGTTCAATTTTTATGACTGAATTCTGTGGTTATGTCTGCATTCTCCACATCAAAGACAACATAGAGCCCTACACATTATTATTCGAGGTCACACTGGTGTTACAAAATTTGCCAAATCTCTCTCTCAATCTCTCTCCCTTTTTATGCGCTGCTATTGGGTATGAGAAAAACCAAAAGTCAAACACTCTAAAGCATGTAATGTAACGCCACTATCTATTTGAACCGGGTGAACTATCCCTAGTATCACTAGTAGTAGTTGTGATCAGTGGTCATCTTAACACTACTACACCTGCAAGTGTGTTCTGCTCCAGTATAGAAGCTTCAGATGTCTCTGACTGGATCAGTGCTGGTGGCTGGAGCAGGGCTTCTTGCTTCTGCATACAGCTGTGTAAAGCGTCCTGGAGGCCCTGCTGATGGAGCAGCAGGTTGAGAAGGTGAGCAGCAGTTACGCTGTCAAAGGGTTTAGTGCTGGTGCTGAGATCCAGAGCCACCTGCAGCAAATGCTGCAGTCTCTCCGGCTCCTAAACAGAGAAGGACAAGTGCTCATATAGGGCTGCACAATTTGGTAAAAAAAATCCTATTGTTATTATATCGACAGATACTGTGATTGCATTATGAAATACAGTGACGTGAAAAAGTATTGGATTCTTCTATTTTTGTGTATTTTTCCATACTAAATTGTTTTAGATCTTCAAACGAGATATAACATAAAACAAATGTAAACACAAGAATACAGTTTCCAAATATATACTTCATTTTTTTATTGATGGAAAAAAGTTATCCAACACCTATATCACCCATGTGAAAAACTAACTGCCCCCATGAACTTAATAGCTTTTTGCACCACCTTTAGCAGCAACAACTGCAACCAAACACTTCCGATAGCTGGAGATCAGTCTTTCACAACTCTGTGATGGAATTTTGGCTAACTCTTCTTGGCAGACCTGCTTTAGTTCAGCTACATTGGAGGGTTTTCAAGCATGAACTGCCCATTTAAGGTCCAGTCACAGCATCTCAATCGGGTTCAAGTCAGGACTTTGATTAGGATATTCCAAAACATAAGTTTTGCTTCTTTTGAGACATTCAGGGGTGGACTTTCTCCTATGCTTTTTTTTTTATTGTCTTGCTGCATAATCCAGTTGCGCTTGAGCTTCAACTCACGGACAGGTGACCGGATGATCTCCTTTAGGATTTTCTAGTGGAAATCAGAATTCATGTTTCCCTCAATTATTGTAAGTCACACTGGCCCTGAAACAGCAAAGTATCCCCACACGTCACACTACCATCACCATGCTTGACCGTAGGTATGATGTTCTTTTTGTGGAATTCTGTGTTTGATTTACACCAGATGTAAAGGAACACTTCTTCCAAACAGTTCCACTTTCGACTCATCAGTCCACAGAACATTCTCCCAAAAGGTTTGAGGATCATCAAGGTGTGTTTTAGCCAAATTCAGATGAGCCTTAATGTTCTTCTGTGTTAGCAGTTGTTTTCGCCTTGCCACCCTTCCATGAATGCCATTTTTGGTCAGTGTCTTTCTGATAGTGGAGTCATGAACAATGACATTTATTGATGCGAGAGAGGCCTGTAGTTCCTTGGATGTTGTCCATGACTTTTTTGTGACTTCCCGGATGAGTCGTCATTGTGCTCTTGAAGGAATTTTGGAAGGTTGGCCACTTCTGGGAAGGTTCACTACTGGGAAGGTTTTCTCCATTTGGAGATAATGACCATCACTGGGGTTATTTGGAGTCCCAGAGCCTTTGAAAAAGCTTTGTCAATCACCATTTCCTCATCATTTCTGGAATTTCTTTCGACCTTGGCATAGTGTGCTACTGGGTGAGACCTTTTAGCCAACTTTATGCTTTTATTGAACAGGGCTGGCAGTAATCAGGCCAGCTGAATCCCAATAATGAATGCAGTTTCATAGATTTGGGGGTAAATACATTCCAATACTTGGCCAAACAGGCCCAGTTAGAATTGGATTGCTTTTTTGCTTCAATAAATAACATTATCATTTAAAAACTGTATTTTGTGTTTACTCAGATTGCCTTCGTTTTATGTTAGAATTAATTTTATATTTTAAACAATTTAGTGTGAGATATACACAAAAACAGAAGAAATACTTCTTCACAACACTGTACAATGTTATAAACAAACGCAATCATTATAAACATTGCTGCTCCTGCTTAAATATCAACGCTAAAAGAACAAAGACATAATATCATGATGAAACAGTCAGAAAATAAAGGAATATTCCAGGTTCAATACAAGTTAAGCTCAGTCTCCAGCATTTGTGGAATAATGCGGATTACCACAAAAATAATTTTACTTGTCCCTCCTTTTCTTTAAAAAAGCACAAATCTGGGTTACAGTGAGACTCTTACAATGGAAGTGAATGGAGCTAATTTGTAAATGTTAAAACACTCATTGTTTCAAAAGTATAGCCACAAGATGTAAACAATATGCCTGTTAACATTATTTTAGTGTTATAAAATCTCTTACAAACCTTTTCTGTGTAAAGTTATATCTAATATTACGTCGTTGTCATGAGGATGTAATGCTGTAAAACCCTAATATAACCATACACATTTTGATTTTCACAGCTTTACAGCTCAAGCAATACACAAGTTAACAGAAGAATTAATGCAAGTGCTTTTATAAAATTAGAAGCTTTACATTTTTGCCTATAAGCCCTCCAAAAATTTGCCCCATTCACTTCCATTGTAAGTGCCTAACTGTTATCTCGATTTGTGCTTTTTTTAAAGAATAGGAGGGACGAGTCGAAATAATTTTTTGTGGTAATCAACATTATGCCACAAATGTGCAATTAGTGTACTCATGACAAATTATTGCGGTCATTTCTTAATACATTGGTACTCAAGTCAGTCTTATTATTTTAGACTATTTAGCAGAGAAAGGTCACTTTGGTTAAAATTAATGGGAGAATAGAAACACCCAATAATCAACAGATGTAGAAAGAAGTCCCATCTTACAGGTAAAAGAAACAATCACCTTTTGGATACAGACATCGCCTGCCAATCAATTTAAGAACATGCATGTGCATTAGCTATTCAAGCCAGGAAAATTTTAATCTGAGGTAAAGAAGCACAATTTATGATACCAGTGTTGTCAGATTAAACTGCTGATTTTAAATATGTTTTTGATCGTAATAATGACCAATCGTTTTGGAGATTAAGGTCTTCCTCCATTTAAGTATATATGAGCTGCACTTACATGCCACATGTTTGCATAGAAAAATAGCTGAAGCATTGCAAAGATGGGGCAGAGTGGACTGACTTGCTAAAAAGACTTTGCTCAAGCACATCTGTAATCTAGGCAGGTTTAATCCTGGTCAAACTGGTCGACCAGTATGGTCTTGCTAGATAAGAAGCATCCAAACACAATATATGATTTTGTTTTCATAAATGTAATTGGAATGGAATACCAAAATCTTAACACTGACCTGGAGTCGCACTGCTGTGGGGGGCAGTTTTTGTAAGAGGTTGCAGGCAAGCTGTTTCACCTCGAGAAAGTTGCTCGCGAGACAGCACAGCACAGCTTGAGCATGAGATTCACTCACTGACTCACCAAGAGTAAAACCAACAGAGCCTGAAAGAAAAGGGTAAACAAATGAATTCAAAATGGGCAATATTTATATGCAAATGATTAATCAGGTTTGTGTGTGCAGTTTTTTAGAGGGGAGACTGGGAAATACCAGTGTTGAAGGTGAAATGTTCAGCAATTAGCCCCAGCAGGTGCAGAGCCATCAGACACCTGGAGAACGAGGCTCCTGGGTGAAGCACCTGGAACAGGGTCTCGCAGAACCAGCACAGGAACTCCTGATTAAACACATGCATAAACAAATGTGAGCAGTGCCTGCAAATGCAAAACTGACCACCACAATCCCAGGAAGATTTTGAAAGTCGCCAGGGTGTCACTATGGTGTTCTGAAAAGTTTTTAGATTGCACATTGCAATGCTGGAGGTTGCTTACTGGACAAGTCAAAAGTAATTCTTATTCTAAGTGTTAATCAACTCTGTCAATGTTCTGTTGATTCCGCAACCAATTATTTTACTACAAAAATTTAAAATGAAACTGTAAAAACAAAATAGATGTAAAAAAAAAATTTCAGCCC
This sequence comes from Moxostoma hubbsi, assembly GCA_032164185.1. NCBI lineage: Eukaryota > Metazoa > Chordata > Actinopteri > Cypriniformes > Catostomidae > Moxostoma > Moxostoma hubbsi. The sequence continues at coordinate 32,063,768 of JAVLUX010000034.1, read as the reverse complement.
TTGGGAGACGTGAGACTGTACCTGGTACATGTTGAGGACTTGATGATCGTTGTCGTTCTGACGCTGATCCATTCTTTTGTGCAGTAGCTGAGCACTGTCCTTCACCCTACACAAGAGCTGACACATAACAAAACACACAGGAGCCAATCAGATCACATTTACAAGGTCCAATGGCCAATCTTGAGACAACGCATTTCAATGTCATAAAAGAGTGTTCAGAGAAAAGCTGTTGACATCGATTCATACCTTCTTTAACAGACTGACCGTCTGCTGTCTTACTCCTGGTGATTGGGTATTCAGATTAAAGGGCAGGAAGTGGCGGATCAGTTCCATTTCCTGTCTGGAGAGAGTTTCTGTGCTGCGATGACTCTCACATACCAAACCCAGAGCATCCATTCGCACCTGATTTCACACACACAAAACGACAGTAAGAGAAAACTACATTTGTACATTTTCTGGAGGAAACAGGGTGCTTACAAATGTCGTTGCTATGATGCTAGGATGTTTAGCATGGCTGCCAGTGTGTGCCAAGTGTTGTTGTTCTTTTAAACACTGCTATGCAGTTGCTATGGTGTTCTGGGTGGTTGCTAGGTAGTTGCTTACTGTTCCTAGTCAAAAGAGCCCAAGATTATATGATATCATAAAAATGGCTTGGGTTCTACCATCAATGTAAATCTATGTGATTTTTTCACCTGTTTTATCATCTGTCAGACAAAACTTGTCCATCTCATAACTTAGAAAAGTAATGGCACACCTCTCCTCAACAAGACACATGATTTGAGGTGCCATTCATGTCAGAAGTACAAACTGTGCGAGTTATGAATCGAAGTTTAATATTTAGGGTTAGGTTTGTTAATATCCCAAACCCCAAGAATGAACAATAGCTATAACGATGCTTGCCTTAGCAAACACTAATAACATGTTAGACATTTATAATTAATTATTGATTATTATTCAGTAAGTTCAGGAAAATGTAGCTTTAAAAAGTGGCTCCTGTTCACCTGATCATGTTTGTGCACCAGTGCCAGTTGCATAAGCGGTAGTGGTACCAGGCTGCCCCACAACTCCTCCTCTATAGACTTGAGAACACCCTGAGCTCTGGCAGCACGCAGACACGTCATCAGAGCACCCAGTGCACCTCTGCTACCAGCTAACCCTGAGAAACAAACACACTAGCACTTTAAAAGTAAATACTATACAATAGACCTTAGTCAGGGATGAAACCATATTTTATTTAAAGGAATGGTTTTTAGAAGATTATTTCAGCTCTGAAGGTCCTTTCAATGCAAGTGAATGGTGACCAGATATTTGAAGGTCCAAAAATCACATAAAGGCAGCATAAAAATAATTAATTTGACTCCAGTGGTTAAATCGAAATCTTCTGAAGTGATACAATCATTTTGGGTGATAAAACAGATCAATATTTCAATACTTTTACACATTTTTCAAAATGTGAAAGTGGAGATTTATTGTAAAAGAGGACTTGAATATTGATCTGCTTCTCACCCACATTTATCATATCGCTTCAGAAGACATGGATTAAAACACTGGAGACTTATGGATTCCTTTTATGATGCTTTTATGTGATTTTTGGAGATTGAAAGGTTCGGTCACCATGCGTTGTTTGGAAAACAGCAAACGCTTCCATGTTGTAACAAACTGTGCCATTTGAGACAATATTACGCTTTGAAAATTCATAGGTGCACAGCATAAATGCACAGTTTATGGTGTGTAATTTGAGACCAAACTTCTTTTTTGCTTACCCTCTTTGCAAGATGTCATCTCCTGCAGTGCCTGTACCATGTGACTAAGGCTGGAGGGGTTGCAGCGTAACAGCTTTGGTAGGAAGTAGTCTAGTATATATGTGGTTTGATCCAGTCGGGCTGTGCACAGTATCTGCAGCAGAGGAGAAACCCAAGTCTCATGCCACCCATCTAACCAGGTATGCCCATCCCCAAAGCGGGCACACAACTGGGCCTTATGACTCACAAACAGCTTCTCCAGCAGATCACTGGCGTAAGGTGCCACTGTCTGATCCCCCATCAGAACCAGCAATCTGGATGGCAGACCAGCATCAAGCTTTAGAAGATACTCCGCTTCTAAATGCTCCACCAGACAGGCCAGAGTACCGTACTTCCCTTTCATGTGCCACTCCAGTGCTAGAAGGTTCCGGGTGAGCTGGGTGATGTAAGGGTCACTGATGGGATTGGACTTGTAATCACTGCAATGCTGGTGGAGAACAAGGAGGTTTTGAAAAAGAGAGCGTGTTTGGTGACGGACCCCATCCAGCGGGTGCTCCCAGTAGGTGTAGATGTGGTGGTGGAGGCGTGTGGTTAGAGGGGAGTCTCCAACCAGAGAGAGGCGAAGGAGAGGGGGGCAGGTGTCCACCTGGACGCAGTCGACCGCAGCGCCACTCCAAAGAGTCAAAACTCGAGCTACTACCATCACCGTGCTGGACTCCTTCACTCTGAGAGACAGATTAATGTTAACGAGCAATGTTTAATTGCTACTCCAGGTTGATTAACTTTAAAATGAATCAAGAACAGTAGAAGCGATGTTAATGCAGCACTTATAGACTGTACTCTTTCGAGCCGTTTGAGCCCATATGAGGTGAGGAACAGACTGAAATTTTAATCTTTATTCTCTGATAATCTTACCCTCCTCTCAAGAACACGATGTGTCCAGAATTCAACTTCATTTACAAATTACTACACCAAGCAATGCCATTTTGATATTGTCGGGCCATTTAGTGGAGATTATCATTGTAATAATGATTTAAATTTAGTCCTGTTCCTCACTTGGGCTTCAGAAGGTGTGGTACATGAAACCCAAGTCATGAGAAATATTTTTATTGTGTTTTTGTTTTTTTAGCGTTAAAGTGGTGGTCACTATGAACTCTCATTGTATGGCAAGAGCTGTGAATTTTACAATTCTTCCAAAGATTTCTTTGCATGCCATTGGCTAAAGGGCAAGTAAATGATGGCCTGGTTCATTATAAAACTGTTTTTAAAATACATTTATATAACACATCACCACATAAATACTGTGTCTTTGGCATATGATGCAACAAGGGGTGCAGAAAAATATATTGATTTTAGCAACTGTGATTGAAATTCTGGACTTAACTGTTTTTTCAGGAAATGTTAATAAAAAGAGAATGTCTTTCAGTGGTGAAGTAAAAATGTCTAAAAAAATGTTAAGAATTGAGAAACTAACACCAACTAGGACTGGTTTTGGTTGTTTTAATATGCTGACATTTTAATGCTTATGACTAACTCTGACAGGAACTGTCTCCTTATGTTTTCTGATCCTGAAATAGACTTTTAATTAGTAATAAGCTTTAAACCAATCAGAATGAAGTAAACAAATATTATGGAATGTGATCATGCAATATAATGTATATAAGCTTATGTTTAAACTTTGTTGAATTGAGTCTCCCAGTGCTGTGTCTGATTTGGACCTCCTGGCCGTAAATCAATAAACGAAAGGAAAAGGACAAACTGGAGTCTGTCTGTGTTATTGCAGCAGTTAAAACAGGATTCATGATTCATTCATATCAGGTAGGATGTACAAGAAATCATAAAACATCAAGAGTGAGTACATTGGAGGACAGGATGCCGTCAACCTCTCTGTTAGAGGCCAGATTGTACAAAAGCTTGGAAAATAGGATAACAGTGTAAGTGTCAGGTACACTTAATAAGTCAGATGTAGAATTTCTACAGCATAATAGACCCACCTATCACCATGTAATAAAAATAAATTAATGATGTTGCCACCTGTATTTTTGGTCCAAATATTGTAATTTTGACTCTGCCCTCTACAAGGTAATTGTAGGGATCATTCCATTAATACTTATCCATGGGATATAATATTTTGGTTTTCATCTTCATATATGCATTTCACCACTTTTAATTTTATTATTATTAAAAATAATAATCAAAACCAAAATTTTGAGCCAGGCACCTTTGGTTGAGTTGACAGAATAGTCAACATCTTGACTAGGCCCTAAAATGTAAATGTTGTGTAGCTTAGATCCAGAGACAAAACAAGTCTAGATACTGGCTGTTAGGTAAATCCACTGAATATAGCCTACTACTTTTATCTAAGTGTATTGGTGTCTTGAATACCTTATATCTAAAGACAGGAGCACTTCAGGTATGAGCAGTAGCAGTTTCTCTGCCTGTGGGCCGAGAGTCCTTCCTTTCCAGCTGAGCATAGCCAGAGCTCCATGACTCAGATACAGAGCTACTGCTGCAGGCCTGCCACTATCAAACAGTCCTGCACAGCTCTGGCTCAACCACTCAGGGGCAGTATTGCCTGTCTCCACTGTACACTGCAGGAGACCTGCAACCTAAGATTACATCTCATTCATAATAGCTTATTTTTGAACCACAACTGAAAAAGAATTGAAGCTAAAGTTTATTAAAACTGAATAATGTTAAAACACAGATTGCAATGTTAGCTCCAAACTTGTGGGAAGGGGAATTAGTAATAGATTATGTATGATCCCTCACCAAGACAGACACATCATCACCATTCCCCATAACAGATCTGGTGAGCAAAACAACAGCCATACCAGCGGTGCTCTGGACTGACTGAACAAACTCCTCTGGATAGGGAAAAATGAAATAGAAAGTCATCTGAGGAAGAATTTCAATTTTTGCAAGTGATTATTACATGCATTATAAACATTATGTTTGAAATTACTTTGACTGCTTTCATAATGTTAGTAAAAATTAGACAAAACTAGTGTGTAAAAGGAGTCATTTCTGCAGCACTATTGAAACTAAACGTTATACCACACACTCCCACCATTGCTTTATCCCCAGCGCAGTGTCACACTATTGGTTACACCCTCAGTCACTTTCAACACATTGTTTGTTAAAGTGGTTGGACATGTCTAATTTTGGCTCAACCAAAAGCGTTTGTACATTTAATGTAAAGTAATTAAAGAGACAGTTCCTTTTTATAACAATATCTCAGCTATGTAGGTCCATACAATGCAAGTGAATGGTGACCAGATCTTTCAAGCTCCAAAAATCACATAAATGCAGAATACGAATCATCCATAAGACCCCAGTTGTTTAATCCATGTCTTCTGATGAACTTTGATAGGCGTGGTTGAGAAACAGTCATATGGATTACATTTATGCTGCCTTTATCTTTTGTAGCTTCAAAGATCTAGCCACAATTCACTTGCATTGTATGGGCCTACAGAGCTGAGATATTCTTTAAAAAAATCTTAATTTGTGTTCGGCAGAAAAAAGAAAGTCATACACATCTGGGATGCCATGAAAGTGAGTAAATGATGAGAGAATTTTCATTTTTGGGTGAACTATTGCTTTAAAGAGTAATTTCTGTGCCACTATCGTCACCAAAGAGAACTGCAAATATAAATGTTTTATTGATTGTTTCCCAAACACTCCCCTCCTTCCCCTTTGCCAGACGTTGGCCAAACAGACAGTCCCATCCCAAACTCACGCCATTGACTGAGCCAAAGTTGCCGTTTCGTACACATCGGCATGCTCAAGAACAGAGAGAAATGTTTTGAAAGAATGTCCACCTATATGTAAACACAGTGGTCTTCACCATACCGTCAGTCAAGATACATGTATAGCAGTTCAGTAGTCCACTGAGTGTTTGCTGTAGATCACATTGACTTGAAGTTGAAAGTAGTGAAGCACTAATGGGCTCCTGAGATCTTTGGACCACCAGCATTGAAGTCTTCACAACCGCTAGACAAGACTGCATCAACTGAGCCTGAGCAACGTGACGACCAGCCAGACCACTGTAATGTCAACAATAATTTTTGATGATTCTAAAACTCATATTAGGAATTTATGTTAACATTTCAGCAATTCTGCTCATACAGCACAATTTAGGAATTAGAAAGAGAGCAGAAGGCAGTATACCTGTTCTTCTCCACATAATAACTCAAGGCCCTCTGGAAAAACTGGAGGACTATGAGAAGAAAATCACAGATTGAACTTGCAAACATTAAACGTTGGGACTGTTGTATGAATTGAGAAAATACAACAAAGTAGAGCCTCGAGGCGTACAAACCTTCTGTTATCAAATGATGAATGCATTTCTCACCTGTAAACCAAGGATAACGATTCAAAAACATTATACACTAACATCTGTCTCATATTATGCCAATCGAAACAAATCTGAATATAAATTACAACACTTTGACATACCAATTGGGAAGCCATCCAGACAGGAAGTGATGCAATCTGTTAGGTGAGAGTACTGATCTATGCTTCCAGAGGAGAGAGATGAAGACAGGCACTCTGACAGACATGCAACCGTCTGCTCCTGAAGCCAGTCTGGGCCACTACTTAGTGCACTATGGCGGAGATGAAAAAGAAATAAGGTAATACATAAATGTACAGTGATGCTACAGTGACATTCGGACATCCAGCAGTAGGAACGTCCAATATAAGCCACTTGGCAACCTCCAGCCAAAACAATGTGTGAATACCGAAACAAATGTACTGTACACTACAGTATAATGAACCAGGACAACAAGATACATGCCTCATAAGAAGTCAGAAGTGACTCACTATTAGGATTAGGAAATATTTCAAACCTTGCTACGGCTCTCTTCAATGGGTTCTTGGCTGGCAGTTTGGTGTATATGAACGCTAGTGTGTTCAGGCAGGCCTGCAGTAAAGGGCCAAAAGGGGACTCATCCTTTTTTAACTGCTCCAACATAGAACCAGCCTGCATAGTCAACATACAGTATCATATCAACAACTTTTTTTTTTCCCACATTCAAATCAATATGTAATATAACTGCTCAAAAGCTTACAGGCTGCATTCAAATATCAATTTATCATCACCGGTAAGGATTTTATGGACCTTTAGTAAGACGTTGACATGAAATACTTCTGAAAAGTTCTTATGTCCTGCAGATTTAAACAGCATTTAGCTGATAAAAATTCCTTTAATAATTAATACACATCTGTCTTTTATGACCTCATGTTATTTGAAACCACATGGAATATTTGTACTTTTGAAAATTAATTTGAGACACCGCAGGACCATTTAAAATGCACTAGTAAAGGCAAAAAAGTAATTATAAATAATGAAAAGCTTAACAGTAATGGTAACCAGTCAAAGGAACTGAGATATAGGTACACTTCCCCTTATACATAATAACCTAAATAAAACGTTCTATAGATACTTCAGAAATATCCAGTATGAAGAATGCTTCATCAAGCAGTCTTGATCCCATTATAGGTCTCAATTTGATGCAAGTAGATAGACACACCTTAGAGACTAACTGGATCTGCTCTACTGGGTCAGAGGAGGATAAACTGTCCTTCAGCACCTGAGCGAGTTGTGTGGATCCAATATCCCCTGCCACAGACAGGGCATCTGAGAGAAAGCATGCAAGAGAAAAAGAGAAAGAAATGTTAGAGGAAACTACATGTGCTGCTAAAGTACAAACAACGGAGTCAATAACACTGATGCTCACCTCTCAGGCTCTTCAGCTTGACACCATCCAGGGCCACTGCCTCGACTTTAGGAGCCTTCTTCTTCGCAACCATGATTATATCTAAGCCATCAACAATAACTGCACATGAGGATAATAAATCAACTGTTCATCAAAACATCATAGACAACAACTGCCCAATCTAGTTGCTTAAATATTTAACATATAAACATGAATCTAAAAAAAACTGCATAAACTACAGTCCAAATCATAAAGGCATAATAATAACAATAATTATGTTTTATTTATTAAGTGCATTTCCTACAGCTCATGGTCACTTTATAATAGAATGAACACATAACTAAAGAAAGAAAACAACAATTGAATGACAACTTAGAAACCAGCCATATGGAGCTAATCTTACAAAAAATAAATAAATAAATAAATGTTGGCACAAAAAGTATAATGGGAAAAAATATATTTTAATTGGGACTTGAAAGCAGAAATGTAGAAATCTTGACTGATATTCAAAAGGAGTGCCATGACACTAAAAGATCTACCACCCAGAGAGGAAAGACAAAATCTTGGGACAGCATCAATTATAGCTCAATTTACAGACTGTATAAACTAGAGCTTAATTAACATACTGTATAAACTACAGTTCAATAAACTGTATAAACTACAGTTCAATAAACTGTATAAACTACAGTTCGGTTTATAAACTGTATAAACTACAGTTCAATAAACTGTATAAACTACAGTTCCATTTACAAACTGTATGAACTGTAGTTTATACAGTTTATTGAACTGTAGTTTATACAGTTTATAAACCGAACTGTAGTTTATACAGTTTATTGAACTGTAGTTTATACAGTTTATAAACCGAACTGTAGTTTATACAGTTTATTGAACTGTAGTTTATACAGTTTATAAACCGAACTGTAGTTTATACAGTTTATAAACCGAACTGTAGTTTATACAGTTTATTGAACTGTAGTTTATACAGTTTATAAACCGAACTGTAGTTTATACAGTTTATTGAACTGTAGTTTATACAGTTTATAAACCGAACTGTAGTTTATACAGTTTATTGAACTGTAGTTTATACAGTTTATAAACCGAACTGTAGTTTATACAGTTTATTGAACTGTAGTTTATACAGTTTATAAACCGAACTGTAGTTTATACAGTTTATTGAACTGTAGTTTATACAGTTTATAAACCGAACTGTAGTTTATACAGTTTATAAACCAAACTGTAGTTTATACAGTTTATTGAACTGTAGTTTATACAGTTTATAAACCGAACTGTAGTTTATACAGTTTATTGAACTGTAGTTTATACAGTTTATTGAACTGTAGTTTATACAGTTTATAAACCGAACTGTAGTTTATACAGTTTATTGAACTGTAGTTTATACAGTTTATAAACCGAACTGTAGTTTATACAGTTTATAAACCAAACTGTAGTTTATACAGTTTATTGAACTGTAGTTTATACAGTTTATAAACCGAACTGTAGTTTATACAGTTTATTGAACTGTAGTTTATACAGTTTATAAACCGAACTGTAGTTTATACAGTTTATTGAACTGTAGTTTATACAGTTTATAAGCCGAACTGTAGTTTATACAGTTTATAAACCGAACTGTAGTTTATACAGTTTATAAACCAAACTGTAGTTTATACAGTTTATTGAACTGTAGTTTATACAGTTTATAAACCGAACTGTAGTTTATACAGTTTATTGAACTGTAGTTTATACAGTTTATAAACCGAACTGTAGTTTATACAGTTTATTGAACTGTAGTTTATACAGTTTATAAACCGAACTGTAGTTTATACAGTTTATAAACCAAACTGTAGTTTATACAGTTTATTGAACTGTAGTTTATACAGTTTATAAACCGAACTGTAGTTTATACAGTTTATTGAACTGTAGTTTATACAGTTTATAAACCGAACTGTAGTTTATACAGTTTATTGAACTGTAGTTTATACAGTTTATAAGCCGAACTGTAGTTTATACAGTTTATAAACCGAACTGTAGTTTATACAGTTTATAAACCGAACTGTAGTTTATACAGTTTATTGAACTGTAGTTTATACAGTTTATAAACCGAACTGTAGTTTATACAGTTTATAAACCGAACTGTAGTTTATACAGTTTATTGAACTTATTAAACTGTATAAACTACAGTTCAGTTTATAAATTGTATAAACTAGTTACATTTGTATACGTTTGTGTGGACCGGTTAGCTAGTGTCATTCACTTAATGTTTCATGCAAACATTTAAGCTCACATTCACTTTTAAACTGATACCCCTTTTCTTACTATTCATTAAATACATTACGCAGCATGAAAGCATATCGCCATACCTTGAAATAAAGCAGACCCCGGTTAAAATGCTCAATGCTACATGTAGGCTACACAGTGGTTCCACACAGCAACACAACACACACGTGTGACACGTCAATTCCGGAATCGTGATTAAAGACCGCCCAATACAATGTTGATTGGGCACAGCTGGGTAAAGCAAGCCATTTCTTATGTCTGATTGGTCATCAGTGAAGTCAATCATTCATGGCAATAGCTTCCTCCAAAAACATCTTAACCACACCTACAATGGTTTGATTGTACCAGAGAATATTTAGCAGAGATGGGCCACTTCTATTCAAATTGAATGGGAGAAATTGGAACGCTCATACAAGGAGCTCTGTGAGCCCATCGTTTACCAGATGTAGAAAGGAAGTCCCGCCTTACAGTTAAAAGAGCCAATCACCTTTCAGATACAGATATCACCTGTCAATCAACTATAGAACGCGCCTGCGCATTAGCTATACAAGCCGGGAAAATTGCGTTTTTTAGCGAAATATGAGGTAAAGAATCACAATTTATGATGCCAGAATTGTCAGATTTTATTGTTGATTTGAAATATGTTATTTTATTGTAATCTTGAAAACCGAAATTTTGGTCTTTCTCCATTCAAGTAGATAAGAGCTGCACTGGCATGACTGGAAATAACCTCCCGAGAGCGTTTCAAGCGTAGCCGACGGTGGACTGACGTGCTGAAAATCTTTTACTGTACCCACTCGTGAAAGACACGCCCCTGATCCCGCCCACTAGAACAGACCGTGATGCTGGAGAGAAAACTTTGAGCTGGCAGAACGCTTTCTTTTTATATTATAATTAGGTAATTAGGGAAATAACTACTCTGTCAACGCGGACTGTTATTTTTATTATGGTGTGAAACCAGTGGAATCTGCAGCATTATAACATTGATTGGAGGGGAAGTCAGTGAAAGAGAGGTAAATAGAAATTAATTATAAAGTGTTTGTCTATAACAGAGACGATTATCACTTGGGTTTGAATTTTTGTTTTTTAAGATAAAAATAATTTCTACGGTGCATATATTTCTTGCGAATGTGTGAATTTATCCTTTTAGTCATTTTTTAAATGTTTTTATTAAAATGTATTGAATAATACACTTGATCTGTATGAAATAACTTATTGTTCGATTTAATATGTCTGAACTTTACAAGTAAACATGGGCTATTTTTGTATTCTATTCATTAACATTGTCTTGATACATCCCCAAATATATGATATCATTATTCTTTCATGAAACCTTTGATTTATGAATGAGATAAAAATATTAAATGACAAAATTAATTTGTCATTTTGCGCAAAAAAAAAAAACAAAAAAGATAAAGAGACTTATTTTTCAATATTAATTTATTCTTTGTATGAACAACCATCCTTTTTTTGCAAAAAACTAAAACTAAAAAGTATTTGATATTTAAAAGGGATAGAGTTACCTGTACATACATACTGTTATTGTTTCCTAATTCTGTTTAAAAAAAATAATAAATAAAAAAAAAATATATATATATATATTATTTATTATTTTTTTAGTTCAACAACTAAACAAATATTTCCTTTTTTATGCTGATTTGTTTTGTCTTTTATGAAAAGTGTTTCAGCAATTCGGTTTCTATCATTTTACATTCAATTAGTTTTCTAATCTACTGCATGTGCACAGTGATTTTGTTATCATCATATCCTGAACTTTCCCTCGTTATGAGACAGTTGCTCTTTAAAACATGTTGTTTTCATTCAAGTTGGTTGTGACTCCAACCCTCAGTCTTATTTACTTCAAAAGCTTAATTGAGCTCAACACATGTTTGCACTTTCTTGTATCCATGCCAATGCTATAATGGGATCTTATTAAAGAGTTGTAGAAAGTAAATGTATGTCTCCTGCTTAACATCAGTTGACATATGTTTGTCATAATTAAAATTCTTACAATCGGTGAAGTCTAGGAAGGCTTTGCTTTTACAGTTTTGGTCAGTTTGTCCAGGGCCCTGGCCAGCCCTTAAACACTTCAGCCATTCTGCGGAGCCAAAACTCTTTTCCACAACCACTTCTCTGTCTTTTGAAGACAGACTGAATCTGCTGTTCTTTTCAAACTTAATTGTCTGCAACGCTGAAAGTTGTCTTTGGCTTCTCATTAATGGATATGTGGTATGGAAACCTGCCTGTAAAAAAAATAAATAAAGCTAAATTGTCTAAAGCTGTTCATATACAGTAGCTAGCAGAAGCATACAAAGTAACCCCAGAAAGCTTTACACATCACTGCTTATTTTTCTTATCCTCTCAAAATGAAAAATTCTCCCAAAAATTACAATTATCTCATTATTTACTCACCCTCATGTCATCCCAGATGTGTATGAGTTTATTTATTCTGCTCAACACAAATGAAGATTTGTAGAAGAATATCTCAGCTCTGTAGGTCCATATAATGCAAGTGAATGGTGATCAGAACTTTGAAGCTCCAAAAAGCACATAAAGGCAGACTAATAGTAATCCATAAGACTCCAGTGGTTAAATACATATTTTCTGAAGTGATATGACAGGTGTGTGTGAGAAACAGATCAATATTTAAGTCCATTGCTTGGACCAAACTCGAGTTTGTTTCCTGCTTCCTCCCCCTGCTCCCGCTGGTCTCTGTTCACATTATATTATTTGGGTCCGAACAGCAGTCCGATTGTGTCATCAACGTGAGAACAAGCGGCATCAGCCCGGCTGCGCACCGTAAGTGGTAATCTGAAAGTTCACTATAAATCAGAAGAATGTCATACACATCTGGGATGGCATGGGGGTGAGTAAATGATGAGAGAATTTTCATTTTTGGTTGAACTATACCTTAAATGAATAGCGTGTACTCAGTGGCAGTTGATAGTGATTTATTTTAATACTTAAAAAAATCACAATGGATGTCACTATTTTCACTTAAATTCAGTGTCGTCTCTCACCTTCAGAAGGCTTGGAATATGATGCAGGAGTCACATGGACTACTTTCATGACACTTTTTATAACTTTAAAGTGAGTCGCTATCAACAGCTTTTGTATTGAAATAAAGGACTTCTGCATTCATTTTAACATCTCAATGTGTGTTCTGCATAAGAAAGAAAGGGTGTGAAATGCCATGTGGGTGAATAAATTCAGACAGATTTTTTATTTATTTATGGATGAACTATTCCTTTAATTGTTGTAAAGCTAAAGACAATTTTCCACTTTGTGGACAATATACATTCCAAAGTCTAAAAAGTTTGTCTCCTACCTACTATTTTCTCAAGTAACATTTACCTTGCTGGTTATGAGTTGTCTGATGTTTTTGAAGTTTTGAAGTGCTCATCATACACAGCACTCCATGTTGAACTAGTCTCTCTGTTAGTTTGTGTGCATGTTTTCCTCATGTTCAGTTTCTGAATGTCTATGTGTGTGTGTGTGTGTGTGTGTGTGTGTCGTGGCAGAGCCTGAGGGGTGAAGGCATGGCAGAGGGTGATGAATGGAAGGAGAAGTATATGGCCGTCGAGGCCCTGCTCTTCAAATTCCGGGGACAGATGAGTGTGATCCGGGAGCTCACGGCAGAAAAGGTCAGTCTCACTGTCATATAGAGTGCCCTTTCCCAGCTGCCTTTTACACTGTAGCTCGGGGCTGGACTGGTAATCTGGCATACCGGGTATATTCTCGGTGGGCCGACGCACTTTGGGGCCGATCAGGGGAGGACTGGCCATCGGGAGAACCGAGGGGTCCGGTGGGTCAGCCATGAATCGGGCCAAATGGGCCGCGATAAGCCAAAATGAGTCGCCACGTTATGCTGAACGGACCACAAAACAGTGCCCCTCTGTATTTGTATCAGTCAAATATTCAATAGAGGGGGTTCTAGGAAAGGCAAAGAAGCTACCTGTTAAAGTATTTGCTTATTTCCATGTTTGGTTTTATTTCCATGAAATAGTGTGTGTGTGTGTGTGTGTGTGTGTGTGTGTGTGTGTGTGTGTGTGTGTGTCTGTGTGTGTGCATGCGTGCCATGGCCTATTTCTTTGGCCTGTCTCAAGGGAGAGCTGATTAGAGGTTAATATAAACAGACACATGACCACAGGGCTCCAGACTGCTGCATTATGGGATCCTCTTTGAATTACAGACATGAGATGTCTTCTGGTGCTTAAAAATGGCCTGGGCTTGGGGAGAGGTCAAGTTTAGGTTTTGGGTAGTCAGCTTTACAGTGTTGTGATAATGTTCTTTCTTAATACTCTGGATTTGTATGAATAGTTTTATTAATAGCATAGTGTTTATTCATAGAGTAATACAAACCTGAGCAATGCTGTTAACTTTTCTTTTTAGTCTTTTCATTTGGACTTTGACATGAATTCAAAGGCTGATCTGGAAAAGAGACTGAAAGGTTTTTTTATGGATATTTCAACATGGACAATTTTTCCTGCTGTGCCGCTGATCTCCCTCTTTACATGTGAAATTAATTCAAAAGCAGTGACACTATACCATGCACAATTACTTCAGACCCCACAATGAATATGGGCAACAACAGGATATGATGTCACGCTCTGGGCTATCATTTTGAATTAATGGGTCAATTGCATGACATCATTTATGTCTAATATTTGTCTGGATCTATTAAGTTAGGGTTTAAGTTATGACTTGAATACACCTCTACTACAGTACGAAGAACATGTTTTCAATTTCTGAGTTCAGAGTCATTCTGATATTTGATCTCATGCTAGGTGGTGTAACCGTCCAGAGAGAGTAAAATAAATAAATAAATACATTTGAAATTAAAGGGGTAAATTCTTAAAAAAACAAAGGTTGGCATAAATAGTTTGGAATAATATTTTATTATTATCTGTTTAAAAATAAGCCATTTTTAAACCATATTGTTTTAAAACATTATTAATATTTGAAAAATTATTAAAAAAAAACAGTTATACACAATATTTCAAATGCAAATAATAGCTACAAAAACAAAAGGCATTTCAGCTCTGCATCCCCTCGTTTTTCATCGGACAAAAGGGATGGCCACTGTTATTATTCAGTCTATATATTTTGAAAAATATTAATAATGAGGGGAGAGAGAGGAAAAAAGCACTCTTTTATTAATGTATTATAATTTTTACATTAATAAGGTGAGTAGAACATGCTTAATATTCTATTTAATCCACAATTTACACATAATTAACAATAATAAACGAAAACATTATATATAGATATATAGCTGAATACTTGAATAACTGAATAATACACTGAATAACACACACCCTCACACACACTCACACATGTTGTTTTTCCATGTTTTATGGGGACTTTCCATAGACATAATGGTTTTTATACTGTACAAACTTTATATTCTATCCCCTAACCCTAACACAACCCCTAAACCTAACCCTCACAAAAAACTTTCTGCATTTTTACATTTTAAAAAAATCATAATTTAGTATGATTTCAAAAGTTTGGGTTTTACCATCCTTATGGGAACATTTGGTCCCCACAAAGTGATAAATACACGCTCACAAACACACACTCACTCACACACTCACTCACACACTCTCTCACACACTCTCTCACACACTCACACACACACACACACACACACACACACACACACACACACACACACACTCACACACATACACACACCCACACACACTCCCTCTCTCACACACACACACACACACACACACACACACACATGCACCTGAACCCTCAAAACAAGACAGATCCAATATGGCTCCAGAAGTGCTTCAATGAGAAATAATTACCATGTATGAGTTATTTTTAGTTCAGTAAACGCAAGTCATTAATAATGAAGCATTTGGGAGAAGATGTCTCAACTCTGTTATTTATACATGATAAACATTCTTTTCCTCCAAAACAATCCAGCAGTTTATCGACGCTGAGAATAACCGAAAATGAAATTACAAATAATAATTAATTCCAGATTTGTAACTATTTACAATCTACTTCACTCTCCACGTGAAACTTTGAAGTTTGTATTCTGTGTATTGAATCTAGAGGTCAAGCTGTGACATTTATCTTCTAATAGACAGTTATTATTTTTTTCACGATACAATGAATGTAACACAACGTTTTTGCAGATTAGTTTCAATAAATATACTTTTTGACCTTTCTTTTGAGTTTAAAAGTTAGAGTACTTCTTTTTAATTCATTAAACTCTTTCATTTCAAAAGATCAAGACAAATAATATCTATACTTTAAGAAATTATCAAAAGAATTAGCATTAGACTCCTCTACAGGTCAACACACTCTGTTCATTCCTGAGTCTCAATAAGCGTGACCTCTGACCCCCTATAATGCTGAGCCATGCATATGATTTCTTCCTGTAAGAATCTCATTGGAATTCTTTCTCATTGCTGCATCAGTACATGTTGTTATAAGCAACTGGGCAGTGTCTGAACTCACTGATGTGTGGCGGAATCCATTATACCTCCCCTGCCTAACACATGGATGAATTTTCTTAGTGGAGTAATTAAAAGCTGCCAGTAAATCTTTACATAGGGCCTCTTTCTTGATGTCACTGCAGGTCCTGGGTCAGTTGAGCAGCTGAAATAAATTGCTGGGAGATAGGGAGACATTTTTAGTGGCGACCCAACACAGAATCAAAATAGTCATAATCATAAAAAGAAAACAATAATGTCCTTAAACTCAAACATTTATTCATATTACCATGTACTCGATTGGCCCAACAATATACAAATTTATTGAATGTTTGCTTTCTACATTTCTCTTGAATTTCATTGGTTTCACGCTGTCGGCAGCTAATAATGCACCGCACAAAACAGTGTGTTGGTGCAAACCATGTAAATCTTGATTTCAGCCCAAAAGTAATGTAGTCTGGGTCATATTTTCTTACTTTTGTTCAAGATTTTTTAAGGGAACCTGACCATTGTTGGGATCTGCCGAATATCTCTAATATCTAGTCACTGTTGTATTTGTGCCCATGTGCCATAGAATTTGATTGGACATGCACTTAAAATATATATATATTGCCTTTTAGTTATCATAACTTAAAATGTAGAGTTAGAATAGCTGCTGAGGTCCGTGCGTGTATCCTTGACAAGCTTAAGTCTGAACATAATAGAGCAGAGTTTCTTAAACAATGGGTCATATCCCAAGTTGGGTCGCAGATTCATACATGTTGGTCACAACGTATTTTGAATAAGTGTAATTATTTAAAAGTTATTGTTAAGAGCAAATGTGCTCTGTTCAGTGCACTCTTTCACGCTGTTGCGCCTGCCGTGTTTTTGTCTGTTTATTCACAATACCATTTGATAGACTCGGTCTCTCACCGCAATATCAAGCGAGTCGGAGGCATTGTCAGGTGCGGAGGTGATGCGGCCGACAGGTCACCGCACTTAACATCATGACACACCGCTGTTACCGTGCAGACTTGCCAAATAGAAAGATGACAAAGTATCAGAAAGAGCAAGGAGCGCCATGAAAGCGTTAAGTGCAAAGTTTAGAGTCGCTCATAATAAGACAACACCTCCTCACGCAGCTCCTGCAGCTTGGAGAAACAGAAAGAAAAATTTCGGTCAGAACAAGACGAAAAATTCTAAATTTAAATAAATCCAGTTAAAACAGTTAAAGAATTGATGTAGCGGTGAGGATAAACAGAAATATCCGAGTACTGTCTATCAAAGTGACACAAGTGAGTAAGTTGCTTACAAACAAACACTCTGTACTGTTGAGTGTCATGAAGTTTTTCATAGTCCAATCCTTAATAAATAGAAAGACATCGGGGCCTGGGTAGCTCAGCGAGTAAAGATGCTGACTACCACCACTGGAGTCGCGAGTTCGAATCTAGGGCGTGCTGAGTGACTCCAGCCAGGTCTCCTAAGCAACCAAATTGGCCCGGTGGCCAGGGAGGGTAGAGTCACATGGGGTAACCTCCTTGTGGTCACTATAATGTGGGTCGCTCTCGGTGGGGCACGTGGTGAGTTGTGCATGGATGCTGCGGAGAATAGCGTGAAGCCTCCACATGTTTATATGTTATCCCTTAGAGGGATCAGATGGTCGTCTCAACTGGTAATTTTCCATCAAGTGGCAGTTTATTTTACCTCTGACAATGGGACGGCCCTAACATATATAGTCATCAATAATACTAAATGACAATATAAGTAATTGACCTTCTATAAGTTATTCAAACTTCATTTCAATTACACTAAGAAAGTCAAGAATACTTTAAAAGACATTGTGTTATATTGAGTTAAGTCAGATATATGTTCTGTTTAAACAGCTGTACCTCTTTAGTTGACACAGCTTACTTTTTTAAGTTGAAGCAACAAGATTTTTTAGTGTAAAGCCTTTTAATGGCAAAAACAATAGAGATCAGAGTGTTGTATCCTACCTTTTGAAGATCGATAAGCCTATTTATTTTGCTATAATAACTATACATGATTGTTAAATTGCATTTTATTATTTGAATTTAGCGTTGTGTTTCTCCATGCTGTCCGCAACCTTATCAAAACAGACCAGTGATCCAGTTTTGGGTGATGGGCCAATTGAGAAACACTGGTTTGAGGAAGCCATCGGTCCTGTGGAACACGACACTGCTTATCAGAAGAGGAGGAAGGGGAAAGACTAAGACACAAGATGGAGAAAGTGACAAAGTGAGCCCAATTGGAAGGATAAGAATGTATTTGAGAGTGAAAGGGAAATAGAGGGAGTGAAACAAGAGGAGAAAGATAGACGAACAGAGTGGCAAAACAAACTATCCTTTAATCGCAGAGACTCCCGAGGGAGGAAATGCCTGGGTTTGTAAACACAGTGTGTGCTATACAGGAAGTTAACTTATAAAATGCAGATAAAAACACACAAATATGGGTAGCTGATATGTCCTGGATATGCTATAAAGCATAAAATCTAAATGCAGTAACTATGCTAACAGCATTGCCAAAAAAATATCGTTTTAGTGAGAATTTTGTTGTCCATTTTCTCAGAATCGGAGCATAATTGAGCCAAACCCATTTTGCCATTGACCTGTTTCAGTGACGTCATGTTTTCCCCGCAGCTGCCATATTTGTGACCATCAGTGGGAGGAAACAATGGACCCTTTTCACACTTCCACGTTTGCAAAGCGCAAGTCGCCATAGTTGGATAAATAGGGACTTAAATCAACAGCTAGGAAAATGTTATGTTTAAGAGATGCTGTGAAGTCAGCACAGAAGTAACCTACACATTCTCCTCAAATATACAGTATGTTAAATGTATACTGCCTACGTTTGGTTAGAATACACTTTGAATAAAAATAATCTGTAATATTATTAACAATAAGGTTTTAGACGAGAATAAAAACTGTTTAAAAACTGTTTCTGACAGTATGTTATCATGGAACACTACAAGCAACCATTAATTTGCTGTTTTCAATGACATTTTTGTACTTGAATGATTGAATGCTCTGTTCCACCGTCCTGTAGGACAGCATCTTAATGATTTTTCTGTTTCTTGGATATGATGGTTGATCAGTTTACTTATGGTCATATGAAAAACACCCGTAAAACAATATTAAGAAAAACATCAAAAATATGCTTTTGATCCATGCCAACACCCAGCAAAGGAGCATACAGGTCTGAAGTCACAAATATTTATACAGTCTGGGTGTTATGAATTACATAGTCCTATGTGCATTTCCAGTTGAATTGTATTAGTATCAATGATGTTATAAATATAACTGACATGTGTACAGATACGGACATGTCTAAATAAATGAGCCCACAAGTGTTATTATTCCTGCTCTCCCCCTTTCGTCAATGCTCGACTTTACTTGAAAGATAAAACCTTATTGAAAAAAAGACTTTTACAGCATCCCACAGCACAGCACAATGAAGAAATATGGCATTTTGGTCACAAACATGGCGGCACAGTCAAACAGTGACGTCACATGAAACATGTAAATACTTCACCTAAAAACGTTTTAAACAGCATTTTGCTAATTCGTTTTAATGAATGCATATTTTATGGCTGCATATGAATTGAGAGACTAGATAGAATACTTTGTCACACCCCAGAACCATTAAAAATTAACTAATGAAGGCAAAAATATCATTATGAATTATAAAATGCTTTTAAAAATTGGTAACCAGTTACAGGGCCTAAAATATACACTTTCCCTGGTACATTCATATAAATATTAACCTAAAATCTTGAAGTTTATAAAGAAAAAGTCCCTGGACATGTTACATGGACATGCATTAGCTTCCCTATAATCTTCTCCAAATGTGATTTTTTTTTAATTATTTTTGTATTTTTTTGTGGAGACATGTAGGTAACATTCTCTTCTAGTTTTCTTCCTGTTTTGTAGTTTAAATAAACCAAACAGACAATGGACAGCATTTACTCATCATGCTAAGAAATTACACTGTCAGCAATCTTCAAAGGATTTCATGAAGGAGCCTGTGAAGCCATTGTCAGTGTTTATAGCATATTTTCTCTTTTAAACTTCTACAGCAAGAATATTTTGTTCATAGATCAGTTTAAAAGGGTGCCTCAAAGACACATTCAAAAAAAGTCAAATTCATGCTAATGTTCTCACACTGAAAGCACATTGTGAAAATTAGGAGTCTGTATCAGGTTCTCTGATGTGCTTCTCCTAAAGCTATCCATTTAATCTCATTGCTGTCTAGGAGAAACAGTTGAGATATTACAGTGATCATATTTGTGATTCAATCCCCCACCCCCCAAGGGCCCAAACCAAAATTGTCTGGATTAATTCTGCATACTTTGGAGTTTCATCCTTTTCTGGTTATTCATAGAATTGAGTCCAGTGTTAAGTTTATCTATGGCTTCCATCTGTGGCACGCTTGTGTGTAGGACACAGATGAGTGGAATGTGAGACCAGAGGCAGGGTGACGCTGGGGAATTTGGAGCTGTGGTGTAGTGAGGGGTGTCACACAGACAGGCTTTGTGAGCTGGCCTGATGAAGGGAGGCTGGATGAGGGGTGCAGGGCGGGCCGGCCACAGAAGGCTGAGGATGGAATGCATGGAATGGAAGGCTGACTGTAGCCAGGACCATATGTGGCGTAGAAGTGGGGGTGAAATCGAGGATGTTGATGTGTGGAGTTTGCATGGTGTAACAAATAAAAGTATCTATAAATGTATCTTTTTTTTTTTTTTTTTTTTTTTTTGGTTTGTTTTGTTTTGATATAATAATAACAGACTGATCACACTATGAATTTGGCAACAGAAGGTCAAATTTCTGCTGCTGATACAGGTCTGTGCTTACCGAAATTTCATCCACTGCCCCCCAGTGACCAAAAATGGAAGTGTTGTTTGGGTGAAATATTGAGGAAGGTCTGTCTGTAAGACTACTACAAGGCATGCCCACTACATTTTATGTCCCCTTTAAGTAACCGTCAAAATTCTGAAGTCTTTCATCAGATAGACAGTTTGTTGTGTTTATTTGGAGTTCCGCAGCAACTCTAAAACTACACATATCCCTTAACCTGACCATAACCCTACCCCTCTATCTAACATTAACCACATAGATTAAAAAATGAAAAGTTTAAAAATTATGAAATATACCACAATGTAAAAGTTCAATTAAATACAATCATAACACCATACCACTAGGTGGTGACAGTGAGGAGAAACATGATGAAAATTAAGAGAAGAAGAAGATGCTAAGCTAACAGGCTAACCAGTTAGCTTGTGAGCTAACTGGAAGAAAAGAGAACAGTGAAATGTTCTGTTTCACCATTTATATTGTCTGTTTAATAATATGAAATGTGATATAGTTAAAAAGTCTTTTATTTACATAATTAAGACAACATGTATCATATAGCGATTGCATAGGATTTTAAAAGTTCTTTCGGCCAATATAATCACTTTGTGATCCAAGGATGTATCATTTCTCTAATTGCACCATGATGATCAAGGACCGAGGAATATTACCATGGACGCTTGAGTGAGGAAGCACAGGAGCATCCTAAGGGGAAGACTTTTTGGTCATAGCAAATGACGCACACTTACTGTAAATTCTCCTCCCCTTTTACATCTGTTACAATAGTTTTAATTCAAGTTTCACCTTTACAGTTTAAATAAACCATAATTGTCACTAGCTTCAACAGTGCATCTTGAATTATTTGGATTTATTATGAATATATTAATAAAAAAAGTTTTAATAACATAACAGCAAGCGTGCCGAGGTACTGCAGCTGCGCAAAAACACACTCTGAGGTCATGATTGAGTGAGCAAGGACATTTCATTTGACAAATTCTTGCGGGGGCCTGGTTAGCTCAGCAAGTATTGATGCTGACTACCACCCCTAGAGTTGAAGAGGAGGCTTCTGAGATTCATCCTCCGCCACCCGGATTGAGGCGAGTCACTACACCACCACGAGTATGTGGGAGAGAAAAAACAAATACATCGAAGTTTGAATATCTCCAAGAAAGTGAACGATAGTATCATTTATACAGCGATGGTGTTGACCCGTTTAATCCCAAATTTTTTCTTGCAATTTGAGTACATGTATTTTACTCCTTAGACCTCCCTGACACACAAACTTTATGCCTTTTTTGATTTTATGTTGGTTAAGTTAGTGAAATAATAGGTTTTATACTCGGTCACAATAGTGACCGGTGGGAAACAGCATAGTCAGAATTCATACAAATTCTTCAATTAGACCTATTTACATATTTAAAACATAAAATAACAGTAACATATTTAACATATAAGAATGAGATATGGTTAGAATTTACTTTTTTACTGTTGTTTAAGTTACACAATATTTAAACTTACAATAAAACAAACAATTGGCAAACTCATCTGAGGTAGGCTCATTCATAAATAACCTGATTGGTTAGCCCCTGATAAATTTTTTGCAATCATGCCTGCCATAATAAGGTATCATGCTTTCGTCAACCGATAACCATTTTTGGTATGGCATCATTTTGTAAGACTCATTCAGTGCACTGAAGATGGGCCGTACTTTGTAGAAAGGGTCGTTTGTGGCCTCTGAGTTATCCACCAGATGGATTGAGGCCATTATCTCATCAAAGCGATTCCTTCTCATTGCATTTGAGATGACTTCATTGTAGACATCAGGGTCATATGACCAATACATGTGCCGCCGTGGCACAGAACTGTAGCCAGATGTGAGAAGAACCCCATAGAAAGTTAGCAACTCATCCATGTTCAGATCAAGTGTCTTCCCTTTGGTTTGCATTGAATAGATATTTGACATCTCAACATTGTGCTCCCTCAAAATACGAGGGTACATCAACAGGAACAAATCGACTGGATCGGGTCTAGTTTGCTTTATACACTCTGCTGCAGTCGGGCCATAGGTCACGAAAACTGGAATCTTAGACGTGGCAGGTCGTTTTGATCTTTTAAAAACCCTGTCCCTGTTTTTCATATTTTGAAAAGATGTTTTCTGTTTTTTTTTTTTGGTGTTGCAGGGTCTCATTTTCCTCAGGGCATCTCCTTTTCCGGCTGGTCACTGTGGGAGACTCGCCAAGATATGGCAGTGGGGGTGCGTTTGCTTCAACACTGACTGCTGCAGTGGGGGGATGGGGGGGTGGAGGTGGAGGTTGAGGTGGGGGGGTGGGGCACACCAATTGGTTCTCATGAACATCTGTCTCATCCTCCAGATAGTTCACCTCTGCATCGCCATTCAATAGTCTACCTGGTAAATGGGCCGTTTCACCCTGGTACTCCCTATCTGAGCCATCACTATCACAGTCACTTTCAATTGCCTCTTTTTCAAGTGTAGGAATGACGGTGATGCTGCACACAACACTTGGGGGGTCACGTACGTCTAGGAGGTCCAACAAATCTGATAGTTTTAAACTGTGTAAAAATAAACAAATGATAACTAGGATTAACAGCTAAAACCTGTGATTTCAATTGAAACACTGTGTTATATACCAGTCATAATTGTGACCATTATCAAATTTACACCTCTTACGAGCAAAATATATATACAGGAGTATAGTTCTCAAAATAAATGAGTAGTAGACCCTTTTAAGAATATATGTACAAAATATGATTGTTCTGTTTGTTAATTAAGTTGTTTTACTTCTTTTTGTAGTAGTCTGAGGAAGACATCTTCTTCTAGATGTGCAAGCAAGAAGTAAACTGATCTGGTCATGTGACCTTTGGCACTAGTCACATGACATTGATACATTTTAATCAAGACAATCTATTGTTGAATTTCTTGCCCAGAGCCAAAAACAACACTTTTAGTGCTTCCAGAAATAAGAAAAAAGACACAGTCACAATTGTGACCGGTGGGATTAAACGTAACAGCTGTGCTGAAGTGAGCAAGCTTGTTATCATGTCGCAGGTACTTGAGCCATAAGTGTCCCAATGTTCAGTGTATGATCACCCTTGCCAGTGCCCAAATTTGTGTTCCGATATAATGATTCACAACATAGGAACTGATTGAGACACACCCAAAGAAGCCACTTTAACCTGGAAAACTTGAACCTGAAAAAGTGATTAGTTCTTCCTCTAAAGTGCTCAATATATCAACCCGGTACTTTGCAAACCTTTGTTAACTTCATAACCAAGCGTCAGTCAGTCTGATTGGAACTGTTGTTTACAGACAGCTTTTGCCATTTTTTTAATGCAACATGCATCAGACAGTCAGTAAGACTGTGGAAGTGCCAGCTGAGACTGAGACTAAGTGTAACCTGAACATCTAATGAGCTTGTTTCAGGAAAAAGAAAGCCTTGAATGCCAAATCTCTTCACCAGGACAGATTCACTAGTGAACTTTAGGCAAAAACAGATGTTCAAAATTCCAACCTGTGGCTGAAGTGGCCTAAATTTAATTGAGTTTATGCAGCTGTTACAAAGGTCTGTAATTACGCAGCTATTTATTCCTTTCTATCGTATATATCTGTACTGTTAGGGCAGTGGCGGCTTACAGCCTAAATTGGGCCAAAGATAGGGCTGGGTGTGTACTTGTGTTTCTGTTCCTGTCAGTGTGTATGTGCATCTGTGTAGTGATTGTGTTATGAATATGCCTGTAGGTACACATTAACAATGTGTTTCTTTTTTTTACTGGTTAGTTGATCACTGTACATTGCATTCTGAATTAAGCATGTAATGTGAAGAGGTCATGTGATAAATGTAGGGATGTCAGGTGACAACACTGTGGCATTCTTCTGTTTTAAACATTGATCTTGAAAATAAGCATACTCTTTCACTTACTGTTTCTTAAAGGGATAGTACACAACAAAATGAAAAGTCTCTTATCATTTACACTCCCTCATGGTATCCCAGATGTGTATGACTTTCTTATATCTCAGCTCTGTAGGTCCTCACAATGCAAGTGAATGGTGACCAAAATGTTTAAGTTCAAAAACGTGCATAAATGCAGCATAATAGTAATTCAAAATACTCCAGTGTTTAAATCCATGTCTCCAGAAGCGATATGATAGGTGTGGGTGAGAAAATGTTTTGGTCACCATTCACTTGCATTGTGTGGACCTACAGAGCTGAAATATTCTTCTAAAAAACTTTGTTTCAGCTCAGCAGAAGACAGAAAGTCATACACATCTGGGATGGAATGAGGGTGAGTAAATAATGAGAGAATTACAATTTTTAGGTGAACTATTCCTTTAACAATAATCTGCAGTGAAACTGCTAAAAATGTAAACAGCATTATCAGGTAATTTGTAAACTATATTATATTCCGAACATAGCTTCAGGAGTGCGTGATGCGTTTCTGAGCATGCTCAGTGTGCTTTATGGGACACACCCTTTGGTCTAGTCCACTAGCCCAGTAAAACAGGAAGGCACCCTTGAATACTGCCTGTCTTTAATCATTAGATTTATGGAACTCTAGCCAGAGTCTTTATGAACCTTTTTACCTTCCAACAGATAATCTGACATTTACATCATTAATGGAGCTCCGACTGATGTATCATTACCAAATCCAACCAAATGTGCCAAGAGAACTAGAGCAGAAAAGGAGTACTTAAACTAAACTATTCCAAATGTTTATAAGGAGGATAGATTATTTTGTGCTATATATTAAACATCTTTAATGAGAGAGGCAAACTGAAATCTCGTAAAGAAGAATGTTAGGAATATCAGAGCTTTAACATCATTAAGTCACATAGACACACTCACTAATACATAAAAACAGCTTTGAATGGCGTACAGTGGAAAATATTTGTGCAGCACCAATGACTATTAGTGATGTGTTAGGTCATATTTGACTGTTCCCCTTTGGGAACTCTCTGAAGAGAAACAGGTTGTTTATGGAAGCTCCTGCCAAAGCAGAAACAACCACACTATTCTAGATTTTGACACGCGCGCGCACACACACACACACACACACACACACACACACACACACACACACACACACCGTACAGTACACGTATGAACACTACAGACAGGTTCTGCAGTGCTGTGTGTAGGATTTAATAGGTGTTAGCTAAACTTTGCCAGTGCACTGCATGAGCAATAGCTGAATGCAATAGTTCATATAGTACTCTTGTTCTTACTTTAACAAGTTTCATTTGACTGGGAATTGTGGTGAAAAATCAGAGGCAATTGTTTAGACTTTTCCATTGTTAGTTGCTGTATGACAGATCTCCAACAGAAGAGGGCAAGATTTCCACAAAAACCATAGAAAACTGAGACACTCCGGATTAAATCAAGTAGCTTTAGAGGGCGCAGGGCTTATCAAAGGGTCAAATTAGATGGTGTGACTGGAGGACAGTGTGAAGATCTTAATAGTGCTGGGAAGACAAACAAGAACTCAATGTTTTATGTGGTTGCAGATCAATCTTTCTTGGCCTTTTGTTCCATTGTATGTAAGATCTCCTAGACTACTTCAGCAAACTCCAAGTCAAGTCAAGTCAAGTCAAGTGGTTTTTATTGTCGTTCAACCATATACAGTTAGTACAGTACACAGTGAAACGAGACAACGTTCCTCCAGGACCATGGTGCTACATAATACAACATGGACAAACACAGAACCACATGAGACTACACAGACTAAATAAAATACCTATATTATGTGCACATGTGCAAACGTGTGCAAAAGTACTGGACAGTACAATAAATTACTAACAATGAACAGGACAATAGACACAGTGATGGACAGTGCAGCACCGACCAGTAGGCCTATACAGTAGTGCAAAAGATGACAGTTTCTAAAAATGGCAAATGTAAACATAACATACTATGAGATAGTGTTCTATGCACAGCAGTTATTGAGGTAACAGCCAGTTATAAAGTGACAATAATTAAAGTGCAACTCAGGACACGTGTGTGTGTGTGTGTGTGTGTGTGTGTGTGTGTGTGTGTGTGTGTGTGTGTGTGTGTCAGTCCAGTCTCTGAGTATTCAGGAGTCTGATGGCTTGGGGGAAGAAGCTGTTACACAGTCTGGCCGTGAGGGCCCGAATGCTTCGGTATCTCTTGCCAGACGGCAGGAGGGTGAAGAGTTTGTGTGAGGGGTGTGTGGGGTCGTCCACAATGGTGGTTGCTTTGCGGATGCAGTGTTTTTTGTAAATGTCTTTGATGGAGGGAAGAGAGACCCGATGATCTTCTCAGCTGTCCTCACTATCCTCTGCAGGGCTTTGCGGTCCGAAACAGTGCAAGTCCCAAACCAGGCAGTGATGCAGCTGCTCAGGATGCTCTCAATAGTCCCTCTATAGAACGTTGTGAGGATGGGGGTGGGAGATGTGCTTTTCTCAGCCTTCGAAGAAAGTAGAGACGCTGCTGGGCTTTCTTGGTAATAGAGCTGGTGTTGAGGGACCAGGTGAGGTTCTCTGCCAGGTGAACACCAAGGAATTTGGTGCTCTTGACGATCTTCACAGAGGAGCCGTCGATGTTCAACGGAGAGCGGTCACTCTGTGTTCTCCTGAAGTCAACAACCATCTCTTTTGTTTTGTCCACATTCAGGGACAGGTTGTTGGCTCTACACCAGTCTGTTAGCCGCTGCACCTCCTCTGTGTATGCTGACTCGTCGTTCTTGCTGATGAGACCCATCACGGTCGTGTCATCGGTGAACTTAAAGTCTGGTTACTAGCCACAACTAAGCCACAGAATGTGACAGAAAGCCTTGAAAGATGCATCACACTTCTCACGCACCTTACAGTCTAGTTGATCCCACAAAAACATGCCAGTCTATTGCATACTGTGACAACTCAAAAACAAACACAAAGACAATGTTAAGCTTCATTTAATGAAACAAATTTCTTTCAACTGTGTTTGATATAATGGCAAGTTTTCTAGTAGCAAATTAGCAATTTAGCATGATTACTCAAGGATAAGATGTTGGAGTGATGACTGCTGTGAAAAACTGTCTGTCTAGATTTGATCAAAAAATGTTTTTTGTTTTTTTTCAAATAGTGATGGTGCTGTTTTTTACATCAGTAATGTCCTGACTATACATTGTGATCAGTTGAATGACACTTTGGTGAAATAAAGTACCAATTTTCTTCCGAAACAGCAAAATCTGTACATTATTCCAAACTTTTGGCCGCCAGTGTACATTTTGACAAAATATTGATTAGGGGTGGGAATTGTAAGGAATTTAACAATTCCTCTTAACATCGCCGGCAATGCCCGGCCAAAAAAAATCGGGCTATTAGACGGTTCAGGGTTTTTCTTTCTCCTAGGTGACCCGCCATGGGATTATAATGAGCCGTCTGGAACACCATTTCCCAACAGCTCCATGGTATCAAGAGCTGGATTGTATTTTCTTTTGTTTGAGCGTCCTGCTACACTCTATACAACTGCTCATTTATAATTGCACAATAGAGGTATCAAATGAGAGGTATGTTGACCATCGATCACTCTCACTTGGTTGAGGGCGTGCTTGAGGGTTTCGTCTCCTGACTGCTCCAAAGAGAAATCCCCCTCAGGGAGGAAAGGGGCTGCAGCTTCTCTCCCCTCCTTGTCATTCTGGCGTGGGGCTGTCGTGGACTGCTCCGACTTCGCCTTGCCTGCCAGAGCATCACATATTTCACATCTCCCTAATTTAGTGCAGAACCCATCCGTGCATATTCCCTTCAATATATTTCTAAAATCAGGCCAATCAGTCTCCAAAAGTCTCCACCCTGCGGGACGTCGGAGACCCATAGCACCGTCCCAAGCTCCATCAGAGGGCACTGATCCTGGAAGTGGCCCGGGTCTCCGCACCTCCAGCATCCTGGCCCAGGCGCTACACCCACACTTGCGTGGGCGGGCACCCCACCTGAGGGGGAGGGCGTTGGGGCATCGGGGCAGGGAAAGGTGTTACCTTTGCCTACCAAAACTCGAACCACTGCCCCAGTGGCTGAAGCTAGAAGTGTTGTTGAATGTATGTCCAAGTTTGAGCCCCATTTTCCAGGTGAAATAGAGTTGTAAATGATTTAATACAGTCAACAGCAAAGTATATTTTTTTAAAACTACAATCTAATCCAAACCCCAACCTTAAACCTAACCATCAGTAGAGTAAAGATTTCATTTTAGAGTAAATACGCAAACCTCCAAATCATGCCCAATGTTATTTATGTGAACGAGATTGCTTCCTGGTTTCCATGGGAACAGAACCTGTATCACGGAGGTTGCTGCATAAGCAACGCCAGACAGAAAAGTTAACAAATTCAAATAAATGCAGGAATGTTGGATGGGGGATGATGCCTGTCAGTAATTCAGCAGAATGGTAGATATTGGGGAACGTGAAGCAGCTTAGTTTCACAATCATAATTCTCTCAATCACTCTCATGTGCTCACAAACACATCTCACTCTTACCTCTTGTTCTTGTTCAGATGCAGCAGTTGGAGACGCAGATGTTGGAAGCAGAGCATCGAGCATATGAAGCAAACCAGCAGGTAAATACTGAAAAAACTCTTGGAGGTACTCAGTGTTTTGATCAAAT
The DNA here is from genome assembly GCA_032164185.1 of Moxostoma hubbsi. Taxonomy (NCBI): domain Eukaryota; kingdom Metazoa; phylum Chordata; class Actinopteri; order Cypriniformes; family Catostomidae; genus Moxostoma; species Moxostoma hubbsi. The sequence continues at coordinate 32,034,122 of JAVLUX010000034.1, read as the reverse complement.
ATAAAGCATTAATATTCATCAGATATCTAAGTATTTGACAATAATTCGATTTAGTTATTACTGTATGTTTAGCTAAATTATTTACTAATTATTTTAGTGCAATTTGTAAAAATTATAAAACTAAAAATAGGTCAAGTATTGTATATAATAAAATATATTCATGTGTAATAAGTTGGGTATTATAGTAATTATAATCAGTTTTTAAATTCTGTATTGCAATATATTGATGTACTTTTATACAAAATCTATAGTTTATTTCTCTCTCTCTCTCTCTCTCTCTCTCTCTCTCTCTCTCTCTCTCTCTCTCTCTTAGTCCATTTCAATTCAATTTATTTGTTTAATGCTTCTCACATTCGACTGTTCCAAAGAAGCTTTACAAATAATATTGCCTTACAAACCTCCCAGTGAGGCAACTGTGGCCAAGAAAAGAGAAGAGAGATAATAGTAATAGTAATAAAAACCACGAAAGTACAGAATATTTATATATACACTCACCGACCTCTTTATTATGTACGTCACTTTATTAGGAAAGTCTGGCCATTTTCCGTTGACCTCTATCATCAAAAAGGCATTTCCATCCGCAGAACTGCCACTCACTGGATGTTTTATTGTTTTTGGCATCATTCTGAGTAATCACTAGAGACTGTTGTGTGTGAAAATCCCAGGAGATCAGCAGTTACAGAAATACTCAAACCAGCCCATCTGGCACCAACAATCATGCCACGCTCCAAATCACTGAGATCACATTTTTCCCCATTCTGATGGTTGATGTGAACATTAACTGATGCTCCTGACCTGCATCTGCATGATTTTCTGCATTGCACTGCTACCACATGATAGGCTGATTAGATAGATAAGATCCATTTTTCGTGCTGTTTTGTTATCGGCAAAGTGAAATTGTGATGACATGATGCTTAAAAACACACTTTGTCGCAAAAGAAATCTGCCCTTAAGCCGTTTCCATACAGAAATGTGTGTTTATTGCCAATTGTGTACCTTTCTCCTCCCAGATGTCCCCAATTTTTTCCCCCCGAATTTTTGGTAAAATGGGTAGAGTATTGAGACAATTCATTGAAATTAGTCAGCTTAGTGACATTTTCATTTCACAAATAAATTCAATCAGAAGAGGAGGAATTGCAATCAAAATGGAGTTGTCCTTCTGATAGGACTGTAATATTGGACCTGGTGATGCACCTATTGCAGGTTGCCACCGGTTCTGACCCAAAGGCGAATCGGCATGGCCCTGTTCAATCTGGCAACCTGCACCAAGTAGTGGAGGAAACTTTCATTATTAATACAAGACACCATCCATCCATGTGTATATGCTGTGTGCACAGCTATTAAAGGAAAACTGATGTGGTGTAATATCAGGTTTACAGATATGATCATTCCTGATATTCAATAGGCTATTTTTAACAATCATCTATATAAAGCATCACAGCTGCATTTGGCCATGTCCCGCATATTTGTCCAGGAACTTTTAACGACCAACTGAACTTGATTGTCATCTCAAATTAATTTTACCATCATAATTTAATTTACATTTTCTGAAGAAGCTCAGCAAATGCGATCCGGGTTAGATGTAAAATATGCAAAATGTTCAAAAGCACGTTTTCTGAAAGTTGAATTTTAAAAAAAAGCTGAATTTCAGCTGAATTTAAAAAAAAAGAAAAGTGTATTGCTAAATTTGTGTAAAGAAAATGCAATTATATTGGCCTAATATTATAATTTTTTCATGGTATTTTATTACTTTTATTTAATGCTTTTTTCGTTTGATAATACAGTGAATTTTGCCGGCATTTTTTAAAAAGTAAGCTAAACAATCATTTTATTGAATTGGGATATATGTTAGTGTTCCAAAAAAGCACACTGAAGCTTTTCTCCTAGTATTGTGTATTTATTTTTAATTTAAAACTTCTTTGTACACAGAAATGTGTTTTGTATTGTGGGCTAATTCAATGACTGCTGTCTATTATTTTGAATGGTGTGGAAAAGAAACTTTAATAAATAAACAGATGGCTACCGCGATTAACTTAATCACAAAGAGTAGCTTTTCATTTGTTCTCCGTGCACTTGTCGATGACAGGTGCATGATACGAGATATTTGTGTTGGCACTCCTGGAAGTGTCATGAAGCAGATGTGTTTGTAGCATCAGATATGGGCAGGTATGCCATTAAGACCAATTCATAACAGTGCAAGTAATGCATCACGTACAATAAATTGGCTTTCAAGGATGTATACCTTGTCGTCATGATTAATACATGCTAACAATTGAGGAAATTCTGTCATGTGACAGTATATTTTTGCATTGATGCCAATTTTCTTGACAAAAAGTGTTTCCAAACCAGTTTTTCTCAACCTTTGAAGTATCAACATAGAGTTTATGCGCTAGAGTGTCGAATGTCGACACTTGTGAGATTTTAGTGATAATTTGAATTTCCATCAGCTATATCGCTAAACTTTTTGATGCGCTAAAAAACCCTTGGGTGGAAACGTAGTTACTGACTCAACTCAACTCAACTCAACAGTCTCATGGCACTGGTCAAACACATCCTGTTTTCGCAGTGTAAAAATAGACATCCGAGCAGGGGGCCCCCTTGAGTATTTCACGATAGCCAGTGCACAAGAGTCATTCACTATTGAAACCGTTCTCTCCTTCGCCATGTTGATTAGATCTCCTCACAACTCGGAAACTCTGGTATTAGCTAAGTGCCTTGAGTATGTTTTTGATTGTCCCATCTGTTATATCTATCAGATGTGATAAGAGTAAGGATCTGAGAGACTTTGACAAGGGCCAAATCATGATGGATAGACGACAGGGTCCGAGCATCTCCAAAACAGCAGGTCTTGTGGGGTGATCCCGGTGTGTCCGCACCTTATATTGTTAGTACCCTCCAAAAGTGGTCCAAGGAAGGACAACGGGAAACCGGAGACAGGGTCATGGGCGCCCAAGGCTCAATGATGCGTGTGGGGAGGGAAGGCTAGCCCGTCTGGTCTGATCCCACAGAAGAGCTACTGTAGCACAAATTGCTGAAAAATTGCTGGCCATGATAGAAAGGTGTCAGAACGCACAGTGCATCGCAGCTTGCTGCATATGGGGTTGCGTAGCCACAGACCAGTCAGAGTGCCCATGCTGACCCCTGTCCACTGCCGAAAGTGCCTACAATGGGCATGTGAGTGTCAGAACTGGACCATGGAGTAAAGGAAGAAGGTGGTCTGGTCTGATGAATCACATTTTCTTTTAGATCATGTGGATGGCTGGGTGCATGTTTGTCATTTCCTGGGGAAGAGATGGCACCAGGATGCACTATGTCAAGAATGCAGACCGGTGGAGGGAGTATGATGCTCTGGGCAATGTTTTGCTGGGAACACTTGGGTCCTGCCATTCATGTGGATGTTTACTTTGACACGTACCACCTACCTAAATATTGTTGCAGACCACATTCTTCCCTTCATGGCAACGGTATTCCCTGCTGGTAGTGGCCTCTTTCAACAGCATAATGCACCCTGCCACCCGGCAAAAATTGTTCAGGACTGGTTTGAGGAACGTGTCAAAGAGTTCAGGGTGTAGACCTGGCCTCCAAATTCCCCAGATGTCAATCCGATTGAGCATATATGATATGTGCTGGATCAAAAGTCAGATCCACGGCTGCTCCACCTTGCAACTTACAGGACTTACATGATCTACTGCTAACGTCTTGGTGTCAGATACCACAGGACACCTTCAGGGGTTTTGTGGAGTCTATGCCTCGACGGGTCAGAGCTGTTTTGGCGGCACGAGGGAAACCAACACGATATTAGGCAATATATTCTGTATACATGCATCAGTATATATTTATAGATATACTGTATATACAAATATATACAAAGCATACATGACCAGACACAATCCATCCACACAGCTTTAATGATTATAATGGCTAATTTGTTGATTAATTAAATATAATCGTATAATATATTATAAAGGTCTTCTGATAAAATAGGAATCCATGCGATACTGTATGTAAATATGAGGGATACAGGCAATGTATGACTTCTAATATAACATATTTTATTCTTGTAGTCAATGATTTAATGTCAATAGTTTTATAGTAGCTGATTTTGGGTTTTGGAATTCAGGAAATTTTTGTGGATCTTATGACTATATGAAATGGCCATATTTGTGGAGCAGATGGCAGGTCAGGTGTGGATCTGAGCATTTGTGTGCGTGTGTGTGTGTGTTTAAGGTACAATGGATGGAAGAACGTTTAAAGGAATCAGATATTCAGTCAGGAGATTCAGAGCTGAGGCTGTTCAGACGCTGTCAAAATCTTCAAGCGGCACTGAAGGAGAAAGACAAGCTCATTGCCACCCTAGAGCAACAGCTGGAGGAGCAGGTCAGTCACACCTTCAACCACCATCAGATTTGCATCAGTAGACACAAAAGTCTCTATTTAAATCAACTGAATTAAAAGTGTGATCTATTTTGGTATGCTATCTGACCTCACACCTGCAGAAACAGAACAGAATCCAAGATGCCAAGACCGTGGAGGAAAAAGCAGCCAAGATTAAAGAATGGGTTATGCAAAAGCTAAATGAGGTATGACGTTGGAATAGTTAACCTAAAAAAATTACAATTATATCATTATTTACTCGCCCATATGTCACTCCTAACCCCTATGCTGTTATTTGGTCTCTGGAGCACAAAAGGAGAAAATTTGTAAGAATCTTCATGCAGCTCTCGCCATACAAATCTTCATAATGAGCACTATGGGAAACTCCTATTTGAAGTTCAAGTCACTACTCACGATAATCTTGAAGCTTATGTCTATTACACACATGAGAACTAAAGCAGTTTTAACGTCAGTGATGTTGATGCATCTTTTTCAAATTGGGATTTCCTATAAATTCAGTGGAGGGGAAGATTATCAGTTAATAACTTAAATTATTGACTTAAATTTAAGTCTGTTCTTCACACAAAGCTATCATATGCTGTCAGAAAAAAAATAAATATTATACAAGTCATATGGACTACTTAATGGTACTTTTATGGTGTTGTTTTGTACTTGACTGGAGCTTGACAGTCATAGTCGTTGTATGGCGAGACTGTGTAACAGTTTAAAAAAGAGAATACAGGTTTGGAACTACATGAGTAAATAAAGGCAGAATTTCCATTTTTGAAATTTTCCTTTAATATTTTTGCAAGTTTGTGTTTTGGAAAGAGATAAAGCATGTAAACTCTTGTAGTTTGATTTAGAGAATGCCTCTTTAAGAGAGATCAACCAGCAAAAGGAGTCTGAGATACAAGACCTGAAAAAACAACTGCAAGGTATTGAAATTCATTACGCATAACAAAGTAGGTTAATGTATGTATTATTACCTTATTTTCATTGACAGATCAGCAGATTTCAACAAAATCGCTCGTTTGCATATGAAATATTTTGTGAAATTTGATAATGCTTTCAGCTACCAATAGGAGTGTAGTACTCTCTTCTCCATTTAACCCATTTAATCATGTTTAAATCCCTTCTGCACATGATAAGCACAGAATATGTAAAGAAACTGCACAGATATTGTGTAGGCCTCCTTATAAGTGAATCATAATTTGGTAATATGCTGTAAATGAGATGTTGCATGGTTGCGATATGTGATGTAACATAATGAATATTGAAGAACATTTCTCATTGCAACATTAAGAAAGGAACAATTTACTGTGACCCATCCTCCCTTCTATCTGTTAAGTGTTTGTGTTGTGTCTCAGCCATGGAGCAGACTGTGGGTTCTGGTGGCTTAGTCCAGTCCAGTGTGGGTGAGGCCCAGCGGCTCAGCAGTCTGACCTTTGGCTGTTTCCAAATCAGAGGGAAGAGCCCTCAGGTACTGGCTGGCTTTGAACCATCACAGAAGAGCATCAGCACACTGCTGGATCAAGACTGCAGAAGATCCTCTACTGGTCAGAAAACTGATATCAGATCTTCAGAAGAAGAAGTAGCTAATAATCGCTTAAATTTGCCTTAGATTTAGCATGCAGGGCTGGGTAATATAGTTATATTTTTAGGAATAATATATATTAGAGCTGTCAAAATGAATGTGTTAATACATTCATTTAAAAAGGTTCATGCGTACATTTTTCTTAATCACAATTTACGTATTAACTGTTAATACAGCGTTAAACAGAAGAAACACTTAAAATTAAGCAATGTACCTGCTTGGGAGTCATTACACTGATGCACACACCACAAACACACACAGCAGTGACTCAGTGTCAGTGATAAAGTGATGGAGAAAGGACCTCTTAACGCTCTTTGATGTAGAAAACAAGCATAGATGGAACTTGTGAGTATTTTTCATCCTAAGTAAGGAGCATTTTAATTAACTATAACAAAAATGCAGAATGTGACGTTTTTGTCTGCAAGCATTCTTCATGAGGCGTTCAAAGCGGCACTTGACTCTGGCACCCTGACGCAAATCATGAAAGCAGCTTTACGATTGCTGTAACAAAGTGGATAGTCACAGTCTGCCAGCTGATTCATTTGTGGAGAATGAGAGTTTATTGCCATTATATTGAGAAGACTGCCATATTTATTAAAGGATCTTTTGCGTTCCACATAAGAACGTAAGTCATATGAGTTTGGAACAATGTGAGAGTGAGTAAATCGTGACAGTATTTAAATTTTTGGGTGTACTATCCTTTTAAGTTTCTCTTATGATGATTTATGATTGTACTAAGGGAAGGTATTTACCAATTATGTGTCTTTGGTCCGACCCAGATTGTGGAATGAAACAAGGACCAGAAATTGCCCGTTACTCTACGTTGGTGTCTGAGGAAGAGGGTGAAAATGACATTACGGGTGGCAAGCTGTCTCGCGGCATCTCCCCTGTGCTCTCCAGTGCTCCCGCTGAAGGGGACACGTGTCTGTTTGGAGGTTTGGGTTTTAGCCGACGCACCAGTGAGACGTATCTTACCGCCTCTGACAACAGCAGCTCGCTGTTCGATGACGGCATGCAGCATGTGGAGCGCTCCAAACTTTGCCTGCCTGGTCCCAAGAGCGCTACAAAGAAGGTGGACATTGATGATGGCTACTCCGATGATCTGAATAAACGCTTCCAGTCCCAATGTCTGGATTCCACATCCTCCTTCAGTGACACAAACACTCCCAGTCCCATCCTATCTGCAGCTCTCACACCAAAGCGGCCCACCCCTTCTCAGGACTCTCAGGACACCCCAGCTTCGCCCAAACAGCCGCGTCTACGCAATCCCAGCGCGTTTAACGTTAGTTTGGCATTGGTCAAGAAGCATCTAAGCCAGCCTCCGCTGTACAGCGAAGCCACGCATGGGAGAACACGGAATGCCATCAGCATGCTGCGTCCTCTCTGTCCTCAGGAAAAAGACTTGAACCAGGAGCAGATGGAGATGGGTGAATGTGAACATTCTGATTTGCCTTTGGAACCACCAGCTGAAGTACCACCCGAAGAACCTGAAACACCCTATGTCTCTGCAGCCATGCCTGGGAGTAAACCCCCGACTCCTCCCCTGCATAGGCTACCCTCCTGGGTGAGTTATGAAAGAAATAGTCTTGTGTACTTGCAGCATAATGTCTGGTCCATAGTGTATATTTTTCTGGACAGGAACTGCCTCCTTGGACAGGAAGAAGCAGTGACCGACATGTAAAGCGACCAACTACAGTTAACCTTAGACTTGTAGGGGCAGGTAAATCTGAAATAGATGATGCCACAATAATAGCCTGGTGTGGAAGAAACTTGGTGCAGCAGTCTCCGTAAACGTGTTCAGAAAACACTGATGAAATTAGTGAAAATGTGTTTAGTCTAAAAAGTAATAAATACTGATTATTTTGCAGACAGAAAAAAGTGGAATACAGTTGCTTAACACATTTGCTTGATGCTTAGTGCCTCAAACTAAATTCTGAATATCTTTGTTTTAAGCCACGAATCCAGTGATTTGTTCTCATAGAAATAATACTATTCCCCGGACCGCGAGAATTAATGTTGTTTTATTTCATGTTTTAAACATGTGTTTTCAAATTATCTGCAGGAGAGCAGAATCTATGCTGTGGCAAAATCTGGAATTCGTCTTTCAGAGACGTCATTCACAGATGTAGCTAATAAAGGTGTGTTTTAGTTTTTGCCTTTAAAAGTAACTATTTTGATTCTTCTTTATCCATCTGCCGTTCATTTGTCTTTATTTTTGTAATATCTTCATCTCTCACATCATCTCTCACATCCACGGCTAAACAGAAATCCATTGAAAATGACAAATGAGATCTTTTCAATATCTCAGTTGTTTCACCAAGATAACAAGGACATTAAATGATTTGTTTAGTCTCCTGCTTCTTGGATTTTTATCCTGAGAAAAAGATGTGGTAACACTTTACCATAAGATTCCATTTGTTAACATTAGTTAATGCATTTGGTATCATGAACTAACAATGAACATTATAATTTTTACAGCATTTGTTAATCTTTGTTAATGTTATTTAATTAAAATACAATTGTTCATTGTTAGTTCATGTTAGTTCATTGTTAGTTATTGTTAGTTATTGTTAGTTCATGTTAGTTCATTGTTAGTTCATGTTAGTTCATGTTAGTTCATTGTTAGTTCATGTTAGTTCATTGTTAGTTCATTGTTAGTTCATGTTAGTTCATTGTTAGTTCATGTTAGTTCATTGTTAGTTCATTGTTAGTTCATGTTAGTTCATTGTTAGTTCATTGTTAGTTCATGTTAGTTCATTGTTAGTTCATGTTAGTTCATTGTTAGTTCATTGTTAGTTCATGTTAGTTCATTGTTAGTTCATGTTAGTTCATTGTTAGTTCAATGTTAGTTCATTGTTAGTTCAATGTTAGTTCATTGTTAGTTCAATGTTAGTTCATTGTTAGTTCATTGTTAGTTCATGTTAGTTCATTGTTAGTTCATGTTAGTTCATTATTAGTTCAATGTTAGTTCATTGTTAGTTCATGTTAGTTCATTGTTAGTTCATTGTTAGTTCATTGTTAGTTCATAGTGTATTAATTAATGTTATCATATACAGCCTTTGATTTTAAAAATGCATGTTGAAATTAACTTTAACCAAGATAAAAATAAATGCTGTAAAAGTATTTTTCATTGTTAGTTCATGCTAACTAATGTTGTTAACTGATGTTACCAAATGGAACCTCATTGTATAAAGATGCCATTAATCTCACGTGTCTACTCTAGAGTTTCAGATCAGATCTCAATGTCTCACACTATTTTCACATTTGTAAAATATCAAAAGGTCAGCAATAAAATGTCAGACAGAGTTGATTCTTATATTAGACATACTGTAACTGAGAACTCCATTAAAGGGACAGTTCACTCAAAAATGAAATTTCTCTCATTTACTCATCCTCATGCCATCTCATACATGCATGACTTTCTCTGTAGGTCCATACAATGCAAGTGAGTAGGTACCAAAATGTTGAAGCTCCAAAAAGTACATAAAGGCAGCATAAAAGTAATCCATACGACTCCAGTTGTTTTATTAATCTCTTCTGAAGCAATCCAGTCGTGTTTGGGTGAAAACAGACCAAAATGTCAAAAAAAAATTCACTATACATCTCATCATTGCAGTCTCTGTGCACAATCATGATATCAAGAGTGATTACACTTCCTAGTGCTTGACGCATGCACAGAGTGCTTTATGGCACTATAGGAAGTGTAATCGAGCTTGAAACCATGATCACCAAGGAGACTGCAGATGTCAAGATTTATAGTAAAAAAGAAGTTATATTTTGGACTATTCTCACCCAAAACCAACTAGGTTTAAAAATGGATTAACCCACTTAAGTTTTATGGATTATTTTAATGCTGCCTTCATGAGCTTTTTGGAGCTTCAAAGTTTTGGACACCATTCACTTACATTATATGGACCTACATATTATTTTTTTAAAATCTTTGTTTATGTTCAGCAGAAGAAGTAAATGAGAGAATTTCCACCAGCCATCATTTGTCCATTTCATCTCAAACAGTATTGAGAGACTCCACCAGCTCATTCTAAAATAAAGGACATATGCATGATGCATATACTGCTAAATGGGACCGGGATCAACAGCATTGTTGGACCTTGAACAACAGCCAGTCAAACAATCCGATTTTAGAGTTGGGGTTAATGTTAGGGTTAATCTTAGGACTAGAGTTAAAGGCTTCAGCAGCATTTTTATTAAAGGTGCACTCAGTAATTTGTTCCTCATTGAAAAGGTTGAACTCCTGAAGACATGAATTGTAATTTTACAATATATATAAAATCATGAGCACTCACATTAAAATGAAGACTGCAGTCATATCAGTATCCTTATAAAGCTGTTTTATTCTACATGGAGAGGGTCCACACATGGGGGCTGCCATGTTGGAATCACATGACCACCTGAATACTTAATCTCATTAACCATTCTGTTATTGGACACTTTCACTCATTGATTCAAGTAATCATGACAGACTGTGAATAGCAAATTTCTACAATATCATCTGAAACTGAAAACTATTGATTTTAAATGATGCTGCAACCAAAGGTGACACAAAGACAAAAAATGACAAATTACACCATCATTTGCCTCTGATTGTCTCTCTTATTTAGTTTTAGGTTTGGCTTAGGGAAGGTGTTTGGCCCATTATTGTTTGATAGAAAAATGTTAATTCAGGGCTAACAATTCTTTGCTAAATCAGAAGTTGGATTTACCGACAGCTAGTAAATCTGACCCTTTATGTCCTTTCCTCCACTTTCAGACTCCTCCCACCCATCATCATGCTCCGCCTACATGCTCTACACATCCCTCATCTACGGGAACACCAGCACGCCTGTCTTTGCCACACTGAAAGGGGTAAAGATCCTTGTCCTTATTTGTTGTACTGAATTTGTGGCGGTCTGGCCTGCTTTGCATATGGTGGTGCTAAGCTGTGTTCATTGCCATTATTGTTTACATGTGTCAATTCAAAATGCTTGCATATTTGTATTAGGGTGTGTACTTCTGCATTATATATAGAAATTGCACAATTGTTTACCAGGCACAGTGGGAAATGTTGTCATTTACTTTTTATTAGTACGGTGTTTGTTTTTACTCTCATAGAGGGCGACGATGTTAAGCAATAGTCAGTTCTCTGAGGAGGCATATAGTTCGGAGGAGGAGGACAGTTCAGAGGAGTGTCAGTCTGGAGAGGAGGACAGCTCTGTGTGCAGCTCTATTACATCTGCATCAGACTCACACAAGAGCAACAGTCATGGAAGCCCCCGCTCCCTCAAGAGAGGTGCAGTGAAACTAAATAATATAAGTACATGGGGACTTTACAAAAAGAACAATAAAGCACCATAAAAGTACCTCAGAAGTAGTCCATTCGACTTCTTCAAACCTGCACATTGCAATTGGTTAAGAACCAAAGGTATTTTTAGTCACTGAGTGTTTACATGCACAGCAATATACAGATAACTACCAAAAATCAGCATCTTAAAACAAATCCATCAATGCAAGAAAACCATGTTTAAATGAGATTCCCTGCTTTTGGTGTCAGAAAGTAAACAAGCATGTGCACAACACTTGCGCACATTGGATAAGCCATTAAAGGTGTATACATGGAACGCAAATTCAGGGTAAAGGGCAAAAATCAGATTGTGCTTAAAGGAATAAATGAACATTTTCGGGGGCTTTCAGCGGTAATGATGCTGGCTACCACCCCAGGAGTTTGCTAGTTTGAATCCCAGGGTGTGCTGAGTGACTCCAGTCGGGTCTCCTAAGCAACCAAATTGGTCCGGTTGCTAATGACAGTAGAATCACATGGGGTGATTCCACATGGGGAAACTCCTCGTGGTCGCCATAATGTGGTTCGCTCTCGATGGGGCGCATGGTGCATGGATTCTGTGATAGCATATTGGAAATTGGGCATTCCAAATTGGGAGAAAAAGGGGAGAAAACAAAATACAAATACAAATTATTTCATCATTTACTCACGCACATGCCATACCAGATGTGTATGACTTTCTTCTTGCTGGACACAAGCCAAAATTTTTAGAAAAATATCTCAGCTCTGTATGTCAATACAATTCAAGTGAATGGTGCCCAAAATTTTGAAGCTCCAAAATGCACATTAAGGCAGCATGAAGTATATCAGTGGTTAGCAATCCAGTGTCTCTGGTTGAAACATATCAATATTTAAGTCATTTTCTTTTGTTTTTAAATCTCCACTTTCACATTCTTCTTTTTTGGTGATTTGCATTCTTTGTACATATCGCCACCTACTGGCCCGAGAGGAGAATTTATAGTAAAAATAACTTAAATATTGATCTGTTTTACACCCACACCTATAATATTGCTTCAGAAGACATGGATTTAACCACTGGAGTTTTATTGATTAATTTTATGCTGCCTTTATGTGCTTTTTGGAGCTTCAAAGTTCTGGCCACCATTCACTTGCATTCTATGGACCTACAGAGTTGTGATATTTTCTATAAATCTTTGTTTGTGTTCTGCAGAAGAAAGAAAGTCAAACACATCTGGGATGGCATGAGGGTGAGTAAATGATGAGAGAATTTTCATTTTTGGGTGAACTATCCCTTTAATATATTCAAGCATGAATGTGATTTGAGAGCTAAGGTGGAAGGGAATATTTAAGGTGAATAACAACTTTAACTTTGTGTGTTCCTAACAAAAAGCTATTTTATAGCCCCAGAAGACCTGGAACAACTTGGACATATTTTATGGTGCTTTTTGCAGTTGTTTTCTACTGCATAGAAAACAACTGCATGAAAATTCCATTAAACATCTGCTTTTGTGTTCAGCCGTGTCATTGTCTTCTATGACATCTGAGAGTGACTACGCAATCCCACCTGATGCATACTCCACTGACACGGAGTGCTCTGAACCTGAGAACAAACTACCTAAGACATGCTTCTCCAGCACTGACAACAGCAAGAGTGTACGACTCAAACTCACACAGAATTTGTTTGTCCATATATGACATATACTGTACAAGACCAAATGAAAATGTGTTTTGTCCCAGGAGTCAACGGAGAAGTCGGGGTACCTGCTGAAGAGGGTCAAGACTTGGAAGAAAACCTGGAAGAGGCGCTGGTTCATTTTGAAGGACGGGGACCTTTTGTACTTCAAGTCACCTGTCAGTTTAAATGGCTCACATATGTCTGACCTACAGAAATATTGGAAATATTCCAATATACACACTCATGTCATTCAATGTGCTCTTCTTTTTTTTTTGGAACACAAAAGGAGAAATTTTGAAGATACAAAGACAGTTTATACTGCTCATGTCTGTCAAGCTAAATAGGACAAAAAAAAAATTAAAGTACTGTAGAAGTAGTCCATATGACTAGTGCTCTATTCTAAAGAACTGAACAATATTTATGTCATTATTCACTAAAAATCTTTCCCTCCACTGAAGCTCTAAAATGTAATTTGCGTCCATGTTCAGAATAAAAAATATAGCATGTGAGTATACGACGTCACGTTTGATGTCATTAAGACTGTTAGCTCTCGCGTGTTTCATACATGAACTTGATATGCCAGTTCAAATATGAATGGAAAAAGAGATTTCAGAGTTGCAGCAGAGGGAAAGATTATTATTAATAACCACTTAAACATTGGTATATCTCTTAAAAGGCAATTGTAGGGCTTCAGAATACTAGAGTCATTGGAAAAGCTTCAAATTGACTACTTTAATGGTCACTATATACTGACACTGTATGGAAAAGAACTATGTGAAGATTCTTCCAAATTTCTCCTTTTGTGATCCACAGAAACAATAACAGCATACTTGCATGGAATGGCATGATGGTTAGTAAATAATGACAGAATTTTAAATTTTCTTGAAATATGGTTGGCAAACTGCTAATAAAAGGTGGCTTCTGTTGTTTTTTGAACTTTTGTTTTTCATAGAGTGATGTCATCTGTAAACCCCAAGGTCAGATTGAGCTCAGTGCTTGTAGCACCATAGCTCGTGGTGATGGGAAACAAATGCTTCAGGTAGTGTGTGTGTGTGTGTGTGTGTGTGTGTGTGTGTGTGTGTGTGTGTGTGTGTGTGTGTGTGTGTGTGTGTGTGTGTGTGTGTGTGTGTGTGTGTGTGTTAAAGGGATAGTTCTCCCAAAAATGAAAATTCTTTCATCATTTACCTTCATGCCATCCCAGATGTGTGACTTTCTTTTGTAATATAAATCTCCACTTCCACATTCTTATTCTTTTGTTCTTGCAGATTTGCATTATTTGTGCATATAAAAAAAGCACTATTTATATTTTTCTCACCCACACCTATTATATAACTTCTGAAGACATGGATTAAACCACTGGAGTCTTATGGATTACTTTTATGCTGCTTTTATGTACTTTTTGGAGAATCAAATGTTTGGCAGAAGAAAGTCATACACTTCTGGGATGGCACGAGGGTGAGTAAATCATGACAGAATTTTAATTTTTGGGTAACTATCCCTTTAAGTTTTAGAGTTAGTGAGTTTGTTCACATATCTCTGAGGTATGTGCAGGTCCATATTGTTTCACATGTCCGTGTTGATGTTATACCCCTCAGGTGGTGACAGGTAAGAGTGTATATAATCTTAAGGCAGATTCTCCAAACCTCCTGGAGGAGTGGATGAGGGTTCTGCAAAGCGTACTGAAAATCAAAGGTAGTCCGCTCTTCACAAACCCTGACATTAGGCCCGTCATGAAAGGACACATGACAAAGGTATCCCATTGGGAAGAACAATTTCTGATCAGATCTCTTTAAAAAACTTTTATAGCACACATTATACACACACATATATATATATATATATATATATATACACTCACCTAAAGGATTATTAGGAACACCTGTTCAATTTCTCATTAATGCAATTATCTAATCAACCAATCACATGGCAGTTGCTTCAATGCATTTAGGGGTGTGGTCCTGGTCAAGACAATCTCCTGAACTCCAAACTGAATGTCAGAATGGGAAAGAAAGGTGATTTAAGCAATTTTGAGCGTGGCATGGTTGTTGGTGCCAGATGGGCCGGTCTGAATATTTCACAATCTGCTCAGTTACTGGGATTTTCACGCACAACCATTTCTAGGGTTTACAAAGAATGGTGTGAAAAGGGAAAAACATCCAGTATGCGGCAGTCCTGTGGGCGAAAATGCCTTGTTGATGCTGGAGGTCAGAGGAGAATGGGCCGACTGATTCAAGCTGATAGAAGAGCAACTTTGACTGAAATAACCACTCGTTACAACCGAGGTATGCAGCAAATCATTTGTGAAGCCACAACACGCACAACCTTGAGGCGGATGGGCTACAACAGCAGAAGACCCCACCGGGTACCACTCATCTCCACTACAAATAGGAAAAAGAGGCTACAATTTGCAAGAGCTCACCAAAATTGGACAGTTGAAGACTGGAAAAATGTTGCCTGGTCTGATGAGTCTCGATTTCTGTTGAGACATTCAGATGTAGAGTCAGAATTTGGCGTAAACAGAATGAGAACATGGATCCATCATGCCTTGTTACCACTGTGCAGGCTGGTGGTGGTGGTGTAATGGTGTGGGGGATGTTTTCTTGGCACACTTTAGGCCCCTTAGTGCCAATTGGGCATCGTTTAAATGCCACGGCCTACCTGAGCATTGTTTCTGACCATGTCCATCCCTTTATGGCCACCATGTACCCATCCTCTGATGGCTACTTCCAGCAGGATAATGCACCATGTCACAAAGCTCGAATCATTTCAAATTGGTTTCTTGAACATGACAATGAGTTCAATGTACTAAAATGGCCCCCACAGTCACCAGATCTCAACCCAATAGAGCATATTTGGGATGTGGTGGAACGGGAGCTTCGTGCCCTGGATGTGCATCCCACAAATCTCCATCAACTGCAAGATGCTATCCTATCAATATGAGCCAACATTTCTAAAGAATGGTTTCAGCACCTTGTTGAATCAATGCCACGTAGAATTAAGGCAGTTCTGAAGGCGAAAGGGGGTTAAACACAGTATTAGTATGGTGTTCCTAATAATCCTTTAGGTGAGTGTATATATATATATATATATATATATATATATATATATATATATAATTTTGTAATTTTTTCCATTTGATTTTGAAATGAAATACCTATAAAAACAAAAGTAAAATAAAGATGTTTTTGTGAGAAAAAAACAAACTATTTGGACTTGAAGTGGATGACTTGGCATTTTTCATGTTATGTGCTTTTATGACTAGTAATAAAATACTATTTTTAAATATTATTGTAACAACAGTCAATTGATAAAAAAAATGTAAACAGTGGTTCCCTTACGATTCAGTTGACTTGACATTGCGTCACTAAGCTGACGCTATGGGGAGTGTCCTTCTACACAACCTAGTTGAAACCCTTCTACAATAACGGCAATTCTAGGATCAGCTATGGTGTTTAAGCCCCGCCCTTTTAGGCGTGAAGCTGTCCGGTATAAAAGCAGGCGCAAAAAAAACATTCCTTTCTTCCTTCAAGACTGCGAGCATCTCTCTCATCTAGAAGCCCTCTACAACTTCACCACTGACATACATGAGTCAGCGGGTGGGATCTTCAGGACAACGAGAAGACTCTGCTCCCCTGCAGTGTGCAAGCAGATTTGACTATATATTATATGCGTGACGAGCTCTGGTCTTCTGTTGGACCTCGCTACGTTTTCCAGTTCTGACGATGAAGATGATGCAAATGGTCCAATGTTGTCTAGTGATTCCCTCCTAAATTGATGAGTTCTGTGCACAACCACTTTCCGGTGGTGAGCAGCATTCAATCTCATCTAGCGAGCGAGCCGGCACACCTGTTATCCTTCTACGCGGTTGCATGGCAGGCCCACACTGCTACACAATTCAGTTTGTATGTCAGCCACCTCGCTCTCAATTTTAAATTAATCTTCCCTACCAAATTCACTAAGTGGGGAAATTAATCATTATTACTAATCACACTTAGAGTCATGTATTGAATACTATGCACAACCACTTCCTGGTGGTGAGCGGTGCTCAGTCTCATCTAGCGAGTGAGCCGACAAGCCATTTTCCCACTCCGCGGATGTGTGGTGGGCCTTTGCGGCCATGTCCAACTGGGTTTTAAAGATGGTCGGACACGGCTGCATGATTCAGTTCACACACTGGCCACCTTGCTCTGAGTTTGATGTTAATCTTCCCTCCAGAATTCACTAAGTAGGAATTCATTTGAGGTGTCCTGTGTGGTCTGTGACATCCTTATTATATTCCTTCCTCCGGGACTGGGATGTTACTCAAAATGTTGTTTCTGTGTATTGCGTTCAATAAGAAAGTTCTCACAAAAGAGCAAAGTACTCATTGCATGAGTTGCACACACATTGTGTTACACACTCCAATATGGAACGCCAAAAGGGTCATATATATATATATATATATATATATATATATATATATATATATATATATATGTATGTATGTATGGGCTGTGATGGTGCAGTATGCAGAAAATTCCCAATCTCTTCACAGAAAACATGATAGGGATTGTTTAGAACTGCAATGCTACACGCTCCAATATGGAAAGCCAAAAAGGTCATATTTCACCAATTGCGTGTGATGGTACACGTTCACAAAGTACATCAATGCAGCACAGGGACATATTACTCCAACATCTGAACAGCCTGGGCCTCAATGTCAACTGGGCAAAGAGCACATTCAGACCATTGTCTATCTCAATTCAAACTGGGGAGCGGCATTCGCCCTCATTTCATTAGGTATTTTACAGGAGCAGTAGTGGCACTTCAGTACTTTTTACACTTCAGTACTGGCTCAAGCACCATGTGCCACGACATGCCTGGTGCCAAGGGCGCATGCGCATCACTATACTGTATCTCGACGCTGTCTAACTGCTTTAGCACCTTGGACAGCTCCTGCCTTCTACCAGCAAGGTGTCATGCTGGGGCAGTTTTTCTTGCAGAAATTGGTGACCACAGACAATTCCAACACAGGTTGGGGTGCGGTGTGCGAAGAACACCCTTCTTTCGACACCTGGACTGGTGCAAAGAGGGCATGGCACATCGACCGCCTGCCACTGTCGGCTGTTTTCCGAGCCTTGAAGGCTTTTCAATAACAAATTATCATGTTCTGATTCGCTCAGACAACATGACAGTTGTGGCATACATAAACTGTCAGTTTCATCATTGGTTCCCTGCCAATGATGAGACTGACGCATCGCCTCCTCCTTTGGAGTGAGTGCCATCTCCTCTCCCTGTGGGCAACATATGTCCCAGGCCGTCAGAATTATGGTGTGATGCCGGGAGAATAGAGACTTCATCCTCAGACTGTCCTGAAGATTTGGGAAATATTTGGCAAAGCAGAGATCGATCTGTTTGCCTCTGCAGAGAATGCCCACTGTCCTCTCTGGTACTCCAAGTCCCAGGCTCCACTAGTAGTGGACACAGTGGCCCACAAATGGCCTACAAAACGCAAATAGGCGTTTCTCCCTGTGTGCCTCCTTCACTCTGTCATATGCAAAGTCCGAGAGGACAAGGAAACGATTATACTGGTTGTGAAGAAGTGGCCCAGTCAGTCCTGGTTTCCAGAAATGATAGAGATTCTGGAAAGCCCCCCATGGGAAATACCGCTGAGGAGGGATCTCCTCTCTCAAGCACAGGGCACAATCTAGCATCCCTAGCCCAAGCTGTGGAACCTGCATGTGTGGCCCCTGAACAGAATGCGCTAAACATGTCAGAACTGACTCAGTCGATTATGAACACCATTTCACAGGCCAGAGTTCCATCTATGAGATGCCTTTATGCACTTAAATGGAATCTGTTCACTAATTAGTGCTTTTCACATGGCAAGGGCCCATTGAACTTCCCCATACCTTAAATTCTTACATTTCTTCAAGAGCGATTCTGTCAATGCTCAAAATATATGTGGCTACTATATCTGCATATCACGCACCTAAAGCCAGCACCTCTAGAGGCAAACATGATTTAATCATAAAGTTCCTTAGGAGAGTGAGGCTGCTAAATCCCCCTTGCCTGGCTACAGTCCCGACTTGAGACCTACTGTAACTTTGGTCCAAAAAGTGCTCGCTGGGCCCCCCTTCGTGCCTCTGGACCCTGTTTATTTGTGTGTGCTTTTTTTAAGACAACATTACTGCTGGCTTTGGCGTCAGTAAAACGGGTCAGCGATTTGCAAGCACTGTCAGTCAACAATTCATGTCTGGAGTTTGGTCCGGGTCTTTCAAAAGCCACTGTAAAACCCAGAAAGGCTACGTGCCCAAGGTTTCAACCATGCCCTTCAGAGCGCAGGTGGTACAACTTCAAGCCTTTTTCCCTTCTCCATTTAATTCGGATAAGGAGCAGTCCTTGCATTTGTTATGCCCTGTGCGAGCGCTTCACACATACATTGAGAGCACCCGTCAGTTCAGACTGTCTTACCAGCTCTTTGTGTGCCATGGAGGATGCACGAAAGAAATGTCCGTCTCCAAGCAGAGACTTTTTTACTGGATCATTGATGCGATCGTCGTGGTTTATGAACTGCCCAGTTGGTGTTAAAGCACACTCAACTAGAGACAAGGCCTCTTCATGGGCATGGACGAACGGTGTGTCCTTACAAAACATGTGTTTTGCAGCAGGATGGTCTTCTCAAAACACATTCACAAGGTTTTACAATCTAGATGTAATGTCTCTCTCATCGAAAGTTTTCTCTGTCTAGAGCGCTTGCTATTTCGTTGGCCAAACGAAATACTTATACTTATGCCCCTCCTTTTAAGTATGGGTTCCCCATCATTTTACACATCCGCCTGTATTCCAGCCATTGTAATTTCCCATAAGTCACAAGCACTTTGTTTCGTGAAGGGGTTTATTCATCCTATATGACTATAGTACATATATCCATTCTGAGTGTTCCCCTCCTGGCCCACCATGAGGGTCATTCTCTTGCGGCATACTCATGTCGGTCGCTGTCCCACGGGAATGTGGTATCATGTTTTCCTCTCTGCGAGGGTCATGTTGTATAGTGCGGCATGATGGGAATCTGTTCCCCATAGTGTCAGCTTAGTGACGCAAAGTCAAGTAAACTGAGTCGTAAGGAACGTCTCGGTTGCAAATGTAACTTTGGTTTCCTGAGATGAAGGGAACGAGACATTGCGTAAGATGGCCGCACTACAGACTCTTGAGATTTTTTAGGTGTGCTTTTAGAGTGCAATTTCTCTTGGTTATTAAAACACAATAAAAGTGTACGCTAATCTTTTAATCTAATTATCATGCAAAGGTTGCATGCGCCTCACAAGGTTTGTTTAGATTCAATGCATGTCATTTTTTTGAAATCATGACAAGTGCATTAGACGTGAATTTTTCCAGTTTTGATATTTAGCCACAGTTTTTCGATAGAAACATTACTTTGAGAGTAATTTTTTCATTTATATCCACATGACAAAACATCAATGCGAGTTATGAAAATGAATCCGTTATAAAGACACGTACCTTTTTAATGATGAAAACTACCGTTGATTTGTCTTCAACAGTCAGTGAACACTATTTATTAGACCAAGAGTGTGAACATACAGCGAAATTGATGTATTCTAATGCGTTTACTTCATGAAGGATTATTATGTCCAGTTTTAATAAATAAATGTATGTGCTATGAAGGTATATGTGTGAGTTACATTCACACCTTCTCTCTCTATGTACTGTAATAATGTATGCTCTCTATTATGAGAGTATTAGTTTGGTTTGGCAAGTTCCATGTGTTTCCAAAGTTTTTCCGCTTAACTCAAGCGCATAAACTCTACGTCGATACATCAAATGTCGCGAAAAACTGGTTTAGAAACACTTATTGTCGATTAAATTGACATTAACGCATTTATGTGTACGTGATTATATACGTAAAACGTTTGCGATTAATCTAATCGCTGTATCCATCCGTTAATTTATTAAAGTTGCTTTTCCACACTATTAAAAAAAATAGACGGCAGTCATGGCCACAATACAAAAAACATAGAATTTCTGTGTACAAAGATGTTTTAAATACAAAATAAATACACAATACAAGGAGAAAAGTATCAGTGTTTTTTTTTTCTTTTTTTTTTTTTAAATAAAACAAAATTACCAAATGAAAAAATATAAACATTTTTTAGACCTATATATGCCTTTTCTTTACATAAACTTAAATTAGCCTTACCCTGTTAAATGTTATTTAGTCTTTGATCATTTTAGATAGCATACACCGATCAGCCACAACATTAAAACCGCCTGCCTAATATTGTGTAGGTTCCTCTCGTGCTGCCAAAACTGCGCTACAAGATGATATTGTTCTCAACACAATTGTACAGAGCGGTTATCTGAGTTACCGTAGACTTTGCCAGTTCGAACCATTCTGGCCATTTTCCTTTGACCTCTCTCATCAACAAGGCATTTCCGTCCACAGAACTGCCGCTCACTGGATGTTTTTTGTTTTTGGCACCATTCTGAGTAAATTCTAGAGACTGTCATGTATGAAAATCTCAGGAGATCAACAGTTACAGAAACACTCAAACCAGCCCATCTGACATGGTTTTGGTGGCAGGAGAGGGACCTACTCAATATTAGGCAGGTGGTTTTAATGTTGTGGCTGATCGGTGTATATTAAAGGGATAGTTCACACAAAAAATTTAAATTCTCTCATCATTTACACACCCGCATGCCATCCCAGATGTGTATGACTTTCTTTCTTCTGCAGAACACAAATAAAGATTTATAGAAGAATGTTTGTGCTCTGTAGGTCCATACAATGCAAGTGAATGGTGGCCAGAACTTAGAAGGTTAAAAAGCACATAAACACAGCATAAAAGTATTCCATAC
This sequence comes from Moxostoma hubbsi, assembly GCA_032164185.1. Lineage (NCBI taxonomy): Eukaryota > Metazoa > Chordata > Actinopteri > Cypriniformes > Catostomidae > Moxostoma > Moxostoma hubbsi. The sequence continues at coordinate 32,012,327 of JAVLUX010000034.1, read as the reverse complement.
AACTCCAGTGGATTCATTTAAATCTTCTGAATTGATATGATAAGTGTGGGTGAGGACCAGATCAATATTTAAGTCCATAAATCTCCACTTTAAATCATCCCTCTTAAGTGCTCTTCTCTCCTAAGAGTTCTTCTTTTGTTTTTGGCGATTCCCATTCTTCATGCATATCGGCACCAGCTGAGCAGGGAGGAGAATTTATAGTAAAAGGACTTAAATATTTATCTTTTTCTCACCCACACTTATATCCATTCTGAAGATATGGATGAAACCACTGGAGTCTTATGGATTAATTTTATGCTGTGTTTATGTACTTTTTAACCTTCTAAGTTTTGACCACCATTCACTTGCATTGTGTGGACCTACAGAGCTGAAATATTCTTCTAAAAATCTTTGTTTGTGTTCTGCAGAAGAAAGAAAGTCATACACATCTGGGATGGCATGAGGGTGAGTTGTATGCGATTTTTTTTTTATGGAAAGTTATGCAAAACATTTTCCTACTCCCTGAAAGATATTAATGAAATATGTGTCCTGAGATATCTCTGTGAAAGTTCTAGACTCTTGAAGGAGAGGATTTGAGACTTGCACATGTGTGACTTGCCCCCACCTTTCTCCTATTGAATATTATAATTTTATTGAATAAAAGAAACACAATTGAGAACATTGTTTGCTTGGTGCTCTCTAATGTCTTTGACTCTTTTAGGTGAACAATGGCTATTCCAAACACGTGTGGTGTGTGCTGTTTGGGAAGATGATATACTACTTCAGAAGTCAAGAGGACAAGGTTTACTGTCTCATAAAATCAAAGTCATCTTACACAGGACTTCTGGATGTGCACAAATATTCATATCTTGTTTCACTCCACAGTTTCCTCTGGGTCAGATCAAATTATGGGAAGCTCGTGTGGAGGAAGTTGATAAGTCATGTGACTCAGCTGAAGTCTCTGCTCAGTACACTCTCTCCATTCAGCCAGTGAGTCAGGGCCCAACATACCTGCTCATTGACTCACCTCATGAGAAGGTAGGCTGGAGAATACCCCACTGAAACATAACTGCTGTATGTTTTCCATCTCAAGGCTGTGAATTTTCCATTAGGGAATGTTAGAAGAAGGCCACCCAGTTGGCCAAGTACGGTATCCAATGGCGTGCCTGAAGATCTTCAGCATGTTCTCTCTTGTCGTGCGCATTATTTTTAAATGATTTCGTTCCAATTAAATAACATTATTTGTTTTATGATCCACGTTTATTTTATCTGACTTAAATTATAAAAGTTTCCAAGGATAAATTAATGTTCCACTCTTAATTATTATTATTATTATTAAATTTGGTTTAACATTTGATCATTGTGTTTAACTCTATTTTATATTGTACTCATTCATTCAGATTTCTGTGTCGCTTAGAGAGGCTGTGTACGCGGATCTCACGGTCACAAATTAGCCACTTATAAAACAGTTCATGCTCACGGGCAAGGAAGAGGCGAGAAACCGGCTTAACATATAAATTATAGTTTTAATGGAAAACTCAAAAGACCAACACATGAGACGACGGACATGTCCGTGAACGATCTCTCTCTCACGCACGTCCTCCGCGGTCGGCCTTTAACCCTCTCGGAGGCTTGATTAGCCTAATACGGGACCGGGCGTGTTGAGTCACGACCCGTCCCCGCCCTCCACAGTGCCACACCACTCTTGGTCATTAGACAGAGGTAATTGACTAAATACTATTTAGATGGCTGCTCGTGCTTAACCTTTTATCTAAAAGTGTTTTGTTTAGTCCCCTTTGATATTAAACACTTTACAAAGATAGACCAACAATACCTATGTTAAAAATAGCTTTATATAATCATGCCATACTTGCTATGCATACTTGGCTAGAACAAATTACAATAACCAGAGGTTTAGACTTTTTAGCCCTATTTAGGCTTGGTCAACTTCATGTTGTCATAAATGGAAATTCCATATCGAGCCTGTACACTCTTAGTACACTTGAACTAATGCCAATCTGTTAGACAGAGCGCTGAAGTCTCAGTTGGTGTGCCCCATGCCCACTCAGAACGGAGCTTTATTCCGCTACTAAACTGGTCGTAGAGTTGCGGAAACATGGATTTAACGTAATCTACTAAAGACAAAATAATACATTTAAATAATACATTCATCAATTCCAATTTGACAATAATAAGTCACATTTAAACATTTATCAAAACATAAGAAATAAGAATTGCATACCTGGTAGAGAAAACTACACGCAGCAATTGTGTGGGAGTTATATATATATATATATATATATATATATATATATATATATATATATATATATGTTATGTGTGTGTGTGTGTATGTGTGTATTAATCAAATTATATATATATGTTTCACCCCAAGTTTTTACTCCCCCCTCCAAATTTGCATGAATTTCATTTCAAGACATTGACAGTATGTGAGAACTGAGAGCTTCCAGCTCAGTGTGAGTTAGCAGTGTGTCATGTATGCATTCTAGTGAATGTCTGTGTGTGTTCCTCTCCTCTAGATGGCATGGCTGTATCATCTGTGTGTTGCAGCGGGCACTGCAGTGGGGCAGGTTGGCACTGAGTTTGAGCAGCTGGTTGGTACACTGCTCAATGTGGAGGGAGATCCAGGTAACAGTCTGACAGCTGTCATTATTATGTTCATATATTTCATGGTGGTGGTGGATGTGCCTTTTCTAAACTGCAGAAGTGTAAAAATTGTGTAATGGCTATGTTTGTCTTGTGCTCTCTCAGGGTCTCAGATCTGGAGACACCCAACACTGTGTTTCACTAAGGAAGGACTGTCCTCTCCACTCAGCACCCTACCCTCACAGGCTCTACAGACTGAAGCCATAAAGCTCTTTAAGGTGACAGTATCTCATCCCAATAAGCAGACTTATGTCTGTGAAAAGCTTCTTTTCAACCACTGGGTCTTGTTAGAGTACAATGCCGTTACGGTTTCTTTTTCCACTGTGATTCTGCAAAATCTGTATTAGAATGGACTGAATTAGCAAGTGACCAATTGGGAGTCACCGCATCACAAAAGGCATTCCACTGAAAAGTCCAGAAATGCAACATGGAACAGTTACTCACCGTTGGTCTGATGGTGGAAAATCACTCTATGAGTGGAATCTCAAAAACACAGCATTCCAGTTGAGTGTCGTATTTGTGTACAAACATCCAATAACCATTTTAAAAAGATCAGATTTGCAGTTGAATCTGCACCGCATCAGCTCGTCCTCTGTGTGTGATCACTGTGAACCTTTCCACGGCCGGCTTCAGTAAATGTTATATCACCTCTTGTGGTCTCCCAACGCTATTACACCAGACTGTTAAACAGAAGGTTTGGAAATTGGAAAGTGAATTGGAAAGCATGCAAATTAGGCTTTTAATTGAAATGTCAGCTAATGTAAATATATTGATGCCTCAAAAATATACTGATAAAATTATGTTCTGATCAATAATCGATATATATATATATAATTATGTATTATATTAATTACATTTATACAGTATTTATACAGTATTTATACATCTTGATAGTATTTGTTGTTTTTCCTTTAATGTATTAATTTAATTTGCATTGCTTTTAATTAATATACTGTATCTTTAATATGTAATATATATTAAATTATTTGTAAAGTATTCATAAATCATGGTAATATGTGTTTTACTACCTGTAATTTTTTGCTTATTAAAAAATGTACTAATTTAAATCAACATTGAGAATTGGAATTATAAAAACTCAAATGTAAATGATATTTTTATATAGAAATATACAGTATATAATATACTGTATTTTCAATATAATATAATAAATTAATTAAATAGCCAAGTATTTATACATCATGGTAGTATAGTATTTGTTGTACTGCCTTAAATTTATGTTGATATAAATGTAACTGATTTTTAATTATCAGTAATGTGATTATTTAATGATTCATATGCAATGCCTTAAGAATCAACCATTTAAAAACCTGTATTGATAAACCCCTGATCTGAATATTATGACGTATCCCCATCAGTACCTATGGTGGTATGAACCCAGATAAATCATTTACAAAAACTATTTTTCTCTTTACAGACATGTCAGCTCTTCATTAATGTGGCCATTGACACTCCAGCCATAGATTATCATGTGACTCTGGCTCAGTGTGCCTTACAAGTGTGTCTCACCCACCCAGAGCTGCAGAATGAAATCTACTGCCAGCTTATAAAACAGACATGCAAGAGACAACCACATGGACAGCCTGGGCCCCTACAGGTCATGAAAAAATATACAAATAGAAAAAAACACTTATTCTGTGGGCAGTTTTTAAATGTTGTACTGTGAACACAAACCACAAGGGGGAGAGCTTGCTTGTGTTTTGTATAGTGTCTCAACCTGGGACTGAAGTAGAACTTTTTTTTTTTTTTTTTTTTTACAATTTCTTTCCCCTTCACAACACAGGGATGGCAGTTCCTGGCTCTGTGTGTCGGTCTCTTTCTGCCCACACACCACATTCTTTGGCTTCTGCGGGTGCATCTTAAAAGGCATGCAGATTCAAGGTAATTCCGAAACAGAAACTTGTCAAGCACTTCTCAGGAAAACAAACACTTCCTACTACTCTGAGTTACTTAATCTCTGCATTGCTCCCAGGACGGAAGTGGGAAAGTATGCCATCTATTGCCAGCGCTCACTGGAGCGGACACAGCTGAAAGGAGATCGGAAAGCTCGTTCTTCACGGATGGAGATTCTATCCATCTTACTTAGAAACCCTTACCATCACTCCTTGCCTTTCAGTGTGCCTGTGCACTTTCTTAACAGCACCTACCAGGTTAACACATGCACAACATCCCTAATTTAAAGAAACAGATCACCTAAAAATAACTTTCAAATTCCATACTTGATACACCATATACTTAATCATAATTTTAAAAAAAATGGTCAGTTTTAATTTTGCATGGATGTTAATGCATATCCTTTGTCATAAACTTTAGAACCTAGAAAACAATATAATACATGAATAATTAATAATGCATTCAAATTACATCTTAAAGGAATATTCCAGGTTCAATACAAGTTCAATCGACAGCATTTTGTGGCACAATGTTAGCTACCACAAAAATTTATTTGGACTCATCCCTCATTTTCTTAAAAAAAAAAAAAAAAAAAAAAATCTGGGTTACAGTGCACTTAAAATGGAACTGAAAAACATCAATTTAAACAACTTTATAGCTCAAATAATAGTTTTAACAGAATTAATGTGTGGTTTTGTAAAATTAAAAGTTTCACATTTCTGCCTTTCAACCCTCCTAAAATTGGCCCCATTCACTTCCATTGTAAGTGCCTCACTGTACCCTCCATTTGTTTTTCGTTTTTTTAAATAGTTGAAATGGTTTTGTGGTAATCAACCGTTTGCCACAAATGCTGTCGACTGAGCTAAACTTGTATTGAACCAAAATATTTATTTCATTCTTTTGACATACTGAAAAACAAATATGTATCATTACTACCATCATAGTTTATCATTACCACGAGAATAAAAATGATGAGGTGACCTAACACAAAAAAACACGAATAATAGGGGCAACCATTACAAGAGACCACAAATTATTGCTTCATCTTTCACTGGTATTTAAAAACTAATTGAGTGGCCAAAATTAATAATTAAATTAATTGTCTCGCATATTTTGTATAAGCTGCGGTAATGAGAATGCATAGTGTCAGAAACTGGTCATAAATAATTTTTTTGCAAAAAGAGTGAGTTTCCATTTTTGAACTTCTCTTACTGATGTATCGTGGCAGAATAAGTCTTTACTTTTGTCTTCCTTTTTAAAACTTAACATATTTGTGAAGCAGTAGAGAGAAATGGCTTGATGGGTACAAGGTTTGTTCATTCTATTATGCAGATAGTGAATTTGGGGATGTCAAATTGATTATTTATATTTACTATTGGATCTTGTGTACAACATACATTATTTAAAAAACAAAAAACATTTTTAATTATTTATTTTGTTCATACTACATCAACTGGTCCTCAATTTGAATCTGGACCTGTCCTGGTAATGAGAAATTAACCAGAAACTTATTTAAAAATCATAAAATCCTTTGCAATCTTTATGTGCACTATGGGTATCTATTGTGTTTAATTTTCCAAACTGAATTTTACAATTATTTATGAAAACCTCACTGCCATGTTTCAAGCTTAGTTTCATGAGAGTCACCCCACTGATCGCTTTGTATGCAAAAGAGCTTGTTGAAAATGTGTCAAATTTCTGCTTTTGTGTTCTGTGAAAACATTAACAGCAAACAGGTTTGGAACGACATGATGATGAGTAAATAATTACCTAAATTTGAACTTTTAGGTGAACTATTCTTTTAAAAAAGCATTACATAATAATCAGTAGGTGAAGCACCATCTAATATGGTAATTTTATCTGCCTTTGCGTGCCAGGTTGTTGGTTTTGATGCTTCAACCACAGTAGAGGAGTTTCAGAGCAGACTGAACCAGGACACAGGCATGAGGAAAACTGGTCAAACTGGTTTCTGCCTTTATTCTGACGACCCCACTGGTAGAGACATTGAACACTGTCTGCAAGGAAACCTGAAGGTCATGCACACACCGAGACAGAACAGTGATTTATTCTTGAAACTGCACTGCCTTTGTAGCAGTTTATCTTAAATGCAACATGGTGTGTCCTCAGATTTGTGACATTATTGCGAAATGGGAGCAGGCCTCGAAGGAGCAGCACACAGGAAAATCAGAGAATGCTAGGACGGTCAAACTCACATATAAGAACAGGTAAAGTGTAGATTGGGACTTGTAATTCTGTCATTTACTCACCCTCACTCTAAACAGTATGACTTTTCCATTGAAAGAAATTGTGAACTTTTGAAGAATATCCTGTTCATTCTCCACAATGACAAAAAAGTTTTACAGAAAGCTATTGATAAGTCATACGGATCACTTTTATGACAATTTTTTATTTAATTTTTTTATTATTTTGGAGTTTGGAGCCCCAGTCTCCATTTATTATATGAAAAAGAACGGCCATCAAATTCTGCAAAAATTCACATTTTGTGTTCCCCAAAAGAACAACAGTAATGCAGGTTGACATTAGGGTGGGTAATGATTCATTTTTGGGTAAACTATCCCTTTAAACAGAGGATAGAAAGTAACTCCAACAAGCTGAAATGTGTATCTAATGTCCTAGTTTGTTCCCTGTAGGTTATACTTCTCCCAGCAGACGAGAGGAGAGACTGAGAGAGAGCGTTTGCTTTTTGCATATCAGACAAATGAGGAAATCACAGCAGGTCACTTCCCTGTCAACAAAGAGCTCGCTCTAGAGATGGCCGCCCTGCTAGCTCAGGTATACGCTGCTCTCCTTGTGTGTGTTTTTATTAAAGTCTTCAAAACGTGAAGCTCACGAAACTTGTCAAGAACACTTCCTTGACATATTGCACCCCAAAATCAAAATAAAGAAATGAGAAATATTACTGTGCTTAATGGTGCTGTAAGTGAGTTCAGCAATTTTGCTAACATCCACCAGACTTACTTAATAAGCTCAATCATACACATTACACCCTCTTGTCAGAACACCCTCCAAAGCCATGTTAGCAATCAAAACACATTGGCTGGATGAAGTACGGAGGTCCATTCATACAAAAACACTGTTGGTTAAGCCTTACTGATTAGGCAGCAAGGCAGCTGGCTTAGCTTTCGGATGCAGCTATTAAATGACTCAAATCAGAGATAATTTCTGATTGGCCAAAAAAGCGTGGGCCACACCTAGGTCTTGGTGAAAAAACCATAATATTTTTTGAGAAAAATTCCTCGATAACGATGGTAAATTTTTTTTTTAATTTTCGATGTTTAAACTCGCTAAAAGCACAAGCGGTTCGGCAAAGTCATACACACAACTAGCTAACTGTATCACAGTAATTAAATCAGCCAGAAGAATGAGGAAGTATTAGCTGGCTAGCGGCCATGTATAGCGTGTCATTTGGGACACATCGATAGCCCTGTCACACAGTATAAACCAATAATGAGGCTAGGTAGCTGTTAGCTAGCACCTAGCTTAGCTATCCGGCTAAAACTATTTCGATGTGTACCGAACAAGAAAGCACTGACAATGCAATCCACATATCAACTGAACACAACAACAACTCCAACACCAACACCATTGCTGTTTATTTATGGACTATTTAGTTTAATATCTAGTCACATCTAATATTTTTTTGGCATTGGCAAGAAAGTGTTTCTTCTTGTGATGTTTATTGCCATTTGACAAGCCAGCTTATGGAGCATTACCGTCACCTACTGAGCTGGAGTGTGAGTCAAAAATCTGCTGAAGATGATGAAATTGGTGAGGTTACAAACCTTAAGTAGGATTTAATCCTAAACTGAGTATACTACTACTTGGACTTCAAATTAAAAGCTGTTTTACACTGTAGAGTTTACTTGCAAACAAACAAGTTATGTTTACTTTTATTCTTAAGGTCTTACAAATATGTGGAATGCATTTCCTCCTCCATTAATGGTATGAAATGTAAATCATTATAAATATCAATATCGAAAAAAAAACAAATCACCAATCAAATCAATTCGCTATTGAGAATAATGGAATTTTCAAAAAGATCAAAAACATCCAGATGCATTATGGTAGTAAGAATTTGCAGGGGAAATGTGCTTAATTGTCATCAATATAATGTCACATTGCAAAAAAAATGATGGTCCTAAAAAAGGCTTAACATCAGGCTATTGTCTTCCCCTTTTTTATCATTCAGGTCGAGTTTGGGGATTTTGAGCGTCCATTCTCTAGTCCAGGTGCACAGACTATGTCTAATCAGACCCTGAAACAAGTTCTGGAGCGCTTCTACCCCAAGCATTACAGACACACCTGCACAGAGGAACACTTGAGGTACAGATGCCTCCAGTGACACAAACTGTCATATCAACACAAAATTATGTTTAATCATCTATATCTGTGACATACTTATGTACTCAGACAGTTACTGCAGAGGCTTTCCACCCGCTGGGCATCTCTGAGGGGTCGGAGTTCATCAGAGTGTATACGAATCTACCTGACTGTTGCACGGAAGTGGTCCTTTTTCGGAGCCAAACTATTTGAGGCTGAGGTGAGTGATTTAGTATTCTTCTAAGGTTATCTGTGATTTAAAATTTCTGTTAAAAACTTTCTTTTATCCCAGTTTAATATGCAGAGACAACTGTAAGTAAACCATTTTTAGATTTATGCCCCCCCCACACTGTGGCTCAATGAAATAACATGGCTCTGTTTTTTTGTTTTTTTTTTAGCATTTCAACCAGTCTGACATAGCAACATTGGTTCAACCAATGCCATTAGTTTAGGGTGGGACTATCTCTTGGTCTAAACATTCAAAGACAGGGGAAGTGTTTTGCAAACCTTGTTGATATTTTGACAAACTGTGCCCTAGTGTAAATGAATAGATTAATTTCCTTGCAGTGATTTGGTCATGGTGAAGGTAGGGGAGTTGAGAGAAAGGTTTGATCTGGGTAAAATTAACCAGGATTTTACTATAGTAATATTGTAGTAACCATGCTTTTTGGCGGAAGCCATATTTCTAATGCAATACCTAGATACCTATAATGATACCTAGACCCCACTCGCTAATTAATCATGCATATTGAGATCATGTGACAACAACGTAGCATGGCATATGAAATATTGGATACACACAGCACATTGCTTTAAATACTGTTTACGGCAGTCAAAAAAAATACATTTTTAATAAATTAATGGATAATATGTGTCCCTCGAAGATGTATTGTTTCTGAAACCATATCAAACTCAGCATGTCAAATATTGCAATTTAATTATTTGAAATAAATTGTGGATCTGAACAATAAATGCTGTGTAAGAATGCATTTTAAATAATTGCCTGGCCCCTATGTTCAGCTCTCCACTGTATAATAACACTAAACCCATATTTAATGGGCAAAATCGAAATACTTTTCTGATTTAATCTCCTGTGGTGTTCCCCAAGGTTCAATTTAAGCCCTCTTTTGTTTTCTTTATATATGCTTCCCTTGGACTCCATCTGTCAGAAACACAACATCTCATATCACTGCTATGCGGATGATTCCCAGCTTTATTTTCCAGTCAGATCCAAAAGCAGCTGCTCTATTGAAAATTTCTTGAATTGTCTTGACGAGGTTAAGTGCTAGATGGCGAATAGTTTTCAACAGCTTAATGAAACTGAAGTTATTTTTCTAGGTTCTCCCGTTTCCATTACTGGGCTTGGTAATCACTTAGGTCCATTAGCTGCCAATGTACATAACTTGGCTCAAAATTAGTTAAATTTGACTCATCTTTAAATTTCGAAAAATAGATCAGTGCCATATAAAAAGTAGTTTGTACCACTTGAGAAAACATAGCCATGGTTAAACCTTTTTTCCTTTTAGTTCAAGGTCTGATTTCATCTCACCTGGACTACTGCAATTCTCTTACTTTGGTCTGTCTCAATCATCCCTCTTGTGTGTAGAGATGGTTTAAAATGCTGCAGCTTGGTTTTTAACAAGAACCAAGAAAGTGAACACATCACTCCAGAACTAGCCTCTCTTCATTAGCTCCCAGTCATGTTTAGGATTGATTTTAAGCTTTTGATCTTTGTTTTTAAGGCCCTTCATGGTCTTGCTCCCCAATACTTATCTGGCCTTCTTCAGCCATACTCTGCTCCTAGGTTGCTTAGGTCAAGTGATCAGCTTCTTTTATCTGTTCATCGCATTAGGTGTAAATCTAGAGGGGATCTGGCTTTTTCTGTTACAGCTCCGAAGCTCTGGTCTACCTTTTCACATTAGGTTGTCTCCCTCTATTAATTTTTTTGTTTATATATTTATGTTGTTCAAATTGTGCAGCACATTGGGTCAACTTCTGTTGCTTTTAAATGTGCAATATAAGTAACTTTGACTTGACTTAATATCTAGATATAACAGAGGAATTTTGCCTTCCATTTTTTAATATCTGGGGCATTTGTGTCACTTTCAGTGGTATTGTTGCCCTGAGCTCTGTTTAATTACTGATCCTGGTAGAATGTATATACATGGTATACTGCAAAGTATGCAACAGCCAGTAAGCCAGTATTCGTTTTACTTAAGCTCACTCTCATTCTCCCTGTAGCATGTAACCTCATCTCCACAGCAGAACATGAGTGTGTGGATGGCAGTGCATGAAGATGGTATCAGCATACTGGAGTTCAATTCTGTAGTAAGTAAACAAAGTATTCCCACCAGTACTAAAGCAGTTTTTCACATTATTTCAACCTATTTCAAAGTGTAAGTGTAGACCTAAGTTCATTCTTCTGTTTTATCTGTTAGAAAGTACTAGCATCTCACGCTCATAAAAATATTGTGACATTTGGGGCGTGTGGTCAGCACTTCATGCTGGCAGTAGCTCTGGCTTCTAGCACCAACACGTCCAAAGATAAGGTCACTGAGAAGCATCTGTTTGCTATGGCCCCCTCTAAGGTAAGTATATGGCTCTTTGATGTGCTCGGTCTTCAACATAGTAACTGACAGAATGCAAACCAGAAACACACAGACTGATTAATACATTTTGTGTGTCACGCATAACTATTAAAATATGGCATTCAACCATTTTCAGCATTTCATACCATGAATGGACTGAGATTAGAAACAGCCAGGATCAATGCATTCCATCATGACCCACAGTGGATGATTGCATTTATTTTGTAAAGGAAAATACAGCATAGGGAGCTGCTTGAAAAAGTTACCTGGCTGCTAGGACACAAATCAGTTCATTAAAGGGGCTGGTAGAACTTACAGTGCATTCAGAAAGTATTCAGACCCCTACATTTTTTACCACATTTTGTTATGCTGCACCCTTATGCTAAAATGCTTTAAATTATTATTATTATTATTATCTCTCCAAACCCCATAATTACAATATAAAAAACAGATTTTTGATAACTGCAAATTTACTAAAAATAAAAAACTGAAATAAATATTCAGACCCTTAACTCAGTACTTAGTTGAAGCACCTTTGGCAGCGATTACAGCCTCAAGTCTTTGAGTATGATGTGGCACACCTGGATTTGGATTTGTCCATTCTTCTCTGCAGATCCTCTCAAGCTCTGTAAGATTGGATGGGAACCATCAGTGGACAGCCATTTTCATCTCTCCAGAGATGTTAGATTGGGTTCAACTCTGGGCTCTGGCTGGGCCACTCAAGGACATTCACAGAGTTGTCCCTAAGCCACTCTTGCGTTGTCTTGGCTGTATGCTTAGGGTCATCGTCCTGTTGGAAAGTGAACCTTCGGCCCAGTCTGAGGTCCTGAGCTCTCTGGACCAGGTTTTCATTAAGGATATCTCTGTATTTTGCTGTGTTCAGCTTTCCTTCAACTCTGACCAGTCCCTGTCACTGAAAAACACCCCCACAGCATGATGCTACCACCACCATGCTTCACCGTTGGGATAATATTGCGCAGATGACGAGCAGTGGCTGGTTTCCAGAAAAGCCGCTTGGAATTGAGGCCAAACAGTTCAATCTTCATTTCATCAGACCAGAGAATCTTGTTTCTCACAGTCTGAGAGTCCTTTAGGTCTTGCACTGAGTAGAGGATTCTGACTGGCCACTCTGACATAAAGCCCAGATTGGTGGAGTGTTGCAGTGATGGTTGTCCTACTGCAAGTTTCTCCCATCTTCACAATAATGTAAAGCATTTTAGCAGAAGACTGCAACATAAAATGTGAAATAATTAAGGTATATGAATACTTTCTATATGCACTGTATAGTAGCCTTAATCCCATAAAACAGCAGTTATTGCGCAGTACAGCAGAATAGTGGAGTGCTTTGTGAAGGGTGGCACCCCATGCTGCCCATCTTTGGCTTACAAGGGCTGGCAATTTGGTTTCAACCAAAAGTCCTTTGGCCACTTCATACCTGTTTTATAAAAAGCTAGAGAATGTAAAATCTGTATGCATGTTGTAACAAATTCTGAAGCAGTTTGCTGTTGCAGTATTTTCAAAGTGTTCCTTACTAGTTCTGTATTTTCGTTGCTCTGTTTCCCAGGTTCGTGACCTGGCATTGCTTGTAGCCAGTTACATTAACAGCACCCAACAGCAAAAAGCAGCAACCCACCATCTGTCTGCCCCAGCCCTGCTGCTGGCACGATCAGGAGAGCTGAAGAGCAAGGAATCAAGGAGCAAGTCTCCACCAGAAGCCTGCAGACCCAGTAAAGCACCCACTCTCCTGTAATACATCCATTATTGGACTGTTTTTATGTTAGTGGCTGGACTACAGGTTTTGAAGGATTGTGCTGTGACATCCTGTTGGGGCCAAGGGTGACATGGACCGTTTCTTGACACACAAATGGGAGAATCTCATGAAAAACATGTCCAGGACGTTTCGCCGCAAAATTTTAATTATATTTTGCTTAACCTCCTGAAACCTAGCCATGACTGCTGTTCCATTTCCCTTTTTTGTTTTTTAAATAGTAGCACTTAACAAACATGCATCATTTCTTTTTCTTTTTTTTTTTTTTTTTTTTTTTTTTTTTTTATATATATAGCAAATTGTTTTTCTAAAAATGCATGTCATCATATGTGGACAATTGTGAAATTTAAAAAATACCAAGCTATAGTCACATTTTTTTTTATTAAATTGTTTATGTTTTCAGAAGTGTTATTCAAGCACACTGGAGGTTAAGCCAAATACAGAGCATTCTATTCATCTCTATGCAGCTTTCACTCCTAAAATCTAATTCTTTCTTTCAGAATTTTAGGAGAGAATGCACTTATCTGCATAGAGAGCAATAGGATGCTCCCATGCACCATACTCAGTGAATGAATTAACCTCCACTGTGCTCTCTGTCTGCACTGGTTTCAGAACATTTCAAAATGCACCTTATTTTCACCCTAACTCCATATAAGTATTGTTTTCTTCAAACAAAATAGTGTTTCTTATTTCTTTTTAATGGTTTCAGGATGATGTTCACCTACAGTAAATACACTTTATCATGTCAGTATGGTACGGTAATACTTCTATATAAATTTTAATGTTATAAGACAAAGTTTTGGGCTCTATATAAAATTTAAAGCAATCTCATTTCATGAAAAACACTTAACCAATGACATTTCTTTCATCACCAGTGCACTCAATGTAAAAAAATAAAAGATTTCTCCAGTAAATGAAAGTGAATTGTGAAAGAATGAGCAACGTCACAGCTATTTAACATCCTCCACAGAATACTTAAACGTTAGAATGTTTAAGCATGTACAAACAGGAAGTGCATTGTAAAGACAGAATGTGTGAGGTTATTTTAGAAAATAAAAGCAAACATTGAGTATAGTGATGGTTTTAAGGTTTTTAGAAGATGGCTGGGGGGATTTTAGAGGGTTAATTGATACTGGACAGGCCGCATATCATTCATAATACTTTTAAATATGAATTATATAATTCTCTTACATTTTCTAATGCTAGTTATGCAGTGAAGCACAAACTGGAAGGTTACATCTAGTTCAATCTTTATTATTATTATTATCATCATCATCAATTTATTTTAACCTGAAAATATTTTAAGATTTTATGATTGTGGTGTTATTTAATTCTAAAATTATCTATGATTATTCTAGGTCTGTGTGTACAACTTTAAATAAACATCCTTACTGTCAAAATTGAATTATTTTTTTAGGTTAGACAAACATTTACAGTATGTTATATGAATTATTTCTAGACTGATTTATTTAACTTGATTATGTATGATGTGTGCGCCACATGTATAGTTATGAATATGTATTTAAACAGTTAAGCCTATTAATAGGCAATTAATCCAAAATGTTTGTCTTTGCACTAGATATGTATGAACATTTGCTTTTTGGAAAGCTATTTGCTTAGCTTTTACATTGGTTTTCTTTCCATCAGTATTTTCATCATGCAAACTCTTTTGACTTATTATTGATATGTATTTTTTGGCAGATTGCCTGTATTGGTTCCCAAATTGATTAAATTCCCAATCCACTAGAAATAAGGTATTTCCAGCCGTGTTGTGTGCATTTTAAATTTAGGCCTTCAGTGTGATTCGTGCCATTAAGAAAACAGTTTTACAATAAATACACCATATGCCTTTGGGCATCATACATTGTCACATCTATAACTAGTAATACCAACAGACATTTTAAAAACACATCCACGCAAGACAGACAGACAGAACTTGAAAGAACACAATGCCTAATTATAACTGCAGCATGACTGTTTTGTGAAATGTCTCCCAAAAAGACATTCAAAAATCATAATTTTTCATATAAATTTACCAAGGAGATCAATCATATTTGCGATTTAAATGTCGCTTGCAATAAATGTCGTCTCATCGGGGAACACGGTTATGCTGCATTCCATTCAAGTTGGATGTGAGATATTCCAACTTGATATCTCTGATCATAAACGCATTCAATTCCCTGATATTCAGAATATGACGTTCAAGCAAACAAAACTGCAATGCTCCCATTAGCTTAGCAGGGGTTTGACTCTCATTAGAGATGTCTCCTAGCAACCCAACTGATAAACAATGCTGCAGCGCTAGCATTTGTGCTACAGGTGTACGATTATCAAAAGGGATTATAATGTTTTATACACCTGTTTCTGCAGGTGTTTGTTAAACAAGCTTTAATATAATGTCATGTGGAAACTAACTCATTTATCGAGATTACTTAATAAAGTGAATGTTTATCACTTACTTTGTATATCTCCCTGAGTGTCGACATGTTTGTGTGACATGCATCATGCACCTGCATCTCAGAGAAATCGGAGTTGAGAATTTCTGCATGAGCCTATAAATTGTAATTCTGACTTCAAGATGCATCCATTTCCAATTTCCCACATCCTCCCACTTGGTAAAAAGTAGTTTTTGTCATGTGGCAGTGTTTCCTTTTTCTATACACAGACTGCCTCATCATTACACGGAATCAATTTTGGCATGTGGTTTAGAAAATTGCCCTGCAATTCACATTGTAGCGAAACAAGTCAACCTCTGACCGTTTGTTTGTTTGTTTGTTTGTTTGTGTTCACCAGCCTTAACTGGGTAGCTCCGTAGTAAAGATGCTGGCTTCCACCCCTGGAGTTGAATACCAGGAACGTTCCATGGACTTTGGGCTACACTTAAAATTTGTATTACTCCAACCTGCAAATGCTAAAAATAAAACAATCCAAAACTAGCTTATAGACAGAGCTATGACTTCAGACTCAAAATCTCTCAAAAGGTAGAGAACAGGTGTGGCCGTGCCATTTCATACTTGCGGAGCTGGAAGAACTTCCAAATCCTATGTGCAGGTGATGAACATGCTCTGGTTTTACATTATGCAAGGAGTTCATACATTGTTTAAAATACAAGTCTTCCGTTTATTTGTAAAATAATTCAATTGACGAAATGCTATTCAATATCAAGCACCATGTCATGTGCCTGTAAACACTGACCCACATGTTTTGCTTTTATGCATACAGCACAGGTGTCAATTTAAGTCATAGCGCAATTAAAAAAAAATTTTTAAACTCAAACTGTTCAAATGTTAAAACATTGGTCTATGAGCCTACATCAAATAGAAAAAAAAGAAAACAAGGTTTAAAATTGTACCTACATGTAACACTTAATTTCCACACACTTAAATATGAAAAATGATCACAAGCAAATGTACAGCAGGTCTACACATCAGCATGGGGTACTTCCTGGTGTTGGACTCAAGTACAAACAATTCATGACTTAAGACATGATCTCCAGCTCTCTTGCCTGCAATTAAAAAGAAAATTAAGGAGGAGAAGCTTGCTTAAAGCTGAGTAAAAGCTACCAACCTGTGCTTTGCTGTACCGGGCCTTCCCTCGTCGTCCCATGAAGAGCTAATATAGAGGGGAACAACAATTAGATCCAAATGAAATTCACACGTTACTAATGTACACAAACACACCAATATTAGTACTTACCAGACCAAGTCCTGCAACCACAAACAAGCTGACCACCACAATGACAGCGATTATACCTCCAGTCAGATTCTGCATGGTGATGGTGGGTGGCACTTCATCTACATAGTACACTAGGATGTTCTCCATGGACACTTTGGTTCCCTCTGCACTGACCTCAAATGGTGCAGAGTTAGTATACAGGGGCAGAGTCTTAATCTAAAATCCCAGAGAAGAAAAAAAAAAAAAAAAAAACCCACACTGAAACCAGGGCACTTTTAGGATGGATAAATAAGGTATAATTAAATTCTTACATCTTTCTCCAAGTAATAGGTCATGAGGGACAAGTCTACAGTACGGTCTCCTTTAGACTTCTGGACATCCACGACAATCATACGGCCTTTGCCATCATACTGGAAAAAGGAGGGATCATAAAAGTCATTACTCAAGCTCCCAACGGACTCAAGTCAGAATTGTTTTAAAAAGCTGTGAGGAGTGAGTAAATAAAAGGTTCTTACATTAACATCTTTAACAAGATCCTTACTTATCTTGTAACGCTCCAGCAAAGCATTCTGGATCCCACTATATACAGTAATTTAAGAATAAGTCACTCTCCATGGCCAAGCAAAGCCATAATACACGTCATAAGAGTCAGGGGAAATAAAATTGTACATACGTCTTCAACTTGACGACATCCAAAGCTCCAACTCCTTCTTTATGCATCATTTCAAGTCGAACCCAACTAAGAAAGAGCATTGTCAGACCATCTTTACTTGTTTCAAACAATGATGCACTCCAGACCACAATATACTGTGCGTGTCAACTTCCGGTTACTCACTAGGTATCCACAGGCTCACACTTGATGTTCTTGTCTCCCTTGTCACTTCTGCGCACACCTGCCGTGTTGACGCACCAGCACACATCAGTGCCGTTACACTGGACCGCTTTGAAATTGCCGTTATTCTCACACACTGGGTCATAGATGCCATCATTGTCCACAATGGCAGTCTCTTCTGGCTTCCCTCCCATTAAACGTAAGCTCAGACCACTCTTGGCACGATACATCTCCGCTTTCATGAGGTAGCACTTGGGAATTACTGTGAGAGGAGATAAAATAAGTTAAGACACTTACAAAGAAACTAGTTATGGCAAGATTACTGGTTCAAGCGAACAAGACACATGCAAAGGGAAACTTACACTTTGAACAATCAAGCTCCTGCTTAATAGTATCATCCAATGCAAGTGTACATTTGCATGGGGTTCCATCACACTTTGCCCATTTCATGCTGGGGCACACACCTGTTAGATTGAAAGTAAATCAAAGCTGGTCAGTCTAGATTAGTTTATAATGAGCTATTGGTTTACTTGGTGGCAAAACAAGCCTGACTAGGAGACCAGCTAAGGTTGATTTAAGCAGTTGAACATTAGCCTACAAACAAGTCCTAGGAGCGCTTGCACTATCCCCTTACATTCTGAACCACACCCTATGGCTGTGTCTCTTTTCAAAGGCTGCATACAAGGTAGGATGCATCCTTTGAAGGCTGCATTATACAGAGTGTCCTCAATTAAACAGGCCTTGTTTAAACAAGACGGCCTTCGTAGGACAAACAGAAACCAATATGGTTGCTATGAAAGCACCCCACTCTTTTAGAGTGCTTTGAGTGAGAAGGGAACAAAGCCCCTTTGGGAGGTAAGGGGAGTGTCTCTTTTGGAAGGATGTGTCCTCTTGAGGTAGTTTCAGAAAAACGAGTAGGACACTTCAAATGCAACCTTCTTTCATGGGAATTCAGAGAAGGCATGATGTGTATCCTTTGTGGGCACTCACTACCCACAATTCTTTGCTTCAATGGAAATATCTAAAAAAAAAAAAAAAAAAAAGCCCCAATTTGCCTGTAAATATGATGTTCAAATGCAAGGAATGTTAATTTCCAAGTTGAAGTCCTCACTAGATGGGTGCAGAGTATATAATATAAAATATATAATTAAAGTATTAGACAAAGTTTCTCTCCTCTTTACAACTCTCCTAAAATTTACCTCATAGATTCCCTTCCAGGGGGGCTTTGTTCCCTTGTCATTCAAAGCACTCACACTTGTTAAAGAGTGGCGTGCTGTCATAGAAACCATGTTACATTCCGTTTGTCCTATGAAGGCCATCTCGTTGAAACGAGGCTTGTTTAAAGGAGGACGCCCTGTATACTGCAGCCTTCAAAAAGGACCCGTCCTACCTAGCACAGCCTTTGAAACGAGACACAGCCAATGTATGAGGTAAATTTTAGGAGTTGTAGTGATGTAAAGAAAATAGACTTCACAGGAGTACTTTTAGTCTAATACTTCAATGACACATTAATATAATTTAATACTCTGTACAGGGGCGTCTCTAGAGACTCTGGGGGCCCCAGGCAGAAGGGGCCTTTTCCCCTTGCTTTCGTTTCCTTTTAATATGCCCGGACGGGTAAATACGCTTCATGGCCCGTCAATTAATTGCTGCTCTGAAACTACAAAACTTTAGACAGCAAGCAAATAGAGTGGGGGCCCCTTTAGGGGGGGGGTCCCAGACACATAGTCTTGTACCATCTAATAATTTAAGGGAGTTCCATGTTGTCATTGCTGTGGTCCAATGCAATAAGCCATCCTTAAGGGGACCCCCCCAGCTCGGAGCTCCAGGCAATTACCTGGTTTGAAAACCCCATTGCAACGTCTCGGACTCTGCACACATCTACTGAGGTACTTCAACTTTTTTGAAAAAAAAGTTTTGTTTTTTTTTTGTTTTTTTTTTTAAACACACATTTCCGTTGAAGTAAAGAACTGTGGGTTGTGAGTGCCCACGAAGGATTCACCTCATGTATCCCCCAAAGTATGGAGCCAGAATAATGCCAAAACAAGTTGAATTGTGTAATTGTGTTTTGCCAAATTAAATATTACGTTGCATTTTAAATTTTTTAAACACCAATCCTGGACATTTCATATTTAACAAAACTGAATAGTTTTTTTTTTTTTTAAATGGCACAATTTTATAAATATGTATTTTAAAACATTGAATTTTTGGTTCTGAATTCTTACACTGTAAATATTCAGTTTAAAAAAATAAAAAAAACACAGCGTCAAGATGAAGAAATTCAGAACACCAAATTCAATATTCTAAAATTCAAACCGCAGAAATTCAGATTTACAGAAAGTGGGTCAGAGGTCAAGCTTCCGTGTTGCACAGGGAAGAGTAGAGGGTCTCGGAGAAGTCGAACAGAGCAAAGGAAATCAAAACAGTGTCACTGACTTCAAGCTTTGCAATCGCATCCACACGTTCTGTTGGAAAAGTATATCTATAAAATTTTAAAAGTTCATGTGTTGGTGAGAGACCCGGCAAGCCATCTGATTTTTAACAAAGAGCCACATGTGGTTCGCAAGCCATATGTTCCCGACCCCTGGCAAATGTCTCATGTGCTGAGAATGTGCTAGCAATAAAAATATAAATCATAAAAGTTTAAGAACCACTTCATGGTCAGAATAGCGACCTTTTGAATCACAGGCACGCCAGAGAATTATTGCACCTCGACCTATAATTGGCCAAAATGCTCTGTTCGACTTCTCCGAGACCCTCTACTCTTCCCTGTGCAACACGGAAGCTTGACCTCTGACCCACTTTCTGTAGATCTGAATTTCTGCGGTTTGAATTTGGTGTTCTGAATTTCTTCATCTTGAAAATTGAAGCTGTATTTTTTAAAACTGAATTTTACAGCGTAAGAATTCAGAACCAAAAATTCACTGTTTGAAAATACACTTACAAAATTGTGCCATAATTTTTTTTTTATATATATATATATATATATATATATATATATATATATATATATATATATATATATAAAATTTGGTTAAATATGAAATGTCCAGGATTGGAGTTTAACTTTTTTTTTTTTTTAAATTCAAACCTATTTAAAAATACAACATATTTAATTTGGCAAAAATAACACAATTCAAATTCAAAATTTACACAATTCAAATTGTTTTGTCATTATTCTGGCTCCATACCAAAGTCCCATGAAAGAAGGTTGCATTCGAAGGCTACATTTGGAGTGTCCTACTGGCTTTTCTGAAACGAGACAGCCTCGATAATGTATGCGGCCGACAAATGTGACATCCGGAGGTTCGAGACAAAGCCCATCTCTCATAGTTTGGTTAGCTTTCAACCATTATGTTTGAATGCAGAACAAGGTTAAACTATTGAAGTCACGGCCTACTTTACTTCACTCCCATTTCCTAATTTAGATATATTTAACTTTCATATAATTAAGAAAAATTGATACTTATTGCTTACATTGTGAGGTGACCACATCCACAAACACCAAAAAAAACAAGCCAATTAAAACCTTCATTGTGGATGAGAAGAACTGGAAAACAAGAGATTGAGGTTAGCTCTAAAAAACTCCGTACATATGAACAGTTGATGAGTAATTCCGTTAACTCCACAAACTCAATACACGCGGTTCAACGTGCATACAATCACAAACCTCTGAGCTGTCCTTACCAAGAAAACAGTCAGTAAAACTCAAAGAAGTAAAGTACAATCCAACCAGAAAGTGTATTCCGCTTTTACAGGTTGACTTAATAAAGAATAGATCGGGTAGCGATGTCCTCCCCGCCAAACCACCGATCTAAACTCGAAACAGGTGGAAAGTTATGTTTACCTTGTTTGAGTGAAGGGACGTCAGGTGGAATCAGGATGTGGGCGGGGTTAACTCTGAGACCGATTGACCCTTTTTCCGCCCATGACCATATTTGGCAGATTTGAACGTGACCTGCACACTATGCACTTATTGAATAATTATTTATGTAGGCCTTCTCAGTATAATTGCCATTTTATACATATAGGGGAGAGCGGGGCACAAACTAGAACTTTTGGGGTTTCTCAGTTTTTGTAAATGCACTAGGGGTACAAAGTCATGAATATTTCTTTTTTCATATTAATTTGACAAATGTCTGGTTCATATATATGGCCTGGTTTCATGAAAACAGCATACACGTTTTTTCATTATATCTGGGAAATGATTTGAAATGGTAACATCCATATGACTGCTTAAAATCCCCCTCTAACAACTGTATCTGATTGAATTAAAATTCATAGAAGATAAACTAAAATATCATGTCAATAAAGCCCAGTTATTAACATTGCCATAGACAATATTGACATTGAACACACAACAAAGCCACAGAATAGGCCAAAATTAAGCAAGCAAATAGATGAAGACACAACACACATAAAGTGGGATTATGTGAATTACATTGTCGACAGCATGAAATAGCATGTTCTAATAGGGGCACGTTGTAACGCAGCAGTGGAATGAGTAGCACAATAATATGAAAGATAAACACAATATGAGCTTTAAATTTGGTCAGTTATGGAGCATCCAATGTAACAGGTAAAGTCATTCAAGAGGCATCAACACTTTTGGCAAAAATGTTATCTTTGTCATGTGCATAGCCCACAGGTATTATGACTTCATGAGAGACACAGCTCTGTCAAGGCTCAGCCATTTGGGAAACGGACACACACTTCCACACTGATACCCACAATGGCATACCTGAAACTGACGTCATACTCTCTGTAGTTTAGTGGTATCTCTAAGTAACAGCAGATCAACATCACTATCTATCTCAGCTGCTCAGTGAACCCAAACAAACAGATGAACTAGAAGAAATGACTAGCAGTTTGAGCACCATTTTCTCTGGTACATTAGATATTATTGCACCAATTAGATTAAAAAAGTTTAGAGAAAAAACTAGAGCACCATGTTACAACAGTGCTACGCATGCTATCAAGAGAGAAACTCGTAACTTGGAGCGTAAATGGAAACAAACTAATTTAGAGGTCTTTAGAATCGCATGGAAAGACAGTATGTCACGTTACAAAAAGGCTCTAAAAACAGCCAGGGCTGAGCACCTCCGCAAACTAATAGAAAATAACCAAAATAATCCAAGGTTCTTATTTAACACCGTGGCTAGACTAACAAATAAACAGATATCACCTGAACAAAATATTCCGTTACAGTTTAGTAGTAATGATTTTATGAATTTCTTCACTGAGAAAATAGAAAACATCAGAAACACAATTGTAAACACAATTGTTAATGTACAATCTTTTATGGTGTCTTATGATTCAGCCTCAATTATCGCCCCTCAAGAACAACTACACCGCTTTACAACTATAGGACAGGAAGAGCTAAATAAACTTATCATTGCATCTAAACCAACAACATGTTTACTAGATCCAATACCCACTAAACTACTGAAAGAAGTGTTACCTGTAGTGGAAGAGCCTCTTCTCAATATTATTAACTCGTCTTTATTTTTAGGTCATGTTCCAAGAATATTTAAGCTGGCAGTTATAAAACCTCTCATTAAGAAACCACAATTAGATCCAAATAACCTAGCAAATTACAGACCCATCTCAAATCTTCCATTTATGTCTAAAATATTAGAAAAAGTTGTGTCCGCTCAATTGTGCTCTTTCTTGCAAGAAAATGATATCTATGAAAAATTTCAGTCAGGATTCAGACCGCATCATAGCACAGAAACTGCGCTAGTTAAAATTACAAATGATTTACTTTTAGCTTCTGACCAAGGCTGCATCTCAATATTAGTTCTACTCGGTCTTAGCGCTGCGTTCGACACTATAGATCATAAAATACTCTTGGATCGACTACAAAACTACACTGGTGTTCAGGGACAGGCATTAAGCTGGTTTAGATCGTACTTATCAGACCGTTACCATTTTGTCTGTTTAAATGGGGAAAAATCAAAAATAACGTCAGTAGACTATGGAGTGCCACAAGGATCTGTGTTAGGCCCTCTATTATTCTCAATATATATGCTACCACTTGGTAAAATTATAAGAAAACATGGAATTAATTTCCACTGTTATGCTGATGACACTCAATTATATATCTCATCACGACCAGATGAAAACACTAACTTATCTAACTTGACAGAGTGTCTTAAAGATATAAAATGTTGGATGACGCGTAATTTCCTGTTATTAAATTCCGATAAAACGGAGGTATTACTTATTGGTCCAAAAAACTACCCACAAAATCCCTTACAATACAACTTTAATTTAGAAGGATGTCCTGTTACATTATCCACTACAGTAAAAGACCTGGGTGTTATACTAGACCGCAACTTGACTTTCGATAATCATATTTCATCTGTTACGAGAACAGCCTTTTTCCACCTTAGAAACATTGCTAAGCTACGTAACATGCTATCTGTTTCTGATGCAGAAAAGTTAGTTCATGCATTCATGACCTCGAGACTAGATTACTGTAATGCTTTATTAGCTGGTTGCCCTGCATCCTCAACAAACAAGCTACAGTTAGTCCAAAATGCAGCCGCTAGAGTTCTTACTAGGTCAAGAAAATATGATCACATAACACCGATTTTATCATCTCTACACTGGCTACCAATTAAGTTCCGTATCAATTACAAAGTATTACTAATGACCTATAAAGCCCTAAATGGTTTATCTCCTGTGTATTTAACGGATCTTCTATCGCCATACAATCCATCGCGCTCTTTAAGATCACTAAATTCGAGGCTTCTGGTCATACCTAGGATATCTAAGTCCACTAATGGAGGGAGGGCGTTCTCACATTTAGCTCCTAAACTCTGGAATAGCCTTCCCGATATTGTTCGAGGCTCAGACTCACTGTCCCAGTTTAAAACTAGATTAAAGACACATCTCTTTAACCAAGCATTCACATAATGCTAACTTTTTATACTACTGCTGAATCAGTTATAATGCATTAATATTATGAACATCAGCTATGCTAATTATTTCCCATCTGCTTTTCTGCTGTTATCTCGGGACGCCAGTCCCGAGGTAAATAGCGTTCGTCAGCTCCAGTTTGTATCCAGCCTCTCACGGAGACTTCAGATGCCCCATCACCATGGACAAGGATCTTAAAATGGGATACATAGACTAATTTTTGCCAACAAAAGCCTTCATCAGCCAAACAAGGACAATTGCATCTAAGTGAACTTCTGGAATTTAATCAAGGATGGACTTCAAAGACACTGGTCACTAATCTTGCAGTTCAAACACAATCACTGTCTAAATACTGACCCTTAGCACTTAATAAGTTTAATAATTTTTTTAAATCATGTTTTTTGACTATAAATAATTCTTATTTACATTATTCATGATGTTAGCCAGAGAGGAACTGGCCCCCACAGTGAGTCTGGTTTCTCCCAAGGTTATTTTTCTCCATTAACAATCATCTTTTGGAGTTTTGTGTTCCTTGCCACAGTCGCCTTCGGCTTGCTCACT
The DNA here is from genome assembly GCA_032164185.1 of Moxostoma hubbsi. NCBI lineage: Eukaryota > Metazoa > Chordata > Actinopteri > Cypriniformes > Catostomidae > Moxostoma > Moxostoma hubbsi. The sequence goes on along the minus strand of JAVLUX010000034.1, from coordinate 31,987,081 downwards.
GGGGTTATTAATACAATTATTATTTAATTATTTTTAAACACGATAAAGAATCATATCTTATCTAATTCCACAACAGGGCTCCAAACAAAAAAATCAATTAAGGAGCCAATGGCTCCTACAGGGGGAAAAACAGGCGCCAAATATTTTAAATTTAACTCCATCCATTCCTTTTTGTCCCGCAGCTCGCTAACAGTGTAGTCTGTGGAGCATTCTTCGCAATTATGTGATCACGTGCATTTTTATGCTTGTTACTGTCACCGTGTTTTCTAACAGTCTCTTTTTTGAAATGGTTAGTTCCCGCAATGAACTCCGTTTTCCCCGCTATTTCTTTGATATAAACTTTTGTTATGTATCTCGGGAAATGTAATGCAAATTTTAAAATCAAAAGGGAGTAAACTTTTACTGTCGCCAATGGCGACCTTGACATAAATTACACTCACAAATAAATTTATTTGGTCACAAATGCGACCATTTTTAGTCGCAGTTTGGAGCCCTGCACAAGGATGATGATTTATCGACTTTATAGACATTACATTTTTATCGTCTGTTAATGCTGAACTTCTGTAAAGCTGCTTTGAAACGATGTGTGTTGTGAAAGGCGCTATACAAATAAAATTGACTTGACTTGACTTGACTATCATTTGTTTCAATTAATGCACTCATATGTCTAATTTAATGTCTGATTTTTATTATCTCTTTTGTTCTTAAGAGAGAAGTTTATTTTTAGACTGTAAAATGTGTTCATAAATACAAATGTGTTTTATGTGTGTGTTTTGCAAGTGACCTTTTGGCAGCCTCACATGCATATTTAAACTATTTTTGTCCTCTGAAAGGGACATAGTCCTATGTCCCTTTTCAGATGTAAGCTTACTGAGATTGAAAGTAGCATTTCAGACTTCATATTAGCATGGCCAAACACACAAACGGGTCTTGAAAATACAGTCTCTCAACTAAACAAACAGAACGAGCACCTGTTCGAGCATATAGCACAATCGGCCAGAGTTGGCAACCAAATGAAAAATAGATACCAGTGCTCAATAAACTTCTTAAATATCAGGAGTGTGAGCATACTCTATGCACAGCAGCCTTGGTGTCCAAATAGGGTCCCATAAAACATCTTGGGGATCAAGTCATGTTTTTTACCGATTTGAGCCCTGCACTTGCAAAGTGCAGCAAGGAATTAAAACAGGTGAAAAAGGAATTGTTGTCCAAGAAGATGAAGTATGCACTTCTGCATCCAGCAACGCTGAGTATTTATGGACAGAGGCTTTACTGTAAAACACAAAAAGAAGCAACAGACATTCTTGTGAAGTTATCTGCTTGAAGGTGAGTCTAGAATGTGAAGTCAAGTAGGTAATGGACAACTTCAAACAGATATTTTTTACTCCTAGGTACTACAAATTGACCATAATTTTAACTTTAATCCAAGTGGCTAAAATTTTTTGCCTCTGTTGCAAGCAGTTACCTCCACAACAGAGACCGTCAATCCGCACATGTTATCAAGTGGCTTGTTGAGCGCATTACCGCAGAGATATAGCGCATGTAGAGGCTTCACGCTATTCTCCGCAGCATCCACGCACAACTCACCAAGCACCCCACCGAGAGCGAGAACCACATTATAGCGACCACGAGGACGTTACCCCATGTGACTCTATCCTCCCTAGCAACCGGGCCAATTTGGTTGCTTAGGAGACCTGGTTGAAGTCACTCAGCACGCCCTAGATTCGAACTCGTGACTCCAGGTGTGGTAGTCGGCGTCAATAATTGCTGAGCAACCCAGGCCCCATTTAATAGCATTATTGAACATTTGTATTACATTAACATTTATACTTTTATATTATAGTGTCTAATTTGCATGCCTAGTGCAAGTCAAACCTTATATAAGTCCTTTATGCAAACCTTATATAAGTTGCCTACATTTGTATTGTTTGGAGGTAAAGTGATACTTGGGATGTTTCCTGAAAACTTAATTAACTTGTGCTCAAAAATTGCCATATAAAAAAATGTCAGTGATTTTGTTGTTGATATCAGCCCCATACAAGAAGATTCTGAAGATATCACTGTTATTAGATAAAAAAAAAATGTATCTAGTGTTTATGCATGAGGTAAAGGTATTCTCATGATTATAAAAAAAAAAAAAAAAAAAAAACACTGACTATTGAATGAGGCTCTTTATTGTTTTAGCTTTAAATTTACACCCACAGGCAAATTAAAGTCCAAAGGGAGTAGTACAGTTACTAGGAGAGTGAAATATAACCATTGAAATATATGGGTGTTCCCTATTCTGGTGGTTTAGGATGTCCCAGGTGCTGAGATGGGCCATTATGTTTTGTCCCAGGAAGGACAAATTGGTGTAACTTAGGCAGGAGAGTGTGAGTCAATAGAGGAGGAAAGTCACATAGCTACTGCAGCCTGAGAGGGACCCACTGTCTCTGTGTCCTAATGTCAGCCTTATAGGACAACCAGCGATCTGTAAGATATGCAGTGAGTACAGATTTAGATTTATCATCTTGCTAGTTTCATTTTACTTGTTGGGTATAAAATATGTTGTTTATTCTTCAACAGTAACACTAGATTACTTAGAAGTACTCAGTTGGACTTCATGAAACATGAGCAGAACAAAATTATGTTTATAATGTAAATTGTTGCATTAAATTGAAATCAACAATTTATGTAAGAATGGTTTTAAGAGGATTCTGTTTCCATATCATGAATGATGAAAAGTGTGTTTAACAAGATTGATACATTATAACTGCATTATTTTCCTAGATAGTTAATTGTAATCATACTGTAATGCTAATTGTACATTCATATTCTGAATGTGAATGTTGTACCGTAATAGAAAACGAAGATTTGCATTATGAGTCCTATGCTAGCAAAATTCCAGTTGATATTGACAGGACATTTTTAGAGAATCCTCATTATATTACAGTAAATTACATTTCTTAAAGTTATTTTAATAAGCAATTTTAGTTATAGCTTTACTCATGCCAGTCTTTTATAATGGCACATTCTAAATGCAATTTCGCAACCATTATGGACCTTTAAAGCTGGATCTTAATCATTTGGGTTATAATGTTCAATGTTGAGAAGGATGTTCTTTCCAGTAAGTTTTAAGTAGACTGGAGACATGTCTTGATGTAATTTGATTCTGACAAACAACAGCCCATAGATTTCTATAGAGACCTTCAGACAAACAATGGCTGAATCTGGTCCACAAGGTGGCAAAATATTCAGTATGTAACCCAATCAGAGGTCAGGGATTATTGTCATAATTTTTTGTATTCAGGGCACCATCCACGTTGACTTCAGTTACGAAACATGTGAACTGTCTTTCTCACTCTGTCAGTTTTTTCAATGATACCAGTTATATTTTGCAGTGGAGCTTGCCAAGATTTATCAAGCCAGTGCATCAACACAATTTCAGTGAGATATGCTGTGATCAACCTTACAGTTTACAAAGAATGTAAACCATGCTTATCACAGATTATAGAAAATTACACTAGGTAAAATTACTTCCTACTTACCTCTAGGGCTTTTAAGAATATAACTTTTTTGATTTGTTGGAGTAAGTAGGTTTTTGGGGCATATCTTGTCAATTCCCTAATTTGTTTGGCTTATGAAATTGGTATTAGGACACAGTGAAGATAATACCTTTGCTTTTGTTATGGGTGAGATGGTTACTCATACTTTAAAGACAGCCGCCAGGAATTCACCTACTTTACTTATGTACTGTACACCAGGAAGTTAATGTTTCAGCCAAACAATAGTTCCAAACGCTATAGAACCAAAAAATATTTAGGAAGGAAGAAACAGATTTATAAGAGTAAGATGCTTTGACCCATTTTACCCTATATTTTCCATGACAAAAACATTCTTATAGTATTATATATTTATACTTAGAATACTCATTCTTATAATATTCCTACTGAATAGTGTTCTACAGTGTCAGCTGTGCACAATAATCAACAGTCAACTTTTGAGTGTGATGCATTGTTCCCCTTCTGTCACTCACTTGATGTTGTGTCGAATGTTGTGACACAAGGGGTCTTTCTTGTGAGCCTCGCATACCTCTGAACTTGAGAAAAGGCCAATGTGAAATTGGCAGACAGAATTTGCATGTCCCGCCCCCGGACATACAGGTATAAAGGGAAGCGGGCGTGCGTCTGTCATTCAGATTTTTTCTTGAGAGCCGAGCAGTTGTGCAGCAGCACGTTGAGCCTCACTACTGTTCCACTCACCGCTGTTGGCGAAGCACTGCTGTTGGATCTACGGTGCATCACCAGCGGCTTTCTCCTTTTCTGCACGCTGTGCAGTCCATGCCCCGCTTCTCTCTAAAAGAGTGTTTTCCTCCTAAAAGAGTTTGTTTTCTCTAAAAGAGTTTTACACAATGAGCAATAAAAAGCAGGCATTGTTATTAGCTGTTATTACCATGATTTAGAATTTTCCACTGTGGCTGTAATGCCTGTGATTGGATGGAAGCGCTCCTCATGAATAATGTGAAGAAGCGCTTAGAGTCTAGTGCCGTACGTGTGTACTGTCCTGCCACTCATGACTTGGATTTCACGCATATACCTCATTTGTGTGATGTTGCTTCAACTTTCCGATGACTTCCCCTTAACAATAAACATAATGTGTGCTATCTTTGTTTTCAGTGATGTGCAACCTGAACATATCTGTTAACATCTCAAAAATGTCAGGACCCTTTAAAAAATGCTTGCTAGCCAGAGTCAAAAGAGCCAAAACTAAACGATCTATGATATTCTGAAGATATCCCTCTGAGCCAGTTTCAAAATAAGTTTATGGGGTTTGGTTGATAGGGTGCTTTAAATGGTTGCTAGGGTGTGGTTAGACCAGGGGTGTCAAACTCGGTTTCTGGAGGGCCACAGTCCAGCAGAGTTTAGCTCCAACCCTAGTTAAACACACCTCAAGAGGCTAATCAAGGTCTTCAGGAGTGCTTGAAGATTATTGAAGGCATTTTGGAGCAGGGCTGGAACTAAACTCTGCAGGGCTGTGGCCTTCCAGGAACTGAGTTTGACACCCCTGGGTTAGACAGTTTCCAGTGTGAAACTTAAAGGCTGCTTGCTAGAGTCAAAAGAGCCCATCCCCAAGTCTCTATTACTTTGAGATCCAGAGATATGATCCCAATGATCCCTTTTCAATGTTAAGACTAGGATTTTTTTCACACGTTTTTTTCACTCAGATACCAAAATTTTGTATGGAATAATAATAATAGGTTTAGGGAATTTGAATAATCTCTTAACATCAATCATGTTGATTGCTATTGTGGCAGATTACTGAATCAAGTACCATTAATAATAAATATCAGTAATAGTAAAAAGGATTGTACACCTTAAAATGAAAATTATGTTGTTGTTTTTTACTCACCCTCATGATTTTTAAAACCTGTATGACTTTCTATCATTCTTAGAACACAGAAGGCAGAATGTTAGCCTCAGTCAACATTCACTTTTATTTTAAGGAAAAAAGATGCAGGATTTGTGAATAGTGACTGATGCTAACATTCTACCTAACCTCTCCTTTTGAGTTTCATAAAATAAAATAAATTATATTGGTCTGGGACAACATCAGTGAATGATGACAGATTAATTTTTTATGGAAATTACTTCTTTAAATACTAATTCAGTTCAGTTCAGTTATGTTAAGCACATATACTGTTGTGGTTTTTAATCTTTTATATGACTTTAGATTCTCTGACATTCTCTTGCAGGAGTCTGCAGTTGTGCATGCTGTGCCTGTGTACTATGGTCAGGTACACAAATGCAGGTGAGTCAGATATAGAGTTTCATTTCAATGATTTTGTTACAGTACAGAATAGTGTAATTTATTACCAGATTTGCTCATCTCTAATTCATTGTGCCTATAAAGTTACAGATATAAGTGATTGTGCAGCTGCTGGAAACATATGCCATACCAATGCAGAATGCCTCAAAACACGTGACAATGTTTTTGTCTGTATGTGCCAAATGGGGTACAGGGGGACTGGAGTTCAGTGCCAGGACATCGATGAGTGTACTACTGGTCTACCCAACTGCCATGCCAAAGCAGTCTGCAGTAACACACTGGGCAGTTACAGCTGTTCATGTATTGATGGCTATTTTGGTGATGGTTTTCAATGCCAAGATATCAATGAGTGTCAAACTAATAATGGTGGTTGCCATGTCAGTGCTGTTTGCACTAACAAAGAAGGAGGAAGAGACTGTAGTTGCAAACCAGGCTTCAGTGGAAATGGATTTCAGTGCACTGATAATAACGAGTGTGCCAAACCAGGAATCTGCCACTGGAATGCCACTTGCACCAACAACCCTGGCTCTTATATGTGTACATGCAATGGTGGCTACAAAGGCAATGGAAATTATCTCTGCCTAGATATTGATGAGTGTTCAGAGACTCCTGGTTTATGCTCCACTTACTTTGGTTACAAAGGCTGCAAGAACCTGCCAGGAACCTACAGCTGCCTCTGCAATAGTGGCTACCAAAGCAATGGAAAGACATGTGAGGACATCAATGAATGTGAAATCAACATCTGCAGCTCATTTGCTGATTGTATGAACACACCTGGCTCGTATCGTTGCACGTGTCCTGAGGGATTTGTGGGAAATGGCTTGGCTTGCGTGGATATTAACGAGTGTGACAGAAAGAACAGTTGTGACCCCAATGCAGCATGTATCAATTTGCTTGGAAGCTATGAATGTTCCTGCCGCACCGGGTTCCTGGGAGAAGGTGCAAAGTGTACTGACATTAACGAATGTGTAGTCAGTAACATTTGCACGGCCAACGCTGCTTGTGTCAACACGGCAGGTTCATTCTACTGTGACTGTGGCCCAGGCTACAACTTCAGTCAAAACAAGTGTGTGGACATCGATGAATGTGCCATAGGACATTGCAGCCCTCACGCATCATGTGAAAACTTGCCTGGCTTGTTCAACTGTGCATGTCTAGCTGGTTTCGAAGGTAATGGGATAACTTGCAAGGATGTTAATGAGTGTACTGTAGCAAAGCAATGCCATTCTAATGCACTTTGCATCAATGTTCCCGGGACATTCAACTGCACCTGTATGGTGGGATACATTGGGGATGGTGTGTATCAGTGCGCAGATGTGAACGAGTGTCTTTTAAATAACGGTGGTTGCAGAAACAAATCCACATGTGTTAACAGTCTGGGGTCTTTCTCCTGCGTCTGCCCCTCAGGCTTTCAACTGGTCAATTGGACCACATGCCAGGACATAGATGAATGTCAGATGCCTGAAAAAGCTTGTGGAACCAATGAACAGTGCACAAACACAGAAGGGTCTTTTTCATGCCAGTGTAAAGCAGGCTTCAGTCAGATCAACAAGGATTCAGAATGCTTTGATATTGATGAATGCGAAAAGCAGACACGTTGTCACAGCAATGCCACCTGCTTGAATTCTGTGGGCTCCTTTATATGCACCTGCAAACGTGGCTTTACAGGAAATGGCAGTATGTGTGAGGACGTAAATGAATGTGCCATTGTGGGTACATGCCATCTTCATGCTCATTGCTACAATTACCCTGGTGACTTCTCGTGTATATGCCATCAGGGTTTTACAGGTGACGGCTTCACCTGCACAGATTTGGATGAATGTGTCCTGTCAAACGATACTTGTCCAGGCATATCTGTATGTGTCAACTCCCCTGGAGCTTATATCTGCTCTTGTCTAAATGGCACTGTAGCATACAATAACACCTGCATTCTCCCTAGTACTGAATGTAATCCTGCCTGCCATCCGCGTGGATTGTGTCATGCTTCACCTACAGGGTATCAGTGTGTTTGCGATGTGGGTTTCAAAGGGGATGGATTCACTTGCTCAGACATCGATGAATGCGAAGAGCATGTTTGCCCAAAGAAAGAGACAGTATGTGTGAATAACCCAGGATCCTATGCCTGCAGGTGCAAAGTTGGTTACACACTTAATGGAACAGAATGCACAGGTAGGTGGAATATTACCATGTTCATGTACAGTACCAAGATACAGTACTTTAAAGAATTCCATGTTACCGCCATGGTACATGTCTAAAAAATTGTCTTAACATGGTATGTTTTTGTACTGTTTTGCTAGTGAGATTTTTATTGATATTTTATCATGTACTTATTTGGTCACCAAATTACATATCTTTCAATCTCCTCTTCTGACGTGTTACTCTCTATTTCCCATACTTTCAGATGTGGATGAATGTGAGTCAGGAGCTGATGACTGTACCATGTTTGCACAATGTGTCAACACTGTTGGGAGTCACCAGTGTTTCTGCCTCAATGGCTTCACTGGGGATGGAAAAAACTGCTCAGGTAAGCCCTTTTCTCCATACAGACATTCTCTTTGCATATCCTTGCTTGCTTGAGGACTCTCTTTTCAGTCTTTTTAGGGCTGTATTCCTGACTCTGTCCCATTTTGGATGACTTATAGACATTAATGAGTGCCAAACCCAAAGTGGAGGATGCCACCCAGCTGCCAGCTGCACCAACACTCCTGGCTCCTACAAGTGTGCCTGTCCCTTTGGCATGACTGGGTCTGGGTTTGACTGCCAAGATGTGGACGAGTGTAAGGACAACTCATCTTTAGCTCATAACTGCAGCCTTTTTGCCATGTGCAACAACACAGAGGGCTCCTACATCTGCCATTGCTTTGAGGGATACAAGGGTGATGGGTTTACTTGTGAGGATGTGGATGAGTGCTTGCCACCTTCACTCTGCAGGGACAACATGACCTGCCTGAACAGGCCTGGAACATTTACTTGCACATGCACCCTTGGTCTGGTCTATGATCTGGGAACCTGTGTGAGTCAGGATGACTGTCTGAATGCCACTAATGTCTGCAACCTCCATGCAGAGTGCAAGAACATCCGTGGGTCTAACTATTGCTCCTGCATTGAAGGGTTTCTTGGAAATGGGAGAAATTGCAAGGATGTAGATGAATGTGAGCGAACGGGAGCTTGCCCAAAATTCTCGCACTGCTTCAACACAGAAGGATCCTTCCACTGTGAGTGCTGGGAAGGTTACCAATACAAAGGGACACACTGTGAAGACATAAATGAGTGTAGTATAGGAAAATTTATTTGTCCACTCAACAGTACCTGTAACAATAAAGAAGGAGGGTATGAGTGTCCATGTAACAATGGTTTCTTATACTCCAATAACTCTCTATGTTTGGATGTTGATGAATGTGCTACAGGGAAAGCACAGTGTCCTAATGTCTCTAACTGCCAAAATACAGTGGGAGGGTATTTTTGTAAATGTTGGGATGGATATACAGGTAATCAGACAGTCTGTCAGGATGTTGACGAATGCATGAACAATTCTACGTGTCCAGAACACAGTGTCTGCGTCAACACTGAAGGTGCTTTTCTGTGTCTTTGTGATGTTGGATTCTCCTCCCATGGCACTAACAGTACCCAATGTGGGGACATAGATGAGTGCTCACACCCACAGTTAGGGCCACTCTGCACTCATGGGACTTGCATTAACACAATTGGGTCATTCCACTGTGTGTGTGACATGGGATTCTGGAGCAATGACACAAAGTGTCTCGACATAGATGAGTGTTTAGGATCAAAGAATGAATCCATATGTCAACCTCACTCTGCATGTGTCAATATCCCTGGGTCTTATAAATGCAATTGTAACTTAGGGTTCTTTCTAAATAGGACAGAGTGTCTCGACATTAATGAATGCCTGGTAGATGAGAGTCCCTGCACTGCCAACGCTGTATGTGTAAACACGGCAGGGTCTTTCCTTTGTCCATGTGCATCTGGTTTTGAGATTCAGGGTCCAAATTGCACTGATATCAATGAATGCCTGTCATACAGCACCTGCCGCCCAGATCAAGTGTGCTTAAATGAACCTGGATCATATGGATGCTTCTGTCCTCTGGGACATCAAGAGGAGAATGGTACCTGCATCGACACCAATGAATGTGCCAAAGATGTTTGCCACCCCATGGCAAGATGCTGGAATACAGTTGGGTCTTACTCTTGCAACTGTCGCTTAGGTTACACTGGGAATGGGACGTACTGTAAGGACATCAATGAGTGTTCAACATCGTCCTTACGTTGCCACAAGTCAAGCCAGTGCATCAACACGCCTGGGTCTTATGTATGCATATGTGTGCCAGGTCTTGTTGCACTAGGGTCTCTTTGTGTGGATCTAGATGAGTGTCAGTACAATAGGGGTGGGTGCCATCCTGCTGCCACATGCTACAACTCTGTGGGTGGGTTTCAGTGCCAGTGTGGAAGTGGATGGGAAGCCTCAACTGGAAATGGACGTGGAATGAGTGGATGTAAAGACCAGAATGAGTGTCTCTCACCCAGCATATGTTATAGCAACAGAACATGCACCAATTTCCTTGGATCTTACAGCTGTGCCTGCTCTGCAGATGATAAGCAATGTCTTCAACTGGCACAGATGGGTGGGGCTCTGCATTACAGTCAATATTACTGTGTGTTAACTTTTTTCAAATTCTCTGTTCCTTTACTGTTCTCTCTCTCTCTCTCTCTCTCTCTCTCTCTCTCTCTCTCTCTCTCTCTCTCTATCTATCTATCTATCTATCTATCTATCTCTCTATATATATATATATATATATATATATATATATATATATTGTTCAGCAGTTCAATTGAAAGGAGGAGGCGAGAACTGGCTTGACGATATAAATAGATTAATGAAAAACTTAAACAAAAGACACAAACACGGACAAAACGATCTCTCTCTCCCGCATCACCGTCCGTGATCGGCCTTTATCCCTCTCCCAGGCTCAATTAGCCCAATAGGGGACCTGGTGTGTATAATCACGACCCGGCCCCGCCCTCCGCCCTGTCACAAATATATATTTCTCTCTATCTCTTTCTACACTATGAAAGAGAGGGGCCTCAAAAAACATACTTTTATTCTATACAAGGTGGGTTTCCCCCTCATGGTGGCCATCATTTTGTGATCACATGACCAGTCATGTCTTTCAATTCGACTAAGTTAATAAACAGTAGGGACGTGCACAGATTGCCATTATTCGGTTAACAATTTGACAAGCCTGTTTTAAATATTAAAATCACTTTTCAGTTAATCTACATGTGCACGTCCATATACAGTATTTTTTTTTAAGTATTTGGCAAGTTAGGGGCTCCTCACATTTGTTTTTATGTGTGTGTGTGCACTGTTTACCCCATGATTTTTCTTTCTAAACATCCACTGGACAGATGTCTTTGACCATTGTGCTGCATCTCACTTTTTTTATTGTCTCGCGCAGGCCTGCCAAATCTTTTGACACTGTGTCAAGTTAAAAAGAACTTCACTATATATAAATGCCTCTCGAGCACCTGTGCTCTGTTTCATCCATTGCGCTTAATGACTTCAAGTGACTGGTACACTGTTGCATATCGTTCCAGATTGTTTTTCATCTGGCAAAGTTTCAGCGCTCGATAAATGAGAAGCCAATGTTTTTTTACTTTTGCTCTGGTGTGCAGACAATAACATTTCAATGCTAAACCATTTAAAAATCAAAGCATTGGCTAATAAATAAGCTAATAACCTGCAACAGTGTAGCATTAGCTGCCTCATAAAAATTTAAACCTGCCCAAGAAAAGCACATATCAGGCTTGGTACTAAAATTATGAATTTTATGTTTGTTAATAATACTATGTTGCAGGCAGTGGTGGTTTGATTATTTTGTTTGATTTTAATATGAGTGATTTTATCATTTAAAGATCTATGTATTGTGCTATTTAAGCCCATAGCTCACTGTGGACTTTACTCCCTGCTATTTTGAGTAGTGTTTGACGCATATCCATTGCAATAAACGTTCTTCATTTCTGAGTCCTGACTTCCAACAAAAAAAACATTTGTGAACCCTCACAGATAACCAAATATTAAAATCGATTACCGTGCACATCCCTAATAAACAGAAACTTAAGATGAACACCTCAAATTTACCAGTTACCATATGCCATGGGTGCTCCAGACCTGGTGGGGGCAGCAGAGCAAATAACGCTGTAGTATGTACATTCAAGAAGACAAAAAACGAGGTGTTTAAATATATATATATATATATTTTTTTTTTTTTTTTTTTTTTTTAAGGTATAACATCACAGATTTGGTTAAAAATTTATGAAAATGGAAGTGATACAAGGTTATAGGGTGCATTTTGTATGTATTTTTACAGAAAGTGGCCTGTTTCCATTTGGAGAAGAAGTTGGTGATGCTGGATTACCATTGACAGTGGCAGATGGAAACTCTCCTTATATTACTCCTCCTACGGGCTTCCCATTCTTGGGCAAACTATATGACCGACTGTTTGTATGTTTGAAGGAACAGAATCACATAAGGACATAGCAGGAATATACATACTGTATTTGTATAATATTACAGATAGACATAACCTTACCTCTGTAACCTCTGTGCTTTTATTGACACAATATGAACCTTTTCAGTTTTCAGATAATGGATTGGTCTTGTTCCAGTCAGCCAGTGAGAATGAGAAACTGTTGCTTCCTGCACCTATCCCGGGAGGTTTCAGTGGTAATGAGAATCTTCCCATGCTGGCAGTGTTTTGGGATGATGCTGATCTTACTCTTGGGAATGGAAAGCTGCTTTACCAGGTTAGCATTGCAATACATAATATAATACAGAATATTTTTGTCTAATCTGTAATATAAAAGGTATTATTAATATATTTTATGTAGTCATGTTTGGATGAAGATGTAGTAAAGATCTCATTTTAGAAGATGAAGTGATTTCTTTGCCTGGTTTTTTATTTTTGATATAAAAAAACATCATTAACCTTTAATAAATGAATAGTTTGAACTCAATAGTTAACCCCAGATTAATTATATTTTTTGTCCAAGTAGGACCAAGTAGATTTTAGATGGTTATTATTTCCTTTAAATGTATATTTTATACTTTCTCTTTCTCTCTTTCTCTCTTCAACAGGAATACAGTCAGCTCAATTTATCTGACGTCTACGCTCAGATAGTTTTTAATCGCACAGCAAGAGATGTTAGCAAATTTGAGACTCAAAGGGGCAACCCCCCCTTCACTCCCTCTTGGATAGTAAAAATCACATGGGATCATGTATTGCCTGTCTCTTATCAAAAGATCAACTTGTCTGAGGTGAATATTGCATGGATGAACACACTGAGGCAATAGGTTAATAGTAGCTGTAATGGAACATTCTTAAGGCTAGAATCTTAACTATCTCTTTGAAATAGGCTTATGGATTTGAATAAACCTTTAACCTTAAGTATTAAACTTCAGCGTGTAGTGCTACACAGTTTGTGCTCAGACATTAATGATACCTTAAACCGTGCACCTTGTTGAGGAGAGGTGTGTTTTGTTTTTCTAAACAATCGGACTTATGATTTTTGCCTGGCAGATGATACTGTAAAATTGGCAACAACAACCTAAAAAGTCCAAAGGTTGAGATTTGAGGAGGCACCAAAGCCATATACAGCGACCGGTATATTGCAACTTGGGGGTGGTCTCTGTTTTTCATCACTTAAAAAACACATTAGCTACCCCATAAGAACGCCACCCAAAATCACCTAACAATATGGCAATGACTTTTGAATGGACAAGCACTAACATTTTCTTATATAGCTGTAATTTGCAATTTAGTATGCTTCTGGCTTATATGGAAAATTAATTAATTCCATTGTCTCTATTTGCATTTTTCTGGCTGTTTTGAGCTATAGGCCATCACCAAGAAAACATCTGTGTGATTACATTTCCAAATGGCCATCATTTATGATAAGCCATGTGAATACACTGTATATAGCCCAGAACATGTAAAGTTATTTATGTCAGGAAGTCACAAACACTGATGACAGGTTTACAGATTATGGTCTCAATTTACAGAGCATGAAAGCCACATCCCCTCTCAGTCTCTCTAGTTCCTGAAATGAGTAATGAAATGGTGGACTCCTGTAGTGTTGCTGTCCCCACCTCCCCCCACTCTGCCCTAGTTTGGTATTGTTAGACAAATCCTGGGAAGCATTTGGGACGACTAGAGATCTTTCACACCAGTGTTACTGTTAGTGAAAAGTAAAATAAATAAAAACAAAACATTTAAGTTAACTGAAATAAAAATGTTAAATAAAAAAAAAAATATTAAAAGAAAATTTTAAGTGGAAAAACTGAACCTAAGCTACAATAACTTTTTTGTGACTGCAAAAATAAACTGAATAACTGAAAATGATGACTAATTAATTTTATGTTTAGGTTTTGATGCACTTGAGCATATTGTTACACTTAATACCATACAAACAAGAGTGCTGTTATTCTAAATATCAGCACAGCTGTGATTCGGCCGCAGTCTTGTGTCGCAGTTAATCGCAAGCATGTAAAAATAAATATACTGTAAAACTAAAATGAACAGCCATAGAGTGAAAATTTATAAAACACTAAACCAAATTGAAATAAAATAGAATTACAAACTTCAAAGCTATAATAAGCCTGGTTCACACAGGAGATCATAACAGCAGGACTGAGCACAATGGAATAGAATAGAATGCAGGGGTCTTATAAAACATGGCATTCATGACTCAAGACACTAAAAAACAGAGAAATGCCTCACAATGGGCTACGAGATTTGTCTGACATGTACAGTATATATAGGCAACCAAAAAAAACTAGTACAGATGCAATGCAAGAACGCATTCTTTGTGAACACCCTTAAAGTGGTAGTTTGCCCATAAATCTAAATTTGTACATCATTTACTTACCCTCATGTTGGTCCAAAGCTGTATGACTTTCATTTTCCATGCAACACAAAAGGAGATGTTTAGCAGAATGTCTGTCCTGCTCTCTTCCATATAATGAAAGCTGATAGTGACCTGGGACTGTCAAGCTAAAGAAAATAACAAAAAAATACAATAAAAGCATTTCAAAAAGAGTCAATAAAACACATGCATTACAGTATATTCCAATTGTTCTGAAGCCATATGATATATATATGTGTGAGGAACAGACTGAAAATAAAGTTGTTATTCACTGAAAATATTGCCTTACCAGCCATGGTCACCATTAACTTTCATGAAAAATACCAGTTTGGATATTCTGCTGTAAATAACAATTTTTGTAGTCCACAGAAGATAGTAACTTTTGAAAGAAATGAGGGTTAGTAAATTATGACAGAAATGTAATTTTAATTTGTAACTATTCCTTTAAGAGCTCACCTAAGTAATGACCAACTCAATGTCCCCCACAGAGCAACACGTTCCAGTGCATTCTGACCACCAATGGACTACGTTCCTTTGCCCTGCTCCGCTACAGTGACATGAACTGGGGTCCAGGGCAGAGGCCTCGTCATGAAGCCCTTATAGGCTACACTGATGGCAAGAACCATTTCCATAATGAGATTCCAAAACCTCCAAACAATCTGTTTGGCCCAGGAGGGTACTATCGCCCCCAGACTGTCATGTTTAACACAGGCGAACTGGGCCAACTGGTGTACAACCTGACAGGATCTACTGATGCCAGCTCTGATCCTCAGAGGCAGTGCCAGCTATGGGCCTTCAACGAGCCAGAGCCTAAAGAATGGGCGTTAGGACTGGCACCGTGTCCCTGCACCCGAACTCAGGCACAGGAGGATCTGGCCTTTGGCCCTGAGACACTACCATCACAACAGATGGCATACGTGAAAGAGCTGAGGGCTCTTAGATGGGGTGGCAGCAGGGGCCGTGTCTTTCAGTCCATCCTCTTTAACAAACAAAGGGCAGGAAGGAGATGTGTATATGATGCAGAGGGCCCCCTGCTGGCGGGATACAGTGAACGCTTCTTCACTGAAGACAAGGCACAACAACATATAGGTGAAGTCATCTCAATTATTCATTCTTTTTGTATTTTCTTCTTACAAACATTGCATGCTTAAATGTATAATTCTTTCTATATTAAATACTTATTCAATCCCAGCTTAATATGCAGAGATAGCAGTAAGTAGGCCATTTCCCCAATAAAGTGTAAACACTGACTCTGTGGTGCTATCACAACATTGCTCTGTTTGCTTGACAATCCTGTCTAGCCTGACATAGCAACGTTGGGGTGGGACTATGTGTTTGACCATCCAATGAATGACGAGGGAGTGTTTGGGAAACCTTTTGCAATTCTAATTATTAATGTTAGTAGCACAGAAATAACACATTTCAGCTCTAATTTATCATCACAATGTTATGGCTATTCATTATTTTTGGTGCTTGCACAGGCAAACATTACTATTATTATTGCACATATTTAGTGTTAGGGGTTTGTTCGAAATTGATCCCAAACCATGTGTATGGACATGAATTATAACTCTAATCAGGCTACTTGTCGACTACCCACAACACTCAGAAGTTCTGCACTGGCATTTTACTCTGAATATGTAAAAAATCTAGTTATGAATTAGTCTCTTACATTATTCCTTTTTATATTGAATTGATTTCTCATGTCTTTCAGACAAGGATCTCTTACCTTTCCAGTGGTGCTGTATTCAATCCCCTCTGTGCAATCTGTATTTGGCAATGAGGCCACTAGACCGGTGCCAGGGGTACAGCTTGAACAGCTCTGGCAGCAACATACCTGGGAACAGGGGAGCGCCAGGCATGGGTGAGATAAGCATGACTACTAGGGGTGACAAAAATTACATTTATGTGCATTCGATTTAAAAGTTATGGAGCAAACGTGTCCACAATGTAAGTATTTTAATATTGGGTTATCTGGAATTGATGGATTTTACGACTGAAAATAGGTTTCAAAATGTGTATTTTGGATAAGGAATGAATATTTAATACATTGAGTATTATTACAGAATTTGTAACATATTATTATCAAATCTTTAATCGATGCATTTAATTTTCATGCTCGGATGCATTTTTTTACACTCAGTTGGCCCACACGTAATGTACAGATTTTAGCATTTTGTGGACTGTTTTGGGAAAATTATTATTTGTAAAATTTGTAAAACGGGCCTGAGAGTACTCTTATTCTTAGCTGAAAGCATAATGAAATGATAAAATATTTAATACACTTTCCTTACACACAAGGGTTAAAGGAATAATTCACCCCAAAATGAAAATTCTATATCTCTCATCATTTACTCACCCTCATGCCATCCCAGATGTGTATGACTTTCTTTCTTGTGCTGAACACAAACAAAGATTTTTAGAAGAATATTTCAGCTCTGTATGTCCATATAATGCAAGTGAAT
Source organism: Moxostoma hubbsi (assembly GCA_032164185.1). NCBI lineage: Eukaryota > Metazoa > Chordata > Actinopteri > Cypriniformes > Catostomidae > Moxostoma > Moxostoma hubbsi. Next base: position 31,969,871 of record JAVLUX010000034.1, on the reverse strand, counting down.
AGTGACCAAAACTTTGAAGCTCAGAAATGCAATCCATAAAACTCCAGTGGTTAAATCAATGTCTTCAGAAGCGATATGATAGGTGTGGGTGAGAAACATTAATATTTAAGTCCTTTTTTTACTACCAATCTCCACTTTCACTTTCACACTTTTTTTTTGTTTTTGGTGATTTGCCTTCTCCATGCACATCGCCACCTACTGGGCAGAGAGGAGAATTTATAGTAAAAACTAACTTAAATATTAATCTGTTTTTCACCCACACCTATAATATTGCTTCAGAAGACATGGATTAAACCTCTGGAGTCATATGTACTTCTTTTATGCTGCGTTTTGCATTTTAGAGCTTAAAAATGTTTTGGTACCCATTGACTTGCTTTGTATGGACCTACAGAGCTGAGATATTCTTCTAAAAATCTTCGTTTGTGTTCAGCAGAAGAAAGAAAGTCATACACATCTGGGATGGCATGAGGGTGAGTAAATGATGAGCGAATTTTCATTTTTGGGTGAACTATCCCTTTAAGGGATGTGTAGAACTTTGTAAACGGCTATTCTGTGAAATCCATGGAGCTTTTTGTGGAGTTCTGCATGCTCAAATCCTGTGTGGGCATTTTAATGACTATTGCACAATGTTAGTATGGCATGAAATAAGATTAAACTGATGTTGATGAGAGGAGCATCAAAAAGTCTCTGTTGCACTCTCTACCTTTATGCAGGCATGGTATATGGAAGTCTTCACTTTATCACCTTTGATGGCAGTGAGTATACGTTCAAGGAGTTGGGGGAGTTTGTTATAGTGCGTCTGTCCTCCAGCACCGGGTCAAACATCTTCACCCTGCAGGGGCAGACAGCTGCTCTGGTGACCAACGGTCAGCCAAAACGAGTGTCTGCTCTGGTACAATTAGCCGCCTTCTATCAGAACGTTGGAGAGGTGAGTTTGACATTTCAAACGGAGACAGTGTGGGTGTCCATGCATCAATGAGCAGTTCACAATTGAAATGTCAAAAATGATTTCACTTAAAGGTGGAGTGGAGATGTGCTGAATCTGGGAATGGGCTTACAGTCCTGGTTAATGATGAGGTCATTCCTGTGTTTGTTGGTAAGTTTTTCAAAATTTTCACATGCAAAGGCAAATAAATAACCATGTTTAATGATCAGTTGTTCAAATATCCATTTATGTGGATTAGTTTACACCCAACAGGCCCATGGAGTTGTTTTATCAATATTAAAGTGATAGTTCACTCAAATGTGAAAATTCTCTCATCATTTACTCAACCTCATGCCCTCCCAGATGTGTATGACTTTCTTTCTTCTGCAGAACACAAATTAAGATTTTTAGAAGAATATCTCAGCTCTGTAGGTCCACACAATGCAAATTAATGGTGGCTAGAACTTTGAGGGTGACTTCCGTCTGGGCTCGAGCCTCACAGCCAGACCGCCTATACTCTTGAGCCCCCCGAGCTGGATGAGCTCGCCGCTGCATCAGAGAGTGGTCCGGCGTCTGACGTGGATGACTCGACTGGGCTGCTGACTTCGGGCCAGCACGCCCAGTCTGAGGCTGATGCCCAGATGTCCGACATGCTTGCCCGGTCCACCGTCAGCATGGGACCGGACTGGAACCCTCTGTCCTCCCCACAGCCTTTGCGGCTGGATGATTGGTTCCTCTGGTCTGCACACCGCTGACAGCCGCGCTGATGAATTTCCCTTCTCCACCCATCACCACACCTCTTGCTCATCTGCTCTCACTACCCTCGACGGCGGAGCGGCCCATGGGTACACAGCCGTCCCCCAGGTGGACAGAGCAGTTGCGATCTGCCTATGCCCTGAGAATGCCGCCACCAGGGTGTCGCCTGGTGCTCCCCTCCAAGGCCTGTAGGATGACGTCTTCACTGACTGCCAAAGCCTACAGCGCCACCGGACAGGCCACTTCCGCCCTGCATGCCATGGCCCTCTTGCAATTCCACCAGGCCAAGGCACTTGGGTAGTCCTGATCCCAACGTGCTGCGGGAACTGCGCTCAGCGACCGACCTTGCCCTCAGGGCCATGAAGGTCACAGCACGGTCACACGGGCAGACGATGGCCACTCTCGTGGTTCAGAAACGTCATCTGTGGCTGAACTTGGTTGAGATGCGCGAAGTGGACAAAACACGCTTCCTCGACGCACCTGTCTCCCAGTTCGGCCTTTTCGGCGACAGTCGAGGACTTCGCCCAGCAGTTCTCAATGGTGAAGAAGCAGATGGAGGCCATATCTGACATCATGCCCCGCCGTAAAGCTGCCAGCACGGGCCACGCTCTGTCTGCTCACCGAGGGTGTCCTCCTGCAACTTCCAAAAAACGTGCAGCTCCGCCTCAACCCGGGCCTAGATCTCAGCCCCTGCATCAAGCGCCCTGCAGGAAGGTGTGGTCTCCGCAGGGTCTTTCCCCCCTGAAAGAATAGGAACCGGGAACGATTGCCTTCCCCGATGCGAAAGATGGCCTCAGCCGCTTTAACACTATGTGAGAAACATAGAGAGAGAAAAGGCGCGGCTGGCGTGGCCTGCTCCCTTGCTTGGCACGTCGCCTTGTTCCCCCCTATCGGGGGTAAAAAAACAGAAGGTTTTGACGATTTTATGGGGCGTTGGGGAAGGGTACATGCAGTCTGACACAGCCAGTCACTTTGGCACGTAAAATACCTGCCCACTCCTGTGTTTGCAACCCACATACGCGGTTCAGTGCATGGTGTGATTTAAATTGGACCCTTAGTGTCGCTTCTTCGACACAACGTCGAAGTGAGCGACAGACGGGGAATGTCTAGGTTACTTTTGTAACCTCTGTTCCCTGATGGACGTTGTGTCCTCCCGGCCATGTCGCTGAACCGAGCCACTGTTGCGGCCAAACCTCATTGTCGGCTCCTCAGAAAAATCCTGAATGAAACAGACGCATTTCCCCCCCTTTATACCCATATGTCCGGGGGCGGGACATGCAAATTCTGTCTGCCAATTTCTCATTGGCCTTTTCTCATAGATCAGAGATACAAAAGGCGCTCAAGAGAGACCCCTAGTGTTGTTTCTTCGACACAACGTCTCGTTCCCTCCACCAGGGAATGGAGGTTACAACAGTAACCTAGACTTTTGGACGTATTAACTCATATTTCACATATTACATTTTAGAATAACAGTAAAGTCATCAAAATATATAATAACACCAAAAGAAATTATATATATATATATATATATATTTGCTACTCTCAACCAACTTCATAAGGTGCCAAGTGTTCTGTATGTAGAACACTTGCTGGCTTCTTTTCCCTCACTATCCAGGACAACTCATCAATTAAATTTTATTTTTTTTTAAGAAATGTATATGTAGGCACAATTTTTTTTTTGTTTACAAAATTGATTTCAATGTAAACATAAGCTGTTACATCAAAACCCACATTTAAGATCATTATATACATGAATTCAGTCCAAATATTTGACAGGTAGTGTATTAAACATTTATGTTTCAGATAAAGAAGTACAAATTGCAAGGCTGAACAGCTTGTTAACGTGCCATCTTCTGTTCTTACAGGAGTAGTGCATGTAGGGGCACAGGGCTTTGCAGTTCGCTGCACCTCTACGAGTCGCTGTGCAGTGGTGTACGCGGAGGGGCTAAATGTGGATGTGTGGAGAGGCAATTCAGGCAGGCTAGCTGCACTGGTGGAGGTCCCACAGAGGTTCTACAACCGTACACTGGGTTTGCTGGGCCTATGGAGCTCCATCAGGACAGATGACTTCCTGCTTTCCAATGGACGTCTGCTGCCCTCTCTAAATAACAATACTCCCTCTGAACAAAGCCTGATTTCCTTTGGACAGTCATGTGGGTGCTCTTTTCTGGCTCATTAATAGATAATACGAAACATGGTATTTTGTGCAAATATATACAAATGAAAAATCTGAAAAGTGTTCACATCATGATGATGAGCTGGCACTCATTCTTTTTGATGGTGTACCCCTAGTCCAAAAAATATCGGCAGGGCTGGGCAACATTAAGAATTTCAGAATTGGCTCCTTTTCAATTTACGAGTTGTCATTTGAATTGAATTGGGATGTCAGGAAGAGGAATTTATTGAACTGAAATTCAACATGGTCACAAAAGAGGAATTTTACTAGGTTATTTTTTTTTTGTATGTATGTATAATGCATTTTTTCCTAACTGATTAGATATATTTCTCTAAATTAAGTTCAGTACTGTCAAAACAATTAGCACGGCTGTTTTGAGTGTCATACAACATATCCAATACAGTATAACATGGCCACCACATTGTTTCCAGCTAATTTTATTAAAACAAACAATTCCATCTTAAGTTAAGTTATATATTAGGGTCCATAAAATGAAAGTTAATTTATTAAAAATAATTAAAAACATCAGAGACGCAAAAACATATATTCAATGTATGCAATGCATAGGGCACCACACGTGATAATTGAAGAAAACATTTATTAGTATATGTAAAAATAACATAATTTCTATACCTGGCATTTCTAATATAGATTATTATGTAAAGAAAATGTCATCTAATCTTTCTGGAAATATGCAAAAATTATACATAATTCTGGAAATTATATATGTGCCATATGTTTATGAGTAATTCATGCTGAAATAGAAATGGATTTTCAAAAGTGTTACAGTTAATATATGACATTTCATTCCATTTTACTGTAATTCCACTTGAAATGGCATTTAAAAGGCTTTGTCAATTTCAATTTCAATTAGCAACTTTAGACATTCCTTTAAGACTTTTCTGACTGGTCACTGCATTTATGGACTGTTTCTTCGACTGCTCTGTTTGATTCACAGGGGCTGTTCCTGCTCCAGAGAGTCTCCTTTTCTCAGAACCTTCCACTACTCCATTCAATCCCATCACAACAGAAGAGCTGCTGTCCTCAGTGAGTCCAGACGTGCTGGCCAGACACAGTCAAACCTGTCAGGGCCGCATACAGTGTGTGCATGACATCCTGGCCACGGGCAACACAAACCTCGGCCAGGAGGTTCTGGAAAACCAGCAGCTCCTTCAGAACCGGACACAAATTTACGGTTAGACAGTCATCATCATCATCTATGTTTTCCACATCTCTTTGAAAATCTATAGACTTTCATTCAAATATCTTTAACTTACCTACACTTAAAAAACATGCTTACACATATCCACAGGAATAAAAAAAAGTCACTAATAATATATTTTTAATATCTCAATGGTTTCTCCTAGACTGCACTGAGATTAAATAGAGAGTAAATGTTATTTTAATTACTGCCTCTATGTTATTATAAAAACTGATCTCCTCTGATTGTCTTATACAGGGAATATGCCACCCATTGTGACAGAACCGACTGTGATCAAATGTAATGTCAATGCTACAGTAAAAGTGCAGTTTAAGGCCAAGGATCCAAACAGAGACCAAATCACCTTCTCCCTGGCCTTACCTCGCCCTCTACGAGCCACCATAGGCAGTGGTGAGATCCTATTAGGGTTTAATTTATACAATTTTGAGTGCTTGAAATGTAACATGCACAAGTCTATGAAGTCACATTATGCTCTGCTTTTACAATTCGATTGGTTTATTTGTGTCTGAAAGGTGATGGTGTTCTGGTTTGGACCCCTCAAAGTGTTCAGCCTGTGATTTTGACAGTTCAAGCGAGTGATCAAGTGTCCAGTTCTATGATGAGTCCCGTCTTGCAGATCTGTAACTGTCTGAATGGAGGGAGCTGCCATTACAACAGCGTGGTTGAGAACCATCTGCAAGGCAAATTTCAGGTGCATCTCTAACCCTGCACTAACATATGCAAATAAAAGTACAAACAGATGAATTTCGTCAGATTGTTTTTTTTTTACATTCATTGTGACTATAGTGCAAACGTAAGCTAAAATGTTGTTTAACTTCATCCTATAGGATATAAGAAATATCATAAATTAGAACAGAATTAGATAAAAGTGTTTCTCCTTTGCAGACATTTGGTCAAGTCTCCTGCTTTTAAGATTTTTATCAAACTGTGCTTATTTACAAAGATACCATGTCAATCAAAAATCAGTATTCTAAATAAACTGAAAAATGATCTGAGCACTGATATCAAAATTAAAGGGATAGTTCTCCCCAAAATGAAAATTCTCTCATTATTTACTCGCCCTCATGCCATCCCAGATGTGTATGACTTTCTTTCTTCTGTTGAACACAAACAAAGATTTTTAGAAGAATATCTCAGCTCTGTAGGTCCACACAATGCATGTTAGTAGGGTCCAAATCTTTGAAGGTCCAAAAATCACATAAAGGCAGCATGAAAGTGAGACTACAGTGATTAAATCCATATCTTCAGAAGTGATATAATGTGGTGTGGGTGAGAAACAGATCAAAATGTAAGTCCTTTTTTACAAATAAATTCTTCTCCCTGCCCAGTTGGTGGCGATGTGCGCAAAGAATGTGAGTAGCCAAAAACAAAAGAAGAACTCTTATGAGAGAAGAACGCTTAGAAGCGTATTGATCCGTTTCTCACCCACACCTATCATATGACTTCTGAAGTCATGGATTAAACCACTGGAGTCGTTTATATTACTTTTATGCTGCCTTTTTGTGCTTTTTGTATCTTAAAAGTTCTGGCAACTATTCACTCACATTGTGTGGACCTACAGATCTGAAATATATTTCTGAAAATCTTTATTTGTGTTCAGCAAAAGAAAGAAAATCAAACACATCTGGGATGGCATGAGGGTGAGTAAATGATGAGAGAATTTTCATTTTTGGGTGAACTACAGTATCCCTTTAAATATGGAGCACACACAGACAATCACTTCTAAACATAAAAAGACATGGTTGACAGTTGTTCTGTATCTCTAGATTGTCGGATGTCTGTGTCCTCCGGGCTTCAGTGGCAAGTTCTGTGATAACAGATCAGATGTGTGTAAAGGCAAACCCTGTTTTCCTGGAGTGGAGTGTAGACAGAAAGATGCAGACAGCTTCACATGTGGACAGTGCCCTCCTCCAACTGTATCCCAGGGCAAACAAGGATACAAGTGCTTTGAAAATGGTCCGTACTACTAAAGGGTGAAGTGTATCACTTTTTTGCTGTTAAAAATACCTTCTCCTGTCCCAGCTGAATATGCAAAGACTGCTAAAGTAAGTCATTTGTGGGCTGATTCCTCCAAAAAACGTTGTTTGTTTAAGCATCCTGATTAGCCCAACATAGAAACATTGGCTCAACAAATGGCATGAGTTTGGGGTGGGACCACCTTTTGGCCCGCCCAATCCACAAAAAGTTGTTTCACCAAATATCTGAAAAATATTTTAAAAATTATTTAAAAAAATACAAATTCTGGTACACTAAGGTAGAAAGTGCATTATAGCGTTTTGTGTCATGGTTAAATGGAAAATAAATACATTTACAATGGAAGTGAATGGGGCCAGTCCATAAACATTAAAACACACGCTGTTTCTTAAGTATAGCTACAAGACATAAACATTAATGTCATAATGCTGGCAAATCTTTTTATTTTATCACACTAAAATCCCCTTAACACACATAATGTTAATGTCTTGTGGCTATACTTTTGAAACAGTGTGTACTTTAATGCTCATATAGACTGGCCCCATTCACTTCCATTGGAAGTAACCCAGATTTTTATTTTATTTGTATTTGTATTTTTTAAATAAACAAGGCACGAGTCAAAATTGTGTGGTAATCAACATTTTGTGATTGAGCTTAACTTGTATTGAACCCGGAACATTAATAAAGTTATTAGGCATAATAGGCCATGCATTATAGTGAGCCATAATGCAAAGCAGGGTCTCTAAACCCCATTTAACCATGGTATAAACCACTGTCACTGCCTTATAGACAATAAGTTGCTTAGTGGTTATACAAAGTGGAGGCAACAGCAATATGATAAAAGACACCAATGTTCCTTAATAATTCTATTTAATATATTATTATTTAAATGTAATCATGAAAATGATCATAACAATTCTTCAAGGAGTATTATAGTTTACATTTAAGTTTTTTGTTTACTGTTTAAATGGTTTATATATATATATATATATATATATATATATATATATATATATATATATATATATATATAAATTAATATAGAATTGAATTGATGAGTTGTCACGGGTGTATGTATATTGGTTATTTTACAAAGCTGTGAGCAAATATTACTTAATGCTAAATTTGGATCGATCTGTTGTATAATTAAGCTTTTGTGTCTAAATCTGTCCCACAGACTTCTGTCTCCCTCCTTCTCCCTTCCCCTGCCATGAGATGGCAGACTGCACCAGTACCGGGTACGACTACACATGTACATGCAAGCAGGGCTACACTGGGAATGGAAAAGAGTGCACAGGTATGCCACATAAAATAAACATACATGCTCACACCTAGTCACACTGTGACTCACATATGCACTCAATCATGCATGCATCATTTTCAAAACAGATATTAATGAGTGTCTGGACCCTTCTGCCTGCCCCAACGCCAAGTTTGAATGTGTGAACATGCCAGGCTCAGTGCGCTGCTCATGTCGATATCAGAACACCAGGGACTCTGATGGCTGTGGTAAGTGAGATAAAGATTGGAGCTCTAAAATGTTAAATGGTCTGCACTTATATAGCGCCTTTTTAACCTAAGCGGTATTGAAAGTGCTTTACACTGTGTCTCATTCACCCATTCACACACACACACACATTCACACACCAATGGCGGCAGAGTTGCCATGCAAGGTGCTAGCCTGCCATTGGGAGCAACTTGGGGTTCAGTGTCTTGCCCAAGAACACTTCGACATGTGGAGTCATGTGGGCCAGGAATCGAACCGCCAACCCTGCGATTAGTGGCAACCCGCTCTACCACCTGCATAATGGTGTAGTTACCTTCCACCTGAAGCTAACCAGCCAAACCTTGATTTGAACACAAACATATTTTTGCTAATTTGATCATGATTTCACCTATCAAAAACCATGTAGTACTTTAAGCTCTGTTTAACACATTTTACCATATTTAAATCCATCCTGCAAAGTCCTGCAGATTTTCCAGCTAAATCAGCTCAGATAAGCAAAATATATTACAAAAAAATTAAAGTCTGCAGTTTTCCCCAGATGCAAAAGAAATGATAAACTAAATTACTATGGCATACCATGATACAGTAATGGTATCATATGGTAATAAAATTATATTTTGATTAAATGGTTATCCTTTCATTAAAATAATTTAAGATATAATATAGTATGTCACACTGCAGGACAATTTTCAACTTTACAATAGCATTTCATGTTATCCTCCCATATGCCATGGTACGGAATGATTACCATATTCATATACCAAGGTATGTACATACTTCAAGGTACTTTAACCCTGCCAGCGGGCCTAAAAAATGTAAATATTAATAAATACAGTCTTGATCAACACAAAATAGGTATCGTTTGAAAGCCTTGAAGCTCTACAGTAAAATGCATTATTTCCAAAACAAGTGCTTTGAAATTTCCAGATAAATCAGAAATGTTCCGTTTTGATAATTTATAAAAAATGTTGCACTGTACAGAAAACAACCAGTCTGTTTATTTTAATCACAGACAAAAAATATGGCAAGAAATAGCTAAGTATATGTTTTAGACATTTGTTTCAGGTGTTGCTTGTATGCCACGTTTTTGCTTCACAAAAGTTTTATGTTAGAACAAAAAGTATCACATGCCATTACATAGGAGGTTCAAATGAGCCCACACACAAGGTAATCGGATGCATAGATTATTAGATCAGTTGTTCTCAAACCGGTCCTAGAGGATTCCCATCACTGCACATTTTGCATGTCACCCTTTTCAGAGACCCAACATCCAATAAGTCTTGGAGTCTTCACCATCAAGCTGATGAGTTGAATCAGGTGTGTTTGATTTTGGGGAAATGTAAAATGTGTAGTGTTGAGTGGCCTCCAGGAAGGTTTAAGACCCACTGCATTAGATAATTGACACCAAGCACAATGTGCATGATGTGCACACAACATCTGGCTATCTGGCATCTTGCAATCTGGCTGAAAACACGTTAGCTTTCCTAGATCAGATGACGACATCAAAGATGTAGCATCATGGAACACTTAATCAATCGGATTGGGTTCAGATCGGTGAAAAATTATTCATATTTGGGCAGAGAGACGTGATTGGTAACTGTTACATTTGGCCACCAGGAGATGCCACCAAGTACATGACACAGACTCAATGATGACTCAAATGACACAGAATGGAACTGAATGAGATTGCGTTACTCATGCCTGCATGCTTTGGAGAGAGAGTATAGCTTTAGTCATTGTTATGTTTTCTTTGTTTGGAGAGGCTTTTGGACACTTTTTTATGCTATAACTTTTAATTGCTTTGTTGAATCAACACAAATTTATTGTTGAATCAATTTTACAGTTGACATGATTGGGAACAAAACAGATCAACATTTTGGAGCTACCTTATTTACAACCTGATATATACGGTATAATGTCAAATCAGACGGTTCTTTATCATAATCTATATCATTAAAACATTTATTTAAAATGATACTAAACACTTGACCCTCCATGATTTTTTGTTGAGTTTAAGGCTTAATTTTTGGTATGCCACTGAAACAGAAAATCTTTAAAAACACCCTCAGAGCTTAAAGGGTTAAAGAATAATATGGTATCACCACAATACATATTCAAATAAACCATGTTAGAAATACCAAGTTACCCTTTGTAAGTGTAGTCTTTGCTGACAGTTTTGTACCACACAATTATTTTTTATTAAAAATGTGTTTTTTTTACATATATGTAAATTGTGTCTATAAATATTTTCTATAATCATATATTATCAATCTTTTTAGGTGAGTCAGCTAATCCCACAGGTGAGACCATTTATAATCATTTATTTTGAGTAATACAGGTTTATTATTACAACAAAGACCACAAGAAATGTCTTTTCTCTATAGGCTGGAATGTTTTTAATGTCTCCATGCACTGGGGCCAACAAGAATCTGGACAAGGACTGAGTCAGGTCAGTGCACATGTACATGTAACCTGAACATGTAAATGTAAAGATATTTCAGTAATAATACTACTAGCCTTGTCCATTTTTAGTGATAATAGTCCTTTATTCTTTACAGTTACAGCATATCCTGTCTCAGGGTTTCAAAAACAAGTTCTACAATGCCAGTGTTATGCCTTCTGACCCGCAACTGGCAAGCGGACTGAGTGAGTACAGGATCAATGTGTCTAGTGACACCCCACACTGGTATCTCATGGACTACCTCAACCGAGTCAGTCAGTACTATGGCATCCGCTCAGCCTATGTGGGGGGTAATATTATATTTTTTATATACGATAACATGATATTGATAGTAATAAGGTTTTTTTTTTTGTTTGTTTTTAATAGTGCTGTGCTTATTGTTCAAAAATTCATATGCTGTTATTTTTTCCACAGAACGCAAAATGTGATTATTGAGGAATCTTCATGCAGATCTTTTCTGTACAGTTACAGTTCATAGTGATCATGTTTGTGAAGCTCAAAAAAACTTACAAGTTCCTTACAAGTTACAAATATTCCATGTCTTCTGAAGTCATACAATAGCTTTGTGTGATAAACAGACTAAAATGTAAGTCATTATTCAGGGGATAATCTTGCCCTCTTCTGTAGCTTTCAAATAACATATTTTGAATTTCGACACATTACATCAGGTTGAACGTCTGATCAATCCTACGCCATTGGTTATCTAATGTCTCGTGATCAAACATCATTGGCATCAAACCTGACACCTGGCACCATGTCGTTAAAATATCTGTGTAAAGATCCTTCAGAAATTCTCATTATGTCTTCCTCGGAAAAAATAACAGCATATGGTTTGGAACGCGTCTTATTTATTCCTTATTATTCCTTTAGACCTTGATGAATGTGAAGTAAATGAGGATGTCTGCTCAAAACCTGCCCAGTGTGCCAATACCTATGGAGGCTACAGGTGTGTGTGCAATGGCACTGATCTAAAGGAAGCACAGTCATGCCAAATCAGTAAGGGCATTATGATTCCATTTCTCATTAGCTTTTCCAAAATATGCCCTTATATTATACAACTGTAAAGAATGAGTGTCTTTTCTTCTCCAACTCAGACTGGAACAGTGTGAACCGCACTGACATAACGAATGCTCAATCTATGGAAGACAAGAAGTCATTAATTTTGCGGCTGGTCCTAGGCATTGGTATACCCCTCCTGCTGCTTCTGATGCTGGCTGCTCTTGCCTGCTTCTGCTGCTCACGCAAGAAAACCGTCACTGGAGAGTGAGTGTGCTGCTAATCAAACAGTGGCTGGTGAATGCCAAATTTTACCAGCCACTTTCATTTTTCACTTTTGATTTTATATACTGTATATACACACACATATACATATACATATATATATATATAAAATATAACATAATACAATTGTATTATTATTATTATAATGCTAATTTTGCAACATACAAATTGAGGCTAAAAAGTAGACAAGCACAGAAGTGAACTCTTTGTTCAAGCACCATTTCTGAGGCCATACTGAATTATGATGACATGTATTACAATTCGCCTAATGTCGTTTCGTGTCATTTGCTTTGTATGGTGATGTATACAGCCAAAAATATTTGGAGTTAAGCTATGTCAAAGTAACGTGAACCTGCAGAGTTTTTCAGGATGCATTTAAAACACAAACTGCTCCGTGGAAATAAAGCAAACTCAACTCAGAGCACCTCCTGAGATAGTCTATCTACATTACACTATTCCTGCAAGCTGTTTTCAGACGGCTGAAACAGGAAGAAAGAGGACGCAATGCATTCACGTGTTCCGTGAGAAGCGCTCTTGCTGCGCTCATAGGCAGCAGCGTGCCACTCAACCTCTGAACACAGAGAATCAGACATGTGCATCAACAGCTTTTCTTCGTTTGTTTTTAAAAAATATAATCAAGTGTGTTTCTTCAAATGCGTTTCTTTGTGTCTAACATAATTTCTTGTCATATGTCACTCTGAGACGGTTGCCTGTCAAAGTAGGTATTAGGTAGATGGGCAAAATTTCAAATGTCTCAAATACAGTAATACACCTTATAATATGTTATAACTTGTCATAAATAATTGCAACTACAGTTATTAATTATAATACTTGTTCATAGTCATATATTAAAGAGTATAATGCATTATGACCCAATCAACATCCATTTTTATCCGCAGAAGTTGTAATTATATACACTCACTGATCACTTTACTATGAGCACTATGGTCCTAATCAAGTCCCTGGACTTCTACTGTTGTAGCACATCTGCCTTAAGGTTGGACATGTTGTGCATTCCGAGATGCTGTTCAGTTCATTAAAACAGAGTTACTGTAGACTTTCTGTCTGCTCAAACCAGTCTGGCCAATTTCTGTTGACCTCTCTCATCAACAAGTCATTTCCGTCCACAGAACTGCCGCTCACTGGATGTTTTTTTTTTTTTTTGGCACCATTCTGAGTAAACTGTAGACACTGTTGTGTGTGAAAATCCCAGATCAGCAGTTACAGAAATACACTCACTAGCCTGTCTGGCACCTACAATAATGCCACAGTCGAAATCAGTGAGATCACATTTTCCCCCATTCTGATGGTTGATGTGAACATTCACTGAAGCTCCTGACCTGCAAATGCAAGATTTTATGTATTGCAATGCTGCCACACGATTGGCTGATTAGATAATCACCAATAAGTAGGTGTACATGTGTTCATAATAAAGTGCTCAGTGAGTGTATAGGGTTTGAAAATAAACTTTTGCCTCACCAGCTTCTGTGGCTAGTAGTGTTCTATGGTCACCTTACTGTGGTTAGGAACTGTTGATCTAAAAAAGAAACTATAGTATTTGTTATGTAAAAACTAGGGATGTCACAATACCAGTACTGGTATCGAAATGGTGCTCGTAAAAATGCTCCGATACAAAAAAAGTACGAATGTTATTCCGGAAACAGTCAGCGCACAAATAAAAATCACATGATGTTCTAGTGAGACATTATGTTCTAACCACAAAATCTGTGATTTAATCAGATAAATATATAGTTTGCATGTACGGCTTCAATTGTGAGCACTTGTGAATGTGTACCATTTAAAGCTCCTCATTGGAACGGAGCAATTATTCAGAACTAATTCACTTTTTAGCATGAGGCACACACCGGGTACATACTTATTTATTTCAAATGCAGCCTATTGCGGTTTTATAATACATTTTAATCACATTGCGACTGGCTTTTCTGGACTGAAATGCTACTGTCATAACACAGGAACACTTCAAAATAAAAGCTCTGTCACAATAAAAGCTACATTTAAATGCAAAAAGTATGACAAATATAGACCAGTACTGTAAAGTTATGTAATATTGACTGCATTTCTACTACTACTAATACTTAATATGGAACTGATAGAGCGTCAGATAAGACCGGGGTTCGAAATCAGCAGAGCATGAACATCAACATGTGAGTCGAATACTGAACAAAGGCTAATGGTCACAGAGTTTGCCTAGGTCTGCATTACACTCTTGTGATTTAGCTTATAAACTATCCATTCTCTGCCCTTGTGTTGGTGCATATACTGTGTGTGGATGATTGCATGTCAATAGTACACTAGATTTTATTTCTCCCTCTCTCTTTCTATCAAGTATTCCTCACCTGCTGCCCGAGTACATTCAAGAGAAGTTTCACCCTCCCTTCAACTTCGACGACCCTTCCCTGCAATACATCACCCACTGCAGCCCGCGTATCCTTGACAACCTCACACCCCGACACAAGCGGCGCAAACGATAACACAGGTCAAGTGCGCCTGCTGTATCTGCTTCATTCAGCATCAGTGCAGTTGTACATTTGTGTTAAAGGAAATCTCAAACTGAAATAATGGTTAATGGATTATTTATATTGAACAGAGACTTTTTTTAAAGTGCTGAATGGCAGAGTGCTCACGCAAAGAGAAGCATTGCTTTCTCAGTTAGCTGAATACACTGGCTCTTGAAAAAAGTTGATATGCAGTCTTCCACGAATTTCACTATAATCATGAATTGCAAGACAAGAATCTCTGAAAAGGGGGCTACGAAGATGTTCATATATGTGCTGGGTCATATTCAAATTGTAATTTTGGCATTCATCACGACTTAAGCACTTCCAGGGGGAAATGTGGGGAAGAATTTGCTTAATTGTCATGAAAATTATGTCACAATACAAAAAAAGTCTTAATGGTACAAAAATTAGGCTTCATTTCATCTATGATATAAAATTAAATCGCTATTTTTTCTTTAGATTTTGGGGTCCTTTTTCATGAGATTCACCAACAGATACTAATAAAATATAAATGCCAGCTATAGCATATTGTTTATAAATCCTGCACATACTATTTCTCTAGTAAAAATAAATATAAATAACCATTTGATACATGCATTTTATCTATAAGTAACTAATATAGCATCAACAACCCTCTAATGATCTCAGACTACAGTGAATAACAAAGAATGTCAAATATATAGATTTGTATCGATTGTGATATTTGTACACCCAATAGTGCTATCCTCCAATAAAATGAAAACATTTGTGAGTGTTGGTGGTGTTAAATGATTTTTTATTTTAAAGTGGGAGAATTGAATGGTTCCCTCTTAACCTTCTGATACCCGAGTGTGACTGTTGTGTGCATTTTCCATTTCCCTTTTTGATTTGTAACTAGTAGCACCTAATAAACATCCAATCACTGCCAACCATGTTCAAATAAAATGATACATTTTACATTCTGAATCTATGTACTGATGATCATTGTCCCATTTCTGCCGAACATGTTGAGTGATCCAAACATCATCTGCAGCCTGAAACTGAACTTTTGGTCGGATTTTAGGATTGAATGCACTTAATAATAATTCCTTACATTTATATAGCACTTTTCTATGCACTCAAAGCGCTTGACGGAGTATAGGGGGAATCTCCTCAACCACCACTTAGCTGTATAGAGAGCTATAGGATGCTCTTTGCTCCCTTTCTCCATATTAAGTGAATGATCCAGTGTGCTGTCTGTCTGCACTGATCTCAGAATAGTTTGAAATGCACCATATTTTCATCCTAACTCCATGTAAAGCCCCTGGACATTGTTTAGCTTTTGGATGAAGCCATTAATTCTCAATGTGATAATGCACAGTGAATATAAGAATGCATTTATCAATGTTAATGAATGGAAACGTAATGTACTGTGATAACAAAATAAAATATAATCATGTATATTAAAATGAAGAGAAATGACCCACAGATGTGTTCAAAATAACTAACATATTTCTTAAACTTTTGAAGGAATAACATCCCAAAATCCACGTATGTGGACATCATGTTTATCAGTGTGCTGACCAGAAATATGAATTCATTTTTTAAAAGTGGCACAGCAAATGAAATTAAAGATGCTGCTCTTTACACCCAAACAGGTTTCAATGGAGAAACGTAGAGGTTTCTTACCAGAGGCACTTTTGTTGGAAATCAAGGAAATCAACGTCATGTTGTTGTGTCACGTGACTCGGTGTGCCAGAAGTTTAACCCTTAAATGACAGTCTAGAGTGTTGTGAACAGTATTCAGGTGGTTTTTATTCATTTAAATTATGTATTGCGTACAGTGAAGCCAAAATATAAAGTCCACGCATGTGGACATGGGGTCACACAAGGTTAAAAATGAAAACAAGCAGTGATGTCCCACTTTTGGAGGGGCCTTGGTTTATACAACATACATTGGGGCCCACAAGTCAGAGATCATTAGTGAGAATGCTTTTATTTTGCATTCCTTTCCAATTTGATTAAAAAAAAATTGAAAATTATGACTGAAATGATCAACATAAACAATTTGAGTGAACTGAAAAATGTACAACATGACAGCATGCACTCGAACTCACATGGACTCCACATGTCAGTGCAAAACCTGATGATCATGTTATCCAGCATGATTTGAGAATGTTCTAATCTTGTGTGCTTCAATGGAGGACAGTACAATCTGACCTTCTGTACAAAGAAGTTAACATTAATGACCTAGAAATAGTGCAGAATATTACATATTTCTTCTTTATTTTATATCAAACTTTTGTTTGTGTTACATTTTTCAACATCCTTTGTCAATGTTGGCTTTGTGAAGGTGTAGTATCTACATTTCACCACTTAGTTGCAGCAGTGAGTTTTTGTGACATGGTGGGTAGTCAATCTTGAGAGGCAAAGGGCTGATACCTCAAGCTCTCCCAATGCAGAAAGAATAGTGTGTGTGTGTGTGCGTGTGTGTGTGCGTGTGTGTGTGTGTGTGTGTGTGTGTGTGTGTGGTGGCCCCTGCAGAATGAGATCATCAGAGTTGTTTGCAGCCTTGCACTGCAGAGGACGGTCCACACAGGAAGAGGGGGTCAATGGCAGGGCAGCGGCCGCATGTACACTTTCTCCCTTCCTTCGTCCAACACCTCCTCTCTCTAGCATCCTTATCACTCTCTCCTCCTAGCCTCTCCACAGAACTGGGCTATTTGTTGTCATAAAGCTTTCAATTCTCTTCAGTTCTCCTATCAGCCCTTCAACTCTTTTTTTCGATTACTATTTGCAAATCCTGCTGTTTCGTTCTTTGTTCAAAAAGTCTAGGATGTTGTCCACTATCAACCCTTATTTTTGGTTTTAGGAATGAATTCTTGGTGTTGATGCACTGCACTAGCAAACTACGTTTAAATACTTATTACGTCATCAATCACACGCTACATGTCCCTCGTGTCATTCTAATCTCATATGAATTTTATTCTTCTATGGGACTCAAAAGAAGCGGTTAGGCAGAATGTTCAGTCTCAGTCACCATTCACTTTCAGTGTTTAAAACAGTGACCTTTTGTGTGTCACAGAAGAAAGTAAATGGCTGTTCACACTGAATGCGTTTTTGCATCACACCAAATGGTCTGAACAGACGCTAAATCATACAAGTTTGGATTTCATGAGTAAACTAGATATGTAAAGTGTGTCAAGACAAACTTTGATGTTGATTTGACAAAACCTTGTCTGAAAGTAGTAGTATTCGTTTTTGTTTGATGGTTATACAGACAGTACAGAGAGACAAAGCAAACCAGTCAACTAGCTAGACTGAGAGAGAGAGAGAGAGAGAGAGAGAGCAATTTAAAGCAGATTAAAACAGAGAATATTTCGCAGAGATGGGCCACTTCTATCAAAATAAATGGGAGAAATTGGAATGCTCAAACAAGGAGCTCTGAGAGCCCAAAGGTCAACGGATGTAGAAAGGAAGTCCCACCTTACAGTTTAAAGACCCAATCGCCTTTTAGATACAGACATTACCTGTCAATCAACTCTGGTGCATGCGCATTAGCTATACAAGCTGGGAAAAATTTGTTTTTTTGCGGAATATGGAGTAAAGAATAACCATTTATGATACCAGTATTGTCAGATTTTATTGTTGATTTGAAATATGTTATTTTATTGTAATCTTGAAAACAGAAATTTTGGTCTTTCTCCATTCAAGTAGATAAGAGCTGCATTGGCATGACTGCACTGGCATGACTGGCATGAAATAGCCTCCCGAGAGCATTCCAAAGATGGTCGACAGTGAACTGACTTTTAAGACAGACTTTGATTAAAGCCTTGTGTGTGTTTGTTTAATTTGGATTTTTTTGACAGTTGGAATAGTCTTGACCCTTTTGAACATTCTGTCATGCTAACTAAGTCTGTGTCTGATTTGGAAAGCTGCGTACGTCATCAAGGCTGTCTCGTTTCAGAAAAGAGAGTAGGACATTTAGAATGCGACCTTCGAATGTGACCTTCTTTCACAGGAGTTCAGAGGAAGCATGAGGTGTATCATTCATGGACACTCACAACCCACAATTCATTGCTTCACCTAAAATGTCTAAATAAAATGATGCCCATTCCTTAAATTGGTGACCATTGTTCATGGTTCAATCAATGTCTGAGTCAAATGTAAATGCATTGCCATATGTGTAGACCCTTCCCAATTTCTATGATAATTAAGCCATCTGAGTGATATAGTTATGGATTAGGGCTAGTAGAACTCAGAATGTACATCCCAAACCACACATGTTTTGTAGTGCAAATAGTGTGAGTAGTATGTTAACATTGAAAATACAGCAAAAAGAAGTGTACATTAAGTACACGATTGATGCACTTTTCCAACCGTCTAAATGGAGTGTGGAATGTTGGACACTTTGTTCACTCGGCGCACACGGCTTGCCATAGATAGTTGTAAACAATGAAGAATGTTGCAGCTTGTGAAACTTCAGTGGATACAGCACCTTACAAATGTAAGTTGAATGCCTTACCATCAACCCAAGCTGTGTGAATATGTACGTTGTTTAAGATACAAGTGTTGAACAGAGGTTTGCTAATGCGCTAAAGATAATGGCAACACATCACGTGCGCTTGAAACATCACTTCCGTCAGCTGTTAAACGGTGAATGCTTCCGTGTAGTAAAAAACGTTAAGTGTTCCCTTTGGGACGATCACACACTTTGAACATTCATACATTACATGACGACTTGGTTGTATATTATGAATTGTGAACCTACTGTATACTGTATGTGCAATGTAGTTTGTTCAAGGTTCATGTACGTTTGGCTATCATATGTTTGCTTGCTTTTGTTACTGGTTTATATTTAATTTGCTTAAATACCAAGAATCTATTTACAATGTTAATTATTAAGTTTCATTTGCCTTTGTAATGCATTGTTGATACAACTTGAAGTGTTCCAATTGTACAATACTAAATGTACTAAAATACTACACTACCTGGCTGAGTGTGTAGTGTAAATTGTAAGTGTATAGTGTGTCATTTGGGACACAGCTATTCTGTCTTTGCTTGGCTGTGAAATCAGTTAATAGTGTTAAGTTCTATCATCTATGGGTCAGAAGTGATGTCCCATCAAATCTATATAGAGCATTTGCCTTAAGAATCAAACAGAGGCTGTAAACACTTCAAGAAAGAGTTATTGGTTGGCCTTATGATCGTGCCATTGGACTTTGTACTTTGCAAGCATTTATCTCCCAGCTATAAAACTATAAAGTTTAGGATGTGAACTAAGCTCTTTCATTCTGTGACCTAATCTCCCCTTTACGTCATTTCTGCAAGCCCTTGACTTGCTTTTTACCAACAGTTTAATCCAGAGTTCGCCTCTGAGTAATGCTGAGAACAGCTTTTCATTCGTGTGAGGAAACTGTATGTATCCAACAACATCTGGTTGTAAATCTTTACAAAACTCACTGGTGAAAGTACTTCAGTGAAAGTACTTTCAAGGATCCAGACCACTATTTGATGCGCAAGGTTTTAAAAGCATTGATCAACCCCACAACAGACGTTTGAGCAGGCATTTGACTGAAAAAGTAACCAAAAATACCATGTTGCAGGTAGTGCCATGTATACTTTTTAGTACTTTGGTGTACCATGGTCAAGAATATAGCAATAATTTGCATGGTATACAGTAGGGTCCAATAGACTCCACATTGAAACTGGATTTTTTTTTAAATGTGAACCCGGGAGGCAGCAGTTTAAGACATGATAGGTGTGCTCCAGATGTGAAGGCTGTTCTAAAATGTAGGTATTTTTACATTTATGCATTTGGCAGATGCTTTTATCCAAAGTGTCTTACAGTAAACTTACTACAGGGACAATCCCTCCAGAGCAACCTGGAATAAAGTGCCTTGCTCAAGGACACAATGTTGGTAGCTGTGGGGATCAAACTGTCAACCTTCTGCATACCAGTTCTATGATTTAGCCCACTATGCTCCAGCACTCTCCACTCTCTTAATTATGCTGCCTCCTAAAATATCTTGTTTTGGCTAAATTCTAAGGTATCATCATATGTATCCTTCTCTGGTTAGGCGATCCAAGAATGCACCATGATGGAAATATAAATCCAAGATTCTGGATATAGTGAGAGAAATTGATTAGAAATATACGTCTAATCCATTCAATACAGAAAAGTATAGATAAAAATGGTTTAATATGATAGAACAATAGACGGGCCACTTCTATTAAAATGAATGGGAGCTCCTGAAACTCCCAACGGATGTAGAAAGATGGTCCTAACAAGTAAAATACAGACAGCGTCTGTCAATCAGCTCAAGAACACACATGTGCTTCAGCTATACAAGCTAGGAAAATTGCCAAAAAAAATCCAAAAAAATCTAGCAAAGATGGCCCACTTCTATTAAAATTGATGGGAGAAATTGAAAAGGCCTACGGATATAGAAAGTCTGTCTTAAGGTAAAAGAGCCAACCACCTTTTATATACAGACATCGCCTGACACGTATGCACATTAGCTATACAAGCTGGGAAAATTGCATTTTTACTTTTATGCTGCTTGTTTACATAGAAAAATAGCTGCCTGAGAGTGTTTCAAAGATGGCTGCCGCGTGGACTGACATGCTAGAAAGATTTTGGTTGAGCGTTCCAAATCGGTGTCTTATGAGGCTCCATTTCAGTTAGAATGCTGCCATAGAAGTTGGGTAAGTTACTTAAAAATAGTAATCCAATACATGTTACTAATTATTTCTTTAAAATCGTAATTGTATTAATTTACTAATTGCTTAAGTTACTTTCTAAAACACCTTCAAAATAATATCTATATTTCTTCCTTGTTCATTGTTACACACACGTCATGCATTCAACACCTCACATTTCTCCTTCACAATGACTCGTTAGGGCCATAATTCATGTATTCTACATAAATAAGATATTAGAAATAATGTCCCTATAATGTACTTAAAATTAAATTAATTGAAATTCAATAAATATAATCTGATTACAAGAATGTAAAATGTACTGCATCACACTCCTTTTTTTACTAAAGTAACTAATTACTTTGTAATTGGATTAAACACAACACTTCTACCTATGTAGGCAGGAAACACTGAGCCAGCTCACTAACTTTTGGAACAGACCCAATATGCTTTTGTTTTGTTTTTTCAAGTCACCAATCAAATGTAAGCAAATTTGTCCAAAAGGACATTTTTTTGCATGCTTTGAAACACAAGATGCTCTTTGGAACATTTTTCTACAAAACACTTGCAGGTTTTGTGGAGGCAATGCCATCTTGAGTGCATGCTATCATTAAATCAAAAGAGCACATACCAAATACGTTCTCAAATGTACATTTTCAATTCAGCTTTTTACTCAAATTGTTGCGCTGGCAATACAATGTGTAAAATTCAAAATAGAAGCATTTTAAAATTGTGATTTCAGACTTTTAGAACCCAATGTATATAAAAGCACCATTGTAATACCATCTGATACCATGATTGTACCATGGTACCACCACCACAAAAGTGTTTTGTAAAGGATTAAACATCCACACACACACACACACACACCTGAAAACCAACTCTATCTGCTCCAGCATTGTTAGGGTTCATACATTAAATATGATGCAACCTCCAGTTACACAGGTAGACATCCACACCCAAACACCTGTGCAAGCCTGTGAGTATCCACACCAATCATCCCTTTTATAAAGACTGCTGCAGGGAATGGCGCTCAAAGAGCAATGAAGGTCTCAGTGTTTGCCCTTAAGGGGAGAAATCTCTAATATCCTTTCCATGGCCAGACATGAACCAGGGCACTAACACAACCAATTTTGTTGAGTTTACCCAATTCAGCAAGGTTTTTTTCTAAACAAACATTTGTGTTGAAATAACAAAGTAATTATTAAGTTAAAAACTTACACATTTAATACATGTGGAACTGTTGTCCACGATTGTATCAAGTTCATTCAAAGAGCTATTTTTTTTAAGTGTTCCTCTGCAGACAACAGCGGTCCGCTATCTGCCGGACCGCTAAATTGTCAGTTTTACGCTAAGCTAAAAATGCTATTTCTAGCCATTATACATGCACATGTTACTAGAAACATGATTATATTTTTTTGACCTCGAGTAATCTAATGAAATACATTACAAATGACATTTTACAGCATGTATTCTGTAATCTGTAGTGGAATACATTTTAAAAGTAACCCTGTATTTATATTCTATATATTATATTATATCTGTATTAACTGTTTCAGAGTGTTCTGCATAAAGTAATATGAGTTTGGAATGACGTGAGGGTGAATACATGATGTCAGGATTTTTGTGTGAACTATTCCTGCATTTTGATTTTAAAGGTAATAGCCATAAGTATCATATAAATAATGTAATTGTGTTTTTACTGTATATGGTTATATTAAAAAAAAATGCCCCTGAAAATGAATTCAGAGGGACAAATAATGCCTCTTAATTAAAGAAAATTAGATTTTCTGATTTTTCTGATTTTTCCTGTAATGCATTTTTTTATTTAATTTTTTTGCAGTAAACACAAGGTCTTTTGAGTGCCTGACCCTGTAAAGGCTTACCTTGACTTGAATGGAAACTCTCAAAGTATGAGAGGAAGTTCATTATGTTGTAAGCTCTGAAAAACAGCAGGAATGTTCTATTGCAGATAACAAGGTGAACTTTCCCTGAAGTGGCACAGTTGTGCATGCTCCACAAGAGAGAAGAGTAGAGAAATGGGCTTGAAGAGGGAAGAGTGAGTCATTTCAAGAAAATAAAACATTTAGAGTAGCATATATACACACAAACGCCTTTCCTTCACACTCCTGCCCACGTAAGGTATCACTGCTCATGTGCTACCAAATACTGCTGTAGGGCAAACATGTCATGCAGGATTCTGTTCATACATGCTCACTGCATACAGTCACAAAAACTGAAAATTGCATGAGATTGCAATTCTTCACACCTACAATTGACTCTTTCATGACAATATTACACCCTGTCCATACCAAGAACAAAACTTTAAAAGATTTTCACGTAAAAATAAAACTTTCTGTCATTTTCGGAAATCTCCAAAATGGTTGGCCAAGATTACGATCAAAGAACAAATTTCAAACCGGCAGAAAAATCCGACAACAATGGGGTACATGTGCTTCTTTACTTCAGATCACGCTAAAAACACAATTTTCCTGGCTGGTCCATCTAATCATGTTCTGGAGCAGATTGATAGGTGATGTCTCTATCTAAAAGGTGATTGGCTTTTTTACATATAAAGTAAAAGTACTTCCTTTTCTACATCAGCCATATTGGGCGTTCCAATTCCTCCCAGTCATTTTAATAAAAGTGCTCCATATCGGGCTAAACAGTTTTTGGTAGCAGTGCATGTATCCTTCGTTGCTGCCTATGCACTCCATATCAGTAACTTATAAGGTTCCATGATCCCAGTTAGAATGCTGCCTTAGATGATAGCTGCCTATGTAGGTATCTAGAGTAGATTCTGAAACAAATACATGAACTTTAGTCCTTTGCTATAGTAATAAAAGATCCTGGTTTCTTGTCACGTTGATGTCAAAAATATTGTGCTAAAAAAGTCCTTTGCAAAAACACAAATTCTCATGCTCATTCACAGCTAATATTATGTAATAAAGCCTTATAACCATTAAACCATACTGTGGCACGGTGGAGGGCGGGGCCCGGTTGTGACTCGACACGCATCCCGTATCAGGCTAATTAAGCCACTGAGAGGGATAAAGGCTGATTGCAAAGGGCGGTGCGGCAGAGAGAGATCCTTACGGACATGTCCGTCGTCTTATGCGTTTGTCTTTTGAGTTTTATATTAAACCTTTATTTGTATGTCAAGCCGGTTTCTCGCCTCTTCCTTGCCCGTGAGGGCGAAGTTCATTACATTGGTGCCGAAACCCGGGAAGGAAGAGGGATACGCCGTAGTAGAGTTCTTGCCACTACCGTCCACCCCAACGGAGCAGCCGCGGCCATCTGCCGGGGGACGAGGAGCCCAGCCGCCTGGATGCGGAGGAACGTCCGCCGACCGCGAGGGGAGAAGGTGCTCCTAGCCGACCGCCTGGAGCGGTCAGGGCCGCTGCCAGGGGCAGAGGATCCTTATGGACATATCCGTCATCTTATGTGTTTGTCTTTTGAGTTTTACATTAAACCTTTATTTGGATGTCAAGCCGGTTTCTCGCCTCTTCCTTGCCCGTGAGGGCGAAGTTCATTACACATACTAAACTTTATGTGCAGGTTTCTAATGTCGGCAACTCCTTCATATGTTTCCACTTTACATTAAGGTACATCATATGTTAATAATGTTGAATAAGTGCTATTAAGCATTCACAACATGTGACATAAAATTGTTCACTATTTGGCAAGTACTGCATGACAGTCTCCCTTTTAATTAATGTTTTTATAATCATATATTAATGATTTATAATGCATTTTATGATGTGAAGTAATGGTCATTAATTAACTCCTTTATAACCCCTAACAAAGGGAACAGTAATGTAAAGTGTTACCAATTTTTGGCTAAATCTGACCTGAAATAACTCCCAAGGGTGTCTCAGAGAGACCTTTTTATTTCCTGTTTCCATAGAAAATATGATGACGCCTTTATATTCGACAAGTGTATCTCATTCAAAGCTACAGTAGCAATGCACAAGTCACAGAAAAGCTTTTGTATAACATGCTAATATACAGCCATTGTCACAAACATGTTTCTTTCTTCATCATGCATTCATGCACAGTCTGGATCCAGCTTATCTCCCCCTTGTGATTAATATAGCGGGCCCCTTTATGACGTTTCTCATTTTTTTGTTGCATAATCTCTATGAGTTGCAATCCCAGTGCAGAAAAGCAGATTTGAATGAATAGACGCCACTGTGTTGAGGATTATGTGGCGGAGACGGTAGTGAGAGCCAAGTGGACACTGAAGCAGTTACTTATAAGGATCTTAGATCAGACAACTTGTCATGTGTTTGAGCATAGGGCTGGGAATGGTAGCTGTAGCTTCCTGTTTGTGCGTGAATGTGCATGTCCGTTTCCAAGAATAAATTGTGGTCAGTTTAATGATTATATCAATGGGATAGTTTATCCAAAATTAAAATTCTGTTATCATTTAATAACTCCTCCCGATATACTACTGGAGCACATCTCTGTGTGTAATCCAGTTAAGTAGCTTATTGTATTCATTCTCAAACTCACCTCCCCTTTGATACCCTCACAATTTCAACTCGCTCCCACCTGTAAACTTCACCTGGCCCGGTCAAGAGACAGGTGGCAAGTGTGAGAGCAAAAGAGCAGGCAGCCAAGCATAGAGAAGCAGGCCATCAGATACTCCCTGCATTCAGTGAGTACAAGCAGACCTGAGGATCTATTGTGCGTGTGTGTGTGTGCCCACAACCCTTCTGCTCCTTATGCCACATCTGACATATCCCTAGATGAGCCTGTCTCAGCTGATGTTACACTTGATTGCATGCACACAGCAAGCAGAGAGCATGCAAACACAGGGTTGGGGAGTAACAGAATACATGTAACAGGATTACATATTTAAAATACAATAAAATAAATGTATTTAGAATACAGTTACATTCAAAAAGTATTTTGATTACTGAAGAGATTACTTTGCATTTCATTCATTGTCATTTTTTTCATTTAATATTTAGTCCTTCCAGATGTAATACATTTATACATATACATTTGAACAGCGGTGAAACACTTTCTTATGATGTGTTACATTCATACGAGCAGACAGAGAAGTAATTCTGAAGTAAGTTTGGAGCAGAAGAAATAGAAATAAACCTTGTGTACATTGTCAGCTTTACACTAAGATAAAATGCTATTTCTAGTCATTTTACATACATGTAACCAGACACACAATTATATTTTTTTATCAAGAAAATTCACGTTGGATCATAATTTCTTTTTTCTAGTAAGACCTTTGATATTAGGCCAAAATCATATTCTTGATAATCATTTTTGTATTGTTTCCCTGTAAAAATATCTAAAAATCCTTAAAACAAGATCAGTTTTATTGATTTTTGATTGAAAACTATTGATTTTAAATTATGCTTCATCCAAGCCACTAGGTGTCACTGTATGTCCAAGATGACACAAAGACAAAAGTTACCTTTAAAGTATTGTTCTGGGTTCAATATAAGTCAAAACAATATATGGCCACAAGATGTAAACATTATAAGTCTTAACATGATTTTAGTGTGGGTTCCTTTGCCTGGGTAGAGCATGGCGCCAGCAACGCCAAGATCATGGGTTCGATTCCCAGGGAACACGCAAAATTATTAAAAAAAAATTAGAGAATGAATGCACTGTAAGTAGCTTTGGATAAAAGCATCTACCAATTGCATAAATGTACATGTAGTGTGATCAAATTGCTCACATGGTTTTCGTCCTCATGGCAACAAAATTGTAATATTGAATATAACTACACAGATAAGGATAGTAACTGATTTTATTACTTAAAACATGTTAACATGGAGAAGGTTTACAGTAAGCCTTGTGGCTATACTTTTGAAACAGTGTGTATTTGAATGTTTATGGATTGGCCCCATTCACTTCCATTATAATTGTCTTACTGTAACTGCATTTTTTTCTTTCTTTCCTTTTTTATTGCAGTAATCAACATTATGAAGGACTGGTTTACTTAATAATTAAACTTCTCTTTTGTCACCCTCTAGTCATTCCAAATCTGAATGACTTTCTTCCATTGAACACATACGGGGAATTGTTGAAGAACATCGTGTACTATATAGAATATTCAAGGGGCAAATAAGCTGGATTCAGATTGTGCATGAATGCATGATGAAGAAAAACATGTTTGTGATGATGGCTGCATGTTAGCATGTATACATAAGCTTTGAATGAGATGCATTTGTTGAATATAAAGGGGTTATCATCTCTTCTCACTCATTATTTTCACATACAAATGAGTTTGATTCACGCAAATGTTTGCAAGAAATTTGCAGCTCTTCACTGTTAGTGGTGAAACTGCAGCAAACCTTTGGCAACAATAGACAATTTCCCACAAAGCACATTTGCAAGTAAAAATGATCAGTGGAGAATTTGCCATGAAATCTAGATTTTTGTAGAGGCCCTCCCTCGATTTTTGTAGGGGTTATTCATATATTATTCTTTACCACATAATAAAAAGTTAATGGGAACTAGGTCTGTCATGCTCCAAAATAACACAAAGCAATGCCCGAGTAAACAATGACAGAATTTTCATTTTTGGGAGAAAGATTCCTTTGTTTAATGGATTTTCACAACTTTTTTGTCCATTTTGGAATTTTTTGAAAGGCATATTTTCAATTTTCAACACCCATCCCACTGAACCCACTGAAGCTACATCTATTTTTGTTCTCAGATACATACAATTACATATGGCATCTACCATGGCTCTATACAGTGCATAAGAAGTTTGATATCTCATAATCGTTTTGTTTAATTGCATTCAAGCAGATTTTTATTGCACTTCAGTTGATTCATACATAGTATCAATGGGATCTGAATTGTCAAAGGGGCTTTTATTTGGCAGTTTAATGTCAGCAGAGACCACTATAAAACACTGCAAGGCTTGCAGGCCAGCCTCGCCAAATCAATCTGATAAAGAAATTAAATGGATTGCACTCCATAACTAATGTCCAAATCCTTTTAACAGAGCTGGATTCGGTCAACCATTTGTTTTACTTCATTGATTGCTCAAGGCATACTACTAATAGTGCTGCTCACAGCCGATGACTAGCATGTCCATATAGTTCATTCTGCACAGTGCTTGGTACTCATACTGTAATGAGTCATTTGCATACCATTATTTATTCAACCGTATGGCTTTGGTGGCATCATCAAAAGTGGTCTCCTAAAAATTCACACGGAATATATACAGAAATCCCCGCCTTAAACACGTCTCGGATCACTTGATGCTTGAAAGCCACACTATGTCCATGTGAAACCACTCCGCGCTGAGGGCGATTCATGTGTAGTGAGTGAGTCTAGCGGGAATGCAGATCTGTTCGGATCTTAGCGAGTGACGCATTGCGGCTACAAATGGACCAATCACAAGCCGCCTCTCCTCACCAGAACGTACAGTGCTGCGTTTGGCGCATCACACTTTAGCAGAATGTATGACTCCGCGAGCGAGCTAGTTCCACTCTAAACAGGTCCACATCGCCGGATTTCGTACACATTAGTTATTTTACCGAGTCGCTATGGTACAAAATCCACGGAGCACTGTACTGTGCGCTGATATCTTACAAAAAATATATTTTTCACGATTGTTTCTGATAGGGAAGGAAGTGTGTTGGCGGATGGAGAGATTGCGGTGGGAGGAGTTACAATGCGACCATTAAAGGCGCGTCAAACCCAGTTTGATTGCATCCTGTTTGTTTGCCAGCTGCGGACTGTAGTTACTGTGTGGAGATACATCTGTTAAAACACCGCAATGGTGAGTTATAAACTATGCTTTATGGACGTCACAGTTTATTTCGTTCAAAATGCACTTATATATATATATATATATATATATATATATATATATATATATATATATATATATATATATATATATAATATATATATATATGCGTGATATGTAAATGATGCGCATTACAGTCAGCATGCATGTTAATTCATTTAGGTTGCCAATGCCTCCGTTCTCGTTGAATACACAGGAGTAATATAGTTCACTTTCAGGCAGACTTCTGCTCAGTTTTAGGTATGCATTGTCTGTAATTGCATATGAAACTGTCAGTTCACTTTATGTTCTTAGGTTATACATTATCTTGCTGTAACACGTTTTAAGGCACCTCAGCATGACGCATTTCTCTTGCTCGAGCTACATTTTTGAATATGTTATCACTATCAAATATCATATGGAAAGCATTGGACGTCTCGGGTCCAAGAATTCAACGTAGTCTTCATGAATAAAGCAGCACAAATAGTTGTATGACCGGTGGAGAGGGGCTGCGCCACATTCTGCAGTTAAACTGGCATGTTTGCTTTAGATCCCTTATGACATCCATGTTTTAAATGCAGGGCAGTGACCACCATTGCTATTAAGGGGTCCTCATCCATTATACAGAGCAGTGGTTGACCAGAATGGGTTTTCCATGGTTGATTCTTACGAAAGGTCAAAAACAGCACCTGAATATGTGGTTACATCCTTGTTTTAAATGTGCATTTTTCTCTTCTTTTTTTTTCTTTGCAGGCTGACCAGTTGACAGAAGAGCAGATTGCTGGTAAGACTTTAACCCCCCACCCCACCCCCATCATTCTTGTACATTGGCACGTGGCTGGTGGTGTGGATTCCCGTGGTTTTTTTCTCTCTCGATTTATATCATTTCCATTTATGGAAAGCCCTGAGACCTGGTTTGGACACATTCCCGATTGAATTGACCGGTTGTAGTGGTGAAAAGCGAGTCACATTGGGCTTTCAGGCTCTGTGCATGACCGTTTCCTTGGGCTAGTTGTAGTTTTCAGTGAACACACCCATCCCTGTTGGAGAGAATTTGTAACTGTAGGCACTGAGGAACAAGGGTGTGTCCACCGTTGGACTGAACATCTCATTGTCTTTGACACAAAGTTGCCATTTTACTGGCCTCTCGGTTCAGTTTGAGTAATTTTATAATCAGACATTGGGGATTCTAGTGTAAATATAGACTTTTGGGGACATTGTTCATTCTCTGAACTGTAACATGGTTCTTCAGAGAGATGAACATCAAAGCAGGTACACCTTGGTTAAACACATTTCTCAGGTGTGAAGTTCCATAGATGGCTTCTAATGTAGGCCTAATCAAACCGTATGTGGTCTAGAATTGTGCTAGGTAGCTTGTTTTCCCAACGGCTTTTTGAAGTTTGTAGTCTTGTCAAAGAGCTTCTAGAGGTGATTTGCAAAGATTAACCCCGGGTTTGGTTGGAAAAACCTCCCGCTGTTGTTTTTGACTAATGTTTCTAATCGCGGTTGTGTTATTTTGCTGTAGAGAACCTCAAACAGAATCACTGACACCATTTGGGTCATTGTGGTTGGTCTCCATAGTGACTGTGAGGTCATAGTTGTTTATCCGTTGAGACCAATTCACCAACGTGTATATCCCGGGCAATCATGTGTGTTCACAGCAACATTTCCATGCTGCTCTCAAGTCTAGATCCTGTATCAGCTCAATGACGTAATGACAATGCATTTCCATATGCTTCAATAGGTCTACGGTGGCCTGTCTCCATAGGAACCGAGTGAGGTCACAGTGCAGGATCTCCATAGAAACAGAGTCTTGGAGTTGATGCTTTGCATAGGTGCAGTGTAAGGTTTCATTTGTGTGTTGACAAGCCAGTGTTGAAGCAAGTGATGTTTTTTACATAAGAGACATCACAGTTGTCTCACAGGATTGAGATCTGTGGCTTTTTACCTGTTGTTCATGTTTGCATGTCTTATAAAACTGCTTTCTGTGTCTATCTTGCATAATCAACTGGTAATTACTGACTATTACTGCATTGCAAACATTCACAATGTATGCAATTATGTTTACTGTCTCATTCCACTATATTCCACTTTGTGTATTGAGTATGGATAAGTAATGTTAGAACAGCAATCTGTTGCAACTTTGCTGTCATTCTCTATGGTTGTGTGCATGTCTCTGACCCTGACTTTAAAGGCCTAAACATACTCCTCGCAAGTACGTGATCGCAGACACATCTTGCTACGCAAGCTTGATTTCAAGTGTCATGCGTTGTGGAACGTGTCTGTGCTCAATTAATAACTCGACGCAAGTATGCGCTACATTCTCAGTATTGCCACAAGGGGCGCTAGATTAGTTTTTTTTTTTTTTTCTTCTTTCAATCAACAACTGTCATGTCAAGTATCAATTTGAGTTGAAACTTTTCGAAAAATATATTTGACTTTGTCCCTAGTCCATTCAAATGAACTTTATTTTTATCCGTACCTCTCCCCACTCCTCAACTATCTATTCCACTACCATATCCGGGCTGCATCCGTAAACGTAGGCAGCTGACTTGCTGCCTAATTAGTTAATGGCTTAACAGACAGCTGTTTTGAATGAATGGAGTGGAACTCTTTAAGGAAACTGGTTTGCAAACCATACCAAAGAACCTTATTTCATCCTACCTCTGTATACAGCCTCCGACGGCAGCATTTTCCTGGTTTCGGACGCTGCACTGGTTTCGTGGTCATGCCTAAAAAAATGTATTGCCCTCTTTTGGTCTGAGGTTTGTAACCGCCAGAGCAATGCAAGAGCACACGTAATGTATGTACAATGGGACCATGCATTGGCCAAGCACTCTCGTCTGTGTACTTGCGTGAAGTGTGTTTCATCCTTCAAAGTCAACAGGAAATGCAGCTCTCAACCCATTTATGAGTGAATCAATGGACTTTATTTTGTCCACTGGGAACTGGTTAAAACCTCAAAAGTGGGCATTATATGTGAGAATGGAGGCAGGGTGAAAAAGTAAGAGTAGCCTAATTTGTGCTGTCAGTGGAAAAGGAAAGTAGTTTAAGGGCAAGCCAAGCTATAGTATTTTTATAAAGGATTACAAAACCATGGTAATATGTTTTAAGACGAGTCATCGTGTTGACTTGCTCCATAATTGAAGTAAAGCTTCTGTTGCTTTAATATCTTAAAAAAAAAAGCTTTTGTTTACCTGTTTCATAATTAAATGGTTGAAAGAATTTATTTGAATAACTAAATAGCTTTTACAGTGAGGTGTCACGTGTCTTTGGGCATCCCTTCTTGGGAAGTGGCACCACTGGTTTCTCTGTGTTTTTTGTGATCCTTATTTATATTTGGGGATATTCTTTTAACACAAGGTCCTGTTTCATCTCTGTTGCCCTGCAGAATTCAAAGAGGCTTTCTCACTCTTTGACAAGGACGGCGATGGCACCATCACAACCAAAGAGTTGGGCACTGTCATGCGCTCGCTTGGACAGAATCCAACAGAGGCTGAATTGCAGGACATGATCAATGAAGTGGATGCTGATGGTAAGGATGCATCAGTGTTCTTGTTAACAAACAGTGAAGCAAAAAACTAAATGAAAATTAATAAAAATTGTAATTAGAACGCTGAAACTAATATAAATTATGACTTCAAAATTAACTAAAATTAAATAAAATCGACCATTTATTTTAGTTTTTGATGCATTGTAAAATGAACTTGTACAACCTACCTTTTTATTAAACATGGAAAAATACTTTTTTATTTATTTATTTTTTCTACACTAGCAATAACTACACAACCATGAGAAATTTAACATTGTTAAACATTTTAATCATAGTTACCACTATCTCTGGCAGCCCAGAAATTCTAAAATTAAAACTAAATATATTCTTAAAGTAAAAACAAAAACAGTGAAAAATTAAATTATTTAAACTGTAAATAAAATCAAACCTTCACTCATTTAAAAACCTTAATGACCTATCCACAACCAAGTGAATATTGTAAGTTTGGGGTTTGCCTGAATGCGCTCGTTTTCGTCATAGGAAATGGGACAATAGACTTCCCAGAGTTCCTCACCATGATGGCGAGGAAGATGAAGGACACAGACAGCGAGGAGGAGATCAGAGAAGCGTTCCGTGTCTTTGATAAGGTAAAGCCTGTTCTGTATTGAGTGACAAGTGCTAAACAAAAGTCAAGAGCAGTGTCTGAGCTGGGATTTTCTGTGGTTTAGGATGGGAACGGTTACATCAGTGCAGCTGAATTGCGTCACGTCATGACAAACCTTGGCGAGAAGTTGACTGACGAAGAGGTTGATGAGATGATCAGAGAAGCAGACATTGACGGAGACGGTCAGGTAAACTACGAAGGTAAGCTCATTCTTGTGATTTTTGTTACTGATAATTTGATTTGTAAAAAAAAAAAAAAAACGCTTAGTTACAGTAACTTAAGTTTACATGGACACCTGAAAGCATCTTATTGCGAGAAATGTGGCGTTCACGTTTACATGCACTGTTCTTTGGTCAGTAAGCCTCTTTCTCCATAGCAACGTAATTTTCCAGAACTTTGGATTGTCTGAGAATAGAGTGAAGAAACTATAAAATAGCAGAATTGTTGCTGTTTTTTCTTTTACTTTTCTATCGCAACCTGCAGCGCAATTGTGCTGCAATAGTGGGGTTTCCCTCTTATTTAAAACTCTGGGATTCCCCCAGTGTACTTGACTGCATATACGGGAACATGAGGGACATTTGATATTTAACATTGGCATGTATAAATTGGTATAGTGTACAGGCCACATAAACCGTTTTCTCTTGTTCACTTCAACCGTCTCAGGAAAAAAGCTTTCTCATTTACATGATGCTTCAGAATGCCGCTTTCTGTGAAAATCCTTTTCTTAAGTGCATGTAAATGTGGTCACTTTGTCCTAACCAGGCATGAACAGTCTATTGACGAGTAGATTTCACAATCGCAGTTTTTTTTTTTTTTTTTTTTTTTTTTTTTTTTTTTTTTTTTGTGGGCTACCCAATCCCGTC
Organism: Moxostoma hubbsi; assembly: GCA_032164185.1. Taxonomy (NCBI): domain Eukaryota; kingdom Metazoa; phylum Chordata; class Actinopteri; order Cypriniformes; family Catostomidae; genus Moxostoma; species Moxostoma hubbsi. The sequence continues at coordinate 31,935,593 of JAVLUX010000034.1, read as the reverse complement.
ATGAAACTCGGTTGACAAATTTAACTGCCACTCATTGACCTGCACAGGCCAACCAGAACACATTTGATGTTTAATATAGAATTATGTAGAGTGAGTTTGGTCATAGATTTTTCTGAAGGCAGGGCTGCCTTACTGTAGTTAGTTACTGTAAGCCTATTACTTTTTAGTAAAGAATGCATTGCATCTTATTTTAAATTCAGATTAGTTACTGACATTAAGTACATTGGGATACACCTTTCTAAAATTATTTATGTAGAAATTAAAACCTCAATTGTTTATATGTACATCTGTTTGCGTTTCTGTGCCATCTGTAGGGCGTACTCCCTCCAATTTGTCAGATTAAGGGGGAAATATGGTGCTGAGTGTATGACTTGGTAATTTGAGCAAAAAAAAGCTACTTTTAAATGTGAAAATTCATTAAGAATTTGATTACTTTTTAATGAAGTAATCTGATTGTCATTTCTTTTGGAAGTTGCTGGTAACTTTTTAGTGGGTTACTTTTTAGTAAAACTCACCTAGTTACTTATTACTACACCTCTAACAAACCAAGTGTTAATCAAAATAAACTATTGCCCATCAGCATGGTACAATGACAGCCAATTAAAAGATTATGAAAGTTTAAGGACTTTAGACCAATAAGATTTCAATGTGGGTGGGCCACCTATAGTGACTGAATGATCGAGAGATGTCCTGATATTGTTGCGAATGGTCATTTACATGGAATAATTTTCTATTATTAATGGTGCGACGTGTTCGGGTGCATGCTTGGTTTGTGAATTAAAATTTATTTCTCATGGTTGAGAAACTAATAAATTCTCTCTCTACAGAATTTGTACAGATGATGACGGCGAAATGAAGGCCTTGTACAGATCTTCTCTCTTCTATAAATAATTTGCCTTTTTTCTGTTTAATTTATCTGTAAAATGTTAAGTCCCCTTCATCCCAGCTGTTCAAAGGAACTGCATGTAAACTGCATTGGATCTTCAGTCCTCATGTCCCTTTCTTTTGCTGTCATCGTGTTTTCGGAGTGGCGGTGCGGTTACACGATCAGGTGCTTGTTTCCGCGAAGGGGGGTTGTGACGTGCAAAAATGTACACGTCACGTCTGTCTGCCCCCCTCATGCGTAGCAAGAGTGGAGACCTGCCAGCTGGTTGTCTCTTGGCAGCAATGTTGGCATGGCAACAGTGTAGAGGAGTAACTCTGCATGGACTATGGACAAAAGTATATAATAAATTATATGTAATTTTCTCGGCATTGCACTACTGCAAAAAAAAAAAGAAGAAGAAAAAAAGACACTGGTGTATCTTCAAGATACTCGTACATAAACTCTTTTTGTATCTGCTGTTCTATACCAAGAACTTGTTTGAATCTTACAATGCTTTTTAATGTTTTATTCACTTTAGTTTTTCTTAATTTTTTTCCAAAGCCACTTAATGGCATCGTCATGCCTCCAATAGTCCATTCCAAGTTGTATATTTGTTTTCCAATAAAATTTACTATTTACCCATACTGAAAAGTTTCTTTTTGTTTTGCAAAAGATATCTTTTAGCCCTCTGATTTATTTTAAAGCTCTTATGTTCATCATTATGCATACCAGAGCTGATTTTTAGTGGTTTGAAACCACTCATTAATTTTATTAATTGAGATGTTTACAATATTTATTGTAATAGTTGAAATTATTCTATTGTAAATCACTATATGATGTGTCTGAGTCAGCTGGTCAAATTACTATGTGTATTCACAGGATAGGATTGGGACAAGGCCTCTGTGTGTGTGGGGGGGGGGTGAAAAAAAAAAAAGCAAATTAAAGTACTCTTAAATGACATTTTGTTGTAAAAGTCATCCCTTTTTCTTTTCTTTTTTTTTGACTATCTTGCAACTGTTAAAGTGTGTTCTAGATGGTAAGAGTGCAAATGTATTTATCAAAGAAGGTGGTTGGATTTTCTGCATGTTTGGAGTATTGTGTTTTCAAATCTAATTGGTGGTTTACTAGTCAATCTTGAAAAACAATGTAACAAATATTCCAGAATTCCATGTTTTTGTATATATTGGTCTTCTAAATTGTATAATATGCCCTGTTTCCCTTCAAATTTAGTTGGAGACAACAGGCTTTTTAAATCTCTTCTAACAATGATACCATGAAGTATGCCTTGGTTATTCATGGCACTCTTTCTCGGTGTTCAAGCCAAAGTTTTTATAACAAGTCAGTCCACTGGCAGCCAATTTTGGAACGCTCTCGGGAGGCTATTTCATGCCAGTCATGCCAGTGCAGCTCTTATCTACTTGAATGGAGAAAGACCAACATTTCGGTTTTTAAGATTACAATAAAATTCTGTGCAGCATCTACTTGAATGGGAAAATACCGTTGATTGGCAGACAATATCTGTATCTAAAAGGTGATTTGGCTGTTTTACCTGTAAGGTGGGACTTCCTTTCTATAGCCGTTGGCTGTCGTTTGGCATTCCAATTTCTCCCATTCATATTAATAGAAGTGGCCCATCTCTGCTAAATAGTCTCTGGTTCAAGCCCACTGTTACAGGAGACCGGTTTGACAAACAGTAAACATTGAGCCCTTCAGTTTCTTATTAAGCATGTTTCCAGGTAGCCTATCAACAGAGCAGAACATTCTGCCCTAAACTCCACGAGAGAGCTTCCTATTCTGCCTGATGGCCTTCATGTGACAAACCTTTAAAAGCTGATATTTAAGAAGTTCATAAAAACAATTTTACATAAAGTTTTGTAATAACACTACTTTTGTTGTTTCAGCATCCTAGACTTAATTTAAAAAACATCCAGAGTAAAATTATATTGCCCAGAAGTTGCTCTATTGAAGCTCTGGAGGCTTATTGCAGATCTCCATTTAAATTTTCTTTTGTGTTGATTTTGTCTCAGATGTTTGTCTCAAAAGAATCCTTAGGGGGAAAATAGACAAAGTAGACATGCAGAAAGAATGGAAACACTTTACATTAATAGCCCATTTGTTAAGGTTTTATAAAAGGGTTAATTAATGACTAATAAGAAATGTACAATTGCATTATAAATCATTAGTATGCAGTTATAACAACATGAGTAAAAAGTGCAACTTTCACACAATACTTGTGTGAGCATATTAACTTACATGTTATAAATGCTTAATAAATACATTCATGATAATATTAATAAAAAGATTTTAAGATTTATGTCACAATGCCATAAAAGCAAGTTGTTATAGTGACATTAAAAAGAGGAATTATTTTACTACAGTCCGCTTTGTGTTTACATTCATTACTGTTATATCTCGATTCACTTGTGTTGTTGCAATTATGTCAAAAGAATGGCACTACTCTGAGTGGAATACACATTTCCCTAGTCCTAGTCACCTAAAGTCCTCTACAAAAACACTTTTCAGGTCTTCATTCTCATTCACCGCATATATCAAATAAAAAAGCCTGATGACCATTAAAACATACTAAACTTTATGTACAGATTTCTAATGTTGACAACACATTAATAAATACGTGTCCACATTACATTAAGGTACAGGTTCATAAATAAATGTTGAATAAGTGTTTTGAAGTATTTATAAAATGTGAAGTAAAACAGCACTATTTGGCAAGTACTGAACGACAATCACCTTTTATTCATGATGTTATTATAACCATATATTAATGAGGTATAATGCATTTGTAAATTAGTTATTGGTCATTATTGAACCATTTAAAGAAGGGAATGTCAATGTAAAATGTTACTGTTGAAATAAAGATCAATAAAAAAGATTGTGGATTGCATCATAGTTCTGATCATTTGACTTTAAAAGACTGGGTGAGAAATGTGCAAGTTCATATTGAGATCTCTGACTTTTGATTGCAGACTTTGGTATTTTGGCAAATCTGAGCACATTTTTGAGATCTCTTTTGAAACTAGGAGACACATGTAAGAGATTACTGAGATCTTATTGGGAGAAACAAATTCTTCATTAAGAGGGGGAAGTGAATTGTATCCAAAGCAGAAACTCATGTATCCAGTACTCTGGATTAATAGATAAACAGTATTTGTACCAAAGCAACGCTTCTTGTCATGGAGGTGTCTTTTACAGAAGATAAGCAGAACTATGACCACAGGAAGAGAAAAAAACATTACCCAAAGAAAAAGGTATAGATAGGGTAAGTCCTCTTATAAACTTTTACATTTACTGCTGGTGCATAGGTTACTGCAGGAGAAATACTCCAGGAAATATCTCTATGCAAACCAGTGGAGAAAATATGTATAGGTTAAAATGTGTGTGAAAGATTAATAATACAAGTTCTATCAACAGCATCAGTGGCATTATGTCTATTATCACAGAAAATTAATTCGGCTCATCCCTCATTTAATAAGATTAAAACAAAAATTGCATTATAGTAATGTGCTATGAAAGAATGGAAGTCTATGAGGCAATGCATTCCTGATCCTGAAGGTTTAAAAGCAGAAATGTGAAGCTCATATATTTGTTAAAGTGCTTGTATTATGTCTTCCATGCAAAAATGTGCCTTATTTGATCTGTTAAATTGTCAAAATTGCCCTTTTAGCAGTAGGACTACTTTTCTAGGCAGATGAACTTCTGGTAATTCCTGTAGGTGGATTTTTCAATGTAAACAGTCCCTCTCTGGTATCCTTGCACATATCTGGGAAAAATACTGGGTCTATTGGCTTTACATCGTCATGACAGGAGTTGAAAAATTACATATAACTTTGCATAGACAAGGTTAGTTAATAATTGAATCACACAAAACTCACAACTTACAAATGATAATGTGTAATATATAAGTCTTGTAGCTTTGTGTATTTGAACACAGTGGCGCAAAAAACTGGGTCTGCAGCGTATGCAAACCAACCTCAAAGGGGGGAGCCTGGACGGTGAAACATTAAAAGGGGACCTGGTCAGATGGAAAGGGGGGAACCCAACATTTTTTTTAGAATCATGACAAAGAGGTATACTCTGACAGAAGTGGCTTGTGGAGAAAACCTTTAAGGTAGCTGACATTTACAAAAGATCTAGTCATAGGAGAATTTTGCATTTTTTTTTAAATGCTCCAAAAGCTTCACTATTCAATCAAGCAGACAATATGAAGTGTTCACAGAGGCTTCTGTGCAAATAATAAGTGAGGTCTCTTCTTTCTACCACCAGAAACTCCAATTCCTGGCAGTTCCCACACCTGTTATTTCTTAGAGGAGACAAGTCTCAACCCAGTGACAAGAACGTATGGCTTCAAAGGCACCGGCCGAAACACCCTCATGCCGTGTGTGTGTGTGTAGCGGGTATGTGTTATTGCCTGGGGCATACAACTTCACTGATTCAACCAAAGAGTCTCTCATGCACCAGGCAACTTATTCTTTGAAAAACTGTCCCAGATATGACAACTTCACTTTAGGCATCAGGGACTATGCGAGACCGACAAAATCCTCAAGCGATCTACAGGTCATTGGCCCCTAAGAGTATTTGGATACTTAAGGTATTCTTCAAAGTATGAATGTCATTACTTTAGATAACAATGTACTGTATCTGACTTCAACTGACTTCATACATCCACTAAAAAACATCTTGAGACCAGTTGGTAGTAATTGAAAAATGGCTGGAATAGGTCTAGCTTCATTTGTTTGTATATGCCACTGGGGTTGATCATTTGTTATATAATGCAATGAAAATCCATAGAATGTAGACAGCACTGTAGTCATTTATGTTATACTTGGTACTGAAAACAAAACCAAAATCAATTTCAGTGCTGCCCAATTTTGAAAGTGTGTCAGAACAATTACTTTATACAGTACAGTGTTATCCTGTGTGTGTGTAACCGGATATTAACCTCTCACCTGGTCATTATGATGTTACCTGTCCCCAAATCACCGTGCAAGTGAGTAGCCAGCTTTACCACTCAACACTCTTTCACACTATCCTAGTCACAAAACATTCACACAATGTGTATTCACAATGTTCTCGTAAATATCACTTCAGAAGTAGCACATGAAGGCAGCATTATAAGTGTAACTGTAGCTAGCTGGTCCGTGATAGATTGTGAACCTCACTCTCCTGGCCTTAAGAGATGCATAAGCGACTGAGGCTAGAGGCCATGGTTTTTATAGCCTCCATGCTAGCACGTCAGACTCCCATGCTGGGGAAATTTTTTGGTAAAGAAAACTATCAAATATTTTGGAAATTGACAACATACCCAACAAGATATTAGGTTAAACTGACATGTACTGGACAAGAACAAATTTGACTAGGCCAGCAGAAACAGTCCTTATTGTTTCCCCTACTCCTGTTGACACGCTCGTCTCCACCCTGTCTGCACCATTTTATTCTCTTCTCTCATGACACGCGTCTCTTATTGCAGACAAGTGATGTTCCGTTCGGCGGTACAGATGGTCAGCTTTCTCCCTATAAGTGTCCAGTTTCAATGGGACAAACTCTCCCATCTAGACTTTGTGTACAGTACATGTTAACTGTTACTTTAAATGTACTTTAGAATGTTTTGTAAAGCATTTCAGCACTTCTGAGTTTCACTGGCCCGTGCATGTGTCACCGTTTTTACACCTCATGCTCTGTGGCTTCAGTCGTGCCGGGAGTGTGTTGGTACTGACTGGTTATTCGAGCTGTGCTGGCAGCTGTCTGGTGTTGATGGAACAGTGAAGATGCTAAATCATCCTCTGGGTCTCATTAGGGTGAACATTAGGGCATTGTGTGGTTTGAAGAGCCTGTCATCTCGTGTAAGACAAGTGTTTTGTCAAAGGTTAAGTAGCGAAGAAACCTCAAGCTGAATCAGAAGATGACAGATCAACAGAACTTGATAGCACTTTAATAGATTAGGGGTTTATTTATACTAATGCACACTTAGAAAAATGTAAGCAGGAGACTTTTCCACCTTTGCTCTCCATTTAATCTCACTGCCGTCTAGGAAAAACAATTGAGATATTAAACAGATCTCATACGTGATTCTTCTTCTTTTCGTGGCTCAACTTGATGGCACTTTAACTAGTAAGGTGAAAAGGCTTGATAACGAGTGGCTGGGATTGGAGGGTGCTGAATATGGCTCTTCTTGATTGGACTTCACACCCTTAATGAAATAATAGCTCAGTGGCTCTACAGACATGTGTAGTATGGCACAGCTATCCACTCTAATCCAGCGGAATTTTGAGCTGGCTGGCCATCCCATAGAACTAGGCCAGCAATGGCCCGATGCCTGTGAAAACCATCAGAAGCTGACCTCATGAGGGAAGCAAGATCCCCTATGACCTGCATTAACACCTCTGGCACAGTTCAACCCACCACATGCACCACAGCACAGACCAACATGTTCAAGTTAGACAGCCAGTGGAATCAAATGGCATGTTGTGGTAGCAGGCAGCTTCTGTGACATAGTCGTTGAGTGGTGGAAGCTCTTCTTCTCAAACATACTTTTAATACAAAGACAGTGTGTCTGTGTTTGCGGATTCAGGCTTAGTTTAATGAATTGCTCTATTGGAGCACTCTAAACGGTTTGAGAAAAGTCATCCTTTTTTTTGGATATTAACTCTTTGTCTTTGTCTTTGATTGATGGATCCAGAAGGAGGGATCTGCGCCTATATACAGTATTACAACCCTGCAGTCACTTCCTGCTTTATGTTCACAGAACCCCGGCTGTACAGTGTACAGCTATCTATCAGCTGGCCACCGTTACCCTCACCCCCCCAAACCTGCATTTAAGAGACAAATCTAAAGCCATGTCCACACTAATATGCTTTCATTTGAAAACGCAATGATTTTGCTATGTTTCAGCCACAAAAGAGGCCACATCCACACTAATCCATTTTTTTTTTTTTTGGAGAATTGTTTTCCAAAGTGTGTGGTAATGGAGAGCTTTTTGTATATTCTCCATTTTGGTGGAGGAATATGTGGTTCTAGCATGGATGAATGTTGTAAACGTAGTAAAATCAATGCATTTTCAAACTTGACCAGAGACTTTCAAAAATCGCTCTCTAGAACTGCAAAACACTGAACATGACGTTAATAAGCTGAAAACAGTTTTTAAACGAAAATGGATTGGTGTGACATGGCCTGAAACAAACTCTGTAACACCTTACATTAGAGGTTTAAATCACTCAAGAATGATGGGAAATATGTAATTATTTATTCAATGATTTGCTTACATTATGTGGAAGACAAAAGAAGAGGAACAGACCAAAACATATTCCCTGAATATTTACCCTGTACCATAGCTCTGAAATGTTATTCACACCTTTGTACATTCCAACTTGCTGTGTAACAGGTCAAATTTGTTAACATTAATTAACAACATTAGTAACATGAGATAACAATGAACATTACTTTTACAGCATTTATTAATCTTGGTTCATTTTTTTTTCTCCCCTTTTCTCCCAATTTGGAATGCCAAATTTCCACTACTTAGTAGTTAGGCAGGTCCTTGTGGTGGCAAGGTTACTCACCTCAATCCAGGTGGTGGAGAACAAGTCTCAGTTGCCTCCGCTTCTGATGCACATCTTATCACTTATGACACCGCGGAGACTCACGGCATGTGGAGGCTCATGCTACTCTCCACGATCCACGCATAACTTACCCCGTGCCCCAATGAGAGCGAGAACCATTTACCCCATGTGACTCTACCCTCCTTAGCAACCGGGCCAATCTGGTTGCTTAGGAGACCTGGCTGGAGTCACTCAGCACACCCTGGATTCAAACTCGTGACTCCATGTGTGGTAGTCAGTGTCAATACTTGCTGAGATACCCAGGCCTCAATCTTGGTTAATGTTCATTTTACAGAGCCCCTTAGAGGACAGGGCGGGTTTTTAATGCATGCCCTTGCAATAAGTTTTGCATTCCCTCATAATAAATTTAACATGGATTTACTACAGTAACTATATTTTAACCTTGATATGTGTTTTAAAACCATAGTATTAATGTAGGAAAACAAAAATGATGGTAATAAAAATCAAAATTGTGTGGTTATTATGGTTTTACTATACAAATTCCATTAAATTTGTAGTAAAACCGTAGTAACCACAAGATTAACCATGGTTAATCTATGGTAAAATCATTGTTACTATATGGATACAGTATACTGCATTGATGTAATTGTTGGTTACTTAACTTTATAGTTACTACAATATTACTTCAGTGTAACCATATTTAACCATTGTAACCAAATATCATGTTTAACTGTAACTGTAGTAAACCTGGTATAATTTTACCAATGGTAAAATTGTATGGGAAATAGTTTGATTGTAAATATTGAAACCATTGTGATTTTGGGGTATTATGGATTTACTATACAAATACCTTAGTTTAACTATGGTTTTACTGTAGTAACATAGTAATAGCTATGAAAACAAATTTAAGAAACCATGTTTTTTGGTGTAATTCATGGTTTAAATACAGTATACTGTAACCATATAGTGAGCGTGGATTTACTATAGATTAGCCATGGTATTTGTAGTGAAACCATAATAACCACAACATTATTTTTATTACCATAGTTTTCCTTTTCTTGTATTATTAATATGGTTATACATCGAAAATAAAGGTTAAAATATGGTTACTGTAGTAAAACCATGGTCAATTTATTGCAAGGATGCGCAAAACAACAAGTTCACAGAAAAAAAAAACAATACCCACCCTTTCCGCTTTGGGGATCCGTCTTAAATGCAACATATATTAATACATTTTCAAAATCAAAAATTGTATATGTTAACATTTGTTTATTCACTATGAACTACTATACTAAGTGAGCTATTTACTATACTATATAACAATGAACAATTGTATTTTTATAAACTAATGTTAAATAAATGCGGTTAAATATATAATGTTCATTGCTAGTTCATAAAACAACGCATTAGGTTAACGAATGAAACCATATTGTAAAGTTTTACCGATATGTACCAGGCTTGGCATCAATGACACTTAAGTATAGGTATAGAGATTTGGAACATGAGGGCGAGTAACTGATGACATTGATGACCAGTTTTACCAATTGTATGGATAAATGTCAGACTATCACAGCTGGAGTGGAACTACAGTACATGTTATTGAGTGAAATGAGGCTAAATGCCTAATGCTCCGGGACCTGCCGTGTTTGAGCCCACATGGCCAAAGAGTCAACTGTTAAGTTGACTGGACTATCTGTTAGTTTGACCAGTGGCTGCAGGAGGAATGATTGGGAAACCTGTTTCAGTCATTATTTTTGCAATTCCCATTGGTGATGCTAGTGGTGCAGAAATTACACACTTCAGTTTTGACAGCTCTTACAATAAAAACGTATCAATTCATCTTTTATGTTTTTACATAGACCGAATACTCTCTGACATGCAGATCAAATTCACTCAAGTTACATTAAACTCAAAGACTTTACATTTAGCATTAATATCTCGGTTCAGCATTTACCTCTTGACAAGGTCCCATAGCTATCTCTGTTATGCCATGAACTGACTGTATCCTGGCCGCCCATATAATGCACAGAGCTTAGTGATGACCCTCATGCTCACATAACATTCATTCAGCTTGAACAAAGATGTCAGTGTCATACAATAAAACAGCTGTTTACAACACTCTCTATCACACAGCAGCCAGATTAACCCTATTTAACAGGTCCTGAAAGATTCTGCAGACATTAATGATAGTGAGAATGAACATGCAAGTTATATAAATGACATCCAAATTTAAAAAAAAAAAAAAATGGTCTGTGTTTTCGGATTTTCTGTCAGCAATGCTTTATTATCTTCTTTAACAAACATCTTCTTTAATTACATGTTTTTCATATATGTCTGCATAAATGAGACACACCTTTGAATGCACATTCCACAGTGTCAAGAAAAAGTATGTGAACCCTTTGGAACTAGCTGGTTTTCTCCATTAATTGGTCATAAATGTGATCTCATCTTCATCAAAGTGGGATTGGCAAATCAATCAGCATGTCCTTTTAATAAAAGGCTCAGTCACCGGTACATGGGTGGCTCGCTTCAGATTTCGGCTGCGCGTCTGAGAGCTCCATGGATTCTCCCTCCAGTCGGTAGACCAAGTGTGTTTTCTGTATCAAGCCAATGTTATGATCCTTCGATGTTTAGTGTGTTCTCTTCAACTACGTACTATTGCAACTCCATTAGAGAATTTGGAGTGTAAGGGTAGCCCATTGTTTAATTTGCTGAGCTTAGTGTGCACTTTGTTTACATTAGGTAAATATTTATTTTAATTTGCTTTAGGCTACGTCTGCATTAATCCTTGTAAATTTTGAAAATGGAGCAGTCCATACTGCTGTTTTTAAAAATGTAAGAAACATAAGAAGCGTAGTCCTGTTCTACCCACTCCGTATGAGACTCGAACCGGCATCTTCGGCATGGGAGGAGGTTGCGCAAACAAGGAGGCTAAAGGCTACAGCGTCAGTCTCTAGTGCACCTCTTGAGGTCCTTTACACTCAACCCCCTAAACCTCACTCCCATCTGGGTCACGGCACCATTGTGATGCTCCAGTTCTACCTGCTCTGTTCGGGACTCGAACCAGTGTCTTCGGCATGGGAGGCGGGTACGCTAACAAGGAGGCTAAAGGCTACAGCCTCTAGCGACAGTCGCTAGTGCACCTCTTGAGGTCAGGAGAGTTAGGTTTATACACATTGCACAGCTATCTCTCAGCTGGCCACCGTTACACCTGCGTCATTTACATGTACGGTCTGAAATGCAATTGTCCTCATGGTCTGCCGCCAGACAGCAAATTTGAGTTAACTTCCCTTCGTCTTTGAAGATATGCAATCTGAAGGCTGTACAAATTAACAGTTATGTTTAACAATGTTATCAAAGTGAATATCAGACACAACAATGCTGCTACAACAAGGGCCGCCATCTTGAATTTTGTGACTGTGTCACAAGACAACAAATACGTCATCATTTTTAAATATCTCCGTTTCCCCTGTCCACACAAAGCAAAGGCTGCGGCTTAAAATGTATCCACTTGGGAGAGTTTTTTTTTCTTTTTTCGAAAGGCTCCGTTTTTCCTGTACAAAAAAGCCATCTCAGTGTGAATGGAAAGCTAAAAAGTGCAACCAAAAAAAAAAAGCATTTTCAAACGATTTATCTCTGAGTTTTGGTTCATTTTTTAAATATATTTTTTGTTTATTGTTTTTGGCCTTTGGCCACCCTGAAGCCATTGCTCCAATTTGTTTCTATTAAAAAATACATTTAAAACATCCACTTTTTTCCTGAATGCTGAAGTGTTCCACGATTCGCCTATTTTCAGCTTCCGATCTCCGGTGTTGTCATTTGCATCGGCGTATATTCTTAGTAGGCAGTGTTTAAAGTATAAGATTTGTAAAAACTGTCAAAAAACATGTCGGTCTATAGTGCCGATACTTCACAGAGTCAAGATGACCGTTTCTTTTCTTTTTTTTGACAGCACCTTTCCTGTGTGTGTATACACCTAGAAGCGATGGTCCTAGGTTAGTTATGCTGATATAGTTAACAACGTTTAATTGTTATGACACCCAACATCTGCACAAGTTGACCTTGAAATACATTTTTAACTTAAATGGTTGTTGTTCTCCATTTGGATTGCTTTGGTAGTTTTTATATGGTGTCTCGAAACCAGTAACAGAAAACTATTAGAATCATCATGGCGCCACCCAGAGGTTACTCAGAAAACTTTGGATAATGCTACATTTTCTCTCTTTGGTCTGATGGCTGGGGCAGGAATCCACCAAAAATCTATTATTGCACTCTTACCCCATATAAAGTGTGTAAAAAAGTCACTTTAAAAAAAGTCAATTTTGAAGGGAAACCAAAGTCATTGTTTTCAACAAAACAATAGCACAAAGTTAGCAGGCACATTAGCACACATTTAGCACGCACACGCCCAAGATAAGTGAGGAAGTTTTATTGGGCTGCTAAAATGTTGACCATTTCAAATCTTCTCAAAATAGAATGAGAATGAGTGAGACTAGTGTGCAGTCAGGTGACCACTGTTGGACTTCATGCAATCACACTCAGGGTCATGTTCATAGGATATCAAGCTAGACAAAAGTGGCTGGAGGCCTTTTATAATTTTACATGGCAATGGACAGTTGTTGGTACTACATCACAGGTCTATTATACGACTCAAAATACTTTAACGAGGATGGGCTAAAATGAGGCCAGATTAAGGTGATTTATTGTTTGTGAAATATGAACAGTGCAAGAAAAGTGTCCAGTGTGTTCAATTCTGACATTTATTTAAATGTTGCCTCAAGCATATGTCTGAACCCTAAATTATGTATTAATAAGTCCCCTTTCTGCTGGACAGAGTGGATTGTGAGAGGAGTTACTACTGTACACTCAGTGACCTGTATGAGAGTGGAGTGTTGAGCTCTTTTGAGAATTTGGGTCATCATTTTGGGATTCCCAGATCTCAATTTTATAGGTATTTACAGCTGCGCCACATGCTCTGTATTGTTTTTGGGAGTAGCACTCCACCCAAACCCCCTGCCCCCGCACACCCCAAAGTGGCAGATACTCTGGGAGAGGTGACTACTGCTTGTGGATAAGGTCATGAGGCATATGTGTATTACTCCTTGCTAATTCATAGACTGGGGGATGGAGCTTCAACTTCTCTTAAGAGATTATGGGAGAGATTTATATTTGGTTTTGGAGAAGGGATTGTGGGCTAGGATTCTAAAAAATTTAAAATCTGAATCAAGAGATGCAAGAGTTCGCTTTATGCAATTCAAGACTTTTCAAACACAAACATTAAACTGTGGGTGGCCAGCTGTCAGGGCTTTAACTCAGTCTGGACACCTGACCTTCCACGACTCCTGGTTCCTGCCCCAGTCTGAAGAGGAACAGTGGGGCTGGCCTGCCACCTGTGAGTAACCAGAGAGCCGCTCTGAGGCCTGGGCTCACAGTAACACACACAGCCAGGTACAGTACACAGCTGAGTGAAACCCGAGAAACGAGGTCACTTTGTGTCATTAGCACATAATCAATCCAGATGAATAAACAAATGAGCCAGGGCATGACAAACATGTTCTTTAGTGATGACCTATCTGTGCTGTTACCATCCTAAGCATTACTGCAGTCCGTAAAAGAGTAATCGTTTTTGCCCACTTCTTCAGTGACATTGGTTTCAGAAGTTATTTTCACATTTATTGGTCAAAATGGTGACACATTATAAAACTATTGGATTATAGTAATTTATTTAAAGTATAAAACAATATATTTAAAAATATTTTAATAATTTTAAGGTTTACACATTTTAATTGTACTGGATGACAAATTTCCATCAAAATGAATTGAGTAATCTTTAAATGTGTTATTAATTCAGCATAAATCTGAAGGATTTGATTGAAATTAATGAGGTGTATGAATTTTTACAACGTAGTAAACAAAATTCATACATTTGAAACAAATCAGTTAATGTAAATGGTTGGTAAATGTCAATGCAGCTACATTTGCTTTGGCATTAATTGAACCAATTTTATACAATGACAAAGTTAACCATATTTAAATGAATCTAAACCATTTGTTTAACCTCCTGAGACCCCTGTGTGAATGCTGTGTATTTTCCATTCCACTTTTTTATTTGTAAGAAACATGCATAAAAAATAAAATTCCTAAAAATGTATGGCAAAATATTTGGTCAGCAGTACTAAGATTTTTTTTCTCCATCAAATTTTTATTATGTTTCCAGAAGTGTTGGTTATTCATATTTTTGAGAAGTTGAGAGTGGAATGATACCGATTAGTAGACCCACATGGAATCTGGAATCACATCAAGGAATCGGAGATCCTTGCAAAGCTCCGCCCCCTTGGTTACGTTCGCTCGCTCTGACAAGCTCCTCATAGGAATGAATGGGAGATTGCCGTCAGCGGAGCTGTTTTTGGCAAAATATTCTCAGAAACTGACTGGATAATATTCTTAAGTGGGCTGGAATGTAGAATGTCATTTTTACATAATGAGTAATTTGCTTGAATACTGTGGAGACTTTGGATCTGAATTAAGGCAAATGATTATTACAGTCACTTGGAAAGAGAAAAGCGTCATTTAATTGATATATTACAAACCTCATAACATTAGTGTCAGTGAAAAGCACTGCTTTTAATGTCTCATAACACACCCACTATTATGCTGCGAAACATGAATCAATACGTAAATGAACTAATGTTCAGTTATTAGCTTTAATATACATTGGAGGAAATGTAGGTGTCCTCCCTTATGTTATACGTTCATTTCGTAATGAGGAATGATACACTTTAATCCATAGGATGCTCTTCTAAATATTTATTTAAAGTGCTTAACTTCAACTATTAAAGCTAATAACTGAACTGTTTTATATTTGAGAGTTTATATACACATGGACACTAATGAGGTAATAGCATACAGGTGGGGATAACAATGAAGTGATTGGGGCAGTGGATTCTGGGAAGTAGTGCTGGGGAAAACTTCAAAATAAGAGTCCTTGAATACAGCGGAGACAAACTGTGACAATTAAATTAAACAATGCCTTTGTGTATTTGTTTATTAAACATTTGGCTAATTTAATTGTGGTTTTAACTTCCAATAAGAGTGTAGTATTCTCATCACCTTTTCTAACACGCCAAAATTTGCACATAAAATGCCTGCCACTTAGAAAAAACAAACAAACATTTAATGCTTAATACCATAACTTTTAACTATTTAATATAAAAATACCACCCCCCTGCCCGATAGATGATGATACACTATCAAAAGTGTCAGTCATACATAAACTAAGATTATAATCAGAGATTATTTAGCAGAGATAGGCCACTTCTATTAAATTCAACCAAGGAGCTCCGAGTGCCTAATGGACAACGGATGTAGAAAGAAAGTCCCACCTTACAGTAAAAAAAAAAAAAGCCAATCACCTTTTAGATATAGACATCACCTGTCAATCAACTTTAGAACACGCATGCGCCTTAGCTATACAAGCCGTAAAAATATTTTTTTTTTGGTGTAATATGAGGTAAAGAAGAAAAATGTATTATTCAAATATTATCACATTTTATTGCCGATTTGAAATGTGTTCTTTGATCGTAATCTTGATCAGCTGTTTACGGTATTTCGGTCTTTCCCCATTCAAGTTGATAAGAGCTGCACTGTCGTGACTGGAAATAACCTCAAGAGAGCGTTCCAAAGATGGCCGACAGTGGACTGACTTGTTACAGAGACTTTTTCTAAGGAATGCGATGATTAGTAGTATTAGATATAGTAGTATTTTTTTACATTTAAATTTGGGCCAGTGAGAAATAAGATTGTCCAAAGTAATAGATTCGGTAGACAAAAGTTTCTCAAATATTAATGATATTTTAAAACTAAAGGTTGCACTGCTCTTGTTTTTTCTTTCTTTATTTAAATACAAGAATATGGCAAACTACTTTTTCTTTTTTAATTTCCAGAAGAAAAAAAAAAACATTTTAAATGTTCATCATTTGTGAATTCAAAACATTGTCTAAATGAATTGCAATGATAATGTATTTATATATTTTTGAATAAAATTATATTCAGACAAAAAAAAAATAATTAAATACTCACTAACCAACTTAATAAGTTCTACATTATCTTAAACCATTACAGTAATCAATCACATGATTTGTTATAGCCTACATTTATAAATACAGTTTCAATACTCCAGCCAATAATGCTTTAATGGAATTGATGTGGAAGCCATTGAGAACAACAGAAAGCTGAAATATGCAGAGAGAGCAGAAAACCTGTTTTAAAGAATAGAAATACCATTTAAAAGAATACTAGTGCATCTGTGCCAAGAGAAATTGTGGGCATCTATACTGTAGATGTGTGCAAGTAAACAAGAATCCCACTTATAACGCTTACATAACTCAATGAGCTATGCATTCTGCGCTATTCCCAATTAACATCTTGATCCTGTCATCAAACAGAACCGTCTAAAATAGCACAGCGCTGTTTTCCATGAGGCTTTAGACCCACGTGCTGAAGATCCAACAGCCTCCCCAGAAACTCAAACAACGGCCAGCTGCTAGGCAACCACAGCAGCCCCAGAGAAAGAAGAGCAAGGGTTTAACCAACAGCACTGGAAATATTACATAAGATCTGACTTGGAGTGTTTGAGCTAGAGGGCTGGTACTGATATGGAATGCATAGAACAGAAAACAATGACTCAGGACGGGATTTCAAAATCATTCTTTATGGGAAGAATGAACTTTAACCAACAAACAGTGCAGCAGATTATTGGGCATACAGTTCAAATACTAAAATAATTTAGTTTAAAGTGAGCTGTGACTGGAATGATTCAAGAATTATTACCCTGAGAAACAAAAAGACTCATTTGAGTGTGTTTTTCAGCATACTTGCATTAAAAAGTGTTACATTTACAAAGAAAACCCTTCAAGTGTTCAGTAATTCTGAATTGAGTGTTCAAAGATATGCATAGTGGTGTATGTTCGTACTGGTATATGAGATTCCATCATTCATTCCAATCATACACATTCCTTTCATGTACGTACATGCATTAGGGTGTCAGAGTTCTCGTGGGATGATGGTAAAGGGTCGTATAGGGCAGCTGGACTCGAGCTCCAGTGCGGTGAGGAAGCAGTCGGGAGCCTGTGGACTGCCTTTGCTCTGCAACGCCTCCCCCAGCCCACTCCAGGCCTCATGTGCCGTGCTCTGGACCTGTATTGCGTCTCTCAGCACCTTCTCCCCGAGACCCACACGGCCTGTGCGCACCAACAACTTCCCCTGTGAACAGGAAGTGAGAGTTTTTATCCGAGCTGTTCCTTTTTCTGTTAAATTCTAGGTATAAACAACAGATGCTTGTGGGGATGTAAAACCTAGATTGTGTTTACAGTCAGCGTGGGATGCTTGTGATGTTGTGTTGATGTTGCGCATCCTTCTATAAATGAAAGTGTTTTTTTATGTAAAAGTGGAGAGTGGTGGACTCATAGTCCTTCTTGTTCTCTGCAGCTTTGCTGACAAAACATTGAAAAAAAAAAACACCTTTCAGTAGACAAAAAACTCATTCCAGTCAAAAATCAAATATGGATCTTCTCCGCATAAGATCTATTAATGCAGCAAGTTGTTATTAAATGACAAACTAAAGGCTGTTGGCTATTAAAAAAAAAGAGAGGATATCTTTAATATGTCCTGCCCCAAGATCCTGTTACAATAAGAAAAAAGGGAAGAAAATTGAACTCATTTATTCATCTCTGATACATTTGAATGTGATAATCTGGTCCATAGAAGGACTCACAGTAGGAGAAAGTTTATTATTTATTTTAATTAATTCATTTATTATTATTTAATTATATTTTATTATTATTATTTTGAAATTGCATGCATGTAATGATGTGTGTTTTTAAATTAAGAGAATGATTTTATTTTATATTGTTTTTTATTATTTAAATTTTTTTAATTTAATCATTAGTTATGTATACAGTATGGGTGTAATTTGTGATGTGTGATTGTAAATTAAGGGAATTATTTTATTATTTTTTATTTAAATGACATGCACATGTGTGCATTTATATATGTACATTATTTTTATATTGTATTTAACTATTTATTTTATTTAAATTGCATGCATATGTGTGTAATTTGTGATTTGTTTTTTAAATGAAGGAAATTATTATATTTTATTTTATATTGTATTTTATTATTATTTATTTATTTAAATTGCATGCATATGTAATTTGTGATGAGTGTTATTTTATGACATATATTATAATTTTAATTATTTGTTTTATTAAAATGTAATGCCTTTGTGTGTATTTTTATTTGTGTATGTAAATAATTTTTTATATTGTATTTCTTTAATAATCTACTGTATTTACATTGCATGCATATGTGTATAATGTGTGATGTATGTTTGTAAATTAAGGGAATTATTTTATTTGATTATTTATTTTATTTAAATAGCATGCATGTATGTGCATTTTTATTTATAAATTATTAAATTTTTTTGTATTTCTTTAATAATTTTTTTATTAAAATTTCATGTATACAGTATGTGTGTGAAAGTGTGTCTATGTACAGTATATATAATATTACTGATGTTTTGGCAATGTAAAGCTTTTTTTTTTAAACACCAAAAAACCCTCTTGAATCTGAAATGTAAATGAGAGATGAATATGTATTCAAGCCCTGTTTTCATTTCCTTATTCTAAATGAAATGTGCAATGCTGTGTTTTGAATAATGGTGTAAGTGTATTATGCTTGTGCATTTCAATGCGTTTGTGTACGCCTAGGGTAAAATGGTGTCCTTACTTTCCCTAATCCTGCCAACAACAGCATGATTTACTCATTGCAATTACATTTTCATTGTCCCCTCTATCAGCACGCATGCGCACACGCTCACACACACACACTTGTATTTGTCAGTGGTGGCACATGACTGCTGATTATTCAGCCACTTCACAAGCACATAAGAGATGAAAATTATTCCACTGTGAAGTGAGAAAAGCAAGACAAGAACTGTGACACGCTCACAGATACAATGGCCCCAAAAATTATTTGGACACTTTGCCACACTTAAAAATGTTTAAAACTGTATAGAAAAATATCAATGCAAGTGACATTTATTATGAAGAAATATAGCACAAACACTTTTTAAGAATAACATTTCACAAAAAGAAGTTTGTAGGTTTCAGTTTATAAAGCAATAGATATGTTTGTTCAAAATGAAGACAAAAAGGACACTATTAGGACAATGTCTAATTTTCAAACGTTAGTGGAACATGTTCATTGTTAATGTGATGATCTACACCAGAGGGGAACTGACTTTATACATCCACTAAAAGCTTTTGAAAGAATAAAACAGCTGCAGAAATAGACTGACTTTTGTTGACCAATCAGAACTCGGCAAGGGGCTGGCCTGGTGACACTGCTGTGTCTGAGCCTTGTACCTGACTGGCTCGACAGTGGAACAGATTTGTCAAATGTAAATATACTTCACAGTCTTCCAGGAGGCTGGCAGCTTTGGGCAAATGGCTATTTGACACATTCTGACAGCTGAAGATGCCAGAGGTGCTACTTGAAATCCTAGTGTAGGGTCACGACCTGGCCTGTATATGAACCCTGCTAATCCAACGGGATACTGATCTGTTCCAGCTTGGATCAGTGCCAGCTACTAGACAGAGAACACACATGCTGTGTTTGCACACAGACACAAACACACATGACAACACCATTCACCATTTACACACGAACAACTAGATTTGATAGAAAAACGTTTACACTACGATAAGGTTCTGTCTGTTAACATCAGTTAACACCAATAGTTAACACGAATTTACAATGAACAATACTTTTACATCATATATAAATCTAGGTTAATGTTAATTTCAACAACATTTATAAAATCAAAGGCTGTATATGATAACATTAGTTAATACACTATGAACTAACAATGAACTAACAATGAACTAACAATGAACAATTGCATTTTTATTAAATAACATTAACAAAGATTAACAAATGCTGTAAAAAATATATTGTCTATTGTTTCTTTATGATACCTAATGAATTAACTAATGCTAAAGAAAAAAATTTGATCATGCCTATAGGCCGGTTCGAACGGGATGCAAAATTGTAAGTGTGTAGTTAATTTTTCAGGCAGGCAGAAGGGCGAATATACACTCAGTTTACACTGCATCAAAGATTTGCTGCAAATTCAACAGGCTACATTGGCGACTTGGTGTAATGACGTCCTCGTTTGATATTAACTCGGGCATCACCCTCCACTGAAACGGCAATGTGAGCACCTCCTTAATGCAAAAACTGTACAGTGACTTAGAGACGGTCATGGAAAACTACAACACATTTTTGGAGATATAAACAGGTATATATGTCTTGCACACAAGTGAAGTTTAGTTTTTTTTATTTCAAGAGGAAAAGGGTTCATTTAGAAATGTTTCTGTCTATTTTTGTCTTCCGGGTTTGAAATTAATATTGAGTCGTCACAGGACGTGACATACAAGGTTTAGGCTTTCCATTGAATTTCAGCGACTCTACGTCACGGGTGTTTTCGATATTATTCATGAGAAGGAGTGGCCTTTACACTTTGACAGTTTATCAGTGTGTCGTTGCTATGCACATGACCAGTCAATCACTCAAACGCGTCAGTTGAGAGAGTTGATAGTCCTGTGACGCTGCTGATACAGGGACAGGACAGGCTTTCGGTCAAGGGCAACACCTTTTAAATGTTTACGCAGCATGCATTTATTAATGTGCGTTTTGTGAGAAATGCGGTGAGGTGGACTGTGTCTGACTGGGACTCATTTGAGGCGCGGTTTACATTGGTTGTCCCAGACACAAACGCCATCCATCCATCTATCCTTAATGTAATTGCACTTTTCCACTGTACGTTATGGTTCGACTCGACTCAACTCTGCTCGCTTTACTTTTCTGAGCTTTCTTTTCCACTGAAATTTGGTGCCTCCTCAGCGTGGGTTTGACTATTGTCATAGTCAATCCGCCTCTACTGCCGTGACATAATCTTAAACACGACACAAACTGGCCAAATCAATAACACAACTGCTAGCTGTTAGCTACTAGCTCATTGTGCTGCATCAAGCAGTTGTTGCATGGTGATTTTACACAAGTGTAACAGTTAAATTGGCCTGGTTGTTTTAGAAGCAAGCTTCCTGTAGCTGGTCAACTATATAAAGTGAAGCTTTCAAGCAGAGTATAGAGTTAACGTAACAAAACGTACCATCCTCCATTTTGGACTCCAACAACGCCATGGCCAAGTTCAAGGCACTTTCCCTCCCATTGCTCGCAGGTCTATTGCCATAGATAGCGAACCACTTCCACTTTCTTCTGTTTGAACCACTCCATCTGTTGTGGTCCTTAATGGTTCTGTAGTCACATTTAATTATTTATTTTTTTACTTTTCCTTATACTGTTGGTAGGTCCAGCTGAGACACTTCCTGAAATACTTTTTAGTTTCGTTAGTCGCTAACGAGTGGACCATCTGCACCTCATTTATTGACGGCATGGTTTTGTGCACAGCCATTTCTTTTTACAATTTGAAAGTCGCGTGAAAAAATGATACTGCTATCGCTGTTGCTAACTTTAAAACTAGTTGGTTGATGTAACGTGTCTCAAATCCAGTGTCGCTGGTAGTGATGATTCTCCCTGACCAATCAGTGATCTGCAAGGCTTTGACGTCACATTTAGTATTGGCTCGGCTCCCTTGGAACCTCGACCAAGGTGGTACTAAAAATAGTACCAGGTACCAGGTACTATCCATAGTGGAAATAGAGCAGAGTCAAGTCGAGTCGAGTTGTACCATGCTGTGGAAAAGCCCCATAAGTGTCAAAACCTAATCTAAGCACATATATTTGTGAATCAATGCCTTAAAATAAGTCTCAAAAGTTATTAAAGTGTCAAAAACGTTCACATATTTTCAATACAGAGTACATGGCTTGGCATTTATTTCCGCATTAAATTACAGAAATAAAATGACCAGTGTGATTCTGTGTGCTATATTGTGAGCTTACAAAAAAGCGTATAATTTATTTGTGCATTCTGTCACAAGCAATTGTGAGAATCTTTGACGCTGTTACCTGTAATAGTGAAATAATAATGAGTGACTAATTCAGACAGTTGTTTTGTTCCCTCAGACTTTGGCTTTCAACAATCAGTTGAACTTTGTCAGCTATACAGATCTTACAATTCGTCATACTTTATCCTGATACTTAATGAGAACCGGCATGGGGAACTAACAGATGACAGATTGCTTTCCCCGCTCTTTATCCCCTGCCCTGCCCCACCCACTAGGGCCCTTGTTCTCACAGATGTCCACACCCAATTGAGTTGTATTTTTCCAAAGAGTTGAGTTGCAGACTTGAGCTGAAAGAGGACTGTTTCATGACCCTTTAACGCTCACTACCTCCCATTATCAGCTCTCTTGCACTGTGGAATACAACTGCCTGGTTGCTAGGCATCGCTTACCGGCCTGAGAAGGAGTGAAGTGTTATAAATAATGTATTTGCATAATCTAATCAACTGACAGGCCAATAAGAGAGCAAGAGAGAGTACCATAGAAACACAGAGAAAGGAAATACAGAAAAGAAAAGACACATACAAAGGCAGAACAAGTATTATGATATTTGTGTGTGAGGGTCCAGTACTGAGTCACAGCACACAGATCTAAGACTTACACGGAGTCTGACTCAACGCGGCTGACATCCCTAAATCAAACATACCCAGCAAGATGCCCTGAGCAATGACTCAAAACACACATTCATGTGGATCTCACTCCAGCAGATTCATATATGAGTTTCCATGATGTGTCTAAATCAGCTGTATGAAATAGTGTAGAATCAATCAGGTCCTGTTTCCACAGTTGCTCCCTTAACGCGCGTGTGTGTGTGTGTGTGTGTGTGTGTGTGTGTGTGTGTGTGTGTGTGTGTGTGTGTGTGTGTGAGAGAGAGAGAGAGAGACATCTTTAACATCTTGGTTACACTTAATGAGGTTCCATTCATTAACATTAATTAATGTATTAGTTATCATGAACTTATATTAAGCAATATGTTAGCAAACAATATTAAGCATTTGTTCATCTTTGTTAATGTTATTTAATAAAAATACAATTGTTCATTTTTAGTTCATGTTAATTCATAGTGTATTAACTAATGTTAACATATACAACATATGCTTTCAAAAATGTTTTAGTGTATGTTGAAATTAGATTAACCAAGTTTAATAAATGCTGTAAAAGTATTGTTTATTGTTTGTTCATGTTAACTAATGTTGTTAACTAACAGTGGTGGGCCGTGCATTTTAAATTTAGGCCTTCAGTGTGATTCATGCATTTAAAAAACACAAATAAATACACCATATGCCTTTGGGCATCATACATTATGTCACAGCTATAACTAGTAATACCAACTGACATTTTAAAAACACGTCCACAGGCAGCCAGATCTTGAAACGACACTTAATGCTCCAGCAAGCCTAATTATAACTGCAGCATGACTGTTTGAGTGTCGACATGTTTGTGTGACATCATGCACCTGCATCTCGGAGAAATCGGAGTTGAGAATTTCTGCACAAGCCAACATGTTGTAATTCTGACTTCAAGATGCATCCATTGCACTTTTCCTAGTAGGAAGTTGGGAAATCGGACTTTCCGAGTTGAATTGAAGCAGCACAACTTTTCCAAACTTGATCTAATTTACACTTAGAAAACTCCTGATGTTGCAATAACAATGCAAAAAGCACGTACCAATTTACTTGAAGTGAAAATCAATCATCCTTTCTTGTTTAATTAATCAATCGCATGATCATGCAGAACATCTCAGGTTTGTAAATCCATAAGGATCTCTTTCTCAATGATAGCGGCAGTAACGACAGCCGACCGTCAGCAAGATCTCACTCTCTTCGCTTTCAAATTACGTCACTTAAAGAGCGATTGCATCACTCAAGGCCAACTAGAAGGCCTCGACCGGGACGTATCCTAAAGGCCACACCCACCAAGAACAAATAAATCAATCTGATTGGCTGATGAATCTGACAATCTTACATTATTTGCTCTGTTGAGGGATTCTGTAGAAATTCTGAAGGCCTGACCGTGCATTCAGACCAGAGGCGTCGAGAGCGTCAAATCGACTGGAAGTCAATTCCAATTTTAGAAGAAAGTTCAAGTGCAGCCAACATTATGGTAATGAGCTTTGACGCGGTTGGGCGGCGACATATTGGAATATAGAAGTGCTCCGCTCTAGCGAAGTCTAGAGAACACAAAAGTGTAAACTTTGGTTCCCACCAAACATTAGTTCCGAAGACAAAATGGAGGAGAAACTGATTATTGCCGTGGCGGGTTTTCCCGTAAAATTTGATCTGTCCCTGTTTGCTTACAGGGATATAAATAAAAATAAAAAACGATGCGTGGACAAAGGTGTCTGAAATTGTTGGTGTGCCAGGTGAGTTGATGAATTAATTATGGTTTATATAATAATATAATATAATATATAAAAATATTTCATGAGGATATACTATAATATATAATAATATATAAAAATATTTCATGAGGATATACTATAATATATAATAATATATAAAAATATTTCATGAGGATACACTATAATATATAATAATATATAAAAATATTTCATGAGGATACACTATAATATATAATAATATGTTTAAATATTTCATGAGGATACACTATAATATATAATAATATGTTTAAATATTTCATGAGGATATACTATAATATATAATAATATATTTAAATATTTCATGAGGATACACTATAATATATAATAATATATTAAAATATTTCATGAGGATATACTATAATATATAATAATATATTTAAATATTTCATGAGGATACACTATAATATATAATAATATGTTTAAATATTTCATGAGGATATACTATAATATATAATAATATATTTAAATATTTCATGAGGATATATTATAATATATAATAATATATTTAAATATTTCATGAGGATATACTATAATATATAATAATATATTTAAATATTTCATGAGGATACACTATAATATATAATAATATGTTTAAATATTTCATGAGGATACACTATAATATATAATAATATATTTAAATATTTCATGAGGATACACTATAATATATAATAATATGTTAAATATTTCATGAGGATACACTATAATATATAATAATATGTTAAATATTTCATGAGGATACACTATAATATATAATAATATGTTTAAATATTTCATGAGGATATACTATAATATATAATAATATATTTAAATATTTCATGAGGATACACTATAATATATAATAATATATTAAAATATTTCATGAGGATACACTATAATATATAATAATATATTTAAATATTTCATGAGGATACACTATAATATATAATAATATGTTTAAATATTTCATGAGGATACACTATAATATATAATAATATATTTAAATATTTCATGAGGATATACTATAATATATAATAATATATTTAAATATTTCATGAGGATATACGCTACTTGTGATATGTTGTCAAAAAGATACCGGTCGACATGTCTGGCTCTTTAAATATAGTTCATAAAACCTAGCGTTCTGAGCGAACTTTGCCGCCTATTTCAAATATGTCAGAGCGTCCACGAATTTTCGATAGCATTGTTGGCAGGGCAGCCAGAGCAAATTTTTACGCCTCGCCGCCTCTGGTCTGAACACACGGTGATGGAGTGGAGCTCAGACTCATGCGCTGCTTCAGCTTCAGGCATGTGATTTTTTTTTTTTAAACAATTTGTTTGTAAGCATCAAGGAATAAATTCTGACTGGATAAACGTTTAATTTTTCACTATTTGTTTGTAGATTAATTAAGAGTGGAAAGCGATTAAAAATGCATAGGCAAAAAGGTGATTGAGAATGAAAGGTTGAAAAATAATTATTTATTTGGCATGTTAGGCCTGCAGAGAAGGCTTTACTGGCCCTGAGATGGAACCTTTTTATAAAGTGTCATATTTTATATTTATGTTATGTTATAAACTTTATGGAAGATAAAAAGTAATTTGGGTGGGTGAATCACACAAAACCTGAAAAAACATTTCATCCCAAAATAATAACATTATATTCTTTTGATAATCGATCACCTGTCGCACAAATGCGTTGCAGTTTTGTTTCCTTACACGTCATCTTCCGAGCATCAGGCAATGGAATGCCTTTATTGTCAGAAATCGGAGATATCAAGTAGGAATATCCCAATATATAAAATTCTACTAAAACTAAAAACTATTATTATTATTATTATAGGCTAATTGTTTTTGTTTTCTCTATTTTATAATGAAATTGTGTAGTTTGAGGATTGCGTTGACAAATATATAAGTGTCCCCCAATTAGTTCCAAAAAGTGAGGTAGAGATATTCTAAACAACAACACTGGTATCGGATCAGGATCGGATGAGAGTTTAGCTTCAGGAGTGAAAAACAGGTATCAGTGCATCCTTGATATATACATTTTTGGTATAACATTGTCCCTGGACATGTTTTCGTGACATTCACCCAGGTTTGGAACGACATGAAGGAAAGTAAACTATGACATAATATTCCTTTTTGGGTGAATTATCTCTTTAACTCTGCAATATGCTGTCAGCAGAACTGAGATGCTCTGAAATTCATTGTTCATGACACCTCAAAGGAAGAATTGCTTTAATGAGAGCATTGCTGCCCTGCTGTGCTCAACGCAAGAAGTGTTACAATGAATAGAAATGAGTTGACAGCTCCACATTGAATCCAGCTGGCAAATTCACTCGAATTCAAACTCGTTCAGTCATAATTTACTCACCCTTAAATCGTTCCAAACCAGTATGGCTTTCTTTCTTCTTTAATTGCTTACTTTTTGTTTTCCGTACAACTAAAGTGAATGGTGACTGAGGCTAACATTCTGCCTAACATCTTCTTTTCCATGGAAGAAGGAAGAAGGAGAGACATTTGGTTTAAAACAACATACGGGTGAGTAAGTGATGACAGAATTTTAATTTCTGGGTGAAATATCTTTTTAAGTCTGATGGTTTAGTGCTTATCAGTGGTGCAATGTTCTAATGAAGGCAGGGTGTATGTGTGTGTGTGGACTATGCAGGGCATCACCAGCTAGCTCGGAATTAGATCTCATCAGCTCTGGGAATTGATAGTGTACGTCTTTTGTCCAAAAATAGCAGGGAACCGTGCTCTCATTGGCCAAATATAGTGAGAAAATGGCCTAGCTGCACTCCAGTTACTCCAGTAAAGATGAGTAACGAAGGGCCTGACATTATGAAGTCACAATGAGAGAAGAGAGTGGAGGCAGAGCTAATGTTAGCTCAGATATCACTGTGGGTTGTATAGCTGTATGTATGAACTGAAAGCCACATGTGCACTGGCTCATTCGTCATTCAGGGTCACCCTGGTCTCCAAAGCTTTTCTTTTTGCCAAACAGAAAACAAATATTTTTATATGCACCTTCAGATGTCAAAATGTGCGATTCCGTTGTGTACGGTATGTATGTGATTCACTCACCAGGTGCAGCAGTATGTGGTGTCCTCTGGGGTTGATGGCGAGAGCTTCGTCATACAGGGTCTTGGCCTCTGCGTCGTTGCCCCTGAGCTCGGCCAGACGGCCTTTCAGCAGCAGCACTGAGTGTGAGGTGGGGAACAGAGTTCCTGCCTCCTGCACACAGAACTGAGCCTCCTTCATCCTCCCGTCAGCCACAAACAACTCCCCTGTTCACATATGCCATCACAAAGCAAAGCAGAGGCTGTGAGCACTCACTATGACATTGTCAATAATGTTTCTGATACTGTAATAGGTTTCTGTGACATCCGCAAAAATGATTCTGATGTAACAAACATGTTTTGTGACATCACAAAGACACATCACATAAGGCAAGCTGGACTGACTTTTCAATTTTCAAATAATATTAGTGAAAATTTTGACATCAGTAATTTTGTTTGCACTAGAAACAATTTTTAACTCATGATATAAAAAAAATGACTTCATTACTCACAGAAATACCCATTCTTGATATAAAATATGGAATTTCAACTAGTAAATAACATAATTATTTATATCAGTAATTGCATTTTTACTTATCTGTCATTCCATTTTTTTTAAATCTATAATTAATATATTACTAGTTGAAATTACAAATACACATTTCATGTATTGTTATTAGAAAAAACAATATTTTTTATATCAACAATTACATCGTCACTCGTCGCATCACTGAGTGTAACATAAACAAGATGGCCATGTCTGAGAGGTGGACAGATGTTTTTTTGTGAAATGGAGAGCATGACCTTCAACTTCAGAGTCTTAGCCAAGGTTATGGAGTTTGCTTTATGCCTACCTGGGACATCTGCATCTGTGGAGCATGTGTTCTCATTAATAAATGCAGAAAGGAAACCGGATAAATCTCGACTCAGTGTAACAGTCATGAAGGCAATGCTTTTTGTCCCTCTTAATTTTGGACTGGACTGCTCTGCATTTTACAATAAACTCTTGAAATGCAAGCGCATAGTTAGAAAAATTGCTGCCAGTGAAAAGTACAAGGTGACAACAGTTACAGATGTACCCTCTACTTCGCATTGATCTGTGCCTAGGTAAGGATATGTCAATTACATTTTTGCTGGGAGGGGGCTGTCCCATTTTCCACAAGCAGGAATCTGGTCATCCTACCCAAAACCTAACTCTAATCCTAACCCTAACCCTTACTCCTAAACCTGCCCGTACCTCAAGCTCAGTAGTAGCAAATGTTCTAATATGTTCATCGTTTTTTCCTTTACCATTTTGCCTCATGCTTCGGGTTTTTCCGCTAATCTACTGTTTGAATTGCATGTATTTTACCACACACACCTGTTTTCTCTCTTTTTTCTTTCTTTTCTCTCTGCTTGTCTACATCTCGCGTCTCCACTGCATGGATTTGTTTCCTCTGTGTTTTACACGGTTTATTGCATCAATCTCAAAACTCTGCTTATCAGGAACCCCATTGAACCACATCGATCTCAAACCCTACCAACTCAAGAACAACCACAACAACGACAACAACAACAGCAACATCAAACAATTGCAGTAAGTAATTGAATCCGCTCATGTTATTTATTCCTGCATTGCATGCCACATGTTTACTATAGCTTCTTCTGTCAGCAGTGAGGGATGACGGAGAAGGATATTGAGTTAGAGACATGCATCAGACTGCTAGTGGAGGTCAGTGAGAATGAGAAGCCAATAGATACTGTTTCGGATGTGGGCAGTGCAGCGACCAACACACATACGTTGGTTCCGGCTGAGGAGCCCCAAGGCAGGGCATTTGGATGACGTTTCGGCGGCATACTTGCTCAGCAAAGCAACACCACTCTCCCGTTCCTGTTAGGGATTCCAGTCAATTCTCCCCACACATTGATGCGCCCACTGAGAATCATTTTGAAAGAGCCTTGGTCATAGGTGATTCTGTCGTATGGAACATGGAAATAGAGGTTAAAGGCCACTATAGTTAAATGTATTTTGAGCGTCTGACATCAGATCAAATTTACAAGTACTGGCTCTACTAAAAGTAGATTTTCTAAAATTGTTGGCACTAATGATGTCTGGCTTCACCAGTCGGAGATCACTAAAGATAATGTTAAAGAAGTGTGTGAACTTGCAAAAACAATGTCAGACACTGTAATCTGCTCTGACCCCTCCCTGCTCGTCATGGTGACGTGGTTTATAGTAAATTAGTGTCACTTAATGGCTTGAAGTCTGAGTGGTGTCAGGAGAATACCACAAGATTTATAGACAATTGAAAGAGTTTTTGGGGTAGACCTGACCTGCTAAAGAGAGACGGACTTCATTCCTCCAGGGAAGGTGCCGCTCTCCTCTCTAGTAATTTGGCTCACAGTCTTCATAGTGATAGCATTTGACTAACAGGGGCCCAGGTCAGGAAGCAAACAAACTGGTTAATCCGATCGTCTGCTAGCTGCCTTGAGATGTCACACAGGTCACATAAACTACAAGACAGAGACTGTATCACCTAGATATCATATAGAGACTGTGTCTGTTCCCTGAACTACCAAACACAGACCACTTACTAAATCATTTAGAAAAAAATGTATTAAGGTCAAAATTTAATATTTTTTTTTAAGATAAACATCATATAAAGGTAAGGCTACATTAGATCTCTTTCTACCAAAGCACTAATTGTAAATTAAATTATTAATACAGAGACTGCACTTATCAGAGGTACAAATGACTTGCTCTTATCAACTGATCGCGGCTGCATTTCTCTTCTAGTGCTTTTAGATCATAGTGCTGCCTTCGACACAATAGATGATGACATTCTCTTGAATAGGCTAGAGAATTACTGTCAGGTCCATAAATATTGGGACATCGAGACAATTCTAATCTTTTTGGCTCTATACACCACCACAATGGAGTTGAAATGAAACGATCAAGATGTGCTTTAACTGCAGACTTTCAGCTTTAATTTGAGGGTATTTACATCCAAATCAGGTGAACGGTGTAGGAATTACAACAGTTTGTATATGTGCCTCCCACTTTTTAAGGGACCAAAAGTAATGGGACAGATTAACAATCATAAATCAAACTTTCACTTTTTAATACTTGGTTGCAAATCCTTTGCAGTCAGTTACAGCCTGAAGTCTGGAACGCATAGACATCACCAGACGCTGGGTTTCATCCCTGTTGATGCCCTGCCAGGCCTCTACTGCAACTGTCTTCAGTTCCTGCTTGTTCTTGGGGCATTTTCCCTTCAGTTTTGTCTTCAGCAAGTGAAATGCATGCTCAATCGGATTCAGGTCAGGTGATTGACTTGGCCATTGCATAACATTCCACTTCTTTTGCTTAAAAAACTCTTTGGTTGCTTTCGCAGTATGCTTCGGGTCATTGTCCATCTGCACTGAGAAGCGCCGTCCAATGAGTTCATAAGCATTTGGCTGAATATGAGCAGATAATATTGCCTGAAACACTTAAGAATTCATCCTGCTGCTTTTGTCAGCAGTCACATCATCAATAAATACAAGAGAACCAGTTCCATTGGCAGCCATACATGCCCACACCATGACACTACCACCACCATGCTTCACTGATGAGGTGGTATGCTTTGGATCATGAGCAGTTCCTTTCCGTCTCCATACTCTTCTCTTCTTTGAAGGCTTTTTTTAGATGTTGTTTGGCAAACTCTAATCTGGCCTTCCTGTTTTTGAGGCTCACCAATGGTTTACATCTTGTGGTGAACCCTCTGTATTCACTCTGGTGAAGTCTTCTCCTGATTGTTGACTTTGACACACATACACCTACCTCCTGGAGAGTGTTTTTGATCTGGCCAACTGTTGTGAAGGGTGATTTCTTCACCAGGGAAAGTATTCTTCGGTCATCCACCACAGTTGTTTTCCGTGGTTTTCCGGGTCTTTTGGTGTTGCTGAGCTCACCGGTGCGTTCTTTCTTTTTAAGAATGTTCCAAACAGTTGATTTGGCCACACCTAATGTTTTTGCTATCTCTCTGATGGGTTTGGTTTGATTTTTCAGCCTAATGATGGCTTGCTTCACTGATAGTGACAGCTCTTTGGATCTCATATTGAGAGTTGACAGCTACAGATTCCAAATGCAACTAGCACACTTGAAATGAACTCTGGACCTTTTATCTGCTCCTTGTAAATGGGATAATGAGGGAATAACACACACCTGGCCATGGAACAGCTGAGCAGCCAATTATCCCATTACTTTTGGTACCTTAAAAAGTGGGAGGCACATATACAAACTGTTGTAATCCCTACACCGTTCACCTGATTTGGATGTAAATACCCTCAAATTAAAGCTGAAAGTCTGCAGTTAAAGCACATCTTCATTTAATTTAACTCCATTGTGGTGGAGTATATAGCCAAAAAGATTAGAATTGTGTCGATGTCCCAATATTTATGGACCTGACTGTATGTTGGCATGAGTGGACTTGCATTAGCCTGGTTTAGGTCCTATTTATAAGACCGCTAACACTTTGTATGTGTAAACGAAGGGAAGACTTCTTCTACAGTGAAGAAATTATGTGTTATATTTGATACCAAGCTGTCTTTGAAAATAAAATTTCCAATGTTTGTAGAACAGCATCTCTGAAATAGAAAAATTTACAACAGATGCTCTCTGTTGCTAATGCCAAAAAACTAATTCATGCGTTCATGACCTCAAGACTAGATTATTGTAATGTATTACTGGGAGGGTGCACTGCAATTTCAATAAATCAACTTCAATTGGTTCAAAATGCAGCTGCCAGAGTGCTAACGAGAACCAAGAAATATGATCGTATTAACCCCATTTTATCATCGTTACATTTGCTACCTGTTAAATTTCATATTCATTTTAAGATTCTCTTAACTACATACAAAACTTTGAATGGTCTAGCTCCGCATTACTTAAGTGACCTTCTGACACGTTATATGCCATCACATTCAGTATGTTCTGGCCTGTTAACAGTTCCTAGAATATCCAAATTCACAAGAGGTAGATCATTTTCCTATTTGGCTCCTAAACTATGGAATAGTCTCTCTAACACTGTTTGGGACGCAGACACTCTTACTCAGTTTAAGTCTAGACTAAAGACTCATCTGTTTACACTTAATTTATCCATCAACTCACAATTAGGCTGCTTTAGTTAGGTCTGCTGGAACCAGAAACATTTCTCCAGAAACATTATTCATAATCTATAACTCTTCAAAAATGTAATGGCATCTACGCTAATATTATTCAATTTGTTTCCCTGTCACAACCTCGGGATTCATATCCCAGAGCGGACAGATCAAGCTCTGTTCCTGCTTGGTGTCGGACTCCACTGCTACGTGACACTGAGTGATGACGACAAACAACAGCCGGTGCTTGCCAGACATCACTTCGGTATTTTACGATGGATTTCAGAAGATGAACTGATGCCAACTCCAACTGAAAGACATTGGATACTTCATATGCCACTGCCTGAAACTTGGACTTAGGATGGATCCCACCGAACCTCACCGAAATAACCTGCCGGTTGAACTGCGATGCACCTCATTGATCTCTGCCTGTATCACCTTTGTCTACTGATGGACTACACTCTTGAAATGGAATACGTAAACTATCAATTAATTGTCAAAAAAAGCCTTCATCAGCCAACTAACAAAGGAAAATGCATCTATGTGAATTTCTGCAGTTAATACAGGATGGACTTCCAAGGCATTAGTCTTTAATCTTACAGGTCATACAAAATCTATGTTTAAACACTGGACCTTCACACTTACTTAGTTTAATAATTTTAAAACATGACTTGCACTGCACACAAATAACTAACATTGACATTATATTCATGCTGTTTAGCCAGAGGGGAACTGGCCCCCACAGTGAGCCTGGTTTCTCCCAATGTTCATTTTCTTCATCTTATGGATTTTTGTGTTCTTTGCCACAATCGACTTCAGCTTGCTTACTGGGATTCTAAATACAATTATTATTTAATCAAATTAACACATCAAATTTAGACTCCTCATTGACTTTTCTAGAATCCACACAGAACCGGACCGAGCCGTCGCTTTTAGGAACCAAAACCACCAGGCTGGCTCAGTCACTGTGTTATTCTTCTATTACCTCCATATCCAGCATGGCCTTTAATTCTTCCCGAACCACTTATTTTTTGTGCTCGGGTAATCAGTAGGGATGACTACGTACCACTACCCCTGGGGTCATTTGGATATGGTGTTCTATGAGATTCGTACAGCCGGGAAGATGAGAAAACACTCTCCTTGCAATCTGGCAACCTCTGTGACTTGGGATGGTGAGAGGTGGTCTCCACAAGTGACCGGAGTGACTCGATCGGTGGCTTTTAATTTCACATCTGGTCAAACCTCCTCCCTCTCCAGAACCACCTTCACCAAAGTCACAGGGACTGCCTCTGTCCACTGTTTTAGGAGGTTGAGTTAGTAAATCTGACATGCTCCGCCTCTATCCGTTCATTTCCCCAACTCACCATGTGACCTCAAAGGGTCCTTGCCATTTGGTGAGTAATTTAGAGCTCGATGAGGGGTGTAATACAAGGAATTTATCTCCCGGTGTAAATTCCCATAACTAAGTACCTCTATTAAATATCTATTTTTGAAGTTCTTGAGCCTGGAGCAAATTCTCCTGTTTTAATTGCCCCAGTGTGAGGAGTTTTGCTATCAGATCAAGTACATTTTGAATTTCATTTTTCTGTTTGAAGGTCCGTCCTCCCAATTTTCTGGTTAGACGTCGAGCATGCAGCACGGTCGACGCCCATACAATAAGTTGAATGGAAAGAACTCCATGGAGGCTTGCGGGACCTCACAAATCACAAATACACATCGCATGTGACAATCCAGACTTTTGCATTTTCAAATAATACTAGTGAAAATGTTAACTTTTGACATCAGTAATTAGGTTTGTACTAGTAAAAATTTTAATTCTCGATATAAACAATGACTTCATTACTCACAAAAATACAAATTCTTTATACCAAATATGGAATTTCAACAAGTAAAAAACAATAATTGATATCTGTAATTGCATATTTACTAGTAGAATTTAAAATATCTGCCATTCAATCCTTTTTTTTATTTTATTAATATATCTATAATATATACGTTTTCACAAGTTAAAATGCTAATTCTTAATATCAGCAATGGAATTACTACTAGTGAAAATTTTACATTTTGACATCAGTAATTAGATGTGCACTACTAAAAATATTTATTCTTGATATAAAAATTACACCATTACTCAGAAACACCCAATTTTTGAAAACAAACATGCAATTTCTGTAAGTAAAAAAACTATTAATACTAATTTATATCTGTTATTGCATTTTTACAAGTAGAATTTCACAATTATCTGTCATTCAACCCTTTTATATATCTACAACTAATATCTGACTAGTTGAAATTCAAAATACACATATCAACTATGTACTTTATTTTATCAATAATAACATTGTCACAAGTGTAAATTCCCATTCCTGATATGAATAACTGCATTAAAAC
Source organism: Moxostoma hubbsi (assembly GCA_032164185.1). Lineage (NCBI taxonomy): Eukaryota > Metazoa > Chordata > Actinopteri > Cypriniformes > Catostomidae > Moxostoma > Moxostoma hubbsi. The sequence continues at coordinate 31,900,147 of JAVLUX010000034.1, read as the reverse complement.
TAATAAAAATGCTAATATCTGTTCATATCTGGAATTTAGTTTTCACCTGTGGCAATGTTAATTTTAGATATCTGTGACTGAAACTGCTTAGAATGCCTTTTAAGATCTCTTTAATTAGTCTTCAATTTAATTATATCTGACATAAATTTCCATGTAATAATCATTTTGTGTGACATCATAAAGTCACATCACAGACAATAAACGGTTGTTATATCTGTGATATCATGTGAACCTCTTCTTGATATCATGCATAGAGTGATGATGATTCATGTTTATGAAATGTCTCTGACTTCACGGGCATGACACAGCCATCTGGAACATCAACAAATCTCAAACACGTATTTGCTGCCACATCCATCATACTCTCAGAGTGAAGGATTGGAGTGAATATATACATGCTCTATTATTTCAGCCAAGCTATGCACCAACCTTAAAAATCTTGCATATGTTACAATTTAGCACAGCTGTTTTAAAATGGACATTTGGCAACATAATCCAATCGCAAACACACACACAGGCCTCCCCCACCCACTCCCCAAAATCACACACTCAATCACACTCACATGCACAAACTCATAGAGGCATATTCATTGTCATGTCTAAATAAGCTCATGTATGAAAAGCTGTGTAAGCTGAACACATCCTCACACACATCCGCAGCTCTACTCTGGAATTCAGAACTTGCAACAGCACAAACTATAGAACATGTTCACTAACAGCTGCCTGCTGTGTGTTTGTATTTGTTTTTTAACACAGAATCCCTGGTAGAACTATTTGCTATTACACTGAGAAATAAAGGTACATTTTATCGTCTTTGGAAATGGAGGGACATTCAATTTAAAAAACATTTCTCCACAATTGTTTGCAATTAATTCATATATGCAGGCCCCATTCCAACTTTGTTTTATTAATCATTTTAACCTTAGGTGTGCAGCGAATGTTTGCTTTTATACATTTTATTTTTTTAAATTGAAGATTAAAGTAAAAAATATCCTGTTTGCGTGCCCTCGCATTAGTTTTCATCCCCTCGCAATACGTTTTGTGTTCCCTCGTAATAAAATTTGCTTTCCCTCGCAATATGTTTTTAGTTCCCTTGCAATAGTTTGAATTCCCTCGCAAAAAAGTTTTGCATTCGATCGCAGTCATTTTTGTGTTCCCTAGCAATAAGTTTTGCATTCCCTCGTGATAGTTTTCTTTTCCTCAGAATAACTTTTGTGTTCCTTCCCAAAAGTTTGCATTCCCTTGCAATAATTTTTGCATGCCCTCACAATATATTTTGTGCGCCCTCGCAATAAATTTAGCTTTACCTCTCAATAGTCTGCATTCCGTCAGAATAAGTTTTGCGTTTCCTTGCAATTGTTTGTGTTCTCTTACAATAAGTTTTGCACTCCATCTAAATAGCTTGCATTCCATCACAATAAGATTTGTGTTCCCTTCAATAGATCACGTTCCTTCACAATCATTTTTGCGTGCCCTCGCAATAAATTTACCATGGTTTTACTACAGTTATCATATTTTAACTATGATATTCAAAGTAAAAGCATAGTGATCATATAGTAAAATGAAAACTATTGTAATGAAAATTATAATTTTGTGGTTATTATGGTTTTACTATACAAGTACCATATTTTAACTAAGGTTTTAATATAGTCATTTTGTAGACAATAATACCCATAGTTTTTGCAGAAATAATTTTTCTATAGTAATAGTGTAGTAACCATGAGTGTTGTAGGCTAACCAAGTTTTGTTTTTGTATTTTGTTTTTTGGCAGAAACCATGTTTTAATACAGTAAAAAAAACTACTACAGATTACCCAAGGCAATTCTTGTGGTTACTATGGTTTTACTACAAATACCATAAAATATGGTTACTATTATAGTAAAGCCATTGAAATTTTTGGTGAAGGAAAAGGGAAAATCAGGCAAAACTATTTCAGAAAAAATAAATATTAACATTCTAAATTGTGATTGGTCTTCTTTCTTGCATTAATTGTCATACCAAAATGTGATCAGTCTATTTTTTTCTTAAATTAAAAAGCCGCCTTTAAACTGCAAAGATGCCAAACCCTTAAAATGAAGTATGACTAAAAACTAAAAACTACTCTTTGTTGCCTTGCAAACACTGGCATTTCCTTCAGGAAAAGCAAATCTGGTATAATATTTGCATATCACAGTTTTCAATTTTCAATTTTATGATTACTTAGTTACTTTTAGCTAAGGTTCACACATTATACATAAAAGTGGATGTAAAAAAGGAAATGTTTGTTACGTGAAGAATAGTGGACTTCTTTCAGAGCAGATAAACTGGGATCTTACTATTTAAAACTATCAGTATTCCATCATGGCCATTCTCTTTAGTAAATGCTTGTACTCTTCCATTCCAGTCCCAATTTAGACAGGAAATGAACCCATGCCAGAGGAATGCTGGGAATGGGAACAAGAGGGCACAAACACCTAATATAAGATCCCTGGGAAATGCATTTCACACAGAGCAGCATACAAATAATGCAAAAATAACATTAAAATAATGTCAGGCCTTTACAGTGCTTCAAGGACTTCCCAAAAATATTACATGAAATCAAAATACAAAATACCCATAGAAAAATTAATCTCAGTAAACTTTCATCAAAATGTACTAAATTGCTCTGCCTCTAAAATTCCTTTTCTTGTCATCTGACATCACCTAGGGGGGATTTTTTTAAAAAAATAGATATTTAGGGTTTGTTTTGGGCTACAGATGCATGTAATTCAGTCTTTCTAAAGCCATGTTAACCAAAAGTTATGACAATAAAAGTTGTTCTCAAGGGTGCACCTCCAAATACTGGTCACCAAATACAGCATTGTTTGTCTTACTGTATATTTTGTGGTTCAATGGGTTACAAACAGCATTAATGTTGACATGAAGAGGCACTGGTGATTGCATTTCATTGTGATATGGTTTAAAAATGCAATTAGCATTTTTCTCTCTTAATAAGCTGTAATGAATGTATTAATTATACTTATAACATACCTGCTTGCAGCCATATGCGTTCCAGTGTGGTCCAAATGTAGGCGGGGCCCTGTCTGTGGTTGGAGCTAAGGGCAGATAACTCAGACAAGGCCTGCTCCAGACGTGACACAGCTAAAGATGGAGCGCTCTGAGAACCTGACACAACATAACACACTTCTCGGTTACTTGTACACACACACACACACACACACACATTCACACACTTATACACACCTGTCTCTGTCTCTTGGAAGTCTGGGAGTGTGAGATGGAGGCCGCTTCCTTTGCTGCTAAGAGGGCCTGGATCAGGTGGTATACTGCTATTGTCATCCTCTTCACTGGAACAGACACCAAAAGCATTAAAATACAGCATCTAACACACACTCTAGACACTCATAAAAACACAACTCAAGTCTTATTGAGACTTGAGACATTTAAAAGAAAACAGAACCATACAGTGGTTCCTGCTAGTGGTGCACAGTGTAGTCTCTCATCATTTATTCACCCTCATGCTATCCCAGATCTTCTGACCAAAAACATATTTTCAGTTTTGTATTTTTGTGTAGTAGGTACAGTAGTTTGTATATAGGAAGTAAATAAAGTAAAAGTACCATAAAGGAAACAGAATTGTTAAGTGGAATTGTTAAATACTTTAATGATTAAGCATCTATGTAGAGCACTTTACCTGAGTCGAGTGAAGTCATAGCGACTCTGCCACAAGTGCAGCAATTCTTCACATGTCTGTAAAGCTACTGCCGGGCCGAACAAAACTTCATCCAGCTTCACTTTGGTAAAGAGAAGACTAAACGAAAACACAAAGACACCAACAATTAATAGACTACTGCGCAAAAAACAAAAAACAAACAAACCTGAAAGTACTTCTACAATGTACTTCTGTTGTGAAATTATCCAATTTGGGAAAATCATAATTCCCACCCTTTTCTGGAAAAGTAACTGACGTGACTTTTCCAGTCAATTGTGATTACTAGATAAAGATTTTAAATTATTTTAGAGATTGCATTCACAATTAGTCATTTATTTTCCACAACAGTCATCCTTGTTGATTAATTAACAATGCACATTTTTGTATTTTGAGTAAATATTGAGAAAAAAAATCTACATTTTGTGCTTGTCTCATTTATTTGCACTAAATTGCTATATCTGCCTTTAGGAACCCTGCTCTCTTGAAACACTTGGACGACATCTAGAATGCAACCATACAGTAGCTCTCTTTCAGGCCCGGTTACCTGTCTAGCTTCATACGGAAGCAGTTCTGCAGCTGTCTGGAGATTTTCTTCCCCTGAAGTGTCTCTCTGTAAAGGTTTACTGAGTGGGTGGACAACACTGAGTGCTGGAGGGAGGAGGGTTGAAGGTGTGTGTGGGGATGTGTGCTCTTCTGAATGTGTGTATGTAAAGAGGGGTAACAGAGCAGATAAAGCAGAGCTACAGAAGTGAGATGCTCTGACTGACAGAGGCTCCTCAGAGGGGCATGATGCTGTGTGTGCAGTAGCACTGAAACAGCAGCAGTGCAGTGACGAGGTACACACGGTGTCAGCTGTCAAGTGAAAGAAATCCTTGACTTAAAGTTAACATGAAATGCAACCTATTTTAATTCCATAATTTTCCAATTTTTTTGGGACAAATGAGAAAAATGTAGGACGTGACTTGATATTATTTAATAATAAGACTTATTATTAATAGATTGAATCTTGAAGCTGGGAACACACACATATTCTTGATCCTAACTATTTTTCACTTGTTCATCTCACTCTCTTTCTTTGTCATTCTGTGTTTGTCCTATGTTGTTTTATGTAGCACCATGGTCCATGGTTAGTGTACTCTGCTAACTGTATATGGTTGAAACGACAATAAAAACCACTTGACTTGACTTGACTATGCAACTTTAGAGTGCAATACTGACCCCATTGTGATGCACCAACTCAATGTGAGTGGAATCAGGAACTGACAACCAATTTACCAGCACATATGCAGCATTTATCAGTGGACAGAGTCAGGGTATATAAACAGATTCCTCAATCAGCATCAGAATGAGGAAATGGACCATGATTATAGCCGGATATTTTTAAAAGGATAGTTTACCCAAAAATCTTCTTTTTTTTTTTCCATAATTTTCTCACCCTCGTGCCATCCCAGATGTGTATGACTTTCTTTCTTCTGAACACAAACAAAGATTTTTAGAAGAATATCTCAGCTCTGTAGGTCCATGCAGTGCAAGTGAATGGTGGCCAGATCTTTGAAGGTCTAAAAAGCACATAAAGGCAGCATGAAAGTAATTCATTCAACTCCAGTGGTTTAACCTCAGCTTCAGAAGCGACGTTATAGGTGTTGGTGAGAAACAGCTAAATATAGAGTTTAGTTTTACCATAAATTCTCCTCCGTGCCCAGCAGGTGGCGATATGCACAAAGATATAAATAACCAAAAACCAAAGAAGAAGAATGGGAAAGTGAAAGTGGAGATTTATAGTAAAAATTTACTTACATTTTGATTTGTTTCTCACCCACACCTATCATACAACTTCAGAAGACATGGATTTAAACGATTGAGTCGTATAGATTACTTTTATGCTGCCTTTATGTGCTTTTTGTAACTTTAAAGTTTTGGTCACCATTCACTTGCATTGTATGGACCTACAGAGCTGAGCTATTCTTCTAAATATCTTTGAGCAGAAAAACATCTAGGTTACTGTCATAACCCCTGTTCCCTGATGGAGCGAACGAGACGTTGTGTCGGTGTAGTGACACTAGGGGTCTCTCTTGAGAGCCTCAGTTGCCTCTGAGCTTTGAGAAAAGGCCAATGAGAATCGGTGAACAGAATTTGCATGTCCCTCCCCTGGACATACGTGTATAAAAGGAGGGAATCGTGCATCTGTTTAGTCAGATTTTTTCTTCGGAGCCGAGCGGTTGTTTGTCCAACGAGTTGGTGTTCATGACTGTTTCACTATGGGTACTAATTACTAATTGTGTTTTTCATTACGGGTACTACCTGAGCAAGCATGACTTCACCGACACAACGTTGAGTGAGTGACAGAATGGGAAAGAAAGTCATACATATATGGGATGGCATGAGGATGAGTAAATGTCAAGAGAATTTCCTAAGGTTAGGGGTTTCTTCGAGTAGGGAAGAGGACACAACCCCATATGGCTCTTTCAAAAACAGCTAAACCTGGCACACACACACACACACACACACACACATACTTGAAGTTGTCTGGGTACTGGCAGAGGGCGAGTTTAAGTGTATCCAGGGCATGTTGGTAGTGTTTCTGGGCACTGAGCAGAAGAGCCAGCAGGTGTAGAGAGTGCAGGTCATCTCCTCGTACTGTCAGAGCCGACTGCAAGGGCTCCATCGCTTCTGACACCTATACCACACACACAAAGAATGAGGTAAATAACACAGGCAATATATGAACATCTATTTGTCATACAATAAAAGTGATTGGTGAATGCAATACAAATAAGAGCACAAATCTGATATCCTGACTAGTTTCTCGTTCTAGTTAGTGTTAAGCCGCTGACCTGTCGCACAAGGGCAAGCTGCAGAGAGAGGTAAAAGGAGATCTGAGGGTCCTGAGGGTCTAGTGAGTGTGCCCTGTGGTCAAACAACAACAAATTCAGTTCAGTTTACAACTCACAGTTTGTCAATCACCCCACAAATTAAAATCGCCCCCTTATATACTTTAGCTTTACAGAATGTACCATAGGAATGAATTGGAAATTGCTTTGAACGGCATGATTTTCAGTCAAATGTGCTCTTAATGTAGTAAAAAAACAAACAGTTTATTTAATTGTAGAGCGGAGGAGGGCAGGGCCGGGCTGGAACAACACACGCCTGGTCCCCAATCAGCCTGATGGGGGCTCGTGAGAAATAAAGGCGGCTGGTGACGACGGATCGAGAGAGAGAGAGAGATAATTTCAGGCAGCTGCTCTGTGTGTTTATGTACGTGTGTTTTTCATTCAGTTTATTAGTAAAACTATTATTTATATTGTCAAGCCAGTTCTCGCCTCCTCCTTTTCTTTTACCGCTTTACATACATTTTTTACATGGGAAAGATTCATGCATGATATTAAAAAGCACTTTGTTTATCAGCAGTTTTACTTTATAGAAATGATAGAGTAATATTGTCAGGCAGTTAGACGAGGACCCAAGTTGCAGAGGTGAAGTGATGAGTTTATTGATGAAAATACACAAAACAGGTGACCATAATGTCCATAAACTAACTGTTGAACAGAGCAAACAAGCGCTGAAGATGAGATCTGGAGATGATTGATGAAGGACACCCCTGCAGTGAACAGCAACAATTGCGAGAGGTAAGTAAACACACAGGAAACAGTCCAGTAATACTCCACAGCAGTAAATCCAGATGGTGAAATAAACACAGGAAACGTCCAGACTGGGGAAACAGAGGGAAACCGAGACAAGACAAGCAGGACTAGACACGCTAGCAGCACGAACAATCTGACAATGAACGCGAGAAACGAGAGGGAATATATAAACAGGGATAACGAGACACACGTGAAGACAATCATCTGTGAGCAATCACCCATGTGACAGAGCAAACACACGAGGGAAACAAAACAAGAATGCCAAGTGATCTCACCCGGACCGTAACAATATGGCGTTAATGTAGTAACCAAGTTTAATATCGTTTTTACTATGATTTCACTACAAAATTCCATGATTACTGTTGTAAAACCATGGTTAATTTTTGTAAGTGACGCTTAGGGTCAGGGCTATTTAATTAGGGGTGCAAGTAGCATCTAACACTATTTGCACTTAGTGCAAAGAAGATGCCACCTTGATTTACTTTTGTCCTTACTGATTGTTTTTCATGTTCACTTGGAAATGAGGGATGGCACATAGTTTAATCCACAGCATGCACATTTGAAAAAAGACACCACTCCTCCCTAATCCCACAATTACAATGACGATGACTGAAGGGCGGCTCTAAGAGGCGGGGCGATGATGACAAGCCGGAGGGGTGGATCATTATGCCACATCTTCCCCCAACCCCCCAAGCGTCACCCCGTCGGCACCTCCTCCTATGCTTGTATCCAACCATAGAGTTCAGAGCCAGAGGTGCACACTCTTTAGCCACCCATACGAGAATGCTACTTCCTCAACCAGGAACTATGGTCAGAGTGAACATATGGGGGATACCTCTCCGGGCCAGCTCTCCCTCTCACTCGCACTCGGGTGGGAACAGAGACAAAAAAAACACTAATTATTATGACTGCCTCATCCAGCCACAGGGTAAATGCTTATTAAATGCCACTTACCCTTTTGCTGTGGCTGGGAGGTTGTCCCCGTGTTTTCTCCATCCCACTCCATGCTTTCCATCTAACCGGCGAATGAGACTGTTGGTGCCCAACTGGGCCGTCTCTACCCACAAAAGTGACCGCATTCTCCACCAGTGTGGCGACACAGTGGGTGTGGCGTCAAACCTCGGAGAGACATTTATTGAATATAATAATAAAAGTAACATGTCCATAAAAGGGTGATAATAAAGTGTCCAGGGGGAAATAGTGTTCATAACAAAGGGGGAATCTGGTATCCTCGCGGTGAGACGGGGCTCTGTGAAGGCCGGAGTAGTGTCCATGGAATGGTCCAGGCATGAGCTGGGTCCGTCGGCCGCACACGCTCCCCTCCAGGGTCCACGGCACGAGGGGCGGCGGCATCCTTGGCAGCCTGTCTTCCCAAGCCCACGGCAGATGAGAGGGGAAGGTGGCCCGTCCTCTAGCCCGACTCATCAAATCGGCCCAGGCGGTCCGAGGAGCGGGTCCGGCGGCGCATCAACTCGTCTGAACCCTCCTAGCTCTGGTCCTGGCCGTGTGAGGATGAGAAGTGTGTGTGTGTGTGTGCACACATGGATATTTGAAGTCGGCTCCCCGAGAAGAGGTGCACTCTGCGTTTAAAAGACAGCGGTGATGAAGCATTATTCACATCAGGTGTGCTTCATTCCGCTGTCAGAACAAGGCTTATTAGTTATGCACCTTTTCTCGCTCTCTTACCCAACTCCCATCATGAGTCTGGCTAAAGGGTGGCCCTAAGAGGCAGGGCGGTGACGACAAGCCAGAGGAGTGGATCATTCCGCCACATCATGTAACACTGGTTCTCTGATCAAAGGAGTGAGGTATCTCAAAGGATTGATCTGTATCTAGATTTCTTTGTTAAGGAGGAAGAAGGAGTCAGGTAAACATCCAACGTAAGACTTATTTCTCTACTTTTCAGTGACACACAAGGGTTTTCTTTTCAGCATAACACAAATTCCTCCAGTGGTTTGGGTTGCCCTTTTATGCCTCTCCAGCTCTCACTGCAAAACAAAACAGCTGTTAGAGGTGATTTCCCACAGATGTCAATCCTTATCGTTCTTCCTCTTCCAGCCTCGCTCTCCACAGATGTTGCTCGGCCTTGCCCCCATCACCACAAGGGTTTATCCCAAAATCTTTTAATCTCTGCCATGCACACCAGAATGGCAGGAATTAACTGTTTTGCAGGAGCAAGACATGACGGCAGCCCCTTCCAATCATACAAGTCCCTTTCCGTGCCCTGTTCCATCTGTTGAGAAGGCCAGTCAATAGACAGCTTGGCCACTGCCTGATGGCACATCTCGATCAGATCAACATCCACGCGTGTCAGGGAAGGGGAGCCCCCACTCTGCCTGCTCAGTGGCCTGGATGGTTGAGGTGTAAGGATTGCATCCTCTTCATCCTCCTCATCATCCTCGAGAAAGCAATCACTTATATTGTCATCGTCATCCTCCGTCATCGTATATCCGCTGATATATTGTCATCGTCATCCTCCTCTTCTCATCTCTCCTCGATGCAGACAGCGAGGCCTTCTCCATAATGTCCCCCCAACTTCAGGGTTTCGTTTTCCACTGGGAGCGGAAAAGATACGGGTCTTTTCCCGCAGCCGAGACTCGCACTCACCTTTCACAAACCCTTAACGGGAATCTAACACAGTGCAGGCAGCACTCAGGATTAGCCAAGGCTGCCTTTGTTTTACCCCCAGGCATGCGATGAGTGGTGAGTGGCGTAGTGGGCTAAAGCACATAACTGTTAATCAGAAGGTTGCTGGTTCGATCCCCACAGCCACCACCATTGTATCCTTGAGCAAGGCACTTAACTCCAGGTTGCTCCGGGGGGGATTGTCCCTGTAATAAGTGCACTGTAAGTCGCTTTGGATAAAAGCGTCTGCCAAATGCATAAATGTAAATGTAATGGGTGTGAGTCCTTGGCTGAAATAATAACCCCACAAGTACACATGCGAGAAGGTTCCTTCTCTTTTGATCAGATTGGTTTAGCAGTGCCCATGGTCCAGTGATTATCCTCCTGACTCACTGTGACATGTTAGTTCAGAAAGAAAATCACTTCTTCTCCCTTATTTATCTTAACTTAATGCGATAAATAACACCTAGACGGTGCAGCAATAATAACAACTATGACCGTTGGAAACATGGAGAGAGACAATAGAGAGATTACCCACCATAACGTGCTGGTAAATTCTCTGACAATTTACAGTTTTTTTAAAAATAGAACTGCTTTTATCGACTTACCTCAGCGGCTCATCCTTCAAAACAGATAAACAGCAATTACGGCTCTGTGCAAAAGTTTTAGGCACTTGGGAAAAATGTTGCATAGTGAGGATGTCTTCGTAAATAATGCCATAAATTGTTTTCATTTATCAATTAACATCATTAAAAGCAGCTTAAAAGTAATTCATAAGACTCCAGTGGTTAAATCCATGTCTTCAGAAGTGATATGATAGATGTGGGTGAGAAACAGATCAATATTTAAGTTATTTTTTACTATAAATTCTCCTCCCTACCCAGTAGGTGGTGATACGCATTAAGAATATGAATCGCCCAAAAACAGAAGAAGAAGAACTCAGTCCTCTCATGAGCGTGCATAGAATGGCTGGTAAAAGTAGAGGTTTATACTAAAAAAAGGACTTAAATATTGATGTTTTTTTATATTTGTTTGTGTTCAGCAGAACAAAGAAAGTCATACATATCTGAGATGGCATGACAGTGAGTAAATGATGAGAGAATTTTCATTTTTGGATGAACTATTCCTTTAAAGGTTTATAAGATATCGTTATCATAACCAGACCGTTGCTCTCTATTTAGCTGTTTTCGAAAAATGGGTATTGTGAAAGGCTCTATATAAACTGAATTTAACTGAAATTCCCACACAAAATGTGTTGTTAAAGCCTGGACAGGCACAACTAAACAAGGTAAACATGAAACATACTTTTTCAGTGATTGCAGCGCTCTTTTGTTGAACTCATCCTGATCTGCTTTCAGTGTAGCTGCAAACACATGTTAAAGAGTTAAAAAGTGAGTCACCTCACACATGAGGAGAGGAGATCGGCTGAGGACAGGAGCAGACAGCTGCAGGCCAGAATAATTTTCTCAGATCCAGACTGCGTAATTGTCTGCTTAGTCTTTGCTTACCATCAGAGGCCTGCAGACTACGGCCCAGTCCGATGGCTAAATGAGCTCGAGGTAGAGACTCCTCAGCATACTCTCCAAAGCCAACCACACTTCCTGCGAGAGACACTGCCTCCTCCAACTAACACACACACACACACACACACACACACACACACACACACACACACACACGTTTTTAGACATACATTAAGAAGTAGTTGCTATTCTGGATGCTTACTACGAGTAGCTCTCAATTCTTTTGCCCATACCCAAACGTATTTCAACTGACTTCCTATTCAAATTCAACTATTCAAATGCTGAACATACTGACATGGTCAGTATCAAGGGCCCGCGCTTAAGGACAAGTCCTTGGCTTAAATGACCTGATTTGATTGAAGGATGATAAGAGCCGGTTTGAAGAATCACTGTGTGATGCCGTGATCTCTGTCGTTAAAACCCTGTGCATTAGGGACCTGTGGCTATAGGGCCCTATTGTACCATAAGCCTCTTATAGTGTGCTGTACTCCAACAGATGTGCCTTAATCTCTGCCAACTTCAAACAAGGCAGCACTGCAATGTGTCTGTCCTCTGATACATAGCATATTTGATTGGTAGTGTTGTAACTGTACTGTACATTGCATTGTGTGTCATCATTTGAACTACAAAGTTACTAATGTTCTACGACTAATGTATTAGTGGACTGCAGTTCAGATCTGGATACATGATTGGTTCCATCTGAACCATGAATCAGTTTTCACCAATTAATATAATTATGAACATAGCTAGCATAGCATTTTCTATAGGAAATGTGGGCGGTGCTTATTAGTGCAAAACTCGCAGCCACAATGTGTGTAGTGGATATTTGCCAGAGCGTTCCTATGTGGTTGCTTATGTTTTATACTGCAATGCTATGCAGTTTTTGGGTGTTTTCGATAGTTGCTAGGGCATAGCTAGGTGGTTGCTGGGGTGTTTGGGGGGGTTACTGGCCAAAATCAGTTTATGACATTTTTTTTAATCCATTTTTCTGTGCTGTGGTAATAAAATAATTAATAATTAGTAAAGACTGTGCCTTTAGAATTCCCTAAATTTGCTTGGCAATCAGTTCACTTAATCAACTCATTGTTACTGTAATCTACAGATAATAATACACAAGTTTCATGTGCTTTTTTTTTTTCTTTATGTGCTTTTTAGACCTTCAAAATTGCAACAGTTTAAATATTCTTCTTTGTTTGTGTTTTGCAAAAGAAAGAAATTTATACACATCTGGGATGGCATGAGGGTGAGTAAATGATGAAAGAATTCAAATTTGTGGTGAACTATATTTTATCCCTTGCATCTGGATATTTTGCTCACCCAGTGCAGCTGGTTGATGCACACTTTGGCTGCTAGCAGAGGTGGTATGGGGTCCTTCGGTCTCATGGTAGCGCACTCTTTAAGGACCGACACCGCACCCTCATTCTGTACGATAAATGCATGTACCATTAATAAGGCATACTTTTATGTTACAATGACACAAACTCACATTAGACAAATGAATATTTCCTAAAACAGTACAGAGCTCTGTAATGATAACTTGTTCAAACACCGACATACAGGCACATGTGCTTTTACAAACAACATGGCCAAAGGTAGACATGGCTGTAGACTGATCCCATTCCCAACCAGCCAATAATGCTCAAGAAAATGCTACTATACACTCTTAAAAGCCTTTTTACCATCAAACACTATTTTAATCTGGATAAATCCTTCTGCATCTCATTCTCTGAGCTAATAAAACTCAACTTTGAAGTTATTTAAATGTGAAGTGTGTATTTGTAAAAACAATGACTGTTTCCAATAGGTTTCCCGAACACTCCCCTAATTTGCCATTGGCTGAAAAAACACATAGTCCCACCCCAAACTCATGCCATTGGTTGAGCATGTTGAGTTGGTCTAGGAGCTCTAACAAACACAGTAATGCTTTGATAGCTCAACAGAGCCACAGTGTTTACACTTTTTTGATAAATCAATGTATGAATGACTTCCCTGTAGTAGTCTCAGCATATTAGCTAAGAGATTGTTTACCCAAAAATTTAAATAAAAGTTTACCTGAATATAAAATATGATCATTTAGAAATGGTTGAAGATTTCAGTCTCACCCTCCCACTTGCCATCAAAGACAAACCAAGCTGGTACCATAGATGAAACTCATCACAGGAGAACTTCATTGCCCGCTCCAAACACTAAAGATAAACAATCACACGTCACACAGTCATTAGAGTTATACGAAACTAATCAACCTTCCAGGAAATGCCTGTGAGATTTAAAACAGCCAAATCATATGATCATGTGTATAACATTGATTTCATTACTAGATACAGTATTTCTGGGAAGGATCATGTTGTTTTCACTACTGATAGGGGATTGTGGGTTTTCTGTACACAACACATCACGGCACATGCTTGAGAAAGTGAGCTTAAATTTGATGAGGAATGGATTTATATACTGGTGTTCATAAAACGCAGTTGTCAGTGCTAGTTAATGCAGGAAACAAGTGCAATATGGGTAACAAGTGATATGCCAGGTATTCAATATACCTTAACCTAATGACAACATTAGGTCTGATTGACTAAACATATTTGAGACTGAAACCTGTATGTGAACGTTTGCACACATAAAGCATGATTTATTATCATTACGTTTGAACTTACATTTCTGTTCTAAACTTAGTCAAATCCATTCCTCGCACATAAACACTGACAGTTGCACGCAATTATTAGTGAATGAGATCCATTGAGCTTCGATTCTGATTCTCCTGTATTCACCCGAGAACAGCTCTGAGTAAACGCCCACCGTCACATAATGGCTCAACTACTGAAATAACCTGAAGGAAGACGGGGGAGAGGAGAAAGATCGCCCACACAGAGGAAGACTGGAGGAAAGAGAGAGAATGAGAGAGACAACTTGCAAGGCATGAGGAAAGAGGATAAGGAGACATAGAATGTAAGAAAGGAAGCTACAGAACAATAATGGCACCGACACGCAGGTCATTTCCATGCCCTCTGTTGAATCAATACGCATATGCGCTGAATAATTCACAAGCACAGAGACTGATCTCACCTCTGAGAGCATGGAGTACTGCCCCCTCCTGGCCATGCCGATGCTCAGCAGGTCATAGACAGAGGAGGCATCCTGCATGCTGGACTCTCTCGCTTCCCGGTGCTCAGGTGTGCGGCTGATCACCGCCTCGCCGCTTGCCTAAAGGGGGCAACAGAGAGCGGAAAAGCTTTAAAGTTAAAGGAATAATTCAGGCGAAAATACACATTTTATCATATCGCTTAATAACTATTTCTGTGTAAAGTTATAACCAATTTTACAACTTTGTTGCCATGACGATGTAACGCTGTAAAGACTAAAGACTAAAACCATAAAACCATGGTAAAAATCATATATTTTAAGCAATATTATGCCACAAATGCTGTCAATTCAGCTTAACTTGTATTGATATAACTCTAATTTCCAAAAATGACAAAAAAACTTCCGATAAAATAGTCCACACAATTTGTCCACTATATTCCAAGACTTCTGAAGCCATACAAAAGGGTTTGTGTGATGACCAGACCAAAATATAAGTTGCCACTCTAAAATCTCTTTCTATTTTCTGCATATTTTAACCGATAATCAAGATTATCAGTGCATAAAACATAAAATTCAGTCTGTTCTTCACACAAAGCTATCATATGGCTTCAGATGACTTGGATAATAGTGCACAAGTCATTGGCCATTTTCACACATGCAACTTGGCAAACTGGAGTAAAACTGTTGGATTACTTTTACTGGTAAAGGTACCACATCAGCTATTCACAAGCTTTTAGACTGGATTACACTACACTACTTCTAAAATCTACCTAATACTCTAAAAATACCACACTAATAAGTATCACACACTTACTGCCTATGTAAATGACTACAGACAAAAACTGGACATCACATAATAAACAACCGAGGATCACTCTGGCTGTTGATCCGATCCAAACTCACATGGAAACACACACCCCCGTTCTAGGAGACATATGACTGATGTAAACAAACATGCATGCACAGGAGCGCTGCAGTTCATGTTGCTGCTTCTCTGTTCCGAGTCTCAAAAGAAACGGGCCGAGCACATTTGGGTGCAGTCTTGGGTGGAGAGTTGAAACTGTGATGCAAGTTGGAGGTGAGTGGCATTAAATGTTTTCTCCACTTTGAGTGCTTGTTTGCCATCTCCATTTCATGTGATCTGTGTTGTTGTCGTGCATGGTCAATTTTCATTGACTGCTTACCGTACGACTTCTGATTTGAGTCATGGAGCATCATACACTACTTGATTTAGATCTAGAGTCGGCTCTAAAATATCAAATATTATTTATATTATCTGACTAAATGGAATAATTTCACTATCTGTCCAATCTGATGACATTTTTTGACTCCACGGTAATCTCAAGACTCTGTTCACACATAGCTTTTCAGCTAATGTTACAACTTCTGATTCAGGCAAATAGCCAGTGCTCAATTTACTGGTATTTTCGAACGGGGCATGTTGACACATGATCCCTAAACTGAAAATTGCAGTTAATTTTCTGGAAAAGTCTGCATGTGTGAAAGCGACTATTAACTACTTTCACGGTGCTTTTTGTCCTTTTTGGAGCTTGACACCCCATGGTCACTAGAAACTGTCATTGTGTGGAAAAGAGCAGCGTGATTGTTTTTAAAAAATATCTCCTTTTGTGTTCTATGAAAAAAAAAACAGCATACAGGTTTGGAACGACACATGGATGATAAAATAAAGACAGAATCTTTCATTTTGGTTGATCTATTCCGTTATAGTTCTTTACAGAATTATGCAATAGTTCTTAAACAACTAAAGAGAAGACAACAAAGCAAAGTAAGGAAGAAAGCATGAATGTGAGGAAGAGGGACTTACCATTGATTCTGTAATGAGGAGCAACAGCACCGCCTCTTCCACCACATCTTGCGGACAGAAAGCTCTGGGAAACAGGAAAAGAACGTGTCACACAGGTGTGTGTGTGTGTGTGTGTGTGACATTCTCTAGTTACATTTTCTGTAACTGAGCTTTTAGGATAGTCTGCACAGGTATCTTAATTTTCCTTCTTGCTAAATCATAATTTTATAATTATATTATATTATATACAGATGTAAATCATATAAGTTTCCTTTTATATCTCACAATTAAATGAACATGTGTTAACTTTTGCTATCCAGTAATGTCTAAAATGAAAAACTGAGAATATTTGGCAATTTATTAAAATATATTATATATATAAATATAAAAATATAAAATGTATATTTAATATGTTTCTTTATTTTATTTAAAAAAAAAAAAAAATAAAACACTTTTAATTGGTAATAAATGTACAGGTTTTGTCTTCAAATATTGCTTTAATTCCTGTTAGTCTTTATAAAATACCTTTAAAGGGACAGATCACACAAAACAATTACAAATGTTATCATTCACTCACCAACATGAGCTACATGAGGGTGAATAAATGATGAATTTTATCTTTGTGTGAACTATCCCCTTAACTAACAAAATCCAGTTTCTTAATGACATCATCCACCAGGAAGGTATATTATATGTAAGCAATTGATTTTATGAATTTTGTGTTGTTTTATGGTACAAGTTGGTTTGTCTACCTTAAAACAGACCATCCTGATTGATAAAATTACAGAAATTGGTTTGACAATATAAAAATGTCCAAAGATTACTAAAAATATAAAAAACAACAAGCTGACACCCTCATTTAAGCTAACGCTAACTGACCAATGGCTATCTTTAGATCTATTTTTAGTCCTGTTAGGCCTCCTCTTCATTTTCTTTCCAAAATAATCAAGTTATAATTACTAAAGTTCCCGAACTTAACCAGGGCATACTTTATTACTGAAAGTCTTAAGGAAACGCTTTCGATTACAACACAAGCAAGTTAAAATTGTCCAAAATGTACAGCATAACAATAATCTTTCCATTTTTATTCTCCTGCAGACTAATTCTCTGTTACTTCAAAATCTGTTTTCTTCTCTCTTGCATTTTTCCTTTCTCTGGTTGGCGTCTGCAGACACACACAGGTACAGTTACAGTATGTTTTATTCAGAGTGTTCCGGCACGACCTGAATTTTAAAACAGGAAACAATCCCCTGCATTAGCAAAAGCCAAAATGTAAAGATCAGCGTGGCGAATCTTTTTATCATCTTGTCAGACATACCAGTGCTTCAGTATCATGCTGATACTAAAACATATTATAATTTAATATTTTAACAATATATTTGAATATTAAGTACTATATAAATTAATATATACAATGTCATAAACCTTGCAAACCTATCAACTATTTGTTCCTCAAAAATACCTATTTTAGCATATTTACAGCCTGCCGTCTTCTAAACTAACTTAAAACACTTGACGAATCATTGAGGTAAAACTGCCAATTATAAACAATGTGCATAAAACTACAGAAAGCCAAAAGGGACCATATAGTGTTATTTTTTAATCACGTTTTAAAGTAGAGAGTGTTAAAAGCACGCAATTCTGTATCTTCAAGCATATCTGAAGCTGAGGAAAAAAATAGTGTCAGTTGATTTATTTATTATTATATTATTACATTCCAATATTTCCTCAAAGGATGGCCCCATATGCATGATCCCTGAATATCCACTGATCATAGAACCGCCCCTGACAATAATCTCAAAACATACAGTAAATCCCCCAATCAAAAGAACTGTTCCCCAAATGACAATTCACGCAGTCATTATTTACTCACTCTCAAGTCATATGCTTTTATGTTTCTGTGGAACACAAAACGAGAAATTCTTAAAAAATGTCGCTCATCTTTTCCACACAACAACAGTTCATAATGAGCAAGGCTGTCAAGATCCAAAAAGGAAAATCAATTTCCTATACGCTATTTTCAAAGTCTTCTGAAGACTTATGATAGCCTTGTGCAAGAAATTCAGGCAATTATACACTGAAAATCTCCCCCCACTGCAGCACTCAATTCATATTCTCAATTCCACATATTCAAACTGGTGCACCCCGTTCGGTTATGACCAGTGGCGATTGCTTTAAGACTACACGGGAAGCACGGATTCCCCTAAATATTGATAGTTTAAAAATTCAAGTTTATTATATGAACAAATATTCTGTATAAATTACATATTACTCTACATATTTCAATATTTTGTCAAATAAAAGTTTAAATACCACACATCACTACACACATCACAGAGTCATGATCAAAAGACAAACAGAGAAAGAGTCTGACCCCTCAGTGTTGTAGCGCTGTGGTGGTCTTGATGAGGGGTAGATGGCATCTTTGGGGTGTGTGGCTCCTTCTCTCTTCAGCCAGCCGGCCGGTGGAGGGGACAGTGGACCCCAGTAAGCGTCCTCACTCACTGAACCCAACAACACCTCTGCAAGCCTGCGCGCTATTGTCTGAACAACAGCAAAACACACAACAACTATTCAGTATTCTGAAACATGAAACAGATTTTGCTCTTTAAAATGAAAGAGTTCCATGTTCTATTAAAACATACTGTTTGTTAATCTATTTAAACTAATAAAAACAAATACAAAGAAACTGATTAAACCAACTATAAGAATAAAATATGGGGAAAGTTTGTTAAATGATGTGGTATTACTGATGGCTCTGCATAACCTCAACAAAGTCCTTGATCATTTCAATCTGATCTTAACAGTTTGTGAGACACATGATCCTGTCAAAAAATGTAATGCAGATTTCTCAAGGAGGCTTTTATTGATCTATAAGGCAGTTAGAATCTATACTGAACTTGCAAACCTGCAACCTGGTAAATGCTGTTAAGGTGCAGTCATACTAGACGTTGACTGTAAGTTTGGTGAACTCTGGCCAACAAATTGGTATAGAGAAAGTAGAAAATCTAATTATCACAGATTGACCTCTTTGCTGATAAAGAATACAAACTGCATGATTTGCAGTGTTGCGGGGAAGTGGAGTTAACATTTAAAATGTTTCATTTATAATTCATTATTTACAATTACAATTATCTATTGCCCCTATTCCTTGTTGGGTCCAAAGTAATTTTACGTAATTAATTTTAGTAATTTTAAGTAATTTTAGTAACCAGTAAGTAATTTTACGTGCTTAACCTCGTGCAACCCCGCATATGGCTTTGATAGTTATGTGACAAAACAACATGGCGCTGACCACAGCAAAGTTTGTCAATGGGAGAAACGGCAACAAAACTACATCTGGTAAAAAACTTTATTCCGTTTTTACATTGAAACCTGTTTGAGACAAAAGATTAGAGTCTCTTGTTTCATTCGATATGCCATTTCAAAGATTTGAGCGATTTATTGCAAAATGCCAAGCGTTTACTAATGTGCACTTTAGTAAATTTTTTCCTTAGAAATCTATATTTCCAGTGCATTTTCACATTCAATGGGTCAAACGCTGAAAAAATTTGCTTTCAGGGGCTTTATATGGATTTAGGATGAAATTAAGTTGCATTTTGAACTATTCTGAGACCAGTGCAGACAGACAGCACACCGGAGGTTAAGTCATTCACTAAATAGGGAGCAAGAGAGCATCCTCCAGCTCTTTATGCAGCTAAGTGCATTCAATCCAAACTTGCTATTTAAAGTTCAGTTTCAGGCTGCAGATGATGTTTGGATCACTCAGCATGCTTGGCAGAAATGGGACAATGATCATCAGTACATAGATTCAGAATGTAAAATTTATAATTTTATTTGAACATGGTTGGCAGTGATTGGATGATGTTGGCCATGACTTTGAATCAGAATTAATTCTGATGTAATGTCCATAACGTCTCAAAACTTAAATAACCAACACTCCTGGAAACATAATACACAATCTGATGAAACAAATCTGACTTTCTATAGCTTGCTATTGTTTAAAATTTCACAACACAGTCCTGCTGTCCACATATGTTGCCATAAATATTTAGGAAAACTATTATCTCTAGAATTATTTATTTATTAAATTATTTTATGTTTATTAGTGGTTACAAATCAAAAAGGAAATGGAAATTCCACACAGCAGTCACGCTCGGGTCTCAGGAGGTTAAAGTCTAGTGTGACTGCACCTTTACCCATTTCACATGCAAAGAGGACATTTACATAGAAGGCACAGAGGCAAAAAAATGGCCTGTTTAATTTTAAAGGTCAGAAAGGAAGTGGATACTGGTTGCGAAAAACTGAATTATGAGTGAACATTATAAGTGTGTGTTTGTGGGGGGTTGAAAAGGGCAATGTAGATGTGAAATGAAGAATACTGTTGATGGGAATGCTTATCACCACGTGTCTTTGTGAACCCTCACCTTACGAAATGTTTGAGACCCCCGACTCTCCACAACCCTCATGACCTGCCTCAGCTGGTGTGTACCCTGAGCCAAGTGACTAACACACACACACACAGATGAGTAGAAGTGATTGTGGAATGAAAAATTATTGTGGGAAAAAAATCAAAATGATTCAGAAAGGTTTGGCAGAAGAACACGACAACACAGATCGTTATTATGGCTGATGTCACAAGAGAACATGAATAACTATGTCAATTATTATAAAGTGACACAGAAGGAAGTGAATGAGGATGATGCATTCTGACCAACATAATGGCTGTGTTTGGAATGAAATACTAGCTTAATGCTTACAGCTATCTCTTGTTTAACAGTAAGATTATGCAAAAATAAACATTCCAGCCAGTGGTACATTACATTGCATTCATTACTGTGCATGATTAATAAAGTGAGTGCTATCAAGTTATCATTTTTTACAGAAAAATTGTATTGTCTAACAATACCAAAATGATTTACCACCACCTCTAATGAAATACTGACACCCGCTGGACATTGGCACATCAACACCAGACAGAGGTCTTGTTGACACAAGAATGCCAGCGGTGTGTTTACACAGCCCAGGTCATACAGTGTGTCCACATAGAGCCCACAAATGGATTACTTGAACCTGCGCTACGAATATTGTGTATAAACGGCTTCATTAGTAACTAGTATAATAAAAGCAATGACGCGCAGAGTATTCTATGGGTAAAGAGTCTGATCAGTAGCATCCAAGCTTACCCTTTGCGCAGCAGTGACAAGTATGCACTCTGAAGAGCTGCCTGGAGGAAGTAGCCCGGGTCCAAATCAAAGGGAGGGACTGATGAACCGCTTTTAGGTGTTTTGGAACTTGGTGTGCATACAGTCTAGCAAAGAGGACACACACACAAACACACACACACGTGCATGCACACACACACACACACACACACACACACACAGTAAGATGTAATGACAAACTGACAGATCTTACAAAATAGATTTTTTGATATTCTTTTTAGGATGTTGTTATAGGGGGGACTGGTACATTTTATAATTTTGTGGTTGCTGCTGTTGTATAAAAGCAATAAACCACTTTAGGGCATGTGTTGCAGTGATTTTGCCATGGGTAAGGGGTTTAAGGCATTCTGATTTACACACACACCTTGTCTAGCTCTTGAAGGTACAACAGCCCAGCATCACAGGCCATGAGGTAACAGGTCAGGCACTCTTCATCTCTTTCATACAGTCTAACACGGGAAGCACTAGACATAGGCTGATGGTCCAAAGACAAACCTGGATATTTATTGAGATAAATGTCTTTATTGTTATTGTTAGACAACAATTGTATAGAAGAGAATGTAATATAGTTTCTACAAGGGGACAAGCTCTACAAAACAAACAGATCAATGCACCATTATCCAATTACACAACAACTGCTCTGTCTTATTGCTTCATATTATCATATTATAGCTCATTAGATTGCCTGTGATACAGAAACGTACAGTATATATCCCTATTTTGGCTAATTCAATTGTTTTCACCTGTGAATAAATCAGATCCATTTAAAATAATTTCCAATGGATAAATTGGAAATTATTCCAATTTCCCCCCCCCCCCCCCCCCCCATCTAAAACAGGAGTAAATGACCATTAGTCAGACACACAGAAAGATGGATACGGGTCTTTTTAAATGACATTAGAGGGACTTTCTCATTTATCCAGTCTATCTGTCTTGCCTCAGCTTGTGTTTTGGCTGAGAAAGACACAGAAAATAGTAATAACACATACATCAATGGATCTCTTTGTCAACAGGAAGGAATTTAAGTCTTATTAAATAGATGATTAAACAGTATTATCTCTCAGCAAGCATGACCTGCTACTTTCTGGACCATGTACTGGAAAATAACTGAATGTTGCAAATAACCACAACTCTGACTTTTGGATAACGTTCTTTGCATCTCAGATTTGCCCAGACATCTGCTTTATTCAGAGTCACTAGTTCCATTCAAATTTGAGGAACTAAACAGAGCAGAGCTGAAAAATGGGGAACTATGCTATTAAGTCAGCTTTTCCTCTCTATGTCCGATGAGTTCCCCTTCTATACAATTTGGAAGAAATTAGGCAGGATTCATAATAATCTCTAAGGAAGTGTCAAATTTTCCTCACATTAAGCCACCGAGACAGACAAACAGACCAACAAACCGACCAACTGACCGACCGAGAGATAGATAGTCAGACAGACAGACAAATAGATAAACGGGCATTCAGACAGACAGACAGACAAACAAATAGTTAGATTGACATTCAGACAGACAAATAGAAAGACTGAAATTGAGACAGACAAACAGACAGACAGAGAGATCGACCAACAGACAGACATACAGACAGACAAACAGACAGACAGACAGACACAGTACACACACATACAGTATATATATATATATATATACACTCACCTAAAGGATTATTAGGAACACCATACTAATACTGTGTTTGACCCCCTTTCGCCTTCAGAACTGCCTTAATTCTACGTGCCATTGATTCAACAAGGTGCTGAAAGCATTCTTTAGAAATGTTGGCCCATATTGATAGGATAGCATCTTGCAGTTGATGGAGATTTGTGGGATGCACATCCAGGGCATGAAGCTCCCGTTCCACCACATCCCAAAGATGCTCTATTGGGTTGAGATCTGGTGACTGTGGGGGCCATTTTAGTACAGTGAACTGTCATGTTCAAGAAACCAATTTGAAATGATTCGAGCTTTGTGACATGGTGCATTATCCTGCTGGAAGTAGCCATCAGAGGATGGGTACATGGTGGCCATAAAGGGATGGACATGGTCAGAAACAATGCTCAGGTAGGCCGTGGCATTTAAACGATGCCCAATTGGCACTAAGGGGCATAAAGTGTGCCAAGAAAACATCCCCCACACCATTACACCACCACCACCAGCTTGCACAGTGGTAACAAGGCATGATGGATCCATGTTCTCATTCTGTTTACGCCAAATTCTGACTCTACATCTGAATGTCTCAACAGAAATCGAGACTCATCAGACCAGGCAACATTTTTCCAGTCTTCAACTGTCCAATTTTGGTGAGCTCTTGCAAATTGTAGCCTCTTTTTCCTATTTGTAGTGGAGATGAGTGGTACCCGGTGGGGTCTTCTGCTGTTGTAGCCCATCCGCCTCAAGGTTGTGCGTGTTGTGGCTTCACAAATGCTTTGCTGCATACCTCGGTTGTAACGAGTGGTTATTTCAGTCAAAGTTGCTCTTCTATCAGCTTGAATCAGTTGGCCCATTCTCCTCTGACCTCCAGCATCAACAAGGCATTTTCGCCCACAGTACTGCCGCATACTGGATGTTTTTCCCTTTTCACACCATTCTTTGTAAACCCTAGAAATGGTTGTGCGTGAAAATCCCAGTAACTGAGCAGATTGTGAAATACTCAGACCGGCCCGTCTGGCACCAACAAGCATGCCACGCTCAAAATTGCTTAAATCACATTTCTTTCCCATTCTGACATTCAGTTTGGAGTTCAGGAGATTGTCTTGACCAGGACCACACCCCTAAATGCATTGAAGCAACTGCCATGTGATTGGTTGATTAGATAATTGCATTAATGAGAAATTGTGTTCCTAATAATCCTTTAGGTGAGTGTATATATATATATATATATATATACACACAGTTTAGATAGATGGACGGACAGATGGATGGATGGACAGACAGACAGACTGAGAGATTGACCAACAGAGAGACTGACAGACAGACAGACAGAGAGACAGAGAGATTGACCAACAGACAGACAGACAGACAAACAGACAGACAGAGACAGTCCACACACATATATATATATATATATATATATATACCACAGTTTAGATAGATGGACAGACAGACAGACTGAGAGATCGACCAACAGACAGACACAGTACACACATACATATATATATATATAACACACAGTTTAGATAGATGGACAGACAGATGGATGGACAGACAGACAGACAGAGAGATTGTCCAACAGACAGACAGACAGACAGACAGACAGACAGACAGACAGACCCAGTACACATATACACATATACACACAAACAGTTTAGATAGATGGACGGACAGATGGATGGACAGACAGACAGATAGTCAGCTTGTGTCATTGAAGTCAAATTGTACAATTTGATGAATATTTAGACTGAGTTCTTTCATATTAACATGATTATATAATTTTAAACTTAATTTTACAATAAACAGTTCAGACTAATGAGATTTAAGTTCATACCTTTGATGACAAAAGCCTCTGCTAGCATGCGTAGCTGGTATAGAGGCTGCTCTTGGCGTGTGAAATCATCAACACCAGCTTTGGCACACATGCCCTGTGCATCCCTGTAGCGTCCCTGCACATAGTACACTTTTGCCAGCAGTAGCAGGGCTTCATTCAGGTAGTGTGGCTTAAAGGAAGAGTGGAAAACAGCAGATATGAGAAAGTCACGTATACAAAGAATAAATGTATACATGTCATGCACTAGGGGTTAACGAAAAGCTTGTGGTGATTTTTGTGTTTTGTTTATGTTGTGCTGATGATATATCAGTTAAAAAAAGAACTGGCTGAAAAGCCTAGGAATTAAACAGTTAATCCTTTAATATACGAAAACCTAAATCTGTATTGATTTAGAATGTGGAATTTAAGTTATTCCCAACACTGATTTGAATTGCCTGAGATCCATAAGAGGTGATATACGCAAGAAACAGAGAGACTTAGGTACTGTCCCAGACCTCCAGACGTCCCTTGCAAAGGATGCTGTCAAGGTGAGCTTTGGCTCGGGCTAGTTTGGGCTGTGAATGTTCAGTCAAAGGAGTAGAATTCTTCAGCAGGGTCATGTTCTCCAGAAGACATTCCTCCAGCAGAGCTTCTGCCAGCAACAGTGTCCTGAAATCATCTACAGACAGAGAGAGAGAGAACCATGGTAAAGGTTGAATGTGGATAGACAACTATACGTAAGCCATGTGTAGGTTGATTTCCCAGAAAAGTATAAACACTGTATCAAAACATTGCTCTGTTTGTTTGAGCACGCCATTCAGCCCAACATGGCACAATCTGTTTGTCTGACCAATGTAAGATGGGGAGAGTGTGTACTGGAAACCTGTTTGAAAATTATACATTATTTTTGCGTTTGGTGCTGTTGGTGACACTGAAATTACATACTTTGTCTTTAAAGGTAAAGACTAGCACCACATACAGAGCAGCATAACTACAGTGTAGAAGCACTGTAAAAACAATTCCATTGTTTTAACAAAAAAAATGTCAGCTGTGGTTGTCAGAATAATTATGTAAAAATACAGTAAAAATCTAAACAATTTTACAGAACAACCTGTACATTTTAAGCTTAAAACTATTGTTTTTATGGTATATTTTACAGTGCAGTACCGTCCTTTATATTATGAATTGATGAATTTAACTTCTGAAACTGTAAAAATCTGCATTTCTCTTTATATTGTGTTGTTAATCACTTTAGTAATTACAGAAGGGGAAATGATGTCATGATGTTCATCAATAATGGCTCTTCCAGGAGCAATGACCAATAAACACATAGAGACAGAGCTCAGTATCACTCACACAAACACTAAACACCATCAGTGTAACAATGCAGTAAAGATTCATTAAACTAAGACACACACACAGAACACTCCAATGTACGTAACTGATATTAAAAATAAAAATTAAACATAACTATTCCCATAAAATATAATGAAATATGATGGGTCATGCAGGGAATTCTGGGAGCGCCTGCTCACCGTAATTTTAACAGTAATTTACCGAAAAAAGTACATGTACTCTATTGTTAAACAAAATATAAATGTTAACCGTTAATTATATGGGAAAATCATACTTTTACAACATTTTACCATAAAAATATATGCATTGTCTTTTTAAATATATACACTACCGTTCAAAAGTTTGGGGTCACCCAAACAATTTTGTGTTTTCCTGAAAAGTCACACTTATTCACCACCATACGTTGTGAAATGAATAGAAAATAGAGTCAAGACATTGACAAGGTTAGAAATAATGATTTGTATTTGAAATAATAAGATTTTTTTTACATCAAACTTTGCTTTCGTCAAAGAATCCTCCATTTGCAGCAATTACAGCATTGCAGACCTTTGGCATTCTAGCTGTTAATTTGTTGAGGTAATCTGGAGAAATTGCACCCCACGCTTCCAGAAGCAGCTCCCACAAGTTGGATTGGTTGGATGGGCACTTCTTGCGTACCATACGGTCAAGCTGCTCCCACAACAGCTCAATGGGGTTCAGATCTGGTGACTGCGCTGGCCACTCCATTACCGATAGAATACCAGCTGCCTGCTTCTGCTCTAAATAGTTCTTGCACAATTTGGAGGTGTGTTTAGGGTCATTGTCCTGTTGTAGGATGAAATTGGCTCCAATCAAGCGCTGTCCACTGGGTATGGCATGGCGTTGCAAAATGGAGTGATAGCCTTCCTTATTCAGAATCCCTTTTACCCTGTACAAATCTCCCACCTTACCAGCACCAAAGCAACCCCAGACCATTATATTACCTCCACCATGCTTAACAGATGGCGTCAGGCATTCTTCCAGCATCTTTTCATTTGTTCTGCGTCTCACAAACGTTCTTCTTTGTGATCCAAACACCTCAAACTTGGATTCATCTGTCCACAACACTTTTTTCCAGTCTTCCTCTGTCCAATGTCTGTGTTCTTTTGCCCATCTTAATCTTTTTCTTTTATTGGCCAGTCTCAGATATGGCTTTTTCTTTGCCACTCTGCCCTGAAGCCCAGAATCCCGCAGCCGCCTCTTCACTGTACATGTTGACACTGGTGTTTTGCGGGTACTATTTAATGAAGATGCCAGTTGGGGACCTGTGAGGCGTCTGTTTCTCAAACTAGAGACTCTAATGTACTTATCTTCTTGCTCAGTTGTGCAACGCGGCCTCCCACTTCTTTTTCTACTCTGGTTAGAGCCTGTTTGTGCTGTCCTCTGAAGGGAGTAGTACACACCGTTGTAGGAAATCTTCAATTTCTTAGCAATGTCTCGCATGGAATAGCCTTCATTTCTAAGGACAAGAATAGACTGTCGAGTTTCAGATGAAAGTTCTCTTTTTCTGGCCATTTTGAGCGTTTAATTGACCCCACAAATGTGATGCTCCAGAAACTCAATCTGCTCAAAGGAAGGTCAGTTTTGTAGCTTCTGTAACGACCTAAACTGTTTTCAGATGTGTGAACATGATTGCACAAGGGTTTTCTAATCATCAATTAGCCTTCCGAGCCAATGAGCAAACACATTGTACCATTAGAACACTGGAGTGATAGTTGCTGGAAATGGGCCTCTATACACCTATGTACATATTGCACCAAAAACCAGACATTTGCAGCTAGAATAGTCATTTACCACATTAGCAATGTATAGAGTGTATTTCTTCAAAGTTAAGACTAGTTTAAAGTTGTCTTCATTGAAAAGTACAGTGCTTTTCCTTCAAAAATAAGGACATTTCAATGTGACCCCAAACTTTTGAACGGTAGTGTATATATATTTACGGTTAACCAATTTACACTTTTTTACAGTAGCATTTTTCCAGACTTTTCCCATTAAAATGACAGATATTTTTACAGTATGTGATTGTTTTTGTGAAGAAATGACTTCATAGCATAAGTTTTCTTCCAACATTGGACCTTATCATGACAGCATGGCATGCACTGATAAACATGCCTTCAGCTAGATTGCATGCTAATCTACAGCAGTGTTTGAACAGGTTTAAAGAAGCAAGTGTTTGTTCTGGCTCAAATATAAAGCCCTTCTAGAAGGTGCTTTAAAAATGTTGTTTTTGCCGTCATGCATATTTTGTATAAACACTGTAGATGAGGTGCTTCCTGTTTACTCTGACCTCTCACTCCCCACTGAATCCAGACTTGTGTTATATGTAAAATCTGTGACTGACATTTTCCTATTTATGAAAGACTCAACAAACTAAGAAGTATCTAGAGTCTAACTTAAAATCTGTGCTGGAAGACATTGAAAAGTCAGCAAAATACAAAGTTCTGTGGACACTTTTTAAAGGGTAATGCAGAATTTGTTTCCCACAGGGACATTTGTGTCTGAGTGCTTGCGGTGGCGAGTCCAGACTTGCTGGGTAAGATTTGGACAGTGGTGGGAGTGCCATGTGTTAACCACTAGATTACTGCTGTTGATATAACAACAGGAATTGGACAGAGTTTAAAAAGCATGTCACCTTACCACTGTTGACTTTAGTTTGACCATTGTTTGATTTAGCAAGGCTGTATATGAGATTGAGAAAGACAGACAGAGTTTTACACTCATAGTCTTAAGGGATAGTTCACCCCAAAATGAAAAGTCTGTTATTATCGATGTCCAAGCTTGTCCATACAACAAAAGCATATAGTGACCAGGGGCGGTCAACCACCAAAAAGGCAATCAATTACCATAAAATGAGTCTAAACAACTTGTGTGTTATATTCCAAGCCTTCCGACACAATACAAGAGCTTTGTTGTTAGAATTCACTGCAAATTATGCTGCCAGCACTAGCTCTCGAAAGTAATTTGCGTTTGCACACTTTCAAAATTGGTAAGCATGATTATCAATGAATAACGACTTAAATTTCACTGAAAAATTTCTCAAACAAAGCTCCAACTATACAGCACTTGGCTCAAGTAGACTTGTATTATAAAGCACTTGTGTCAAATGAACTACTCTTTAGGTCCTTTTTAGATCTTGACAGGCACTGGTAGCCATCTGCTTTAGCTTTAAGGAAAGGAGCGGCCTGGACATTCTGCTAAGCATCTTCTTTTCAGATTCTTTGCAGAAGGTCACCATGTCTCCATTCAACTGACCTTTTTCACACTCCGGAAAAGAGAGAGTGGTGGATTAAGACTCCTTAAAATTGGAGAAGATGCCTCATTTACTGTCCATCTTTCAGCAGCTGTAACACAAACCCCCTCGCAGATGTGGTAATTCATTTTTTAAAACTAATTCCAGGGTAATATAACACAAAGCATATTTTTTTTTAACTTAAACTGTAATATTTTAACTGCTAAATAAGGCGGAAACGCGTCATCACAGTCTGTGAAAATTTCACATTTTAAAGTTTGATTTCAGTCGGACTTCAACAATAATTCGCCTTTTTAAAGGTGAACTCAGTAATTTTTTATGCACGTCATCTTGGACTTACACTGACACCTAGTGGCCTGGACGCAGCATCATTCAAACACAATATAATACAGTAGCTTTTTTGTTTTCTGTTAACAACGGCATTGTAAAAATTCACTATTCACAGTCTGTCATGAATAACAGGACGGTTACTGAGATTTAGCAAGCAGCATTCGGCTGGTCATGTGATCTTATCATGGCAGCCCCCATGAGTGGACCCTCTCCATGTAGAATAAAACAGCTTTTATATGGTAAAAATATGACTGGAGTCTTAATTTTAATGTTAGTGCTCATGATGTTATACACACTGTTTAAAATTATAATTCATTTCTTAAGGCATTCAACTTTTTTAATGAGGAAATAATTACTGCAGTGCACCTTTAAAATGTCATGTGAAAGGTTTTTCTAGTCTGTCTTTTTGCTGGACTAGGCAAACACCTGCTGATGTTCAATTATAACTGTGCATGTACTGTAAACGGACAGTAAACTGTTCTCTCATTGGTAGTCGCTGCTTCTCAATTGCATTTGCTATGGCCAC
Source organism: Moxostoma hubbsi (assembly GCA_032164185.1). Lineage (NCBI taxonomy): Eukaryota > Metazoa > Chordata > Actinopteri > Cypriniformes > Catostomidae > Moxostoma > Moxostoma hubbsi. Next base: position 31,869,616 of record JAVLUX010000034.1, on the reverse strand, counting down.
CACCGGTTACTGTCGCTCATGTCACCAGAATATCTACAACTTTCACTGAAATGTTATAACTTCTGGTCACTTTGTCGCCATCAATGTGAATGCCACTTTCCATGAACTAAAATATATATAATAAACTAGGTATGGAATGACAAGAGGATGAGTAAATTATGACACTATCCCTTTAAATCCAGCTGAAGCCTCTACCTGTATTGACTAAAGGATGTGTATCTGATTCACATGAGTAACTGGCTTTATACACACTGATCTATAGCTTAGTAAGCGGACACTGAGACCAATGTCCCAATCAATCACTCTTTCATAAATCAAGTGCATTGATAAATCAATCTACACCCAAAAAGAAACGTTTGAAACAAAAGTGCATGTGAGTGTTGTTGCTGTTATCAGTGAACACTAGAAGACACATGACCAAAGTTTAAGAGAAAGGTGCAAAGTTCATGCGCAACAACACACACTCATCTGGGTCTCTTCTATTCTATCTTGTGACACGCTCACTTACCATCCTCGTGCACCCGCGCGGCAGCGAGCTGCTCCACTAAAGACGGGATTTTGTCCCACTGACACTCGGCGCGGCAGCGGTCGACCTCCGACTCTAAACGGTACTGAGAGAAGGAGAGACGCGATGACATCCCGCCGGCTGCTTCTCTGTGGTTGCCGAACTCCACGGACACCAGCGGAATGACTGCCGACTGTCAAAGGAAAACTCACTGAGCATGTGCAGAGTTATTACACACGGAGAAACCCATTTCAATGACAGATGTAATGATCATTTCTGTTAATAATTAAGTTACACATTATAAACTTCCCTTCAGTGTTTTAGCACCCATATTTGAAAATACAGCAAGGTGTACTCAGGGTTGCCATTTCCATTGGACCTTTTCTCCATTACTTTTTATGTCGTTTGTAATTACCGGATGGGGTTTCATAAAAGTTGTTTACACATGAAGAGCAACTTTCAATTCTAGCCGGTGAAGTATTTTATAGTTGAGCATCACTTAAAAATGTTATATTTTTATTATTAAAATGTACATGACTTTTATTAATAAATAACATCTGAGTAAATATGTTATTAAGAAAATGTAATATTCCAGGACAGTAGGAACCATTTTAACCCCTTTTGGTGCACTTGGCTTTAAAATAAATGCAATAGCCCTTCAAAAATGGCCACGCCCTTACAAAAAAAGCACTGGTACTGTGGTTCAGTGATGGTGTAAGATGGTAATCTCATGGTACTTTAATACCCTATATATGTATTAATTCCTTACAGAAATTAACCATGGTTGTACTATAGTAATATTGTTGTAACCGTAACTGTAGGAATCATAATTTTGTGGTTACTAAGGTTTTACTACAATTACCATGGTTAAACTATGGTTACTGTAAATACTGTACCGTAAAACCATGGTTAGTTTTGGTAAGAAGTGTACCTTGGTTTTACATGGTACTCCAATTTACAGTATCTTTAAGAGAATGGTGCAAAGTTCATGTGCATCAACACACCTACACTCATCTGGGTCTCTTCTATTCTATTCCAAATTTAATATTCTCTCATTTACTCACCCTCATGCCATCCCAGTCGTGTATGACTTTCTTTATTTTGCTGGATACAAACAAAGAGTTTCGTGAGAATATTTCAGCTCTGTAGGTCCTTACAATACAAGTGTACATTTGTCAGAACTTTGAAGCTCCAAAAGGCACATAAATGCAGCATAAAAGTAATCCATAAAACAGTGGTTTAATCCATGGGTGTTTCTCAAATCTAAGAACGCAAAGAATGCACTTGCATCCTTATGAAAACCAGCCAAGCTACGTTGGAAGAGCGAACTCAGCATTAATATCATCACACCAGTGAGGTTTTGCCGGACTAGTGACACAATAAGAATAAAGTCTATAAACACTAGTTTTCTCCATGTTTAATACTGTATTAAAATGATGCCCAAAAAACAAAAGTTGATGGAGTATAACTACTCTCACAAGTCGCAAGACTTTCGCAAGCTTACAGCGGGAAACTCTTGAGGAAAAAACTAAATGATAAATGTCCTTTGTCTGCCACCGTAGTACCATGTTCTTGCCCACATGTCACCATCTGATGCATCCTCGATTTCAAGGACACATGTGGGTAATTTCCTGCATTCTCAGTACTTGCGTTCTTGAGGATTGGAATCGAACATCGGCAGTGGATGCTGATGTAGTATGAGTCCACGAGAACGTAAGAACACAAAAGAACGCACATTGAGAAACAACTTATGTCTTCTGAATCGATCCAATCGATTTTGGGTGAGAACAGACCAAAATGTAACAACTTTTTCACTACAACTCTTGCAATTGCAGTCTCTTGGTACGAATATGATTTCAAGATTGATTATTTTGCATGAGCAGGGTGTTAGATGGTGCTATAGGAAGTGTAATCAAGCTTGAAATCATGATCGCCAAGGAGACTGCAGATGTCAAGATTTATAGTGAAAAAGGAGTTATATATTGGTCTGTTCTCACCCGTGGATTAAACAACTGGGGTTTTATGGATTAGTTTTATGCTGCCTTTATGTGCTTTTTGGGCCTTCAAGTTCTGGTCACCATTCACTTGCATTGTAAGGACCTACAGAACTGAAAAATTCTTCTGAAAATCTTTGTTTGTGTTCAGCAGAAGTAAGAAAGTCATACACATCTGGGATGACATGAGGGCGAGTAAATGATGAGAGAATTTATTTTTATTTTTGGATGAACTATTCCTTTAAAAAATACCATGGTATTGCCATTGTCTGAGTACATATCACAAAAACGTGGTAGCACCATTCTTCCCATATGTCAAATGTAGTAACTACATCAACACTGAAACTGAGAAAAACAAAAAAAGTTTTTAGTTGCACGGAAAGCATAATACTCTTTTGTTAGTGTGGAAAACACATTCATCACCAAAATGCCATTAAGCTTATGCCCTAATCAATTAATTGGATCTACTTCAAACAGTATAAGCTTTCAGAATCTTTTTGTCATTTAATTTCTATCTTTTTTTATAATGATAGCGGTGGATAATATTAATTTGTAGCAATAATGTTATTGTGGTGAAAACTGTGGCTCAAGGTTTGATCAATTCATTTTTGTAGTCCTGTTAAAAACTATTAATGCCATACAGGGGCACAGCTACCCATTTATGGATATGTATGCAAAATCCATCTTGGCACCCATGCATTGCATACATTGCATATATGGTTTTGGCGCCTCTGATGCCGTACAGACATGAAGAGACAGAGAAAGAAAGATTGACTAATAATTTTGTAACTTTAATGGCCTTAATGCATGTTCAGTCTTACATGTATAAAGATGGTAATCATCATTTACTGGGTCACTGGGAATGTTAAGCATCAACTAAGGATGTAAATGCACTTTTAAGAGTTTTTACTCTGAAGCAAAGCCTTGTCCTTGACCACTATGCCCTATTTCCCTGAAATCCCTCAACTGCTAGATGACTAAATCTATTTAAACAATTAAATCCTGTTAACTTTTTGCAGGCTTGATGTAATTGAATTATCAGATCAAGAGCGGTTGCTTCCTATATCATTGTCTGGAATGAGACCGACAAGGAGTCGTTTATGAAAAAATACAGGCTGAACTAGATGCAAACACATTCCACAGAATGCAAATGCTAATAAAATTAGCTTCAGACGTCTGTCCAGGTCATGACCACTCAGTTAAGATAGTGGCTCCATCTTGTGGATGACTCAAAACAAACCTTGTTTGACACATTTCTTTGGGATCACACAGAGACAGTGATTTCTTATGAGTGCAAAAAAATCTTGTCAAATATAAGCCTGCGTATGCTAGAATAATTAAGCTATTATAAATCCATATAGTCTAATAAAAACAATCTCTCTTCCCTCATCTGCTTGTTGCTATACATTATCCATTAAAACTACATACAATACTAAATGTGCTATGGTTGCTAGGAGACAGCACACACAAATCTATTGGCTAACCTAAGAGTCATATTTCTACAACATCCATAACGCAATATAAACTGAACCTCCAGCCTTCGGAAAATAGATTTGGCCTTCTCATTTTCTCTGCAGACGTTTGCCATGCAGCTACGTGCTGTGAACGAGACTCGTTCATTTCTATCTACGCAGCATACAGAGACATGTGGATTACTGCCAAAGTCTTTCAAGCAAGTCAGCCCACTGTCGGCCATGTTTGGAACGTTCTCAGGACGTTATTTCCAGTCATGCTGTCCAGCTCTTCTGAACCTGGATGGGGAAAGACCAACATCTCAAAAACATTTGGTCAAGATAACGATCAAAGAACATATTTCAAATCAGCAATACAATCTGGAAATACTGGAATATTATATTGAGAATTTTATTGATTGATTTATTTTTTATCTCACATCAAGCTAAAATTTTGCCGGCTTGCATAGCTAACGCGCATGCGCGTTTAAGAGTCAATTGACAGGAGATGTCTGTATCTAAAAGGTGATTGGCTCATTTAAATGTAAGGCGGGACTTCCTTTCCACGTCCGTTGACCCATTCATTTCAAAGAAGTGGCCCATCTCTGCTAAATAGTCTCTTATCACTGCACAGTGCGCTACAGTCTGCTGCATTATGACGCATTACTGAAATCCAATCAGCGTTCAGCTGTCGTGGCCAAACTATTTGTTTTATTTTCAAAGTTCTTCATACACAAATGTACATTTCGAAATGCTAAGACCCCTTTCTTCTTCTTTTTTTCTTTTTTTATTATATGGACACCGACAATTAATTTACACTCGTTTTTGAATTTTATAGTCTAGATTTGGAACACAAATGTACATTTCTGATAGCCTCCTTTTGCTAATAAACAATATAAAAGGGAGCAAAAGGAGGCTATCAGAAATGTACATTTGTGTGTTTATATATTGTGTATTATTTGGACCAACTTTAATAACTCCAAAGCTCTTGTATATATAATAGATGCCACTGTCTATAAAAATCCCCAATGGGAAAATGCATTTGTGCGATTCCATTGTAGTACAGGGTTGCCATATGGCAGCACAGCAATTGTTCCATTGTGTTACAGTGTCGCCATATGGCGACGTTCATATTTTTATTAGATAAAGTTGAATAGTTCATAATAACATATAATTAACTTATCAAAGATGCATACAAACAATAATGTAAAAGAAACATACAGAAACATGTTAAATAGAGTCATTTGTGGAGCACTTCAGCAGGTCTCCCCTGTAAAGGCGACCCCATTAAATCAAAAGAACAGTTTAAAAATAGCGTATTCTTGGTTATTTAAAGACTGTAATTTTATTTAATGCATAATTTATGTTCTAGCTTTTTCTGAAATGCGAGAAAGTGAAATAAATAATTCGTTGCCATTGGCTACACATTACAGAATTTGAGATGTGGTGGAAAAGACTCTTTTATCTCATTTGCTGTATGAACATAAACTGGTTTTACTTTTGAGAAGTCCACAGTGCAAAAAGTGCACGAAATAAAATAAAATAGCAATTAAAATAAATAAAAATTAAATTAAAATAAATTAAAATATAATATAATAATAATAAAACAATAAAATAAAAAAGATTCAATCACATCTACTTTAAAAACGGGTTTGTCCAATCAGAGTTTAGCTGTCGTGTCCATAAGGTGAAAGGTAGCTACGGCGAGCAAAAGCGGACAGAAAGCGCCGCTGAATAAACTTCAGCAGGAGAAGTTCACCACAACTCAACTGTGTCTGTACAAATAGTGGGAAAATATTGAAGACTCTTTATATAGAAGGTAAATACATTTGCAGTTTTATGCTGTTATAGCGTTGTAATGTGTATCGTGATTTAGACAGAAAGCTTTCAGATGACTTCAAAACATGTAAAGCTGCTGCTGGTGTTTGGGTGTCTAGACTTAACATCTAGACTGCTCCTCCAGATATGTTTGAATATTCACAACTGTCTTTTAGTTTTTAGTATGCTTCAGCATTGATTATAGTTCACACTTTCTGCTAATAGTTATGTCAGTGATCTCTTTTGACTTTTCTCCGAAGTTCATCCAGATGTCATTCGCATTGCATAGATTATCTAGATGTATTCCTGCATTGTTTAATCTGTTATTATGGATCTCAAAGTGTATGTGTTTATTTTCATTGTTGAAATATCACTCTGTGGTAGGGTGTCACTTGTGTTCTGAAAACAGCCAGCTGCAATACTTGATGAACGGGATCTGTTCATTCTTAACCGTGTGATTTCAGTGTAATGAGATTTAAAGGAAGGTCTGGGCAACTCCGATTATGGGGCTGGTTCCTGCTCTGGTCCAGCTGCGTGCTGTCTGTAAGGTCCCATGGAGGACAGCATGGAGAACCAGCTGGTTCAGATCAAGTACATCCACCAATAATCCGGTTAGACAGGAACATGGTTCAGGATAAAGAGTGAGTAGCTTTTCCTTCCATTAAAACGAATTTGAAAGCCTCTGTACATTTCCATCTTCAAACTAAATCTATAATGCTTACCTGAAGTTGCACAATTATTTCTGTGACACCGCTTTCTAAAATGTACTCCCTGCCAAATGACCTATGCACTGGAACAGCCTGTCCAGGGGAAGTTGACATGTCTTGCGGTGTGACTTGTAAAACTCAATCTAAAACGATGTTAAACAACGTTTGCTAGTTACTTTATAATTATTCTGCATGCAGCCTTTATGAGCTCATTAACTGAGAGGCTATATGGTGTATTTTATACTTTTTAAAAATTTCAGTTTGACACACCGCAGGACCATTTGAAATGAACTGTATGATTCTCATGAAACCTGTCAAGAAAATGTCCTGATCAAATTAATACAAAGGAAATATGAAATTATATTTTGCATTTGAGAAGATATAGCCTACTGTGAGGGGAAAAAGTATTTGATCCCCTGCTGATATTGTACGTTTGCCCACTGACAAACAAATGATCAGTCTATAATTGTAAGGGTAGGTTCATTTGAACAGTGAGAGACAGAATAACAACAAAAAAATCCAGAAAAATGCACATCAAATATGTTATAAATTGAATTGCATGTTAATCAGGGGAAATAAGTGTTCGACCCCTCTGCAAAACATGACTTAGTTACTTGGTGGCAAACCCCTTGTTGGTAATCACAGAGGTCAGACGTTTCTTGTAGTTGGCCACCAGGTTTGCACACATCTCAGGAGGGATTTTGTCCCACTCCTCTTTACAGATCTTCTCCAAGTCATTAAGGTTTCGAGGCTGACGTTTAGCAACTCAAACCTTCAGCTCCCTCCACAGATTTTCTATGGGATTAAGGTCTGGAGACTGGCTAAGCCACTCCAGGACCTTAATGTGCTTCTTCTTGAGCCACTCCTTTGTTGCCTTGGCCGTGTGTTTTGGGTTATTGTCATGCTGGAATACCCATGCATGACCCATTTTCAATGCCTTGGCTGAGCGAAGGAGGTTCTCACCCAAGATTTGACGGTACATGGCCCTGTCCATTGTCCATTTGATGCGGTGAAGTTGTGTGTATTATTATTATTATTAAATTTTTTTCCCCACATTGCGGTAATGAGAATAAGGGAATAAATGTGCATAACTTTCATAATGTACAAAAAAATACATATATTAATGGCCCTAGAACTAGGCTTCATTGTCTATTAGGCAAAATATTATTGTTTCTTTTAATTCTGGAGTAAAATAGGACCTGGACATTTTCTTGACATGTTTTGTTAGAATCACCCAACTACTGAAGACAAAAAAAATAAAGTGTGTAAGAGTTTGTGACAAGGTACAGGATCTAGGATTTATACTTTCTTTTATATATTCACATACATTTTGATGTTGATAAAAGTATGGAGGATGAATAATAAATCAAAAATTATAAAGCGAAAATAATAAATAAATACACATGTATAAATCTGCATATTCATGCATAAATCAATCTATAAATATTAAATGTGTGAGGCGATATAAAGATAAATAAGTGCACCAATCAATGCAAAAATAATATAATATAATATAAAACATAAGTAAATGGTTGCGGAAATGCAATTTATCAAAGGAAATGCAAAATTGAAAGTTGATTTTTAATTCCGCATTTCTATATTTATTTAATAATATATTTATGTATGCTGTTCTGTATTTATTTTTCCTTCACGCAACATACTAATGAGAGGATGTCAAGAGCGGTTCAGGCACCACAGACAATCTGTCTACCAAGTGCAACGTTTTTTTGGTGGTAGTTTACGGTTTCACCATATTGAAGAGGAGGTCAATAGCAAAGCTGCTCTGTGAGGCAGCGAGTAGTTTGGAGAATCATAAAAGTGAGATCCTTTGCTAAACTTTAATTTATTGATTTATTGTGAAAATTCAGTAATGTCCTTATTTGTCATAGTCAAGTGAAGAACTTTTACATTGATCAGCCATTGAGGTGGGATACATTTCACCTACCAATGTTTGATTGACATCCCCTCATTAGCATGTTGCACAAAGTAAAAATAAATACAGAACTACATACAGAGATAAATGAATGATTTAGGAAATACAGACTTAAAAATCAACCATTAAATTCACATTTCATTTAACATTTTTGCATTTTCCCAACAGTTTTATAATGTATTACTTTGCATTAATTGGTGCATTTTAATTTAATTGAATTATTTGTATATCTCCTTGCACATTTAGTTATTTATGCACAAATATATGTAATACATGTATTTACTTTTTTATAAATGTATTTGTGTATTTATTATTTTTGCAGGTTTCATCCTCCATTCAAAATGTCTATGGAGACATTATGTGCCAACTGCCCCATCAGCAAATAACATATTGTGAATACAATGGTCATATGCAAAACTCATGTTAAAGAATACATTTGTGATCAATAATTAATCAAATCTTTATCTGACTTATAATTATTTTTGCAATTTATTTAGTGGTATAGACCAATATTACCCATTGGTCACCCTGATATAATGTCAAAATAATACTATATCATCGTGTAATTTAATAATGGCAGATGAGACTTACAGAAAATCTGAATTCAGAATTTAAATGAAAATGTATTTGACTATATATTTATCAAAATTTATCAAAACATTTTAAAACCCTTCCAGTGACAAGGCAAGATTCATAGACAGACTGACACTGTGCAAAATTACAAATCGGCCAGTTTGGCGCACACTTTTCCTGATGCGATAATCTCAAAATGGTCAGTTATTGGCAGATTAATTGACCTGGCCTATATACAGTGCATCCGGAAAGTATTCACAGCGCTTCACTTTTTCCACATTTTGTTATGTTACAGCCTTATTCCAAAATTGATTCAAATCATTATTTTCCTCAAAATTCTACAAACAATACCCCATAATGACAACGTGAAAGAAGTTTGTTTGAAATCTTTGCAAATTTATGAAAAATGAAACAATTCACATGTACATAAGTATTCACATCCTTTGCTCAATACTTTGTTGAAGCATCTTTGGCACCAATTACAGCCTCAAGTCTTTTTGTGTATGATGCTACAAGCTTGGCACACCTATTTTTGGGCAGTTTCTCCCATTCTTCTTTGCAGGACCTCTCAAGCTCCATCAGGTTGGATGGGGAGCGTCAGTGCACAGCCATTTTCAGAGAAGTTCAATCAGATTCAAGTCTGGGCTCTGGCTGGGCCACTCAAGGACATTCACAGAGTTGTCCCGTAGCCACTCCTTTGTTATCTTGGCTGTTCCAGATGAACCTTCGCCCCAGTCTGAGGTCCAGAGTGCTCTGGAGCAGGTTTTCATCAAGGATGTCTCTCTACATTGCTGTATATTGCTCCCAGTTCCTTCCTCTGAAAAACATCCCCACAGCATGATGCTGCCTCCACTATGCTTCACTGTAGGGATGGTATTGGCCAGGTGATGAGCGGTGCCTGGTTTTCTCCAGACATGACGCTTGCCATTCAGGCCAAAAAGATCAATCTTTGTTTCATCAGTTTCTCATGGTCTGAGAGTCCTTCAGGTGCCCTTTGGCAAACTCCAGGTGGGCTGTCATGTGCCTTTTACTGAGGAGTGGCTTCTGTCTGGCCACTCTACTATACAGGCCTGATTTGTGGAGTGCTGCAGAGATGGTTGTTCTTCTGGAAGGTTCTCTTCTCTCCACAGAGAAATGCTGGAGCTCTGTCAGAGTGACCATCGGGTTCTTGGTCACCTCCCTGACTAAGGCCCTTCTCCCTCGATCGCTCAGTTTGGCCGGGCGGCCAGCTCTAGGAAGAGTCCTGGTGGTTCCAAACTTCTTCCATTTACAGATGATGGAGGCCACTGTGCTCATTGGGACCTTTAATGCTGCATAGTTTTTTTCTGTACCCTTCACCAGATCTGTGCCTCGATACAGTCCTGTCTTGGAGGTCTACAGACAATTCCTTGGACTTCATGGCTTGGTTTGTGCTCTGACATGCACTGTTAACTGTGGGACCTTATATAGACAGGTGTGAGCCTTTCCAAATCATGTCCAATCAACTGAATTTACTACAGGTGGACTCCAATCAAGTTATAGAAACATCTTGAGGATGATCAGTGGAAACAGGACACACCTGAGCTCAATTTTGAGTGTCATGGCAAAGGCTGTGAATGCTAATGTAGCCTACATGTGATTTTAAATTTTTATTTTTTTTTATAAATTTGCAAAGATTTCAAACAATCTTCTTTCATGTTGTCATTATGGGGTATTGTTTGTAGAATTTTGAGGAAAATAATGAATTTAATCAATTTTGGAATAAGGCTGTAATGTAACAAAATGTGGAAAAAGTGAAGCGTTGTGAATACTTTCCTGATGCACTGTATTGGTCTAACACTAATTGAACTTTTCTTCTGTCCTGTTTTAGCCACATCATGGAGCACTTAGAAGGGGTGATTGAAAAGCCAGAGTCGGACATGACACCTCAAGAGCTGCAGCTGCACTACTTCAAGATGCACGACTATGATGGCAACAATCTGCTGGATGGACTTGAGCTTGCCACTGCCATTACTCATGTGCGCAGGGAGGTGTGTGCTCTTAAGCCTCTGATTTCTGTGAAATGTTTTGTATGAAAATCATGCTTGTTTTCTCTCTTATTTTTTTTTATTTTTTTAAATAAAAGCCACTTGATTTTAATATTTTGTACCTAATGCCATGACATTCATACATTTTAAAGGAATAGTTCACCCAAAAATTTAAATTCTCATCATTTGTTCACCCTCATGCCATCCCAGATGTGACTGACTTTCTTCTGCAGAACACAAATGAAGATTTTTAGAAGAATATCTCAAATGTGGTGTTACATACAATGCAAGTCAATTGTTACAAAAAGGTCAAAAAGCACATAAAGGCAGCATAAAAGTAATTCATAAGACTCCAGTGGTTAAATATGTCTTCAGAAGCGATATGAAAGGTTTTGGTGAGAAACAGATCAATATTTAAGTCCTTTTTTACTACCAATCTCCACTTTCACTTTGACATTCTTTTGTTTTTGGCGATTCACATTCTTTGTGCATATTTCCACCTACTGGGCAGGGAGGAGAATTTATAGTAAAAAATAGCTTAAATATTGATCTGTTGCTCATCCACATCTATCATACCACCTCGGAAGATATTGATTTAACCACTGGAGTCTTATGGATTACTTTTATGCTGCCTTTATGTACTTTTTGGACCTTCAAATTTTGGACACCATTCACTTGCATTGTATGGACCTACAGAGCTGAAATATTCTTCTAAAAATCTTCGTTTGTGTTCAGAAGAAAGAAAGAAAGTCATACACATCTGGGATGGCATGAGGGTGAGTAAATAATGAGAGAATTTTCATTTTGGGGTGAAATTCCTGTAAGTGGGGCTTAAATGTCCAAATACTTTGTTATCTGTTTCTAGAACATGTAAATCTGCTGGGATTTCAAACTAATTTTAATGTAAGTGTCTTTTTACTGTAGAACTACCAATCCCTGTTCCACTTTTGCACTGTGTAGTAGCTCCTACGCTAAATGTACAATAATAAAACCAGCTAAATTAGCATGAATTAGTCATTTGTCATGTTGTTTTGATTCTGAAATCTTTCCAGAACATAAAATATTTAGCTATTTCACTATTGTCTGTATAATTTTGTATTATTTCCCATTTAAGAATAATAAATGTTGGACTTGATTCCTAGGAAGGGGGAGATAGTAGCCAACCAATGAAGGAAGAGGATCTCATCAACCTCATTGATGACGTCCTCCGAGGTGACGATAAAAACAACGATGGCTACATTGACTATGCAGAGTTTGCAAGGTCTATGGAGTAAAAGAACACAAGAACAGCCACTGCCGTACAGTGAATGTAGATACCTCTGATGTACAAATACACTTCACATGTGTATGCAGTTTGATAGTCGCAGTGTATTCGTACCCCAGTATAAACTGTAATTAAATTAAAGGCTGAGGGTCATGTAGAGACTTGATGTTTTTATTTTTTTTTGCCATCAATGTTGCATCTGTGCATCTCTTAATGCAAAAACTGTCAGCAGTCATACATTGTTTTTTTTCAATAAATGTTTTGCAGTGACACACTTGCTAAATGAAGCTACACAGAGGGACATAATTGCTGCATCAGGCATCAGTACACATGTGCTTTCTGCCTTAAATGAAAATCTGTTTTACTTCTATTAGAAAATTCTATTCAAAATGATCTGATGGTTTTTGCCTAGGAGAATGCACTTTCACATGTGTTCACAGCATCTACCTAACTGATTTTACCGATCACTGTGCAATGGACCTGTAAGGCTTGATTGAATCCTTTGGTAGCTCTGATCTTTTGTTGTTTTGTTGCTGATGTTCCGTTGGTTGACTTTATAACAGATATCAAAGTACAGCATTGTGCACAATTGAAATATACTTAATCAGGTGTTCTGATATTCTAACACAAGGAAAAGATGGTTGATGAACAGGAGTTTCCACCTTAGTAGAGGCTGAATGTAAACAAAGTGTCATCTGCTCAAATACTACTCATAAAAAGGCAAAAAGAACAGTTTTTGGTGTTCAATATGGTTCATTTATTTCTACCAAAGTTGGAAATGAACACTGATGGCTTTGAAAAGAAATGTAATAAAAAATTGTAGATATGCTCCATTGTACATTTCATTTGAAATGAGATGTGTTATGAGAACATTTGTTTTCACATGTTTATACCTGTCCTTAAAGCCCTTATTTAAACTCATCTACAGCATGTTCAGAACATTATGCCACAAATTCTGTCGATTGAGCTAAAGTTGCATTGGAAAGTTATGATGAAATATATCAAAAATATTTAAGATTCTGCACTATTTTTAGGTCACTAATCAAATAAGTCCAATTGCTATATTCCCATGGTAAAGTCTTTTTTTCCAAATGTCAGATTTATTTGCTTCCATCGAAGCACGGAAGATGCTCTTTGAAACATTCTCAATTCATGCTGGATAACATGATCACCAGGTTTTGCACAAAGTTGTGGAGTTCATGCCAGCTCAAGTGCATGCTGTAATTTAAGCAAAAGAGGACAAATACTAAGAAATTCTAGAAGTAGTGTCATTTTTTTCAGTTCAACTTTTCACTAAAATAATTGTAGAGGTATTATACTTCAATTTGTAATGAAAATGCAAAATAAAAGTATTTTTACTGGTTGTCTCATACTTTGAAGCCCCACTGTATATCAGTTGTGTACATTTAAATTCCTGTACCTCACACAAAAGAGCAAGACATGTTTACAGCTAATCAATATGCCTATGGAGCTCTCACCACAAACTCTAGTTCCAGTGACTAGCAGATTCTAGTGCTGACACTGACGCCAGAGAGAGCATTGAAGCAGGTGGTAGACTGGAGGATGGGCCGATGTTGCGCAGTTGATTGTACCAGTCATCAGGCTGCCTATTGGCTTGTGATGGAGCAGGGCCTGAGGGACAAGAGAAATGACTGCTGGAGGGTGGATGGATTGGATAGCCTCCAGAGGGCAGCACTGAAGAGAATCGGGGTATGTGTGGCAAGGAATGGGGGCACTGGTACTGCCGCCCCATGGCAGAGGAAGACACACACATGCTGCCAAAGATAGACCCACGCCTTGGCATCATGCCCACTGGCAGCACTTTTTGGGTGATTCGATCCTGCTTCCGCTGCTTGGCACGGCGGTTCTGGAACCATACCTGTAGAGAAAGATAAACAGGCAGGTTATGAAGCCTTAAACTATCATGGACCTGTTTAGGCCTCCTTTGGGCTCGGTCGGGAATCCATATTACTGAATCCCTCACATGTATAGTTCAATTCTACAATCTATATCAATGCACTTCCACAATAGAGTGCAACAGGGCCAGCTGCCTTTGTTTTAGAAGTATTTCCTCCATTAATATCTTCCATGGTTTTTTCATAATATCCTTTACAAAAGAGTTCTAAGCCATAAATCAAAACAAATTGCTCCAAAGGGAATCACACCATTTGAAACTTTGATTTGAAGCAACATTTTTTGAAAATTAGATAAAAAGACAAAGGTACAAGACTGTGTATTAATAATTTTCATGAGGGAATGAACTACAATCCCATGAAGCATTATGTTACAAATGACATAACTTTAAATGGAAATATATACAACTAAATAAGTTGTTGATTAGAAACAATATTTTTAAGTTTATTGCTAAATATTCTTATATATACTGTACTAATATACAGTATCTAACAAAAGTGAGTACACTCCTCACATTTTTATAAATATTTGATTATATCTTTTCATGTGACAACACTGAAGAAATGACTCTTTGCTGCAATATAAAGTAGTGAGTGTACAGCTTGTATAACAGTGTAAATTTGCTGTCCCCTCAAAATAACTCAACACACAGCCATTAATGTCTAACCCGCTGGCAACAAAAGTGAGTACACCCCTAAGTGAAAATGTCCAAGTTGGGACCAATTAGCCATTTTCCCTCCCCGGTGTCATGTGACTCGTTAGTGTTACAAGGTCTCAGGTGTGAATGGGGAGCAGGTGTGTTAAATTTGGTGTCATCACTCTCACACTCCCTCATACTGGTCACTGGAAGTTCAACATGGCACCTCATGGCAAAGAACTCTCTGAGGATCTGAAAAAAGAATTGTTGCTCTACATAAAGATGGCCTAGGCTATAAGAAGATTGCCAAGACCCTGACACTGAGCTGCAGCACGGTGGCCAAGACCATACAGCGGTTTAACAGGACAGGTTCCACTCAGAACAGGCCTTGCCATGGTCAACCAAAGAAGTTGAGGAAACATGTCCGTTACCTGTATACGAGCCTCGTTGAGTTTGGTGGCTCTGGCCAGCTCCTCTCTGTAGTAGATATCAGGATAATGGTTCTGTCTGAATGCTAACTCCAGCTGTTCCAGCTGTTCATTGCTGAAGGTAGTTCGATGTCTCCTGCGAGATGGTGAAGGGTATGCTCTTGCTCGTCCTCTGCCACCCCTGGCACTCTCAGATGTCCCAGAGTCTTTCTTCGTGTGATTTTGAACATCTGCATCCAATGAGGTAAAATAAAAAGAAGTGAATTGATTATGAGTACACCTCTTTGTCAAACTTAAAGAAACAAAGAGTCTTTACAGAGGTCTCTCTCTGGTTACAAGCAATTTCCTATTGACACCGAGAGTTACTGACACCTCTGAGATGATGTTCATTGACAACGAAGGATTTAAGCGCCTTAATGCTTCCAAACAATTGTCTAGGAACTGAAAAGACAG
The DNA here is from genome assembly GCA_032164185.1 of Moxostoma hubbsi. Taxonomy (NCBI): domain Eukaryota; kingdom Metazoa; phylum Chordata; class Actinopteri; order Cypriniformes; family Catostomidae; genus Moxostoma; species Moxostoma hubbsi. Next base: position 31,853,933 of record JAVLUX010000034.1, on the reverse strand, counting down.
CAGGCTTTGCCACCTAAACTCAATATCGTGAGAGAGAGACATGCCAGAACTCTAAGGATTATGCTGAGCTTAGACCAACAATGGCCAAAAAGTCATTAATTTGTCAAATTGTGGGGCCTGGTTTCCAGGGGCTATTCACAATGTTGGTGTGGGGGTTAAGGATAGGAAGCTTGTGAAACTAAATTGAAATTGGCTATGTTAGTGTTATATCTAATGGATCGTAAAATATACTGTACCCCCTCAAAAAAGTAGTTGCACCCCATCTTAGGATAGAAGATAAGATTGGAAATGTATGAGACAAATGTTAGAGATCATCTGTATTTATCACCATATTCTACATAATAACACGTAATGGTAATTTTTACTATTGGTTTGGGGGTAAGTGACAGAACTGTCACTTGACCTATCCAGCTGTATCATAACTACTGGCGATTTAAAATATTATTGCTATTATTGCAAACCTTAAAAATTATACCTTTTAATTTGTTTGTAGAGAAAACAAATTATTTTTGAAAAAATATATATATATATATATATATATATATATATATATATATATATATATATATATATATATATATATATATATATATATATATATATATAAATTATTTCTAAAACATAAATATATATTGATAAAATTGTTGTCATTTATTTGTAATGGGTCCATTAGCAGGACATGTACAAAAACTATTAAAAATGATTACCTTGAATATTATTTTATTAGCTAGATAATACTAGAAACAGTTAAGTAGGTTTATGTTAGCTTTGAACTATATTTTCAAATCAAATAATAAATACAATCAAAATGAAGTAAAACAAATACAATCTTAACACTAAAACACAATAATGCAATATCAATTATGCAAATTGTTATATATATATATTTATTTCATATCTTATATTGTTACATAGACCTTTCCTTACCTGCACTTGAGCTGACTGTGACTTCAGAGTAAGTTTCAGAAAACTGTTGCTGAGATTTGTCAGAGTCCATCATAAACTCTCTCTGGACTGTAGGTAGTAATCAAGTTTGACCTCGGTCCAGACTGAGCTATGCTTTTCACAACAATCCAGTGTGACATCACAGAGCGGTCACACCTCTCACCTCACCTGTCAAAGTGATGGTGAATCCTACATGTTCCTTTTACTTTCAGTGCTTAGTTAATTTTACAAACATTAATTACATGTTTATTTAATTTTATACTGTTGACATAATATTACTGTGTACTTGTGTATGAACAAAAATGTTTCTAATGAATCTGGTTCTTGTAAAAGGATATTTTGTATAATAAAATGGCTTGGAATTGAGAATAAAAATTGTAATTGAAATGTTCCACCACCAGGTGGAGAGTAAACAAAAGAAATAAACACAAGAGGACAAGGCCTTGGCACCACTCTTAGGCCAAAAAAACAGGATTTATTTTTAAACAGTAAGTGTTCAATAATATTCATGATCTGGAAAACATAGCACATTTAAATTACTCTGTGTTGTGGTATGGTGTATGGTATGTATGAAATGGTATGCTGTGGTGTGGCATGGTGTTCTAAGAGGTTGTTACTATGCTGTTAAGTTGTTTTAACTGTGTTTCAGCACATTGCTATGCAGTTGCCAGGGTGTTGTGGGTTACTGCTTGTTGGCCCAAATGAAAAGAGCCCACCCCCACAAGTCTCTGTTCCGGTCACTAATATGACTCAACTCCCTCCTTCAATGTTCCAATTTTAGTGGAGTGTGGTGTTCATTTATGCTCATCCCATAAATATTATCATTCTGATTTGACTTGAATGCACCATTATAGTTCATTATAATTTTCTTACCCTCATTCCATCCTAGATGTGTATGACTTTTATTTTGTTTGTGCAGAACACACACACACACACACACACACACAAATGATTTTCAGAAGAATATCTCTGTCAATTCAATGTAAGTGAATGCTGGACAGAACTTTGAAGCTAAAAAAGCTCATAAATGCAGCATAAGAGTAATACTTAAGACTCCAGTGGTTTCAACCATTGTCCTCTGAACAGATCCGATTAGTTTTAGGTGAGAATAGTCCAAAATATAACTCCTTTTTCAACTATAAATCTTTACATTAGCAGTCTCCTTGGCGATAAGGATTTCAAGCTCAATTACCTATAGCGCCATCGGGTGCTCTGCGCATGCATCAAGCACTAGAACGTGAAGTCAAACTTGAAATCATGATCATGCCTAGAGATTGCAATGGCAAGATATTCAGTGAAAATGAGTTACAATTTGGAATGTTCGCACTCAAAACAAACTAAATTGCTTCAGAGGACATTGATTTAACCACTGTAGCAGTATGGATAACTTTATGCTCCCTTAATCTGATTTATGTAGCTTGAAATGTCTGGCCACCATTCACTTTCTGCAGATGAAAGAAAGTCAAACACATTCGGGATGGCATGAGGGTGAGTAAATGATGAGCACCACCAAAAAAATAAGTTTCCATGGGTTATAAAATCTTCTGTAATGTATGCAATGTACGTTTGATACTTAAGTAAATTTAATATCAGTTACTTTAATACATTTACTTGAGTCTTACTATGGTATGGTGTGGTGTGATGTGGAATGGCATGGTATGGTATGGGATGGTGTGGAATAGTATGTTATGGTGTGGTATGGCATGATATAGTATAGTATAGGGCCTACATAAAATACAAAATATAAGTAACTGTATTCCACTACAGATACAGTTTAAATCATTGTAATTAGAATAAAGTTACATTCAAAAAAGTATTCTGATTACTGAAGAGATTAATTTGCATTTTATTTTCATTTGTATCATTTAATCTTTAGTTCTTTCAGATGTAATACATTTATACATATAAATGATGTGATCCAAAGTGCATTTGAACAGCGCTGAAACACTTTCTTATGATGTGTTACATTCATACGAGCAGACAGAGAAGTAAGTTTGAAGTAAGTTTGGAGCAGAAGAAATAGAAATAAAACTTGTGTACATTGTCGGCTTCACGCTAAGCTAAAACGATATTTATATAGGCATAATCATAATTTTTATCAAGAAAATTCACGTTGGATCATAATTTTTTCTTGAAAGACCTTTGATATTAGGGCAAAAATCATATTAAAAAATCATATCAATTAATTAATTAATATTGTTTTCCTGTAAAAATAGCAAACAATCCTTAAAATAATATCAATTTGATTGATCTTGTTTTAGAAACAACACTACATAAGATATTTTTAGTTTTTTCAGAGAATGTATTTTTAACATGTGTATTTTGTCTTACTTTACTGGCAGAGTTTTTATAGTCAAAACAAGTGAAAAAATCTACCAGTGCTGAAGAAGTAATCCAAAGTATTTAGAATATGTTACTGACTTTGTGTAATCTAACAGAATATGTTACAAATGACATTTTACAGCATGTATTCTGTAATCTGTAGTGGAATACATTTCAAAAGTAAACCTCCCAACACTGGGTATAGTATAGTATAGTATAGTATAGTATAGTATAGTATGCCATAAACGTTTGTAAATTTACTAGTATGGTATATGGCATGGCTATGGTGCAAAATACTCCTATATTGCTTTTCCTTAATGCCTTTCAAATGTTTCATCTGTCTGTTGGTCTGTTAAGTATGAAAAATCTAATTGGTTCTGCAAGACTCGAGTGGAAAGCTCTGACAGACATTATAAATGTCAGTCAGGCTTTACAGTTATAGACATGGCCAGTAGGAGCGTCATCTTTGCCAAGGTGGGTGACTTAGAGTGCCTGAGGGAGTCTACAGTCAACCGGACCAGGGCTGCCAGAATCTGTCTGTTCTGCTCTGCAGTTCAAACGTGATTTATTCAGTTTGAGGGGGGAAAATAGTCCAAGTAAAAGATCTGGGTTCACATGCTATTAACTCACTATTCAGAGTAGGTTTGACTCTGTGTCTGATGTCATTGAGAGTTTGATGTATCTGTCTGTCTGTCCGTCCATCCATCCGCCCATCCGTCCGTCCATATGTCATTCTCTGAAGTTTGTCTTCAAGTTTGTATTAAGTTTGAAGTCTTAAAAAATGCTTTAAATGTCCATTAATTCCTTAATGATTTCCTTTTTGTACTTGAAATGTAAAATGTATAATTAGAAAGTTCAGATACTTTAAAGTAAATTTGAATCTAGATAAGCGCACAAGGAAATTCAATACATCATTAGAATGAATACAAATTCTGATTTACTGTTTGCTGATGACCGATGTTAAGCACTCCAGGCTTGTGTAAATCCGAGTTCATACAGAAAGGAAGCAAATGAGTATGTATGAGTAGGCAGGGTCATCCTGAGGGCTCGTTCCCAGCTCTGGAGAAACATGGGGACAGCCAAACTCTGCAGACCCCGGACCGCTGTGGCCAGCCTGTCCCCCAAGACCTTTGGGAATTTCCAGAAGCCTGAGGAATTCTGACTAAACCCAATAGAGAACTGGGAGGAGGTTTTGCCTGTGAGGCCCACAATTTAACCACAACTCTAGTCTCACATACACAGACTTGTGCACATAAGTAAAAATATTAGCGTACTGCAGTGCAAAAGCAAAAACGTAGTATCTACACATTTTGTCAAACTGTTGAAATTGGGTCTCTTAAACTATAATTTGTTCATTGACAGATGGGGTTGGCTCAACTATGCTCTCTGATTCAAAAACATGTGAATATTGCATTACATTAAAAAACCTAACTAGGCAAAGCAGTAAATTAATATACGTCACTCTGTTTTCAAAGCAGATACTATGGTTTGCCTCGGGAATTTTCTGCTATGCTGGTTCTCAAAAGCAAGCTTTACCATGTGTGTATGTACAACACAATTGACTGGACAAACATTTTTCTCAGATTCAGCCATGGTGTAATTTGTGCAATTTGCCTTTGTGGGGCAGAATACACATGCACAAAAAATAGATAAGTCTACTCTAGAGATTCTTTTGAAGACATACTCAGATGGGTAAAGAGAAATCTCTTCTCCAAGTTTCCTGGGATTGAACGAGGAGTGACCTGCCTGGCTGCCTCTCAGCACTGATGGAAGGAATGTAACCCAACACTCTATGCCCTGTCCTGCTTGGTGGCTTGTATATGTCTGTATGTGTGTATACACACATTAAAGAGGTTAATGAATACATTTATTCACCTTTTGCCCCTTTACTAAGGAAAAAGCTACAGCTTAAAGCAACAATTCACCATATTATTGTTTAAATTGAATTAATTGAATAATCATTTATATTTATTATTGTGGGTTGTTAAGTATTCTTTTGTGTGATAAACCGACTGAAATCTCTTAAGTAAAAACATATTAATAAAGAAAATAACCAGTCAAATGTTGTGGCTACGTCAATAGCATCGAACCTAATTGGTTCTCATCGCTTGATAAAGCATTTCAATCAAGGGGTCACACTGGGTCTCATTGTGTCTCCTGACCAAACATCATGATGTCTTGAAAAAAAATAATGACTTTTGGTTGAACTATTTTCACTCAATACTTAAAGTCAACATGGAATCAAAATTGACCCTATTAACGTTCTAACAATTTGCTCTGCCTCTGAATTGACTTTCGTTTTCTGCTGATTTTCCAAATCCTGCATGCTTTTCAGTCCTTATAGCTCAATTATTGCATGTAAGAATGTAATTCCTAATTAAATATACTTTTTAGTCAGAAATATGTACAATTATGGAAGTAAAATGGGTTGACTTTAGAAAGGTTTTTCCCCCTAAAGAAATTAATTGTCATATTGAGAAATATATTTAAACTTATGTTTCCAGTCATATTAGTGGCCTAATAAAAGCAGTTTTACCCCCCCCCCCCCCCCCCCCCCCCCCATGTATTAGATATCTGAAATGCAGATCACATGAGATTACTTTATCTCGGTATCCCCCTATTATCACTTGAGATTGTGGAATAAATTAAATATGGCTTAAAAAATAAATAGGGGTACGCCAGTAAATAGGGGATTTTTACAATGGCATTGGTAACTGAAAAAATGTGCTTTTGCATAACGCTGCCTCCATGGCAGTAGGTGTCAGTATTACATCCAAAACCATTGGCCAGCAAAAAGTAAACATAAATATTACTCAGTGCATTGTTAGTACACTGGAGATTAAGTCTTTCTAACTGTTTACAGTTGTTTTTGTGGTTTCTGAAAATGTAATTTTCCATGTGTGCAGTCTCTCACACAAGGTATTCATGAAAGACGTCAATGCAGTAACAACAGACAGATATCTTTCTACTGTACTGGACACATTTGTGTCTTGCCAACACATTCATATGTATTTCCTGTCATCCATATTTGTATCTGTATAAGAACATATACTTGTGTTAAAGGTAAATAAGAAAGTTTTATCAATGGAGACTTGCATGATAATAAACAGCTTTATATCTATAAAGGAGAACTTTAATAGCCTGTAAAGCTGCTCCCTGTGCAGCAACACATTCAAATATCCAGCTGTCTGGCATTCCCTCTCCCGCATAGTACACACTTCTTGACTTGGTGAGAGAGAAAGCAGATGTATAGTCTGCTGAGAGACCCTGGGGTTTGCAAGTGATGTGCAAACTCTTGTGTCTGGGGCACAAAAGTGAGAGGGATGGTGGAATTCTCACCCTCTGCAGTGGTTTGACCTCTAGAGTGTATCCCCACGGCTGTCTGGATAGAGAAAGAGGAGAGTCACAGGTGTTTGTAGAGAGTCTCAGACAGGGCTGCGAGAAATGAGACACCGCGGTCACTTGCAGGCATTCAGACAACACCTCTGCAACCCTGCCCAACCAGACACACTTGCAACAATTTCCATACACCACGTCAGCTCAGGCTCAATTTCTAGCATTTTCCTAAATAAAATAGGGGGGAGATAAAAGGAAGGAGAGCAAACTAGATTTTTTACAGATTCTGAAGAAAATGTGATTTCCACATGCTAAATTCACTTCTACAATGCTAGGGTGTTGGGTTTTGGTGGTTGCTTGTTGGCCCAAGTGAAAAGAGCCCACCCCCAGATCTCTATAATATTACGGTCCCTAAAAATGGCTCTTGTTCCTTTCTTTATTAGCCGCGTTTCCACTATCGACCCAAATGAGTGCGTGCTTGTGCATGCCAGGTCCAGTTGCATTCCCAATGTCACTTCTGGGGCTTCATTATACCTCTGGGCTTTCTCAGGGTCAATGGCCTTGGCCCACCGATTACCCTTGGGCCAAACAAGGCCAACTGGAGATTGAGAGGGGTTCAATGTCAAAGGCAGAGTTTCACCGAGCTTCCCAGGTTGTGTATCTAGTGCACAACGGTGCAAGTTGAGGAAAAAAATAATTATAGAATAAATCTATTAAAACCCCAATGGAAGAAGTGGTGCCCAAAGAAATTACTTTCCATGGTTTAGTGAACTTTCATAGATGATGTGCAGGGACATCGTCATGCTTTTAGTGGAGTGACCACTCAGGACACCATGGCAGTTACAGTCGGTAAGTTGTCAATGCTAACTTATCTTGCTGTTTACATTCGATATAAACTAGAGATTCTAGATAACTATGATACCTTAGCTTGAGCTTCCCTCTTGCTTGTTAAATGAGTGGGTTGTGTGAAGTTGGCACTGCAGAGGCATATTAAGGGGGGGGGGGGGGGGGTATTTGGGCAACGCTAGAGAATTATTGGCCTAGTGGTGGGAACGCAGATCAATTTTGGTCTTGCGGCTTGCCAGTTGATAGCCCTGGCTTGCGCTGGCCCGATTAGCGACTATTGTAAACTTATGGGATTTTTTTCACCTGCTTTATATCCTGCTAGGTGTAAATCGTAAGTCAGATTGCTTAAAAAAGTAATAACACACAACTGAGGAACTATTCTGTAGTACAAACGATGCATTACAAGTTAAATGTAGAAGTTTTATATTTCATTTGTGAAAAGTAGTTGAAAATAATTTAGGCCACATCCACACTTATTGGTTTTCCTTTGAAAATACAAATTGATTTTGCTATGTTTACAACTCTTTTCCATAGAAGAACAAGTTTTCATCTTTCAAAAACTCTCTACTAACTGCATACTTTGTAAAACTATGATGTTATGGCACTGAAAACTGAGTTTAGTGTGGATGTGGCCTTACCCTCATGGCATTTCAAAGTCATATGACTTTCATTCTTGTTTTCATGATGTTCTCTGTCTGTATTTTCAATACAGGCAGTGGATAGTACCTCACTTTAAAGTTGAAAAAAGGACCCAAAAATATAGTAAAAATGTATCATCTTCCAAGTCTTAAGGCATGTTCAAGCACACTAGAACTAGCTTTTTTTTTAACACAAACCAATGTTTCACAAAAGTTTCTCTCATTGCACATATAAAAACACAATGGACGTCAAGATTTTCAGATTGTGTCTCACCAAAATGTATCTTGGAATGTATCACACTAATTGCATAGACTATTTTTTATGATCATTTTGGGTCCTTTTTTAAACTTTAAAGTGAGATTATATCAACTGACGTTGTATTGAAAGGACAGACCATGATAATTATTAAAACCTCTCCAGTTAGGTTTGGAATGACTATGGTAAATTGTGGAGTAAATGATGGCAGAATTTTCATTAGTGAACTATTTTGGGTGATCAGCAGTAAAAGTGATGCTTGCTTTAGCAAACCTTACTAAATAAGGTAAATGTCAGCACCTCAATACTGTGTTGCTTTCCACCTGGTGGAATGAAACAGTCTCAACTTTCCTATGTCTGTGTATCATGATCCAGACAGACAGCACTCAGAGTGTGGTAATTATCCCCTGAATTCCCTGGCACACACGTTCTCTGTTGCTGTCTACATTGTGAATCCATGAGGTCAAAACACAGTTCACAACCTGTTTTACCTTCATAATGTGGCATATTTCGAAAGTGAAACAGGATATCCAATAGGCAGGACTTGATTATATTTATTAGAAATTGATTGGATGGTGAAAATTGGGCTTTGAATAACAGAATGCCTCCACATGGTTAAGCCCCTTTCACACGTGAGCAACATGACCTCAGTAATATTCAATGAGAGCCGGCAACTTCTGGTGACATGAGCAACAGCTCATTATCATCTCCTGATAACGGCGTTGAGTGCGAGATGCAAGAGACGTTACAGTTTCAGTGAGCAATTACACCATTCTGTTTGACTGGTCTGTAACCACATCAATGGATATAATAAAAAATTCTGCTTGAAAAAGAAATTGTCGGCAGTTTGAGTGAGTTTAATTCATACATTGATAGTTCTTTTTAATGATTTGATGCAATGAGTACTGCTGCAGTTTATCTAAAAACACTCTTCCGCAGAATGTAAATGTTTTAGCAACAAGAAAACAAATTTCATTTTACATTGAAATCTTCGTTTTACTGGCAATATGTCTCATCTGTGATCAGATTTTCAAAAGATATGCCAGACGTTCAGTCCACCAATAATGTGAGAGCAACAGCAGTAGGAACGCTCACTAGTGACATCACAGTACAGGGACTAGTGGCATCAAGCGATACCGTTGCTGCATGTGTGAATGGGTTTTTAGAGGGGAGAGGTTAAAAAGTTATGACGCTATCTCAGAAAAAAGATTTCAGAGGAGGAGCAAGTTTAAAAAAATACTATTAACAAAAAAGACAAAAATGGTTTTATCCTCTTTGGATAACCTGCACCAATAAATCTTGAACAATGTCCATTATTAAAGAAAGACATAAAGTAAATATAGTGTCAATTTCATGTTTTCAAATTTCCCTTTTTTTCTCTTTTGCTGGCTATTCTTCATCACAGTGGTCTTGGACTTTATACTGCCACCTGCTGCTGTGGATGCATGAACTTTATAAACTTTGCCGTTTCACATTGGAACTGTATCTTTTTGCTTCATCTCATACAACACACTTCAATAAAATGGACATTCTTGGCTTTAATCCCAACAATTTTTCATGCATTTATAGTGGTTCATGGTGTAGGAGCTGCGAGTCGTCGCAGTTTGTTTATCGTTCCAGCAGGGACTGTTTGTTTGGACATTTTATTTTTCATGCTATGACTCAGATCATAGCCTGACCTGAGGCACGCACAAGCACGACCACACACACACAAATATACACACATTTATAAACTTACACACTATCAAACACTGCTGGAAATCGCTTGCTGTGATTTCCTTGCTTGTTAAAAGACAGAACAAAAAGACAGAATCCAGCATGGGTAAATTGGATGCATATATATATATATATATATATATATATATATATATATATATATATATACATATATATATATATATATATATAAAATCATTCACAGCATTGGGATGCATGTTTTACATTTGCACACTTTCTTGCTCGGATGCACATATGCACAGAAGGCTCTCTTAATGCATGTGTGCAATTGGGTTTATTTTTCAATGAAAACATTTCCTGCAGAGAAAGTTCATTTAAAGAACATAAGCCATAATTTCATCCACCCTCAAAACCCCTCAGTACAAATCAGCCCAGATGACCGGAGAATGGCGTGACACTCATCCATTTTAAAGTACAGCCACAGCACAGCCCTTTGTGTGGTAAGTGTGTGTGTGTGTGTGTATATGTGTGTGTGTGTGTGTGTGTGTGAAAGCGAATGTGTCATTGTGGGTACTCATTGGTTTCAGGATTAATTATGAATTTACTTACTGTTGTGCAGATTTCCCAGCCTGCTCACAACCGCACCCCAGCTGATGCAAGAACCAGTACGTACACACTTACCCAGGCAAACACACACACACAGACACACACACACACACACACACACACACACACACACACACGTTACACAATATTAGTGAGGACATAGATGGAATAGTTTTTTTAAATAAGGTAGTGAAATTTTCTACATCTCAACACCTACCCCTAAAACTAACACTGTCAATATATCAGTAGATTAAATGCAAAACATGATTTGGTCTTTTTAACTGGTGATTTCCCCCCAAAAAAGGCAGTTTTCAACGTTTCACTACATTAGTGAGGACATTTTCAAAAATCTGGCCCTTACAAGACAAGGCCTAAACAAGGTTTCCTTGTCTGTGTGAAGTTAAAGTTAAATCATGATCCAAAAATGATCATTTACTCAAGCTCATACCATTCCAGATGTGTATGACTTTCTTTCCTCTGCAGAACACAAACAAAGATTTTTAGAAGAATATCTCATCCCTGTTGGTCCTTTCAATGCAAGTAAATGGTGGACAATAGTGGTTAAATCCATGTCTTCAAAAGCAATATGATAAGTGTGGGTGAGAAACAGAACAATATTGAAGTCATTTTTTACAATAAATCTCCACTTTCACTAAAACTAAACATGTGACTTTCAGATGTGAATGTGAAGATTAAATTGCTCAGTTTTGCAGATAAGCCAATTTCATTGTAGTGCACTGTGAGCATTTTGCTCTGAAACTTTCTTCCTCCTCCTCCACAGCACCACTTCTCTAGATCTGCTATATGGGTATTGTATGTATGTCTAAATGTGCAGCAGCAGCATGTCATACAGTACATGATCGATGCAGCATGTCTTGTGTATGAGTGTGTTTACATGCACATTCTTACACTAATTATGCTTAATACGCTGACAATGTGTGTGGTTATGTAAACACATTAAACGGCTTTCCTTTATCTACTCAAGAATAAATAGATCTACACAAGTAGATTTTTGACAATTACCCTGATTTTGCATAACATTTAAACACCATTACTGATATTCTTACTGGTTTATACAATGTATGCAAGTGTTGTGCACATGGCTAATTACAATTTGATGTCAAAAGCAGAGAATAACTTGATTATTTCAAATAAAATAATGCTTTGTGATGATTTTTGGGAGTTAACGGTGTATTGGTGTGCATGCAAATGGTCTTTATGTCTAATTGTGCAGCAGCAGCATCATGTCTGTGTATGTTTTTTCACTTGTCATTGTACTTACTCTGCAGCAGAAGCAGCTCATACTGTATAAGTGAAATATAAGTGCTTAAAAATACAAATGCAATATACAGTAAGTGAGTAAAAAACGAATTTCATATTTCTGCTTAGGAATGCATTGTTTCATATACAATCAACAACCATTTTATTAGGAATACCTGTACACCTACTTATTTATGCACTTATCTAATTAGTCAATCGTGTGACAGCACTGCAATGCATAAAATCATGCAGATTTGGGTCAGGAGCTTCTGTTAATGTTCATATCAACCATCAGAGAGGGGAAAAAAATCTCAAGATTTCGAGCATGTTATGATTTTGTTTGGTATGCCAAAAGCAAAAAATATCCAGTGAGTGGCTGTTCTGCAGGCGAAAACACCTTGTTGATGAGAGAGGTCCATGGAGAATGGCCAGACTGGTTCGAGCTGACAAAAAGGCTACAGTAACTCAGATTACTGCTCTGTACAATTGTAGTGAACAGAATAGCATCTCATAATGCACGTCAAACCTTGAGGCAGATGGGCTACAAAAGCCGAAGAACATGTCGGGTTCCACTTCAGTCAAGAACAGAAAGCCATGGTTTGGTTTCAGGTTTGGGTAAGACGTGGTAATTTGTGTTTAGATTTAGGTTTGAATTAGGGGTTAAACTTCGGGATAATTGTAATAATGTGGTTTGTCATTTTGTTTTGTTTTCTCAAAGGGAGGAAAAGCTGTGAGACAACTTTGTACGAGACAACTTTTTTATAATCTCTTACGACACAGCCATCTTCTTCTATTATTATGACTTGTCATGAGACTGGGTTGGCAAATTCAGTGATAAGTTTTTCCTCAAAAGCATACATTTTATATCAACCTGGTACTTTTTAAACACAATTTTGGTTGTTAAATTTGGACTGATAAAAACATGTGCACATTGGCTTGTGGAAGTTGTGTTGCAGTCGAGCAATCTTATTGGAGCTTGTGATTTCACAAGTGCTTTCCAGTTTTGTGTGAAATATGCCGACGTTTAGTGAACAAACTGTGGGTATGCTGTCTGAGGCTGAGACCAGTCCAGAGCTAACATGACAAACTGCATGTACCAGTTGATTAGTCAAATGATAGGATGTCATTATAGTTATGACATCACGAATGGGAACAATAATGCTCTTTGTTTCATGCTCTAACTTGACAGTAAAAGGGAATTTTGACAGCCATAACCAGAAAAATAATCCCTAGTCAACAACAGGAGAGTCCAGCTACTGTAAACACAGTGTGAAAAGAGAGCTAAAATGTGTTTAATCCACAGCTGTGGATAAGAAGTTCTCTTCTAATAAAAAAATAGTTAGCAAATTATGTTATGATGTTTCTGCTGTGATGTATTAGAGATTTTAGTTGCAACAGTTGCTAGATAGCTGTTTGTGGACATGATTGTGGGCGCTTGTGCAGGGAACAACCATGCATGCAATCCTCAATGAACCAGAACTCCCCTGGCAGCTTCTCCTTCTCTCTCTGCCACATTCTCCCAAATCTCTTTTTAACTTTGCCCTTTGCAGACTCATGCCAAGCCACAAAAAACCTATGGAGGCCATGATGTCATGCTAAACTGAGAACGCACAGAAAAGAAGAAGCCAACAAAAAATAAAAAGAAAGCGAGACTGTGGAATAATTATATAAAAGAGGGAGTGAGTCAGGAAATAGCTCTTGGTTTGGGAAACACATACAGCGAGAGGGAGCTTTGCCACAATTTAAATGAAAACAGGGTTCGAGAAACCCAGGGAGGAAATAATACAAAATGGAAATGCGAAAGTGCAGCGACAGGGTAACCTATCAATTCTCATATGACTCTCCATCTTATAGATTTTTGGTCTCTCTTTTGTGCACCCCGAACGTGGGGTGTTTTTCTCTGCTGAAAAGACCAGACCAGCTTTTAAATTAGCCAGCTTCATCATAAAGACCATGCTGGTCCAGACCAAAAGCATAGGCATGCTGGCTCACCAGCTAAACCTGCACCAAACCAGCTCTACCCAGCATAACTAGCCTGTACTAGCATGGAAATTGCATGCTGGTTAAGCTGGTCTTTTTAGTATGGTTGACCTCGCTTTTTCATAAAGTCACTTTGGCAGTCATGGGTTGTGGTTTTTTAGGCTTATTTCCAGAAAACAGTCATGTATATAGGCTTTGGCCCTAGATTGTGCTGCTGATTAGCTACAGTGTTGCACTATTGCAGTGCCGCTGAATGTTAGCTCAGGAAATGTCAGCGGAAAGTATTTTAGCATGGTGTCACATCCGCATCATCAGAAGAATGCACAGGGCCATAAACAGGATCGAAAGTCCCTACCACGACTTGCGCATTTTCTTCCTGGTTTGCTCAACTCCATGATGGTAGTGATTACAGCGGTTGAGGTATGGGCACAAACGGTCATTTCTTATTTCCAGCCAATGACGGTTTCATGTATTGATACTGGCGAGTTAAAAGTACTAAACACTAAAAAACACTAAACGTAATTTTAAAAGGTTATTTTTATTTTATTTTAGTTAATTACAGATGCATGAACACGTATTTTAGTTTAGTTTTTCCATTTATGGCATTTTCTATTTTTATAACAGTAAACAAATGGCTTTTTTAGCATTTTGGCCACGTCCAAACTAATACGTCTTTTTTTCTTTTGGCATTCCATCCACACTGAGAACTTTTCGAAAATGCTCTCTCAAATTATTCATTTGAGAACGCCATCTTCGCATTGTATTGTGGATGGGGAAGATGGAGATATCTGAAAAAGATGACATATTTGTTGTCATGTGACGCAGTCATGAGATCCATCAAACCCAAAACAGTCATGATGGTGGCCAATGTTGTAGTGGCGTTATTGTGCCTGTTGTTTACTTTGATAGCGTTGTTAAAGATACATGTTACTTTGTAAAACCTTCACAGTGCATTCCTTCAAAGGCGACGAGAAGTTTACGCAGAATTGCTGTCTGGCAACAAAACATGAGGACAATTGCATTTCAGACAGTATATGGAACAGCGATTTTTCACGTGCGCAGTGATGGGATTATTTTCATATGTTTTAGTGTGGATGAGCAACTTTTGAAAAACGCATTAAAGTGGCAGTGTGGATGGAGAGCATATCAAAAAGATGTTTTTTTTTGTTGTTTTTTTTAATGGATCTTAAGATGTAGCTTAAGTTTTCATCTTCGTTTAATACATTTCGTTACAATAAATCAGATCAATGACATCCAGCAAAATCCAGCATATTTAGGCTTATTTTGGTGAGGCAAGTCACTTATTTCTGAGCTTTTTTTTTGTTAGACCAGGTTGCTTTTTTCGTTTTTTTTTTCCCTGAGACAAAAAAAATTATCTCTCTCTCGCCTGGAACTTTCTCTTTACACAATTTTTAATGGGTGTCTTCCCAAACAGGCTTTTACTGCAGGAAATTTCAGCGCACCACATTGCTTGAGGCAACGAAGAGCTCCATTCTTGGCTAGTCTCAGCACCGTGCCAGGCTGCCTCACGGTTGCCAGAGAGGAAGGGAGGTGAGGGGGAGGGGGTTGTGGCGTGGGTCCTGTCCCAACATTACAGCTTGGCACTTTTTTTTTTTCTTCAGTGACAAATACGAATGTGACCAAGCCACTGAGAAAACAAAATGACACAACAGCAGGGGCATACAGACACTTTTCTCAACTCCCGAGGGCTGTCACTTTTATTTGCGTAACTGCTCTCCAGGTTTTGAGGTTTTACAGCCTCTTCAGCTGTGTCAACGTGAGCGAGGCAGCTCATGCGCTCCTTTTTTTCTTTCTTTCGCTCATTTCCTCCCTCTTCCTTCCACTCCCCCTTCTTATTTCTCATAGTTTGTTTTGTCAGATTTCCAGCACTTTATGTGAGGCCTTTCTCTTCACCCTTCTCAATCCCATCAGCCCCCTCTCTTTTTTCTTTTTCTGCTTCTTTTTTCTCTCCAGAACTTTGCTGTGGTAGTGCAGTGGTTGAACAGGACTAATATTTGTTGTACTTTGCCGCCGTCCTGGTCTTATTCTCCTCTAAAAATAATCATTATTTTTAGCTGCATGCAGGATTTGGTCATTTCTTACAGCTGGCGTTGTGTGACGTTTGTTATCCTGGGCCTTACAGGAGGTGCTCACGGTTGTGGTGCTGGTCCATTAATATGATCTGTGATTGGTGGTGTCTTTTGTCTTAGGATTGTAGTACTGTATATGTGTATGGCAAAGCCAGAGAGTATTTCACCCTTAAATTTAAATTCTGTCATCATTTGCTCACACTCATGTGTTTTGAAGACCATATTACTTTTTCTTCTTTTGTGGAACAATTTTCCACAGAAGAAGTTTCTGTGGAGGAATTTTTCAATAAAATGGATTTTATTGCAATGTCAGTTGATAGTGACTCACTTTAAAGTAAAAAAAAAAAAAAGGCCCAAAAGTGTCGTAAAAGTAGTCTAAGTGACCAGAGCATCATATTTCATGTCTTTTCAAGGCATATGAGAGTTGTTTTTTTTTTGTGTGTGGTTATTTTAAATGAAGTTTTATAAAGTTATTTTACTGTGAAAATCTTGACTTCTGGCGTAGTTATCATTTGCACATTCATGGGTGCATGAGAGAACTTACATTTTGGGTTGTTTCTTCAGAAGACTTGACACATGATGCACGATTTGCATGGACTTCTTTTTTGGCACTTTGGGTTGTTATATAAGCTTTAGAGTCACTATCAACTGGCATAGTGTTGAAATCACTGAACAGGACATCTTTTGAAATTCCTCCTTTTGTGTTCCACAGAAGAAACAAAGTCATACAAGTATGAAATTACATGAAGGTGAGTACATTATGACCAAATTTTCATTTTTTGGTAAACTATTCCTTAATATACAGTAGTTCACCCAAACTATACTCTATTCATGTCTAGTTGACACATTGCAGGCTGATCTGAATGTAATATGGAGTGAGAAGTATTAATCACCATTACCAGGAAACCATCCACCCAACACACAAGCTGTTCCCTGATCTGTTTAGATTAAATAAGTTTCCTAAGCTACAGTTTTAAAAGAAAATACACCAAATGAAACCAGATTTGAATGAACATTTCAATTAGAGCTATATATTAGAGATGGAGAATGAGAGATTTCAGACCTGTATGCATTTGTTTTTTTTCTCATTCAGCTCATAAATAAATTGCTTGTATAATCACAGTGTGGAGTCTCTAGTGTTGAAATGCAGGACCAGGGTTCTCCAAACAGCTCTATCCCCCCACCCCACCAGGAGACCGAGATGGTGCAGTTCTGGACCCCCTTCAGTGCACTGGGAGATTTAAGAGCAGGATGAAAGGAGCCTGGGCCACTCGGCGGTCACCACTCCCTGATTCATCTTTCTGGGAAAGAGCAGAGGGAGAGAAAACCACAGAAGGTTTCCTCTTGCTTTAGAGCTTCAATCTCACCGACAGACCAATCAAGACAACATCGAGAGAGACTACCGCTCTCACCAGTCAACATAGCCTGTAGTAATTGAATGCATTAATTGAAAATAAATGGGCTGGGTAGCTCCGCCCACAGTGAAATCTCATTGGTCCAATATCCAGATGCACTTAAGTGTATATTAAACATCCAATATTTTGGACTGGCTGTGATTGTGTCATGTCACGTTTGCATTTAGAGTTCTACTTTGGTGTGTCTGAGTCATTCTGCGAGTATACAGCCAAGTATTAGTGTATGTATATATATATATATATATATATATATATATAAAAAACAAGTTAATCAAAGTATGTAAACATGTTGATATTCAGGTACATATTATTTATTATACATTTAGGTTGAAGGATTAATTGAAATACTGTAAAATTGAAATCGCAATATGACCCAGTGTGATTATAAAACTATTTATTTATTATTGAATTATATATATAGTGTAAACTCGCTGCCCACTGTGCTGCTCTTACGTGCGCAGCTGTTTTGTCTATATTATGTAGTCCTTTCTTAAATACATGTAAACGGTGTCAGGTCTGGTCTCCTGAGTGACACGTCCGCTCCGAGTTCGGTTCGGTGTGCTAACACTCCAGATTCACTTTATTTGCACATTTTCGTAATTTCACATATGTTTGGCAGCTATCATTTACTATAACAATCTAGAACAATCCCTTGACACAAGGTTATTCTGGATAGAAAAGGTGGGAGAGCATTTCACATTAAAAGGCTGTTGTCAAATCAACTACAAACAACAGAAACTTCACTTTTCCACCAAAATAAAAGCTTCCACCAAAATAAAGGTTTAAATGGACTTCATAACAATGCTACGATCAAGTTAGGAAATTATTATTACTGTATACAATAATAGTATATTTCTATTATCATTTCCTAACATTATTTATAATAATATAATATTCAAGTTGACTGGATTTTAAAAAATAATGATGAAATGTGAGCTGACCCTTTCACAAATTAGACCAAAAAATGCACAATGCTGCAATGTTATTGTGAAATTGTTCAATAAGTTAATTCTCGCAAGTAGCAGTTTGATTTAAAGAGGTTGTTGTACTTAAGCAACACCAAAAAAGAAGTGATTGCTGGTCGAATTTAAAATGGAGTAACACATCAAACACTATTCTGTAACACTTTTTAATCTATTACAACATGAGGACACCCACACCTTCAAGGCTTGTTTTTTTTTTACATTTATTATTCACATTTCTTTAGTGGCTTTAGAATATAGTAAGGGTGACCAGGAGCATGCAAAGATGCAGATTATATGTCATAATAGCAATTCACTTCAGTGCGTCACACCAATTGCAAACCATACAGAAGTTCAAACAAACCATATCCCTGACCACATTTTAAAGCAGAATCAAGTTTGGTTCGCTGGTGCACACCTGAGTTCAGAAAGCCAATCTCACTCCAACAAAACTTTGACATCAAATGAACTCAGGTCTGCACCAAAAGTTCTAGTTTGAAAACGCCCTTACTCTCATTGCACAAGTTTGCCTTTTAAAAATTAGATAGTCCAGAAGACCTTGAGGTTTAATGTTACATCCAATCTCTTATAAAATACACTGTGGCTCATAGAGCTGTTCCACATGCTTTCAAATTTTGTGACATGCAGCCAACAGAGAGGAATGAAAAGCTAAACAAACATAACATTTTCAATTAACTTTGTGATTTTAAGTGTGATTGCACATGTTAATGAAGGCAGTAAAATGACCTAGCAAGGGTTTTATGAATCACATAATTTCAAACATGGCCAGGAGCTGTAACATTTGATCAAAATTTTGCTAGTCGCTCTTAAAACAGTATTACTTGGCACAGTGGATCGTAAATGTCTGGATCTAAGATATAATGAATGCAAAAAAAATATCCTGCATAAGTCATCGCTAAACACTGTTAACAGTGGTCCAAAATGTGGCCATGAGTGCTTCACCTTAGAAACCACCCATTTTAAGGTTTACATTAATCCAACTCCATACATATATTTTGCCTCATAACATTTACATTTACATTAACATTTATTCATTTGGAAGACGCTTTTATCCAAAGCGACTTACAAAAGAGGAAAAACATAAGCGAATCATCTTAAGGAGACAGTGGTACGAAAAGTGCCACACTACAAAGTTTCACTATCATCAGAATAGCATTCAAAACAGATTTAAGTACATCAATAATTGTTACATTTTTTTTTTTGTGACTGGTTAAGTGCTCTTGGAAAAGATGTGTTTTTAGCCGTTTTTTGAAGATAGAGAGTGAGTTAGCTTCACGGATTGAGTTGGGAAGGTCATTCCACCAACGTGGTATGATGAAACTGAAAGTCCGGGAAAGTGTTTTGGTGCCTCTTTGTTTTGATACGACAAGGCAATGTTCCTTAGCCGACAGCAGGCTTCTGGTGGGAACGTAGCTCTGCCTAAATGTTTTTAGGTATGCTGGAGCAGACCCAGTGACTGTTTTGTATGCCAGCATCAGGGCCTTGAATTTAATACGTGCATGAACCGGCAGCCAGTGGAGAGAGACAAAGATTGGTGTAACATGTGCTCTCTTTGGTTC
Source organism: Moxostoma hubbsi (assembly GCA_032164185.1). Classification (NCBI taxonomy): domain Eukaryota; kingdom Metazoa; phylum Chordata; class Actinopteri; order Cypriniformes; family Catostomidae; genus Moxostoma; species Moxostoma hubbsi. The sequence goes on along the minus strand of JAVLUX010000034.1, from coordinate 31,834,020 downwards.
ATTAAAGACCAGACGTGCTGCTGCATTCTGGATCGTTTGCAGAGGTCTAATAGCACATGCAGGAAGGCCTGCAATGAGAGCATTACAGTAGTCCAGTCTAGTTATGACAAGTGACTGAACAAGCAGTTGTGTGGCATGTTCATAGAGGAAAGGTCTTATCTTCCTGATATTGTAGAGTGTAAATCTACACGATCTTGCAGTCTTTGAGATGTGGTCTGTGAAATTTAGCTCGTCATCAATGGTTACCCCAAGATTTCTGACCGTTTTGGAAGGCGACACTGTAGTTGGACCCAGCTGCAAGGTGATGTTGTGTTCAACAGCAGGGTTGGCTGGAAAGACCAGGAGTTTGGTCTTGGCTGGGTTGAATTGCAGGTGGTGTTCCTTCATCCAGGCTGAGATGTCTGCCAGACAGGCAGCGATTCGAGCGGTCACTGTGGTGTCGTTAGGCTGGAAAGAGAAACGATATGACTGGACGATGGGTCCTAATGACGTTGTGTATATGGAGAAGAGAAGTGGCCCAAGCACTGATCCCTGAGGTACCCCAGTAAGTAACTGATGTGGCTTGGATACCTTCCCTCTCCAGGCTACCTTGAATGACCAATCTGAGAGATAGGAGTTGAACCAGCCAAGCACAGTTCCAGTGATGCCCAGTTTAGAGAGGGTGGAGAGTAGGATCTGATGGTTGACTGTGTCAAAGGCTGCAGAAAGGTCCAGCAGAATCAGAACAGATGATCTGGATTCAGATTTCACCTGTCTCAGCGACTCCGTGACGACTACACTTTTGAAGCCTGACTGATTGTCATCCAGCAGCTTGTTCTGTGAGAGATAGGCAGAGATATGATTGAAAACTGCCCACGTGTTTTTGCCATGAATGGGATGAGAGAGATTGGTCTGTAGTGTTTTAAAGTTAAAGTTATCTGAAAAAGTTGCAAGCAGAAGCTGATATTTACCTAGATCGGCTGGATCTTTAGATTTCCACCATCTCCTCTCAGCTGCCCTGAGATCAGTCCGATGTTCACGAAGGACATCAGACAACCAGGGGCTGGGTGGTGTAGTACATGCTGGTCTAGAGGAGAGAGGACAGATGTTGTCTAGACAGGTTGTTAAAGTAGAGCTAAGTGTGTCTGTGGCAGTGTTTACATTGAGCATGGAAAATACATTTATTGTGGGAAGAGAGGCAGAGACACAAGTGGAAAGGTGAGAGGGTGAGAGGGAACGGAGGTTACGGCGAAAGGAAACCAAAGGTGGAGTCGGTTTTACTATGGATGGGAGAATCATGTTGAATTGAACAAAGAAGTGATCAGAGACATGTAAAGGTGTAACAAGAATATTTGAGGTGGTACAGTTACGTGTAAAAATGAGGTCCAGCTGGTTTCCCGATCTGTGAGTTGCTGTGGTGTGTAGTCTTTCCAAGTCAAATGAGGCCAGAAGAGTATTCAGTTCAATGGCCTGGGGCTTGTATTGGTGTATGTTGAAATTGCCAAGAACCACAAGTGGCATGCCATCCTCTGGCAAGGAGGACATCAGGACATCCAACTCCTCAAGAAAGCTTGTCAGCTGACCTGGAGGGCGATAGATGACAACAAAATGTATTTTTGTGGGTTTCATTGTAGTAATGGTATGGAATTCAAAAGATGTATTGTTACATAGTGAAGCCTGTGCTGAAAAAGTCCAGTTATTATGAATGAGCAAACCTGTTCCCCCACCCCCTGTATGTTGAGGGGTGTGAGAGAGGGAGAAGTTGTTGGAGAGAGCAGCAGGTGTTGCTGTATCCTCAGGACGTATCCATGTCTCCGTCAGTGCCAGGATGCTGAGGGTGGACTGTGTGGCGAAAGCTGGAATGAAGGCAAAGCAGACTCACAGCAGACTGGCAGTTCCAGAGTCCCACTGGGAACAAGAGTGGAGCAGGTGTTGAAATGCAAAGCGACTGTAGGTTGTGTGGGTTGCGTTTGGTCTTGGATCTGTATCTTGTGAACGGTCTATAACAGATAACAGGGATGTGCTTGAAGGCATGTGTTATTAGTGAACTAGACATGTTAGTATGTATGTATAAGTAAAATAATAAAAGAGATAAAATAAAAAATACTTAAGTGCTTTGGTGAGTGGAGCCTTGTCAGTGTCATTGCTCGGTGGACTCGCTGGTCTATACCCAAGTAGGTCTTCACACGAGGAGGGCTTAACACGAGGGCTACCGCTGCCGCTTCCGCGTCAGCATTCAGTTCAATAAATAGATACACACTTTAAGGAGCCATTCAGTGTAAAAAGCAGCCACGCCTTAATGCTACTTAGCACAACAAAGCTAGTCACGTGGTCAACCGAAACTGAGGGTCGCACGAGGAGCCAAACGCGGGAACAAACGCGACTTCCGTACACCGCAAATAAATTATGCTACAATTTAGCAATAAATAATACTCTAAAACATGTGAAGCACTGTTTGCAGACACTAAAATGACGATAGTTTTACACACACTGGATAACCAACCCTAAATCTAGCAGCGAATACTTTGAGACAAGTCAAAACAAATCTAGCAGGGAATACTACAGGACAAGTCAAAACAAATCTAGCAGGGAATACTACAGGACAAGTCAAAACAAATCTAGCAGCAAATACTATGGGACAAGCAACTAAACTGTATCGCCTGAACTTGTTCAACAGAGAGCCTACTAATCTTTTCAAAGTTGTGTCCTCAAAATATATTTCACAGGTCTGTTAAATGCCAAATAGTAATTTCAAACAGAGCTTTCTCCATGAGGTCAACATATGGTATCTCCATCATAAAATATTCTAGGTTAAATACAGTTTTTAAAGAATATCTAATCTGCTCATTTAAATATAATGAATGTAAATTGGGACTGGGGCTGTCAAGTTCCAAAATGACAAAAAAGCACCATAAAAGTGGTCCATGTGACTTACACTATAATCCAAATCTTCCTGTGTGATGAATAGACTCTGTTGACAGAACTTGAGGACTCCATGAAGTGCTTTGCAAAGTGCAGTTTTGTATCTTCTATTGACCTTATTCAGTCCCACCCCTTTTCAGCACTTCATTCTTCCATGTTTGTCTTATAACTATGAGTTTGCATTGAAGCTACTGAGAAGAGTTTCCATTCAATCAAAATAGAATAAGCATGGAAGCACAGAAATAATTTTTACCAAGATGTGGTGAGGCTATACCGACCCTCTAATATGTGAAAATGCCAGTGAGGTGTTTTGCTGTCACTTTAAATATTCATTTTACGACACCCACTGAGGTAAATTGGACCTTGTGGATCACATTCGGACAGTTATGACAAACTGCATTTTGTTCATGATACAAGCACTTAAAGGAATGCTTCACCCAAAATGATAATTCTCTCATAAATTACTCACCCTCATGCCATCTCAAACTCGTATGACTTTCTTTCTTCTGTGGAACTCAAAGATATTATGAAGGATGTATGAGGTGTTTTTGTCCATACAGTGTGAGTCAAAATGGTCCAAAACTTTCAAGCTTTGAAAAGGACAATGGCAGCCTAAAGGAAATCCATAAGGTTTGAGTGGTTTACTCAATGACTTTTGAAGGGATAAAATCACTTTGTGTGGAAAAATGAATGAAAACTTCAGCCCTTTTTGACCAAAATGTTTAACTTATGCCCATCTCTCCTGTGCATGTTCATGAGCGAAGCTCGTTCATGCATCCTAGCACTTGACATCCTCTGGTTGCATCGGACGTGCATCAGTTCGTAAACGAGCTTCTCTCATGAATAGCTTTTAGTCCCAGCTGTGAACTATGATATTTTGCATGGTATTGCTTTTCAAAGCCAGATTGTATTAGGGGAGGGCAAGTTCTCAATTTTAGAGAGCATTTCATTGGATAAACTGTGGACACATCCATGAGTGCAAGATGAGTCATCAATATTTTTGGGCCATATTCCTAGAAGAGAAAGACCCAATTTAAAATGCGTATACTGTATCTGCTAAATGTTTTAGGAGTACATTAGCATATAGATGTCCTCAAAACTAACAAACCCAGAATACTCCTTTACATTTAAGATCCCATAGCATGCAAAAACACAAAACAACACATTACTAGCTCTAAAAAGTAGAAGAATCTTTCTCCTGTATGCAGAAAATCTGAAATTAAATCTCAGCGAGTCATGCCCCAGAGGGAGAGAGAGGGGAAGTGAAGGAGAGAGGGAGAGGTTGAGGAGGAAGGATTTTGTCAGGACTTCATAAACACGTACATAGAGTGGAATAAGTATGCCAGGATTAAGAATGAGGAAAACTTTCCAGAGCTGGTCTGATCCATGCAGGCAGGCAGGCAGGAGAAAGAGACCAGAGTCCCTAGTCTTTGGGTTTACAGGAAGGCCAGCCAAACAACAATGATGCACTATGGTGAGAAGGTGGATTGAACTATAGGGGTGAAATAGGGACTGAGAGAGAGAGACAGAGACAAACATTTTAAGAATAAATGGTTAGGAAAAAGACAATTTTAATGATCCAAAGCAGATGCTGATCTTGATGATATAATAGACTGAAACAAATCAGGTTTTTAGACAATTAAATTAGGCTTTTGAAAACTTGACATGATTTCAGCTAGAGGTAACTTAAACACAAACACTTGGTAGGTCATAACTAGGATGAATTATGGCAGAATGAGATAATGGGACAAAAGCAGATCGTTTCATTCACTTGCCCAGGTTAGTGTGCAGGATGACAGATGGTTGAAAAATTGGAAAAAGATGAAGTATTAGATTGGAAAAGAATTGAGCCGACCAGACTCAGTCTCAATACAATATTTTTAAAGGTCTTGGTCTTGTAATGGACATGGACTTTACCCCGAGTCGGGTCCTTTCAAAAGATATACCATGAGTGCTTCGACTTATCTTACAAACATTTATCTGTCTAACAATGTCAGCTATCTTGACGTGTTTCCTGTAATTCTGCCGGCTGTGTAGAATCATAACTTGTGATGCACGATTCAAGAATGAAACATCCTTTTGAGTTGATTCTTTTCAGTGAATTTGTTTAACGGGTTAACAAAATCGATTTGCGATTCAGTCCTAATCATTCGGACCGCTATTTCAACGAATCATTTGCAGCTCACTCAGTCAGTAAAACAGTATCAGGATATTGAAGAACACTCTGCTGAATGAAGTGGATATTTACCTACAATCATGTGAAACAAAAGGTAACTTGGTGCTGTGTCAGGTGAATACGTTTAACACAGAACACATTTTTGAATTTGTCCAATTTTATTTTTCAGTTGTTTTCCTATGTGAACATGTGGTAGACGGACATCTTTGACCACTGCACTGACCGCTGGACATCTTAGACTGCTGTTTTCAGTGTCAAAATGTCTTTTGTCAAGTTAAAAAGGATTTTAACTGTTAAAAACGCATCTTGAGACACCAGAGTTTTTCATTATTTGTTGCGCCGTATCTGATGATTTTTTGGGGAGTTTTTTAGCGCAAGAACATGTTCGGTCTGAACGGTCTCTAATGCTGGTCTCGACGTCGACTCTGAATCAGATGAGCTGGTCTCAACTACAACACTGGAAGTGAGTATTGAGTAGTAGTAAAGAGCAACAAACAAAGGCCTGCCAAAAGCAACAAAGTCGACTAGATCCCAACATCCTCCTAGTGAAATCGGAAAGCAGGCGCAAACTATTTTACTTCTGTAATCTGACTTCCGTATTTCCAAGTAGTACAGGATAAAATGGAATGCTCGAAGCTGATTGGAGTTCAGCCTGAGCTCCAGATAAATTATCTCTTGCAAGGGAACAAAACTCTATATATTCAGAGGTATTTTCTTAATCCCAAGCTCTTTAAATGTGTTACTAATGTGTTTGTATCTCATGCCACTCACCACTGAGATAGCACAAACAAGCAGATCATCAGATAAGCTGACACTGATAATCACATTCCTTAGCAGTGTCAGAGCCAATTCCATATATTTGGTAAATACCCGAGGTGCTAGTGAAAGACCGAAAGGAATTTTCGCAAACTTATAGCCTCTGTCCTCATAAGCGAACCTGAGATATTTCCTGTGAGCAGGAAAAATGTCTATGTGACAATATGCACCTTGGAGACCTATTGATGTAAACCAGTCTCCGTAATGAATAGAATGAGAATGGCAAATTGAAGCCAGTAACTCCTTTCTACTGTATTCAGAACCCAAGGATGAACTAAGGATGTGCGCCAGCGCTCCATCAGAACAGCAAAAGGACCATGATGCTCACTAGTGGTGCGACGCCCTGTAGTGGTGAAGAGAGGGAATGTGGCTCTGAACTGGGAGTCATATTCATATTCCTGTTTTTTGTTTTATTTTTGTGTCTGTTTTATTTTTCACACATCTCTGCACCCTCAGCACTCTGCCTGGATGCGCCATATAATTTTGTATTTGAAACATACCATGAATGCTTGTGTGAACTTTCTCCTTTGCCCTCAGAACGTACCCCACGGGTGGAGGGAGAAAAAAATTTGAGTGGGGCAACGTGTATTATTGCCCCGCACAAACCTTGGGAATGAAACAGCACCGTCTGTTTTGAACACAGGAAAACGTCCAACTTCCAGCATCCATCTCCGTTTCCACGCATGAGGGAGATGAGTGCCAAGGACAGAAAAACCTGTGGTGCTGTCTCCGTGCCCCTCCTCGAGGCAAACAGGTCGCCCGTCTCTTCTTATGCCCCTGGGGGTTAGAAGGGCAGTGTCTCGCAGCAGCCACTGTAAAAGACAGTTTTGGCTTTTAATGGCCCGGCTTGGGATGCTGAGCAGCGTTTCCCAGTTGATGGAGCGGTGTAGTGTGGCGAGGTTGTAAATGAGGTTGTCCTTCCTTTCCAGAGGGCCTGAAACCAGTCCGACTTGGCTGATAAGTATGAGCTGGTGGTTCACGTGGGAGACATTCCTCAAATGCCTCTCCCTCCTTTCTCCTCAGGTTGCACAGCTGGCACATAGCGTAACAGTGGCACAGAACATGGCCTTCGGATCTATGGGGGCGTCCAAAAACTCAAATTTCTCTTCGTCAGAGAGCCCTGACAAGTTCAGCCATAGGGCTCTCTCACCTACCACCACCAATCTCATGCTTATCCCGCAGCTTTGAACCGTGCCGCAAGAATTACACAAGTTCAAGACTGCGATAATGCAGATCTTCTCCTAGAGAACAGGGTTGGGAGAACCAGAGTCAAGCTATTGTCCCATCTCCTCTAAATCAAATCAAATCAAATCACTTTATTGTCACACTACCATGTACACGAGTGCAACAGTAGGTGAAAGTCTTGTGTGCAGTCTCTGATGATCCTCCGAGATTTTTTCACACACTGCCTGTTATATATGTCCTGGAGGGAGGGAAGCTCACCTCCGATGATGTTTCTGGCAGTTCGCACCACCCTTTGCAGGTCTTTGCGGTTGTGGGCGGTGCTACTGCCGTACCAGACGGTGATGCAGCCAGTCAGGATGCTCTCTACAGTACTGGTGTAGAACCGTGTGAGTATGTGGTGGTTAATTCCAAACTTCCTCAGCCGTCTCAGGAAGAGGCGCTGGTGAGCCTTCTTCACAACGGCCTCAGTGTGGACGGACCATGTGAGTTCCTCAGTAATGTGGACACTAAGGAACTTGAAACTGCTGACTCTCTCCACAGGTGCTCCATTAATGGTGATGGGGCTGTGTTCTCTGTCTTTCTTCCTGAAGTCCACTATAAGCTCCTTGGTTTTACTGACGTTGAGGGAGAGGTTGTGCTTCTGACACCAGCGTGTCGGAGTGTGCACCTCCTCTCTGTAGGCTGTTTCATCATTGTCAGTGATCAGACCTTCCACCGTTGTATCGTCAGCAAACTTAATGATGGCATTGGAGCTATGTGTCGCCACACAGTCATGTGTGTAAAGGAAATACAGGAGTGGGCTGAGAACACAGCCCTGCGGGGCTCCAGTGTTGAGGGTGAGTGATGAGGAGATGTTGCTGCCCATTCTAACCACCTGACGTCTGCCTGACAGGAAATCCAGGATCCAGCTGCACAGCGAGCTGTTTAAGCCCAGAGCCCGGAGTTTCTCATCAAGCTTGGAGGGCACTATGGTGTTGAATGCTGAGCTGTAGTCTTCAAACAGCATTCTCACATACACTACCGTTCAAAAGTTTGGGGTCACTTGTCTGAAATGTTTCTCATGATCTTAAAAATCTTTTGATCTGAAGGTGTATGCTTAAAAGTTTGAAATTAACTTTGTAGACAAAATATTATTCTGCCAAAACATGTACATTTATTTAATTACAAATCTAAAATTTCCTAAAAAAAAAAAAAGTTTTTGAAATGGATGACTTGGATCAAAATATGAAGAAAAGAAGCCAATAAGTGCCCAACATAGATGGGAACTCCTTCAATACTGTTTAAAAAGCATCCCGGGGTGATTCCTCAAGAAGTTGGTTGAGAAAATGTCACGAGTACATGTCTGCAAAATCTAGGCAAAGGGTGACTACTTTGAAGATGCTAAAATATTACATAGTTTTGGATTTATTTTGGATTTTTTGGTCACAAAATAATTCCCATATTTCCATTTCTATTATTCCATAGTTTTGCTGACTACTATTATTCTAAAATGTGAAATAAATAAATAAATAAAGAATGAGTAAGTGACCCCAAACTTTTGAACGGTAGTGTATGTGTTCCTTTTTTCCAGGTGGGAGAGAGCAGTGTGTATTGTAGATGCAATGGCATCATCAGTGGAGGCAAACTGCAGTGGGTCCAAAGAGGTGGGCAGCACAGAGCAGATGTGATCTCTGATTAACCTCTCAAAGCATTTGCTAATGATGGGGGTCAGAGCTACAGGATGCCAGTCATTTAGGCAAGTGATTTTGGCTTGCTTCGGTACAGGCACAATGGTTGATGTTTTGAAGCATGTGGGGACTACAGACAGGGAGAGGGACAGGTTGAAAATGTCCGTAAAAACACCAGCCAGTTGGTTCGCGCACGCTCTGATGACGGAATGCCGCCTGGGCCCGTGGCTTTACGAATGTTCACCCGTCGGAAGGATCGGATTACATCCACAACAGTGAACCAACCTCTGTAGCGTCAGCCACGAGTGCTCTCTGTTATTGTCCTCGAAACGAGCATAAAATATGTTAAGCCCATCCGGGAGGCAGCGGTGTTCACGGCAGAGTTTTTATTCCCTTTGTAATCAGTAATGATGTTAATTCCCTGCCACATACTTCTAGAGTCTGTGGTGTTGAACTGTCCTTCAATTTTGTGCCTGTACTGGCCTTTGGCTGCACTGATAGAGTTACGGAGGGCATAACTGGCTTGTTTACGCTCCACATTCCCGGAATTAAAAGCGGAGGTCCACGCAGTAAGTGCCGCGCGAACATTGCCGTTAACCCATGGTTTCTGGTTGGGGTAGATCCGTATTGTTTTGGTTGGCACAACGTCCTCTATGCATTTCCTGATGAAACACGTTACGCTATCAGCTTAAACCTCGATGTCGTCATCAGAGGCGGAACGGAACATCTCCCAGTCCGTGTGATCAAAACTGTCTTGTAGCGCAGAGTCTGATTGGTCCGTTTATGACAGACAAACACTTTTGGACATTGGTTCGGCAATTACACACCGAAAACCGGACTTCAAATTCCTCAATGCTGTTTACAAACACGCCAGCGGGTCGGCATTGAGGAATTTGAAGTCCGGTTTTCGGTGTGTAATTGCTAAACAAATGTCCAAAAGTGTTTGTCTGTCGTAAACAATGAGGCAGACAACATCCAAGACAAAAAAACAAAAAACTGTAAACAAAACAAACAATAAACTGCAGTGTTGTATCGGAGCTCGCAACGCAGCAGCCATACTCGGCGCCATCTTGAGTCCTCTAACAGCTCGGCCTGAGAAGCCGTCAAGAGGGACGTTGTGTTTAGGGTTGGAACTGCAAGAGCTGAAGACTTATATATCTATAAGCTCATCTTCCCTGGTAGTGCGGCCCCCGTGAAGGAGAAAAACTCCCCATGTCCTCCATCCCCTGGACGTCAAGCCTCGAGAACCCTTTGACTGGCACTCAGTGAGAAAAAGGCTTATCCCAATATCGCCTCATTTCTGCCACACAGGCTGGGATGGCTTGGAGGAACTGCTTCACTTGAGGGAGGCAAGATGGGAGCCTCTTGCCATCGTGCAAGACCCTTTCAGCTCACCTACCCGCTGTTTGTGATGCCCAATCACTTATCCATGGCCCTGAGACAGACCTCAAACAAATCCAACTCGGACTGAACCGGAGATGGAGAGCACTCCTCCTGCGTGCTCGGCAGCCTGGACTGATCCATGGGCAAGATGGCACCTTCTTTGTGATCCTCGTCCTCCTCCTCGGTGGCTCTTGCACTTAAACGGGGAGGGCGGCCTTTTCCACCTGAACTCTCCATCTCTTTGGTTATCATTCTTCTGCAGTAAGTCCACCACAATGTGAAAAACTTACACAGAAAATACAATGAGCCATGTATTATTTTCCTCTTATTTGAAGCACAGTGAGTGCCGCAAAAAGTCTGAAAAAACACAGAAAAGTGCTGAGAGTACAATAGCAGAGATACACTCACCATGATGTGTTAGTTCACTCAGCTATACAAATAATTGCCACTCCACAAGCTTGCATAAAAATATTTATTGTGTTTGGACATTATCAGTGTCTTCGTCTTCAGAATATTGAACAATAAATCTTAGTACATCTGCAGAGGGCTGCTTCCAAAAATCTTCCACAGGGAAGAGAGCGAGAATGAGGCTGCAACAGGTAGCTATGGTTTATATTAGGGAGGTGGAACTCCTTAAAAGCTGAAATAATTGCTATGTCAGTCTAGACAGACGTTGTGTTATTGGTGCTTCCACAATCGGTAACGCCAGAGGCATTCCATTAGTGAGATACCGAGTGAGTGTTAGAAAGAGAACTGCATCTTCTTGGGACTTGAAATCATTTTCTGCTCGATATCAAAATGTGAACAGTCATGAGCACTTCTACCTGTGTCGACAGTTTATGACCTTACCCCAAAATCATTTATGACCTTACCACTTCTAATTAAAGATTATAAAGACAAACATTTGTTTTACTTAGAATAAAATACACTGATGAATCATGGCCAAAAAGACCAGCAATTTGTGTCAAAAAAGTAAATGAGGTCAAAATAAAAAAATCTAAGTTTGTCTTTAAGGGTGAAGTATGTCATTTGCAAAATTACAAAACTAAAGACTTGTTTTCAAAATGGCCTCTAGAACACTTCTCCTTTCTTCTATTGGTCAGCCAAACAGAAGGTCATGCCCCAAACTCACGCTATTGGTTTAGCCAATGTCAGGCAGGTCGGGATGAGAGCAGCACAGAGCCACACAATCTTTACACTTTTCGTGGAAATCAACCTTACTTATATTTTATATTTGTCTTTGCACATTGAACTGAAATAGGAGAGGATATTTTAACGTTGAAACAATGACACAAATCATGTTGCAGATGGTGAGACCGTTTTTCCAATTATGCATGTGAAAAGAGCATGTTAAATAATAATTGCACACCGTGTACTACATTTTTGTGGTTTTCTGTCATGTTTTTTCACGTATAGTTGACTGACAGAGGCAATATGCCAGTTTTGCCTGACACATTAAGTTAGAACTAAAACTGTGCCAAAATGACTTAAGCACACCACCCACATGAATTGGTTTAATCTTGCCAATACATGGCAGATACTACATATTTTCATGAGCTTGTGGTTAATCTGCTGTAGAGAGCACAGTAAGGCTTGTTTCTGCAGATAAAGATACGATAGTGATGGCTGTGTTTTTCTTGGCTCCGGTGGCCAAACTGGTGTGCAGGAAGCAGATTTTGGCCCTGCCCTCTCCTCGCGGACAGCTTGACTGCTGCCTTCCACACTGGGTGTAAAATACTATCTGGGGATGTATTTCTGGTATGAAATATGGATGGGAGCCTGTGCATGTGTGTGTATTTGGCAGAGAGAGGTGAGCAAGAGGTCACCGTTCAGTTTGCCACCACAGACTTGGAGGCCGTCCAGAACGAACAAGACAGCAGCTTTTACTCCCTCTCTCATTCTGCATTGCTTATGGATTATATGTGGAGATATGAGGCATGAAAGAAGTGCACGCACATGTTTGGAGAGACCTGGGTGCTTCTCTGTGCGCGAGGAGCAGTTATAAGGGATTACATATTTTATCTTGTGGTTACGTTGGTTTCAAAGACCTAGTTCCATACCATATTTAAATTAGAATAGTTTTTGTAAATTCTATCCTCCGAACTAAAATTTTAAATCATCATATTTTGGCTATGGATCTTGGGTAAACAAGTGAACACAATATTGCAATGCATTCAAGGGTCAATTATATAATGAAGGTAGATTTTAACTGAAGGTTTGAACTATGTTCTCAAGCCATTTCTCAAGGGTATTTTTCATAAATTCATACAATTTATCAATTACAATATTTGTTGGCTTAAACAGTGGCTTGATATTGTCATACATTACCTTTAAAAAAATTGTTTCTTGAATCATTTTGTGCTTCATAAAAGTGGTAGAACTTTATTTTACAGTATTATTCCACATGTACGTACTATACAACAACTATAGTAATTACTAGGTACTAACCCTAAACCCAACACTAACCCTAACCTCAACCCATATGTGGCGAGCAGGGCGGGGCCGAGCGGCGTCTGGGCAGAGCGAGGCTGGGAAGTTAAGTGGTGATTGAGGTCCACCTGTGTGCCACACTGGTCTCGCGTTCCAGTGAGGGGCGGCGGGAGCATTTAAGGAGAGGAGACAGCGGCAGACGAGAGAGAGATGCATGTCTGTGTGTGTGTGTGTGTGTGTCTGCGTGTCACTGTGTTGGATGCTGAAATGCAAACCTTTTGTGTACTGCTGAAAAGCGGTAAGCAGTCTTATTATGTGCGATTGAAAAGTGCAACAATAAATGTCTAAGTATTTTTTCAAGCCTTTCCTTAATTGTTACACCATATTAAGTACATAGTTACCTAATATTACTCAGTGCTTTCTTGGGTAAGTACATTGTAAGTATACTGAAAGTGCACGTACTGTAAAACAAAATGCAACTAGGGTTGGTCAATATAACGATATATATCATGGGATGATAAAAAGTGTCAATCGATAGGGTTTTTGCTATATATCTTGTATATCGTGATATGTATATATCCATGCGCGCAGCATGGACTTATCCATGGGCTTGGCTTCACGTGAAACTCAGAGAATTTAAGAAACATGAACAGAGCTTTTAAGCCATTAAAATTTTTTCGCTGACCAGCCAAGCAAATTCAATGACATCCATCTTGCGTTTGGTGCTTCATAAGTGCTTAATATGCTTCTCATCTGACATGCGCATCTGTTTCATGTCTGCATTTCTCAGAGTCACAAAAGTGCACATGAGTCCGCAGGCTTCCCCATATTTACAGGAGAGCACAGTCCAGGATCACTCAGGATCACCCAGGATCAACCCTCAGAGAAAAGCATCTCCACAGAACAGGACAACTCCCAAACAAGTCAAGAAAATGAAGAGGAGCTTGTTATTAAACCAGGTGCGACATCTGTGGTGTGGGTTCACAAACGCAAACACAGAGCAGAGAAATATAATCTGCAAAATGTCTCACGACAATAATCACTAATAATACACGCAATCCGTTTTACCAGCTCAAATGAAACAAATGAAACATGTAAAAGAATGAAAGCCAAAAGCCCGCATTAATTAGATAACAAAATGTATAATTTTTTTTGCAAGTGCTAATTTTTATTAGTTTTCTTTTAGGTATTATTTTTTTTGGCATGTATTTGGTAGATCTGAAGTTTTAAATTTTGTATTTTTTTTTGCTATTGTCAAGTTCCAGATAAAGAGAAAAATATATGAGGAAGTATTAAATTCACTGACTGAATCATCCAAATATCTGCAGTACAATGTGGTTATTTAATATATAGACCAATTTTTATTTACCCCCACCCCCCCAGTTTAATATTGTAATATAAAAAGAAAAAAAAAATAAGATTCAACTTTATTGTCATTGTGCAGAGTACAGGTACAGAGCCAATGAAATTAAGTTGTTTTCGCATATCCCAACTAAGCTGGGGTCAGAGCACAGGGTCAGCCATGAAACAGCACCCCTGGAGCAGAAAGGGTCAAGGGCCTTGCTCAAGGGCCCAACAGTGGTATCTTGACAGTGCTGGGGCTTGAACCCCCGACCTTTTGGTCAATAACCCAGAGCCTTAACCGCTAAGCCATTATAAAGTTACTAATATTGTGATCTAAGGTTTTGGCCATATCACCCACCCCTAAGTGCAACCTTAATTGATTTACATTCTGACAATCCTATACTAGACTATTTAAAGCAGGTGTACACGGAAAGCAATGCGTAGATTCACCCGATCTCATAAGAAGTCATAATAATAGTGTGAGATTGTGAAATTGTTAGAAATCAAATTGCATTGTACAAGAACTTACAACTTTTAACAGGGAAAAATAAAACAATGTTTTTACAATTTTTCCTAAGTTTAAATTCTAAAAGATTTTTCTTAAATTTAATCCCCAACCCTAAACCTAACACTATCGAACCCCTTATCCAAAACCTAAATCTAATCATGATTTTAAAAGGAAAAAACTTTTGTGTAACACAAAAGAAAAAAATATCAGGGTGTGGAAGAGACAAGGGAAGACTTTATGACCGGTTGTCGTAAAAGTCGGAACTTTTCATACGAGCCATTTCTCTGAAATCAATATTTTATTATTTCAGCATCTTGTACAAATTATTAGTTGAGTATTCATGAGACTGTTGGTAGATTTTGTTATGGTGGTGTTGGGGCGGTTATGTGTCCCGCCCCCCACTCCCAATGTTAAGATGAAGCCTACGCCACTGATTTAACAACATGCCCCAATACTGTCACAAAAGGTCAATATCCTGGTTAATTTCTTACCCTGGTGAAGAGGTATGCTGGCTATGGAAGGCTCGAGAAGGTTGGAAATGTCTCTGTAATTCAATGTATTCACCCACTGACCAGCTTACTTTCATCAAAAAGGACACAAATTTGAAGAAACTGGTTCTGGTTTGAGGCTGGATAAAATTCGATCTGTACACACAGCTTGCTACATAGAGCAAAAATTGAGAGAGTGTTGTTTTCAAAGATTAGGTTTCATTGATTGTCCAGCAGCGCTTGAGCGATGAATAATGTAATTTTTAATAAAGTAAACCTAAATGGCTTCTTTTCTTCCGCTCAGTCCCCCATGTCCAAAGGATAAGTTCAATTATTCATGAGGTGTGGTTGGATAATGTGTAACTGATAACATGCATGCTATTTATATTTCATCATAATACTGCCGACCTCCAGGACAAATCTCAGCTCACATGCAAGTGATGTAACTATCATTTCTGTTTTGATGGAATATCAAAATGATTCACACTTCCTAACCACAAAAAAGAACAACAGAATTTATTGCAAAACAAAAAGCATATTTAAAAAATAAAATATAATTTTTAACCCTTGCATTTTTAACCCAATTTCCTTCCACAATGTGACAGATTGGATTGTGAAACATTGTCCCTATTGTATTTATTAGATCAAAAAGCAGTTAGAGGATGACGGCTTTTAATTATTTATCTGATTCATAATTATTTTCATAATTAATTTTTTTAAATATTTCAAAAGCAGATGAAAGAACACAATCTGTGAACAGATTTACTGCATGAAATACACTCAATACTTTTATTAATAATATTAAGACAATGAAGCATTCACAAAGCACCAAGAGTGACAACTACAAGTGCATTGGCTGTAACAATGAACAGGTTATGCAAAGAATAAAAGAAAGACAAAGAAAATATTCAGAGGTGGAGAGAAAAGACAACAAACACAAGAACTAAATTGTGAACATCATTGTTTCCTAAATACAACTCTTTCATCTGGACATTAGTTAATAAAATGAGAACAGAGAACAAAATTTGGTGATACGTGTTTGATTAGAGATGTGTTAGTCTGTGGTAGCTGAGAAGGCTGTTGTGATTGGTCAGAATGTATAAGGCATTGTGGAGGCAGAATGATAGTCATTAGCCCCCATTATCATCAAGCCCTATCAACACAGCACCCACATACTGTACACACTGCTACAAGTGTGCACGTATAGCATTAAAGTGACATAGGATTGCGACCATGGTTACATCACACTCATTGAGTATTAGAGATGCTGTATGACTTCTTATTATTAAAAAATAACATCTTGCTAAATACTACTCTGCTTGCATAAAACTATTAAACAACACTTTTTGAAACAGATGTTGATACTGAGAACCAAAGTCAAAATAATCAGGGGGCTGATTTATAAAATCAGATTTGATAATAAATTCAGTGGTTTTTAAATTACGTTAAAAGTGATGAACAACTTATTTATAAGGAAAGAAACAAACATGAAAACGTCTTTTTTGCTTGGTATGCCAGTGCATGTTTGTTTGTGTGAATGAATGAATAAATGAGTGACCACATTTGCATGCACAATAATATTTTGGGCAACACTTTACAATAAGGTTGCATTTATTAACATTAGTTAACTACATTAGTTAACATGAACAACATGTTTACTGCACTTTTTAAACTTCTTGGTTAAATGTTAACTTCAACATAATCTAATACATTCTTAAAATTAAAAGTTTAATATGTTAATTTTTGTAAATGCATTATGAACTAACAATTGTTTTTTCATTGGCTAAATTTAACATTAACCTAAATGAATAACTGATATAATATATATTGTTAATCATGACATGACATGATATATATATATATATATATATATATCTCTCATGTCATGATTAACTATTTTAACAAATACAACCTTATTGTAAAGTGTTTCCATATTTGGATATTTCGAACTTGAAGTAGTAGTCAAAGTTAAATTGAGAATATGGGCAAAAATTGGCGTTTTATGAAATGGGCATTTTATTAAATGTTCATACGAACATTTATACAAAATAATTTCTATATAATTATTGTGCATTCATATTTTTATAAATGGCACCCCAAAGCTTAAACACTGGCCCTTAAGGAAAATCAAAAGTGTTATGCTCTAAACAGAAGGATATGAAAGTTCAAGATCAACTGCTGCCCTGGCCAGTCTGTAGTATAGTGCATTCTATAATTCACTTGAACTAACACATTGCTTTAAACCAGGAAATCAAATTCTAGACTGTTTATAATCATATGGCTAGAAAACCAACATTTATCAATTATGGTTACGTTTGAGTATGTGTGCATCAAGCAATAGTTCACCAGCTACAAGCAAGGTCTACTTGACATGGTCATTTAGTCATTATGTGCTACAATGGCTGACATAAAAAAATTTCCCATGGGGAAAGGGGAGCACCAGACTCCTCCATTTAGAGAAGCTGTTTCAGAATTATCAACTTGTTAACCATTGAAAACACGGAAATAGCACACCAAGCCATTATCACTCAACACTGTTCACAGAAGTCTCAAAAGAAGACTCCTCACTGTTTGTCGCCTTCTGCAGCTGACTCCTGCTGCTATTAATTCCCCCCTAATTACATGCAATAAACCATGCCTAATTACTGTAGATCACTGTGTTGGATTAAATTGGTGTCACACATTCTTTGCATATTGGTCATTTTCAAAACCAGTGGTTCTCCACTGGTGGGTCAAGACCCACAAATTGATTCCAAGTCTGTTTTGACAGGGTGTGGACCGAAACAATACTAAATCCAAATAATAAATAATACAACTAGCTACCCATATAACCATGTATATTAAGCATAGCAAAATATATAGGCTTATCGGTGTTTAAATGGTAGGACTCAACGCATCCCATATATTTTGTTGTTGACATCAAAGGCTGTCCTGCTGAATTCTAATAGACATTGTAATGGTTTTAATGGTTATAATGGGAATTGTGCTGTTTTGGTGTGTCTCTATGGGTAATATTGGTCGCATGTTAAGTTTAGTGGATACCATTAGGGACAAATACATATCTGTAATTGCAACCAACACAAACCATTATATCCTAATGGAATATGGCCCCAAACAAACTATACTGGTCATGGTATTTGAAGCGGAAACCATTAGAACTATTGTTTTTTGTTTTGATTTTTAGCAATATGCGTGTCCAATAAAAAAATATGGCTAATATTTGTCTCATGTTCCATGCGTTAGTCTGGTAAATCAAACCTCTGCCGTTTACAATATTGTCCAGTTGGTTAATGTCAAGTTAATAGTTGTTGCATATTGTTGGGTCTATACAGTACATGCTAAAATTACATTTCAATTATTGATTTCAAGGACACTTTTGTTACTTTGGTACGATAAACAATTTTAGTAATGTGTTTGATTGACACTTAATGTCCAGGGTAAAATCTAGGTCCAGAAGCACAACCAGTTGAGAACCACTGATATAAATTATTAACCAAATAACAGACCATTCCTCACAGTATTCAATAGAGCACGTTTTGTGTTAACGTTATGCTAATGCTAACTTAAGTATATAATCCAGACAAGCAAAGAAAAAGCATTACATATCAGAAAGGTGCTGATCCTGAGGATGTGGTCATCTTGGGGAGGAAGAGGAAAAAGAGCAAAAAAAAAGTCCCTCTCTTCTCTATTTTCACAGGACCCATCAAGAAACACAGAGTGGTCCTTTTAACAGGTGGTAAATTTAGAGGTTAGCATTAAATTTAGCCTGTGATTAGTGCCTGTACGGCAGGGCAGGGTGTAACTCTGCCAGTAGAGACTCGCTCACTGTGTATTGGCATAAAAAGTCTCAAATGGCTGTAAGAGAACAGTGTTTTAAAAAAAACTGTGTAAAGATGGGATTTTATGAGGAATAGGCTGACACCAAGCGTTTAACAGACCTCAAACCAACACCCTTGAAAATACTGTTTACATCATCGGAATACATTCCTGAAGTTGAGCAGAGCCTCTTGAATGTCTTCAGAATTGTACTATTATTTGCCACTAGTCTCATTTAGCCTTGTTTTAATATTTTGCTTAGAGGAAAAATGTCCTTGAAGTCATTATATGTGTGTTTCCTTACATAAAAATAATGTGGTGGTACATTGTTACTGATGGTTACAGAACAAATTGATATGGTTCTTTATTATATGATGATACTGAATAATAAACATGTACCAGGTACTATAGTACATGGAATACCAAGGTACTTCAAAGAATAACATGGAATTACCAGGTTACTATACATATCGAAAAATCCATGGCATTACCATGTCCTTAAAAAGAAAACAGTACTACCAGACAAAAATGAGACTATGCATAACATTTGTCAAATGTAATTAAAAAACTGTGACACATTTAATTTTAAAACTGTGATGTGTTAATGTGTGTGTAATATATATATATACACACACACACATATGTGGCTCAGGAGAGGCTTTGAAACTGCTAGCTGTAAGTGTGACCAAGGGATTTGGTGACATGTTCTGTCTGTAAACAATTAAAAGTCTAGTTTACCTAAGGTCTAGAAAGCCACTGACATCTTCTGATGTGTACCAGTGCACAGTTGACATAATATGAGCCTGTATACAGAGCATACAGTGTGCAGGGTGGAAGAAATGTGGTTGTTTTGAGTATTCAGGAAGGTCATTCAAGTGGAAAAAAGCCTAAAATTAACAAAATGACTTCCTTTCAGCGAAAACCAAGGCTTATTCTGAAACAGTATTTAATTGCAGTTGAAATAAATGGCTTTAAAATGAGAGCTACTCTGCCAGAAAATGGACACTATAATTAGTCATTGTGCTCAATATAAATAATCAAAATGCATGGTGGAATATCTCTCTTGCAAAATAACAACTTAGATACACACCTTTGGTCACTGATTATCAAACATCCAAATACTGCAAATTGTCACTCTTTTATAACTAGTATGAAACTGCTATGCATGGGCTGACATCTGACTGGACCTTAAGAGCCTACCATTATAATGCCAAACATCTGATATCAAAGTGGAAAAGTGCAATTTCTGTGCCACTAGTGGTGCCAAACAGAATTGCAAAAATAATGTTTTTCAAACAGGTTTTGTGAACACTCCCATCATCCTCAATTGGTCAGAAAAACAGCTCATCCAGCCCCAAACTCATGCAATACTTCAGCTTTAACTTATATTAAACATACAAGCATGATTTTGTTGGCCTTAATCAAAATGTTTTGTAATTCAACTGCAAAACATTTTAGAAAGTATAGAGTTTTAAAACTTTTTACAGTGTTTAGGGAATCTCAATCACTAGTGCACACTATTATGATGAGGGAAGCATAGCAGCATGCTTCAAACTGAATAAAAGTGCAACATTATCAAGTGGAACCAACCAAATTTGACAACAGAGCTAGACACCAATCCAATAAACATACACAGTGATGGCATCTATCTGTGTTCCAACTATATATAAAGTGAAAATCTTAATTAGGAGGTATCTATACAAGTTTCGTATGAGTGAATTTCTCTCTCCTTTGGTGGTTGCATATATAAACATGTTTGCTTAAAAGCCTAGAGCACATAACATTTGCACAGGCTAGGTAAAAGATACTTGACAATTACATCCACTTTGAGTGACTTATGCTGAGAAAATGGGAGAATTTGGGGGTAAATCTTACATCCAGTGAATAAGGTCCATAAAAAGACACACGGACAAACAATATAATCCATTTATATGCATGTACTTGAGTCTATAGGTCTTTGTGCGGTACATCAACAACAATTAAAGTGCCATATGTTATTTTAGACTTTCACTGATAAAAATAGAAAATAGTAAAATAGATTGTTTAAAACTAGGATAATGCTGGGATATGACACTACATAAAGGTCTGGTTTTAAATAATACCTTCTCTATCATATGGCACATGGTACACTATGCCTGTGTGCCTTCTCTCGTGACCACTGGTAAAGAAAATGGTAGCATTTTGTGTACAGCAGCTCCCTCCTCCTTATGCAATTAACTCATGCCTTTCATTGTCTGCTCCCATTTATAAAATAAAACATGCTTAGTACTGGAAGTTGTGTGTCTAACGGTGACCATGTACATGTACACAGAGCTTAACAAGTGCTGCCTCAGGGAACTTGACATTCCCAGGAGATGGCTGTAAAGTTTCTTGAAGATATTGCTGATTTATTATCTGTGACTTAGCAAATATCTTTGCTAGGTTTTAGAACATAGCAGATATTCAGGTGTGAGGAGTTCCAAAAATTACGTGTATATATTTTAACACTGGACTAAGCTTGTAAGTCATCCATTTGCCAACAAAACAATGTGACAACACTCTTGTATACTGCTCAAAATAGTGTAATACACTACAAAATATAATGCTGGGGGCATGCGGGCAAACAAATGATCCAGAGAAAAAGAGCAATGAGAAAGAAACCTTCTCATTCCCAGCATGCTGAACACTTCAGCACATAAGCTAGCCCAGCAGCATGTACTGCTTTGAATCATACTTATAAATTCCATATGTTGTATTAACTAAAAAAAAAAAAAGTTAATAACATCCTCCACCGCATACATCTAAAGTCAGCTATATGATGGATAATATGAGCCACACTCCTCTGGCATCATGGCTTTTGCCCACACTCCTGCCTCCCTCAGGCACAGAGCCAGACCTCATTTGACCTTGAGTGGTGGCTCTCTCTCCAGCCAGCGTACACGCACTTTCTGTTTGTAGTGATATTCCTTAAGGAAGTTCTGCATGGTTGGAGGCAGTGGAAGTGCACCAATGCCATCGTAGCTGGTGTGTCGGCAAATGGCGGCTCGCGCCAGGTGCTGAAGACTGAAAGGGAAGGTCCGGAGTAATGGAGCGGTGAGCAAAGGCTCAAAAAACATACAGGCACTAGGGTCTTTATAGTGCTCTAGTAGACCTGTTACCGTGGAAGAGTGGAAGACACAGGGGTCATGTGCATCAAAGCTAAAGTTGTGATTCCATTGTTCAATGCGTGCATGCAGTGAGCGGTTATAGCGCCGAAAACTTACAGAGAATAAGTAGTCCTCCTGTGCGGAGTCGCGCAGCAGGAAGGTGCCTTCAGGCCGTCCATCCAACAGTGCCTCTGCCTTGTACCGGTCCATCACTCCCCAATAACAGGGAAGTGCAGTTATGGCCTGTAAGTCAGGCACCAAACAATGGATATAGTCGATCTGTGTGTGGACCTTCCAAGGCCCCAGCTGTCTGGAGCAGTGAGCATCCCCAGAGGCATGCCTCTGCTTGGGTCTCCTGGTCTGTAAGCAGAGGGTAGTTGAGTCCTCCTCAGAATCACAGTCAACAGGGTGGGTTAACACTGTCATACTCGCCACAACCTGTGTGGCTATCCCGGACAACCCCCCAGAAATAGAGGAGACTGTTCCCAGGCTCCTGCCCTCCCCAAGTCCATCCCCGACACCAGGAGCCATCTTTGGTCCCATTTTGTAGAGGGAAGAGCCCTGTGATGTTGCCTCCAGTGTATGGATTTGTGCATTTGGAGGAGGGTCAACTCCTTCCTCTATACTAAGCCTGCGCCGTTCACGAAGCCGCTCCTCTTCATCCTCAGGGGATGTATGCACTGAATCAAATGCATCCAAAAGAGCAGTTGAGGAATGAGGGCTGACTGGCGCCGTATGCTGCTTAATAAGGTGCCACTTGTTGGCCAGATCAGAACCAGGAGGGAAAGGGCATGTCTCTAGCATCAGTTCGGTCAGGTGGATCTTACGTTTGGAAGAAACCTGTTCTTTGGCTGACTGAGAACGATGGTGCATGGGCAGAGGGAGGCACAGGCCTACGGTGTCCCTAAGTCGCTGCCGCAGAGAGAGGGCACTAAGGCGGCGCCCACTGCTGCCAACTACTACAGAATCATTTATCTCTTGTATAGAGCTAACTCCATAGTGACGCTCCCTCCTGGCTGTACTTCCTCTAGAGCGTCCTGTTTGCCTGTCGGCCTCAAGTGAACTCTGTGTTTTAGTTGAGCATGAATGCTTCTTTTTACCTCCCCAGGGAGCGTGACGGGAATAGGAGTCTCTACGCACTAGAGGGCCCCTCCGGACATCCTCAATCTCTTTATCAACGGTGATTTCTACTACCTCAGGAATATCTGCCACACAGTTATGTCCTCTGCGTCCTCCAGTCACCACTGGGAGTGGTGACAAGGTCCGTGAGGGGATTGAAGACCTAGTTTCATAGGGTTCACCTGCATGTGCTCCTCTGCCCAAGTCCACCACACACTGGAATTGGTCTATATCCTGGACACAATCTATATCCTGGTTACACAGATTGGAATCTGAGCCATCGTTGTGGAAGAGGGCTTGGCATCTATTCCTGAGGTTACCCCACATCTTGCCAACGTTCTCCATAGAATGGAGCCCAGGACCTGTCAGGAAAACAGGCAAAGAATTAACAATCTTGGATTTGTGAAAGCAGTGAAGGTGTATATGCTGTGCAGAAATGTATGTGTCATTTTGATGGGAGAAGGTCTGTAAAACTAAATTCCTTGGGCATAGAAATGAATGCATATGTTAGGATGATATTTCAAACTGTTAACATTGTGAACAATAGGATATGCTAGTAGCTGGACAAATTGGATTGTGAAGCATGTTAGACCTATAGTTTAAAGCAGCACTAAACCATGTAAAGTGTGTGAGTTTGAGTTAAATGAATGTGTGCATAAAGTTACATACACAGAACATGCATATGTAAAGTGGGTGCAGGACTGGTACAGTTAGTGCAGAGTTGCCAGGCAGACATACAACGAAACAAGGCCATGTCTATAAATGAACTGAGGGATCTGCTCCCAACTGATCTACTGGTATGTACTGTATTACTGAGCCAGTCTGGACCTGACCAAGAACTTTCACTGTCATGGCAGCAGACTCACACACACACACACACACACACACTTAAACACACACGGAGAGAGAGGTACAGACAAGGGAGTGTGGATAGGGGGAGAGGGGGGTGCACAGACAGAAGGGAGTGTAGATAGGGGGAGAGGGGGGTGCACAGACAGAGCACATATAGACAGACACTGTCTGTGAGGTGGTTTTTGTTTTCCCTTTTTAACTAAGAGAAAGTGCTGATCTTGTGATTGTGCTGCACAAATTATGCAAAATTGAGGCCAATGGGAGATCATGCTCAATTTTCCCCATTATAATGGGAGACTAAACATATCATCTCCATAGAGAAAAATATTAGGTCTTATGCCAAGATAATACATTTGAATTAAAAAAATAACATAATATTTGAACAGACCATTTCATGAGCTTAAAATTAACCCCAGTTTTGTCCTCCAGCAACTCTGCATATTAGAATTTAACTCTGAACAAGACCACAAAATATTGCAGGACCCATCTCAACGTAGATTACATTGGAAGAGATGAGCTGTGGCAATGTATCCATATTGTTTTGCTCTCAAAGCATCATGACAGATGGCACACTTGATGGGGACTTGTGGTCTCGTAGCTTTTGCTCATGTGTCTGTAAAGTCCACAAGATCGAAGAGTGTCTCCCATTAGAGACTTAATGATTCAGATGTGTGCTCTCAAGCTCCTCCTTTGCAGCCACTATGCGCCCTCTATTTGAACAGTCCTTGTGCTGAGGTGCATGTGTGGACTTTACAGAGGGCGATTCTAGACACAGGAGTAAATTGGGTCCAAAATGTCTTGAGATTTATCCATTTCACCACACTCAAGAGGAGTTCGAAAATGCATGTGACCACATAGTGCTCAAAGTGTAAAAGCTCATCTGTTCTAATGTGCTCGAACAGTAGTGAAGCACTGCCTATTCAACTCTCAATCAACCGCTGTGCTAAAACAAGTTTTAAACTTTTCCGGTTATACACAGATAAGAGCATAAGGCAGCATAAAAGTAATCCATGTGACTCCAGCAGATCATATAATGTCTTATGAAGCAAATCGATAGGTTTATGTAAGAAAAATTTAGCTAATTAAAACGTTTTTAACTTTAAATCTATACTTCCATCCAGGTTTCTGATGCTGTTTGAAATGGCAGAACTCTCGCATGACTTTCGTTCTTCTTTTGTAAATAAGCGGCACTTCTAAATTTTAAAGTGAACTCGCCGATACGCTTACATCACACTTTGCGTCAGCTGCTGGCAGGAAGTGCTTTTAAAAAGTTAAAATATATTCATACATATCTGGGATGGCATCAGGTGAATTATTAAATTAATTATGAAAGAATTTTCATTTTTGGGTGAACTATTCTTTAAGACAACATATCTCGTATTGAAACATGAGCAGAACAAATTTGTGTGCAAATAATTAATGAATCCATTCTTACGGAAATTGTCCCATTTTTACAAAAAAAAAAAAAAAAAAAAAAAAAAAAGGTCCAATGTGTGCAAACAAGGGATGGTTGCCATTTTGGCAATTTTGTTTAAAATAATAATAATAATATAATTTGTTTAATATAATATAATATAAAATATAATGGTCTGACACCATCAGCACTCGGACGCTTCACTATGTGTATCACTCCGCTTGTGTTCGCCATTCTAAACTAAAGTGTAAGAGCAGGGGATATGTGTTAAGAGCTAAAGTAGGCTATGTGTCTCTTTTTACTATTTTTTTATTTTTTTTTACATTACATATGTTAGCCAGCAGGTGGTGGCAACAGATCATTCACGTGAAGTGAATCCGTTAATCATTGTTTACATAAAACTGCGCTACATGATCGCTCGTATTTCTACTACACTACTAAAGCTAGGAAATGGCTTTAAACAGCTTTAAACTAACAACTTTAGCGTTAAGGCTCATCACAACTGAGACTGAACTCAACGTGCTTACCTCTTGCCAGAGTTTCCACATTGGATACATACTCTTTAAAATGGCAGAGGACATTACGGTTTCTATAGGGAATGCCTCTTGCGCACCAGCTACCGTGAAATAGAAAGGAATACCCACGCTTGGATGGCTATTTTTCCACTGAGAAAGCTGATCTTCAGAAAGCTGACAGCATCTCTGCTTGGGTGTGGCAACAGGTGATCACACACGCTCAGTGTCTCTCTCTCTCACTCACTCTCTCTCCCTCTCACACACACACACACACACACACACACACACGCGCGCGCACACACACACACACACGCGTAATTACTCGAGTACTAGTTGATGCACATAGACACATAGTGGTATACGTCTTTGGCTGCTGCATTGCGTGTCATTGTTCCAGTGTCTTCATTATTATAGGCTCTTATAATGTAGTATGTTACAATGGCATAATCAAAATATAATACATGATATTTAGTCATTATGTAAAGACTCATTGACCAATTAATTGCAACAATGCTCAGAATGTGCATGTCTGTTCTTCCTTCAGGTTACCGTAATAAGCTCAGTAGGTGTGCACCAATGTTTCTGAACAGTGCATCTACAAACTGCAGTTGGCGTGACTGGAGATGACATGAACATTGCATTTTTAAAATGTCGTCTTAAATTGAAAATAGTTTTGAAGACCGTGCTTTTCTGTTACATTCAGATGTGTTTCATCTAGACATTTGAAAGAAAGAGTTTGCCATGTGTGTGCGCATTCTTCTCTAGAGTTTGGACAGAGTCACTCTGCGCTCTGTTGGAATTTGTTGCTGTGATGATTCATGCTTTCTCCCATTTAACTAATTTTATACTACATAATGGGAACACTCAAAACATGTTGGATTAAACTTTCTTTTGATTATCATACACCTGCAGAACAAACGCTAGCATTGCAGCATCGTTTATCAGTTTGGTTGCTATGAGACGTCTGACAATCAAGGTACTGCCGAAAATCACAATGTAATCAATCTAAATAAAAGGCCCTTCTTTGACATATTTGGGTATAGTTGTCAGGTATTTGTCAATTAATTTCGAATTCAGTGAAAATTCAAGTCAAGCATTTTCATTATCGTTCATAATTTTCATGATCGATCAATGCTGTCACTTCCAAGTACTCGAGTACTCATGCTCATCCCCATTGTAAACAGTGTCCTATTATATTATCAGTGTCCTATTATATTATGGTCTACTTACTTACAATCTAAACTATATTACTGAGCACATGTTAAGCCTACGTGAAACCTTAAATGAACACGACACGGAGGATGCTGGGCAGGGAGTAATTTTAGACTGAAGAATCACTTACATTTTGATAGGACTTTGGATTTAACCCATTAAATGATACGACACTTCAAGCACCAGCGTTCTAACAGGCCTTTCAAACTGGCAGTTTAGTCAGAATCAAAGTATGGTTTGCATAAAAAAAGAGGTAATATCAAATCTGTTTTTCTTACTGGGGAGTGGACCGCTGGTACGGAACCAGAGATTACCTTTTGGAGGTGGTCCGAGTTTGGTTGCACTGGAACTGTGGTACAGTTCGCATCAGTGAGAAACTGCACGGAAATGTACAGGGGCATGACAGAACCATAAAGAGAGTCTAAAACCAGACCAATACTGCAGAGGGCATCGGAAAAATTCACACTTTGATTCGCAAATGCACCCAAGCCATCTCAACCATCTCCAGTTTCCCTCCAACCATAACTTTAAAAGCTTCATTAAGTTCCGGCAGCAAAGTGTTTGCATACTCCAGATATGAGATAGAAATTAAGAGAAATGTATTCTTTTATTTCACACGCTACTTTAAGCTATGCTCTTCCAGCCTACCACAATATCAGATGCATCTGCCTTGTGTTTTTTCCATGCGAGCTGGCATATTTTTCCCTTGACTATGCAAATCACTTTCATAAAAATAAACAGCTCTAGCTTCCAAGAAAGAATGCACTGAAGAGGGTATTCTCTCTAAACATTGCTCAAGGGACAACAAAGATTAAATAACTTACTGTAGAACATTTTTGACAAGTATTCCTTCATAGAAACCACCTAAAAGCCTTAAAGGAATAATTCACCCAAAATTGAACATTTGGTCATCATTTACTCCCCCTCGTCATTACGACCCCTATTTTCTGTCTTCTGTGAAACACAAAAGTAGATCTTAGACGGTCAGAGCTTCTGACACACATCATACAGACTACGTTGACACTTTTACAATGCTGTTACAATAAAAAAAGAGCTACTTTTTAAACTTGTTATAATACTTTTCTGTCTTTTGGGCACTTGGCAATATAAATCACTGTCCACTTTCGTTGAATTGAAAACACAACACTTACAAAGCACAAAACCACAAAGCTCAGAATTTTTTCTAAAGACCTCCTATTGTGTTTCACATTAGAAAAAAAAAATAACGCAGGGTTACAATGTCATGAGGTAGTAAACAATGCCGCAATTTTGATGCCATCCAAATATCGACTCAACGTGTCAAGTCAATGTCATCAGTAAACAAACATCTTGCCATTTTTCTGCAATTAAATGATGCACAGACGTGGCACGACAAGAAGGGTTTTATAACCTCTACTTCACTGCATGCTGTGCAAAAGTTCTCCTCAAAAGCCTTGATCTTCTCCTCAGACTCCTAATTAGACAGTTACATGGTGATAGTCTGCCTTCTCTCAAAAAATGCTCTGATCCAGCTCTCTTGGATGAGAAAGTGCAGAAAAGCATGAGAGCTCCCCAGAACCACTGTGAGTAGTTCAGGCCAAAGCTTAAGCACATGTCATTATCAGACCAGCAATTTGGGATGTGGAACTACTCTTGTGAAGCTCTCTTTCATAAAAGCACTTCAATTCAGTGGTGTAGGTCATGAACAGAGTGCATGGATGAATTGCCAGTTTAAGAGCTAGTGTGAATGTGTGTTATGAGCTCAACTCATCTACCCATGTCCTCATTAGCTGGGCTCTTCTCTGATTAGATGTTAAATAGAGGTGAGATCATAAAGCATTTCAAAAGAGTGACCCAAAATAATATATAGGTTTCCCACACCAATTCATTTCCATGGTTTATCCATGACTTGTCCAGTCATTCATAATTACTGCATAAGGATTAAAGAAAAATAAGAAATTATAATAATAATAATAATAATAATAATAATAATAATCAAATGGAGATTGCAATCACAATGAACAATTTCTAGATGATGACAGACAATTTTAGAGCAGAGTTTAATTGGAAACCCTGGTCACTGAAGAAGTGTCCATGACTTTTTAACATTTTGTTAGTTTCCATGACTTTTCCAGTTCTGGGAAAATTTGTAAAATTACCGAAATTTCTAGGTATTCCATTACATCGGTCACCCTGAATATACAGTAGATTACAGATTACATACATTTATGAAATAATACACTTACTGTTTATCTCTGATGCATGCATTATTAAATCACAAAAGAATAAAATATATGAATGTTTCTTATAACTCCATTACAAAAATAACATCATTCCCAATTAGGGATGCACTGATATGAAATTTCTTGTCCAATACCGATTTTAACAAAAAAAAAAAAAAAAAAAAAAACAGGCCGATACCAATATTTTGCCACTACATCCTTTTTTTTACTTTGCAATTACGTTTTAGAAATGTACTTAGAGGTACAAAAGCTTTTTCACTGTTCTAACAATAATTTCCATTGCTCATGGATTGGATCTGTTGAACACATGACCAGTCTGCAGGTTTCAGAGAATTTTGGATGGTTTCCCTCATCATATAGCCTACAGGTCCATTTGTAAGACCCATTTGCGACGAGCTTTAACTTCCTGGCTGACGTTTTGAGATGTTGCTTCAATATATCCACATAATTTTCCTTCCTCGTGATGTCATCTATTTTGTGAAGTGCACCAGTCCCTCCTGCAGCAAAGCACCCCCACAACATGATGCTGCCACCCCCCATGCTTCATGGTTGCCATTTTCACAAATGACACGTCCATTTATGCAATTTCTTTCTGCATTAACATACAATAAAAAATAGATATTGCATGTTCTTAGGAGTGCCAAAGAGTTTTTACAAATTGTTACTAATTAATTATAAATCATCCATAATTTTTTTCATATCAGCGTTTTTATGCTTTTAAACAACATGGCTGTGGTTTTCATTTGGCCAATAATTGGCTGATAAAAATCAGCAGTCAATACACCCTATTCCTCCTAATCTTTATTATTTTCACCAAAAAAATCTGGATTTTCTGAGTTACTGGTCTATCCATTACAATAGAAGACAATAGTAAATATTACAGATTTGCTTGATGGATCATCACTTTTCACCATGTTAAATTTATGTTGTCTTAAAACACAATGACATATAAAGAGGTCAATCTATTACAATTATGAATAAGGGTCTACAATAATCACCCATTGTGGTTTGGATATAACACCAAACCCTGAATTGTTAAAAATGTATTTTAAGATATGTCCACTGTACCAGACACCATGCATCAGAGGGTTAAAGACACAACACTAAAACAATTAAGCAACATATCACAGAAGATTGAGAACAGTAACCCTCTGAAGTGTTGGATGCCTTATTAAACATGTACATTTGAGCAGTTAATAGGCCAACAAACAACAGCCTAACTGCATTTTGACTGTTTGCTCCAAACTTAGTAAAAAGACATGTTCAGGGCACTAAATAATTCAGTATCTAGTGTCCACACTGAAAAATAATGGAGTGGGTGATCTTGCTTATTCAAGTTTTTAAATCACACAATTGTGTAAAAGTATTACAATTTAATTATTAATTGATAAAAAGGCAAAAGAAAAGTTATTTAATAAAAATCTATATATTGTCTATAAGGACCTTTTGAAGATGTAGCCAAACTACACCCTAGCGGTTCACCCTAAAGAGAAGAAATGGACAAGCAGATGATGTTTTCGACCACCACTACTAAGCAGCACCATATTAAACTCAGAAAATATTCTCTGCCATTTCTTTTGGTTTGACACGCCTATTCTCATGGGGTCCAGATAAATGGCCTGGCTTTTGGACAACATTAAGTGGCGGAAGTGCGTACTCTTTTTTTTTTAATGAAGAAAGAAAAATAAACAAGTAGTGATTTGTTGAATCTCACCTTCAGAGTTTACCCAAAATATTGTTGCAAAGCTGTTTTTGGGAATATAACGGCAAAATCTGATTAGTTACTTTGTTAACATCTTAAATGTAACAAATAGTCATTTTAATGAATGACGCAACAATAACATCTAAATCAGTTGGACCAAATGTACATTGTCATTGAAAAACCCATATAGATTAATCAATATTGTGAATATTGGATAGGATGCACCCTCCTCAATATCTATAGGGGTTATGTCCCTGAATAACATCCTTTATAAAATATAAGTCTTGTCATGTAAATATGTTAAGTATTTAGACTAGACTGGCTATAGGACCTGAGTGAAATCAATTGGCTACAAACTACATGCAGCTTGTGAGAATGATAAGGTAGTGAAACATTTGACTGCTTTATGTAGATCCTGCAATTTGCACAATACATTGCCAGTTAATAATAGTAAATTATCGTGATGCATTCAATAACTAGAAAAATAATAATGCTCATATTATTGGTATGAACTTGGTGGGGTTCATTAAACTCAGTACCAGCAGTTCAGATGGTTTAATGGTTGTTTTGTGGATGCAATCTCTTTCAAGAGTAATCTAAGCGATGAGCAGGCTAACTTTACGCATCACTTGAGTGAGTGAGCTGAGCAGCGTGGAGAGGAGAGCTAGTGTGTGAGAGAGGGGAGGATGTTGGAATGTTACATTGTAACTAGGATTGCCACTGTTGATGTTGTATAATAAGGGACACTTAAAATGTATATTCGTTCTTATTTGCTGAAATTAGAACTTTCCTGACCCATGATTTCAATAAATACATCTTTTTATGAATAATATATATATATATTCTTATTTTTTAGATTATTTATCAAGTTTATCTCATGTATAGATTTTTGTTGGTTTATATTAATACATATATTAATAAATATTTTCCTTCACCTGTAGACTATTTCTTGTCTTTATGACTCATTGATTGTATTCATACAGTTGAAGTCAGAAGTTTACATACAGCTTAGCCAAATACATTTAAACTCAGTATTTCTCAATTCCTCACATTTAATCACAGAAAACATTCCCTGTCTTAGGTCAGTTAGGATCACTACTTTATTTTAAGAATGTAAAATATCAGAATAAAAGTAGAGATAATTATTTATTTCAGCTTTTATTTCTCTCATCAGATTACCAGTGGGTCAGAAATGTACATACACTTGTTAGTATTTGGTAGCATTGCCTTTATTTTGCCACAACTTTGGAGGTATTCTTGGGGTCATTTGTCCATTTGTAAGACCCATTTGCGACGAGCTTTAACTTCCTGGCTGACGTTTTGAGATGTTGCTTCAATATATCCACATAATTTTCCTTCCTCGTGATGTCATCTATTTTGTGAAGTGCACCAGTCCCTCCTGCAGCAAAGCACCCCCACAACATGATGCTGCCACCCCCCATGCTTCATGGTTGCGATGATGGTTTCGGCTTGCAAGCCTCACCCTCTTTCCTCCAAACATAGCGATGGGCATTACAGCCAAACAGTTTATTTTTGTTTCATCAGACCAGAGGACATATCTCCAAAAAGTAAGATATTTGTCCCCATGTGCACTTGAAAAATGCAGTCTGGCTTTTTTATGGCGGTTTTGGAGCAGTGGCGTCTTCCTTGCTGAGCGGCCTTTCAGGTTATGTCGATATAGAAGTAATTTTACTGTGGATATAGATACTTGTCTACATGTTTCCTCCAGCTTCTTCAAAAGATTCTTTGCTGTTTTTCTGGATTTGATTTGCATTTTTTGTACCAAACTACATTCATCTCTAGAAGACAGAACGCGTCGTCTTCCTGAGCAGTATGATGGCTGCGAGGTCATATGGTGTTTATACTTTCATACTATTGTTATACAGATGAAAGTGGTACCTTCAGGCATTTGGAAATTGCTCCCAAGGATAAACCAGATTTGTGGAGGTCCACAATTTTTTTTTCTGAAGTCTTGGCTCATTTATTTTGATTTTCCCATGATTTCAAACAAAGAGGAACTGAGTTTGAAGGTAGGCCTTAAAATACACCCACATGTACACTTCCAATTCAGTACACCTCCTGTCAGAAGCTAATTGGCTAATTGTCAAAAGGCTTGATATAATTTTCGGGAGTTTTCTAAGATGCTTAAAAGCACAAGTAACATTGTGTATGTAAACTTCTGACCCACTGAAATTGTGATATAATCAATTAAAAGATAAAAAAATCCGTCTGTAAAAAAATGTTGGAAAAATTACTTGTCATGCACAAAGTAGATGTCCTAAACGACTTGCCAAAACTAGTTTGCCTGTATTAAATCTGAGGAGTGGTTAAAAAATGAGTTTGAATGATTTTAACCTAAGTGTATGTAGACTTCTGAATTCAACTGTGCATTGTTCGATCTGTGTAATTTTGTACATATTAACATTTATATGGAGAGAAAACAAATCCAGTTTTAGCACAACATGTGGAATTTTCAGACAGTCCCTTGCACATATAGGCAACATTTCCCATTTATATAAATGTAAAATTAGCGATCTGGGACGATTTCACCGTGACGCCATATGACCATCTTAAATACGGGACAAATCGTGTCCCGTATTGATTCGATACGGGACGCATAATTTCATCTTTAAATACGGGACGATCCCGTATATTATGGGACGGGTGGGAACCCTAATTTCGTAGAGGGGAAACATCCATGTGACATCGCTCGCGTTCCGTTACATAAAATCTCGAGAACTCGCAGGCAGGCTGCTTTATCCGAGCACATAAATGCGGCGATGAATAAAAAGTGTTAAAATATGCAAAGCATGTCGCGTTACAATCCGTAGAGGGGATAACGTAAATGGGTGTACATACCTCGTTTATTCTTGGTTAATTCTTCGTTGCCGTCTTTTGTCTACGGAAGATGGCTATTAAAAGGTGTTCGGCTAGCTACTGTCCCACATGCGATCGGCTTCGGTGAATAAAACAAACGAGAAAAGGCGTAACATCACATTCCTGATATTGCTTGTTGTAAAGCATTGGTAGAAAAGAATCCATCTTTCTGGGCGATTGGAATGGCAGCAAAATCCCAATGCAGATCTCTGGGCCACCTCTCTCCCGTCCGAGCCCGTCCGTCTCCTTGTCAACCCGCTTAGCGGAGCCGTGCAAAGGCGTGAAGAAGAGGCCGATAATGCGAAATCGTTGGCGGGTTGGGACTGGCGAAGTGTGGGGAGATGTAGGAAGAGATCGTACTTCCGACGGATGGGGGGGAGTGACGGACGTTGTGGCCCGCCAATGAGATTGAGCGCGTTGCCTCGGTTGCCACCCTGAAAACGTGGAGATTCGAGATAATGCATGAGTGCCAAAGGATGAATGATTAATGATTACAGTCGATCAAACAAAGTAGCCATCTGTTGGATTTATCAGCTTATCAATAAGAGAGTGATCCATAATGCCACTAAAGGTTGTGAGCAAATGACCATAAATGTGTCTGTGTCTGCAAATTGGGATTGTTCAAAAGAGGGTACAGGTTAACAGGATAATAATATAGGATCAAATAAAAAATAAATATGATATAAATATATTATATTTGTATTATCATATTTATAGATTCTATTTATTTATAAAGAAAATATTTACAATAAAACATACAGATTAAAAATATTAAAATGAAATATAAATCTCTAATCACTCAACATTTAAAAAAAAAATAAAAGTAAAAAATTTATCAAACAGCATGATTTTTTTATTTATTTGTTTGTGTTAAATTTGAAAATAAATAATTTAAATAAATTACATGTGTGTTTGTTGTGTGTTATATATATATATATATATATATATATATATATATATATATATATATATATATATATAGCATAATTTTATTGTATTTTTTGAATTGGGTTAAAAAAAATGACACAAAGTTTGTGATTATAACACATTAATGTGTTACAGATCTGAACACATTGTCTGTATTAAGAGTAATGCTAGTCTAGTAACTAGACACATGTACACTCACTGACCACTTTATTAGGGACTCCTGTACCCCTACATAGTCATGCGATTGTCTAATCAGCCAATCGTGTAGCAGCAGTGCAAGGCATAAAATCATGCAGATAGAGGTCAGAACCTTCAGTTAATGCTCACATCAACCATCAGAATGGGGAATAAATGTGACCTCAGTGGTTTTTGTTGGCGGGTTTGAGTATTTCTGGTGTACAGTACCTAATAAAGTGATCCGTGAGTGTATGTGTTAAGAAATAACACAGGTTTTGTTGTTTTTAACAGATAAAAAAAAAGATTTTATTATATGTTTAGCCATTTAGAATATTGTATAATGGAGAATAAAATATCTTACAATAAAATAAAATGTGACTTTATTACTGTAATCCCAGAGGGGTAATTTAGTTATGGACACACATAGTGGAAGAGACAAACACAGACACTGGGGAACAGATGTAGACAGAAGTACATTAGTGTGTACAGGGTCATTTATGTGAATACACATGGTGAGTTTTTGCATGTTATACATTTTTTACATTTTACATAATTTTGGCACAATTGTCGAATGACTATTAAATCTATTTACTTTGTTAAACTATATGTCTAATATGAACAGTAGGTCATTTGTTCTCATGACTATAGTCATTTATAATTGCTTTGGCACAAAATTGAGTAAGCCTTGCAGATCAAAATAGTTTGCATTCGTTTGCTATTGAATGATATTACTCTCAAATGCAATTATACACATGTTCATTATGTAAATCCTACATGCTAAATAGAACAACCAACAATCACAATAACCTGTCACACATATATTAGATACATAATAGTAATGTGGTATTGTTGTAATAATTTTCAGATGGATAGACTTAGGCTAGATGGGGAACAATTCAATTTCCTCACAATTTAGAGCAACCAAATGCAAATGCTGTCCAATTTAGCTGACAGGTGAAACTCATAACCTCTCAGTTCTCAAACACATTTACAGTATACTGCAAGGGTAAGACTGAATTTCACAGCTGTGGATTATGGAGCAGGCAGGAGACAGGCAGGGGCAAGAGCCTGCTCGTGCAAGAGGAAGGAGCATTAGAGTTTGGGGTGGTATGGTGAGGGGGAGAGGAAGAGGGCGAGGGGGGGGGGCACAGAGGATGAGGAAGAGCCCGGGAAAGGCAAAGGCACAGAGAAATCTCAAATGAGATACGGCAACAATTATAGACCATGTCATCAACCATGGCCTAAGTATGACAGAGGCTGGTTTGAGAGTGCAGCCTAATCTGGTCCGGTCCACGGTGTAGTCAATAGTCCAGACATTCAGGAGATAAAATGGGTGTGTAATCAAATATTGTTGTGCAATATTCTTTCACACTGGTATTCCAGTAAACTTGGACAATGCACGTCTCCGAATTTATGTAGAATACATGGACTTTTCTGTGCTGTATTTTCCATCTAGGATTGAGCGTCTGCCCCATTGTGGTGGCAGATGATCAGTTGTCACTGCTCAACAAGAACTTGAAATTTGCAATCTGGCCGTAGAAAACAATGCTATTAGACTAAAAAAAATATTCAAAGTGCAGTCATACAAGATGACGGCATCTTTCAAAATGTCAACACCGTCTGCCTCTCCACAATTGATAGGAGTGATGAAGAGAAATTGGATTGCAGTGAAGCAACACAACAAGATAACTTTTGAGAGGAATGGTGAGAGAGTGAAGGAGCTGAGGTACCAGTATGTACAGGTAAAAATTCATCATTGTACACTACACAGGGCTGTAATCTCTGTGTCTTTCAGTATTGACAAGTACATCCTGTATATGCAGAATATGTTACACAATGTGGGATATGTGTAACTGTATGATTTACAATATCTACTGTAAATTATAAAGTTGCTTTACTATCTTTTATTGAGTGATGGAGCTGGAGGCTGATGAATCCCCACACATTTGAGAATGTTGATGAGGCAGGCTTAAACTTGACCAAAGACAGGAGACGTGGCTGTAATATTATTGGTCACCGAGCCATTGTTCTTTTCTGCATGGAGATGGAAGGTCTATGATCACGGTCCTCTTGACCAGTTGTCCTTACTGGGTGAAATGGATGCTGGTTGTGAGGATATCAAAGCAGATTGTTGTAGGGGTGGCTACATCATGCCAAAAGATTTTTCCCTCATTGCATTGCAAGGGAGGATAACAGGTGTGATGTAGATGAAACTTTGTGGCCAGACGGATGAGAGATACGAAGACCGATGAGGTTTTTGGATGTATTGTAATTCCTGAATGTTGCTGTTGTGTCATTTATTATTTTGCACTGTACAAGCTTTCTTTATGTATTTTCGGTTGAAAGTAAAGTGTGTACATAAAATGATGACAAATGTTTGAATAAATGTTTTGTTGAAAATATAGTGTGTGCCATGACTTTTTGACATCAGTACTATTCAGCTGACTACATATACAATGTTAGCAATTGGACAATATTGCATAGTGGGTAACTATCACACTTTCAGAGTACACTGTCATTTGACAAGATATCTTTGCATTTTGACTGTCTTGGTCTAAGCAATGATAAAGTTACCTTTTGTTTTGATGACAATGATTTATTCATTGATGGATTTATTTATATTTGAAACATGATTGAGGTGATTACTCCATCAAAACTTTGAGAATTCACCTTTTGGAAGTCACATAGGGTGGTGTGCTGAATGTACCAAGTGATGTGAGGATTGTACTTCGAGTTTTTACAATTGTAAATGTGCCAAAACAATTGAGGAAAAACTGTAATATGGGGCACGTTGGTCCCATACATGCACAAGATTGAATGTGCCATGCTCTATGTGATTCTTGTCATGGAGTTTAAGTTTGTTCAGAAGGGCCTTTCATGTGTTTGTCAAAACAAAGAAGCATTGTCCATGATTTCTGAAACTGACAGTTGCAGACAGTGATTTCTAATGCACTAAGTATGAACATAGATGCTGGCCTTTTGGTAATGAAGTAAGCTTTAATACCCTCAAAGAGACCTAAATGGCCACTTCTATTCTTGCTACACAGAGCCTACACACTCATAAACCCTGCATTATCAATGTCTCAAAGGGGTATTCATTTTCATCCTACTGTTGATGTCATCATTTGGAGTCACACCACATGCTAGACTCATGTGAGGCTATATAGAGTATGCTAGAATATCTTTGACTAATGTCATTGGAGGCTGAGAATCAGCCTCAGGGAAATGTCCCGATTTCTAAATAAAATAACCATTCATTCTCAAGTAGACATCACTCATCTCATTATTGTGGCTGCAACAAAAGTACAAAGAGCTCAAAAAGACCAGAGAAATTGTGGAGCAAGTGATGGATGAATCAAATGGTGAGTTTTCATTTGCATATTTATAAAGACTGTGCTCGCCTTAATCATTTTAGACTTCAGTAGTTCTAACATTTAGATTTATGCTGATGCTTTGTACAAATAAATAAATAAATAACAGTTTGTGTTCATTTGAATTAGTATTCACATTACAATAATTAGTATGAATTAGACAGACAGACAGACAGACAGACAGATAGATAGACAGATAGATAGACAGACAGATAGATAGATAGACAGATAGAATGACAGACAGACACATAGATAGACAGACAGATTGATAGACAGACAGACAGACCGATCGATCGACAGACAGACAGACAGACAGACAGACAGACAGACAGACAGACAGACAGACAGATAGATAGATAGATAGATAGATAGATAGATAGATAGATAGATAGATAGATAGATAGATAGATAGATAGATAGATAGATAGATAGATAGATAGATAGATAGATAGATAGATAGATAGACAGACAGACAGACAGACAGATCATTTTTGTTCATCTGAATTAGGATTCACGTGGTCCTCAGTTAATAACTGATTAATAATTGAGTGAAATGAGGATAGTGGCTTAGCCCTCAGTTGTGTCTTGAAAATCTCTGGTGGAGTAAACTGAGCATACAAGTGTTCCAAAAGCTCTCAAGTGACAAGTGCAAATTTATGAGAAAAAGTGAAGACATGCAAATATTATAAGAAATGAGCCACATGTTCCTAGAAGTCCTACAATAAGATTAATACTTTGTCTTCTTCGTAACTGGTGTTTTTAAAAAAAAAATATTACTAAATATAAAGATTTTGTCTTAATTCTTTATACAGTATAAAGAACTAGGATCATGGCACTATATAAACAAATCTATTTATCTTATCTTTATCCATTCTGCATTTGATTTATTTTTCTACATTTTATGTTTTTATGATTACATTAGTCAAGCAATCTACTCAAACATGGTTACTGTGTTGCTACATTTTTGTTCCCTTAGGGGAAAAACATACATAAAAGATTTACTATGCACATAGGGTACTAGTACAGTATGTAGCCCACTCAAAATGAGTTATAACCTAAACAAATCACAAATAAATTGAATGAGGTCCACAAATAAATGTAAGGAGTTTCACAATAATGAAATTAATTCAAAAATAAAAAGAATGAGATTTATAAATATATGTTAAGAGTTTCACAAAAATAAAGTGAATTCACAAATAAAGAAAATTAGATTTGGAAATATAAAAATTATATAAAATTATATACTCACAAACACAACTCTGTCCAGCATACATTTGTGAAATGCGCACATTGTATTTATTAGATGTGCACACAAATCTACAAATAGAGTGGACAAAATAAAAAAAGTTAGCAAATAGTGGACTCCGCCATTGTCTACTCAAGCCAATCAGATAACGGCCACATTACTCGGACCAATCGTAGCACGTTCTATCTTCATCCAATCATGCTTCGGTTTCCTATCAGGGCGGGACCAGAGTCACTGCACTCTCATGGGCATGGAATCAAGCACATACAGATATGCTCCAAGACCACAAATTTTTAAAGACACGGACACCATCAGAGGAATACTTTGATTTAAGGTTATTTTTATCAATTATTTTGTGCAGAATGCTCTTACACTGACTAGGAGTATATGTCACAGACAAATGATACAACACCATGACGTGGCAATGAGGATGTTCATGTACAAAATGTCAGTTGTAATATTCAATTCCAGTGTTTGTGTGTGTAAATACACGTACTCACATTTATTGTCTTTTGTAGTTACATGCATGATAACCTGTAATTTATAACCAAAAAAAATCATACCTTTTAGCCAACAAACTTG
Organism: Moxostoma hubbsi; assembly: GCA_032164185.1. NCBI lineage: Eukaryota > Metazoa > Chordata > Actinopteri > Cypriniformes > Catostomidae > Moxostoma > Moxostoma hubbsi. The sequence continues at coordinate 31,793,965 of JAVLUX010000034.1, read as the reverse complement.
CTTTAGTGTGTTATAAAACAGACACTTTTAAAAACCTATTTACCTCAAAATGCCTTGATAGAACTCAAAAGATTTGTCAATTAAATGACAAAAAATATTTTTTCAAATGAGATGAGTCATCATTTATACTCATATTTATGTAGTTCCAAACCCAAACGACTTACTGTCTTCTGTGGGAGGAACTTAAAAGGAGATGTCAAGAATAATGATATGGACTGACACCCTCACTTTCATTTCAAGACACGATATTGTAACTTAAAAGAAATCTGACATAACAGAAAAATAAACAGTCTCATATTACACATTTTAAAAGGTGTCCTGTATTGGAGCTGGAACCACTGAGTTTTGGAGCAGGTGTGTCAAGTGCTCAAAGTTGATGGGCAGTACACAGGGGAAATAGCTGTAAAAGATGGCACTTTTACAGCTAACCAGTGAGTCAGTTATCACTTTCAGAACATGATGCTGTATTTTATGAAGGGACCCCGTAATAGTACCTCCTAAAACATTCAGTCAAAACTGCTAAAATGCAAAATTCTAATAAATATTACCTTACAACTGCTTTTATTAAATACATTAACATAATGTGAAACCAATTTATTGCCGTAGCAGATGTGGTACACTGTGTAATATAGGGTATTCATTTATGGTTTGTGCTCTCCATCCATCCATCCATCTTCAACCGCTAATCCGAAGTCGGGTCGCGGTGGCAGTAGCTCCAGCAGGGGGCCCCAAACTTCCCTATCCCGAGCCACATTAACTAGCTCTGACTGGGGGACCCTGAGGCGTTCCCAGGCCAGTGTGGAGATGTAATCTCTCCACCTAGTCCTGGGTCTTCCTCGAGGCCTCCTCCCAGCTGGACGTGCCTAAAACACCTCCCTAGGGAGGCACCAAGGGGGCATCCTTACCAGATGCCCAAACCACCTCAACTGACTCCTTTCCACGCAAAGGAGCAGCGGCTCTACTCCGAGCTCCTCACGGATGACTGAGCTCCTCACCCTAATTCTAAGGGAGAAGCCCGCCACCCTTCTGAGGAAGCCCATTTCGGCCGCTTGTACTCGCGACCTAGTTCTTTCGGTCATGACCCAGCATTCATGACCATAGATGAGGGTAGGAACAAACATTGACCGGTATTTCGAGAGCTTTGTCTTCCTGCTCAGCTCTCTTTTCGTTACAACAGTGCGATAGAGTTAGTGCAATACTGCCCCCGCTGCCCCGATTCTCCGGCCATCCTCCCGCTCCATTGTCCCTCACTCGTGAACAAGACCCAGAGGTACTTGAATTCCTTCACTTGGGGCAATACCTCCTTCCCTACCCGGAGTACGCACTCCATCGGTTTCCTGCTGAGAACCATAGCCTCAGATTTAGAGAATCATTTAATATGATTCATGTTTTATAAAGGCACTATCTGTACTACTGATCTTTTGTAGGGTCTAGTAGTGTGTCTGCTTAGGGCAATGGGCAATTTTCAGCTGTTGACATTTAACAAGACACTACACACACTTATAACCGAGAGAAAATGATACAAACCTTAATTCACAGTATTCCTCTGATGGCGTCCGTTTCTTTAAAAGTTTGCGGTCTTGGAGCATATCTGTATGTGCTTGATTCCATGCCCATGAGAGTGCAGTGACTCTGGTCCTGCCCTGATAGGAAACCGAAGCATGATTGGATGAATATAGAACGTGCTATGATTGGGCCGAGTAATGTGACCGTTATCTGATTGGCTTGAGTAGACGATGGGCGGAATCCTCCTATTTGTAGATTTGTGTGCACATCTTGATGCTAGATTTGTTTTAAATTTGACAAATGCGTGTAGCGATCCACAAATAAATCTGTGCGCTTCACAAATGAATGCTGGACAGAGTTGTGTTTGTGAGTTAAAACATACATTTATTAATCATTTTTATATTTGCAAATCTAATTGTATTTATTTGTGAATTCACTTTATTTTTTGTGAAACTCCTAACATATATTTATAAATCTCACTCTTTTTATTTGTGGAACTCATTAAATGTATTTGTGAACCAACTTTCTATTTGAAAACCTCTTTCCATTTTTATGTTAATATGCAACAATTCCATCTTCACACAAATACTATGCATGATAATAAGACTTTTATAAAGACACTGCCATCTGCTGGATTTAAAAGAAGCACAAATCTTCAATCGTTGTGATTAGATGCTCCAGTAACAAATATACTGCACAGTGCTCCTCAGTTTTAATGGGCATTTTATGATCTCCTGAACATAAACTGTTTCCTAAATAAAATGTTTCACACTATGAAGTGTCTCAAGCAAAAAGGGCAACAGGTTTGTGTAATATGAGCTTTAGAAACTGCTTTAATTAATGCCATTCTAGGCAATCTGGCATTTTAAAGGTTAAAACAACAGCGTCCAATCCAGTACACATTAGTTATATATTATTTAACACATCCACATCCATAAATTGTCTTTAATCATAAAGACTCATCTCTAAAACCAGATGCCATTCTGTAGGGTGCAAGTGAAATTCCATCCACAAGAGGGTACTATTGCTTGACTAATGATGTTGATAAGGTGAATTCAGTATATAACTCTACAAAGCGGTCACTTTGTAAAGTAGAAATAATTGTTAGTGACATAAAATAAATAGATAAATATTGCCATAAAACATATGGTGTTAAACTGCGCTCAGATCTGACCTGAAAACTACCTCTTTTGCACATCTGATGCAATACATTTCATGCAGCACTGGAGTTTTCGCAGCATTGTATTGTACACATTCATATACATGATAACACCCACTAAGAAAAAAATAAAAATAAAAATAAAATAAGGAAAGGAAAGAAAAGAAAAAGCAGATGCACCCTCTTTTGCAGTTGGTGCTAAACAATAAGCTTGTAACGTTACTAAATGGGGCAATGTAAGTACCCTACATACAAGTGTGTTCAAATAATCACTAATGATATTAAATAACTGAAGGGAAACCAGGTATATCCGGTGTGAGCATTAAGATACAAATGCATTCTTTAGGCAGTCTGTTTGGTTGTCTGCATTGCAAGTCTTGGACAGAGTACAATTATTCACAATTTACATTCACATACACGCATCATCTGTAAAAAAAATCCCTGTCAATGATGCTTGACCACAGTGCGCAGCAGCAGCAGCAGCAGCAGGTCCAGGGCCCCTTCAGAGCTGCTCTCACACTCCGCCGTCTCCGCTCACTAACTGACGTGTTTTGCGCATTTCCTGCAGCAGCCTTCAGAGTCGGGAGAAAAAGAGGCAGGTCTGCATGAAACTGAGTACCGACGGACAGGAAAAAAGAAGGACCCTGGGTGAAGCAAGAGAGTACGGAACCCTTGTAAACATCAGGCTTTGGCTGCGACCGTTCTTCTTTCTGGAGCGAATCAGAAACACGCTTTGCTGGGAGAACTTTCCTCTCAATGTGCGGAGGAGGACTGCCAGGGCAGACACATCTCCAGCCAGCCAGACGAGGAACAGGAGACCCTGTGGAGATCCAGTATATATTTCAGGCATGTTTTAAGGTGTGGAATGCTGGTTGTGTCTCTGTTAACACATCGTATATGGCCATTTTCTCCCCAGCGTGTCTCGCTCAGTGTCTCCAGGGTTGTTGGGCAGCTTCAGTTTCACATGTAGAGTGTTCATAGATCATAGCAATTCTGTCTGGACCGGGAAAATACCCTATGAATGCATATTTACGAGGACGAGGAAGGTATTGTTATTTCACAAGGATAAACAATACACAAACCAGTAGTGGACCGTGAGATACACCAGCTGAATAATTAACCAGGCGCTGAAGTTTAATATTATTGTCACAGAAGCTCCCGAAAGTGGCTGACTCTGTTACGCCATGGTGGTTTTTAACGGTCTGTTGAAGATTAAGATCTGCGAGGCTTTGGACCTGAAGCCCACAGCCTGGTCTCTGAGACACGCCGTCGGCCCCAAGACGCAAACCTTCCTGCTGGACACATACATCGCCCTCAACGTGGATGATTTTCGCGTGGGTCAGACCTCGACCAAGCAGAAGACCAACAGTCCCGCCTGGCACGATGAGTTTGTGACGGAGGTGCGCGATGGCCGGAGGATCGAGTTGTCAGTGTTTCACGACGCGCCGATTGGCTACGACGACTTTGTGGCCAACTGCACTATTCAGTTTGAGGAATTGCTGCATAACTGCAGCAAACACTTCGAGGATTGGGTAATAATGTTATAATTGTGTCTATTTTATTTTCTCCAAGGTAAACAATGACTCAATGACTCAACTTTAGATTGTAATTATAAAACGTATAGTTCCAGGTTCTGATTGGACAACAGCCGTGATTTATTAACGATAAAGCACATCTATTAACTCTTCACCAATTCTATTTGTATCACTGCGTAGTATAACATTATTCTTGTTAATGATTTTATTAAAACAACAACAACAACAACAACAAACAAACATATTATGCTAATAAACATGTATGTCCTTAATATTTGTATTTTGTGGTAACCATTGTATTTAATGGTGCAATCAAGTCATTATTTCCTAATTAAAAAGTAAACCATTTGTATAAAATCAAGGCCACTCACATGAGATGAAGATTCCAGTAATATCAGTAACTCTCGAAACACTGTTTAAATCTACATGGAGAGGGTCCCCTCGTGGGGGCTGCCATGTTATGATCACATGACCAGCCGAATACATCTTGCTTAATCTCTGTGCCCTGTTATTGGCCACTTTCGCACAATGACTATGTTTACATGGACACCAGGAAGCGGGTTATTGCGAGAAGATGGCGTGTTTGCGAGAAAGCAGCTTTCTTGTTTACATGCACTGTATAAGCGGCGTACTATTTACTCCCATATACATGGGGCTCGGTCAGTATGCAGCTTTCTCCAGAGCAACGTAATTTCCCAGTAAATAACAAACATGGTATCCAAGGAAGATTTCACTATTTTATTTTATGTTGCTTTGCGTTATTTCCAGATATTCCAGGGTTGTTTATATGTTTCTTTCCTTAACTTTCTATAGCGACCTGCAGTGGAATTGCACTATAGTGGGGTTTCCCTTTACTTAAAACTCTAGGATTCCCTCTTTGTATGAGCGTACTGTATATACATGAACGTGAGGGACAGACAATGTTTTACAGTGGTTTTTATAAATGGGTATAGTTTATAAACCTGTTAGAATGCAGCGTATGTGTTTACATGGCCACATAAGCAGCTTTCACTGGGAGAAACCTGTGTGTTAAACCACTTTATCTTAATCTCTTAAACGGCGTAAGGAAATCAGCGTTCTCGCTTACACTTTGTTTTAGAACGCTGCTTTCTGCAAAACCTTGGAATAACACGCATATAAACGTAGTCATTGATTAAGGTAATGACTGTGAATAGTGCATTTCCACAATGGCAAGTCCAAAATGACCTGCAAAGAAAAATTCCAGAGTGGACCTTTACGCAATAAGGTATGAAAGGCCATGCCATCAACGGCGCATAGATGATTCTGATTGCCATTGGACTGTTTTCTAGTTTGGGTCTCCATAAGAAGTGATGTAAAAACTACTAAAGCAAGCGATCCATATGGAGAAAAAAACTACCATTTTAAGTGTGGGAAAGATTAGTTCAGGCTTAACTTGGGCAGTCCTTGGCTGTCATAACTCAAAGTTGTGAATGATTTCAAGTTGCTTTGGATAAAAGCATCTGCTAAATGACTAAATGTAAATGACTTTTGCTTTTTTTTAGAAGGAGCAACAAGTTTTCTATGGATACAAGTGGCATAAAAGTACAGCTCCTATCAACTTGAACGGGGAAAGACCGATTGTTCAAGATTATGATCAAAGAACATTTTTCAAATCAAGCAATAAAATTTGACAACAACGGTATCGTAAATTGTGCTTTACCTCAATCACACTAAAAATGCTATTTTTTAGGCTGGTCTAGTTAATGCACATGCACGTTATCATGCATAAAGCATGGCTGTTGACCAATCAGAATCCAGGACTGGAACTATAAGTTTTATAAAAATGTAAAAAGCAATAAGGCACTAAATGCTGTGCCATTACTGCCATATTGTGAAGATAGCACGACCTCTCGTACCTTATTGCATAAATATACACATTATTCACTCACCCAAACTTAAACCGACAGGATCCAATGCAATGACAACATGTATTTTCCCCTTGACTGTTTTTGACATCATTGGTGTCTTGTGCAAGCAGCAGATGTGTGTGTTGCTTTCCTTTTTCACTGATGCCACCTGCATCATTGCTGCAGCAAACGCCTCAGATGAATGCTCAGATAACCTTGTTGCATAGAAACGGTTCGCTGCCTGTCATAAATATTTCTGCAGCTGCAAAGAGCCATGTTGCCATCATTAATGCAGACATATGGTAATCTGATTGCAAATGGAAAGGCAGGACAGACTTGCATGCCATAATTTATAGGGAGGGTAGGGCAGCATTTTTAAATCTGATATTTGGAAATTGGAAAAACTACATCTGGGTGTTGTATAGGTAAACTCAACATGGTTTGTCAGCTAACCTAAAATATGGTGCGTTTACATTTCTACTTTTTGTAGGTTATTTTCAATGTATTTTTATTGCCTTGGAATGTGGTCTACAATCATCTTAACATCTATATTTTAATGACAAAAATAGTACAGTTCTTATAATAGTATAGTGCAGTTCTTGGTATGTTTGATTCCACCACCCTCACAGGTTTTTTTTTTTTCAGACTGTTCCAATACACCCTTGAATTTGTATTTGATTGTCACTGACACAATCCTTCGTATGCACCTACATCAGCTTTTGTATACTGACTTCCTTATCCAAATTTCTTGAGTTCAGTCTTCAGTTAATAGTCCTACTGAATATCAATAGAAGTCCTTTTTAGGCTTCTAATATGGCAGGTGTGCAGTGTGTGATATGGCTTGGCCGCAGACACCGAGCAGCCTTGGAAGCTGCTCTGCTCTTTGTAGTCTTAGACAAAGATGTGCATTGTTGATATGCGATCATCAGTTCTGTTGTGATGTTGAGAAGTACTGTGTCCGTGAAATCGCCTGCTTTTATGTTGCCATTTTAGATTGGATTGGCACACGATTGGTCCCTGTTATTAAGACAGAGAGCATTATCAATCCTTATGTGTGGCGAAGCAGGGTGTCCTGATTTGACCTATTCTCACAAACACATGGACAGATAAGTCACATATATACAGAGAAGTTTCCTTAAGTGTATGGCTCCATTCACTGAACAAAATATGAACATGAAATATATGTATGAACAGATATATATATATATATATATATATAAACAGGGTATGTTATGACATGGTTGATTGAAAACTTGCATATGTTCCATTTTATGTGCCATCAGCTTTTTCTTAACCTTTTCCCTTTCTGACTCTCACTTTCTTACTCAAGCTCTGTTCTAAAACCTAGTGAGCTAATGATGCAAGTCATCAAGCCTAGTGTCCTCAGGAGAGATTCCTGACAGAGTATGTCTGTGTTTGTCGCAGACTTACTGTACTGTTCATACAGCACCCAATTACGATTCATCCAGATCCATTTGTTCAGACAGTGTCATAAGTTACCAGTATATTTAATTTAGTTGCACAAGTAATGACTTAAGCATCAGTACGATGCCACAAGATTTTTTTTTTCTCTCGAAAATCTGAGAGGAACTTTCATTGTGGAAAGAAATGACAGAAAACAGTGGTCAGGAAATTTTGCCATGAGGCAAGACAACAGCATCTGGCATTACTGTATTTTACACATTTCACTTGCATATGTGTCTGAAACCACTCGGTGATTCACTATTCACTACGCAGCTAATTCCACAAAGTATATGGGGAATGATTTAGTGAATATGAGTGAATGCAGACACTATTGCAAAATGTGTATGATGTTAAATACTTGTGTCTCAAATAAAGAATAATTTACTTTAAACCCACCCTGGTCTCATAGAAACACGTTAGTATAGACCATTTCAAGGATGTAAACAATAACAAAGGAATTAAAACTGTACTGCGCATGCCTGGCCCTGAAGCATTTCCGGTAGCAGCATTTTTATAACCCAGATTTGTAAAAATAAAATGACTAGCATGTCCATTTGGAGTCTAGCAAAAACAGAACAAACAAGATATTTGCAAAACCCAAAAATAATCAATGAAGTGTCATTACCGGATACTTTAAATAAACTGTTTTAAAGAACATCAAACGTTTACCTGATGTGACTTACCCAGACGTGTTGTTGATACTAAGCTCTGTGCGAGAGAGCAGATTTTCCTTTTGGTAAAGGACAGGAGGAGGGGCTTCTATGACTTGGTTCATATTAAAGTATAACCAGTAGCTGGAATCAAGTAGACATGTATATTTTCAGAATTTACCTGGTAGTCAAACTTCCTCCCTCACTTTCCTCCAAGCGATTTCTTTTTGTCTGGTCTCTGTACATGTATGACGTTATGTCGCGACAACGCGCCATGCAGATTTTTTACTCGTGTTGAAAAATTTCGGATGAAGCGATTTCGCGTGTTCGAGTCATGCCATTTGCTTCATTTGCGCCGCCCGGCACGAATTCGTGTCTATTCGCGTCTATTCACAACTTTGCATTAACTTTGTATGTAAGCGCGCCATGTGAAACGCTTGCTTCACGTTGTATGTGAACGCACCATTAACGTTAGTAACATTAATCGTGTTAAAATCTGTTTGACTAAAAGTGCCTCCTGCTGTTGTTTTGAATGAGTGTGCGTTCTTTTCAGAAGTGATCATCCTAATAACCTATTCTTTCGAAGACTTTACCATCCAATGTTAGAGCTTTGAAAGGCTAATAGGTGTGGGGCTCAAAAATAATGGTCATTCAGAACTCACTTTTTAAGTCATTTTTATTGGAAATTCAGTTTGAAGCGATCATACAGCATGACTACTGTATCATTATTGTTCTCCATGCAAGGGGCCCTTTGGAGTGTGATATATCCCATGTGGAACGCAGTCCGAGTTAGAAAACTATCAGGAAATGTTCAAGGAACAAAAAGACGTCCATTTTGAGATAGTCTATTGCTGCGTCCCAATTCGCATACTATCCGTCCTAAATAGTATTCGAAAATAGAATTAGTACGTCCCAAATCGTAGGATGTTGAAATGAGTGTTCCAAAGATACCCGGATGGTCTACTATTTCCGGTCAGAATCCGAAGTGCAGATCGATGCACACTCTAACGGCTAATGTTGCCCACAACCCATTGCGTGCGGGAGGGAGGAGCTTTGAGATGATGCAAACATGGCGGCCGGATGCAGCAGCGGAGATGCGCCCTCAGTTTTTAAGTGTAAGAACTTAAACGTTTAGCGCTAATTAAAGTTATATTTTATTGTCTCATAATATTAATGGATTTGTGTTGTGCAAAAAAAGTACCGTGTTTATCTTGTAGGGTCCGATGATCATGAGCGCCTCATGAGCGATCATGAGCGCCTCACTGAGCGCCTCATTAACTGGCGCATTGCCAACGACGATGTTTGTTTAACTGTTGCGGTGTGCGTAACTAGGCAACCACGTTCTCTTCCATTGCATGACGTCTTCGTAGTATGTCCCATAACGTGCATACTCTTTTGCTACACACTCAAAAGTATTTACTTTTTCTTCAAAAAAAAGAGTACATACTTTTAGGTCGTAGTATAAGTAGGCGAATTGGGACGCAGCCTATATCTTCATTTGCTAACTGATATTTACTTGTTAACTGATATTTACACAGGGTCCAAAATGTATTTAAAATTAGGTCTGGCCTATGTAATGGTTTCCAGATTCTAGGCATATTTTGGTTACAATTTCCATTTAACTTAAATATAAAATACATTATGAAGGGACTTTCTAACCTTCTAGGTAACCCTTCTAGGTACAATTTGAAAACATTACTTTTACAAATTATATTTTGTCAGCTTTTCATCATATTGGTTGCATTTAGCTTTTGAAAAATTGTCAAATTCATTATATTCCATCAATAAATGTCTTGAAACTGCATCTGTTATTTTGCATATACTGTATATTTGTTAAAAGTTTATTGTTAACATGCATAAATTGATCCATTTAGAATTATTTACATTTATACTCAGAACTCATGCTAAATCGTCACTGTCTCTTTAAATAGACGATGGCATCTGAGCACAACGACAGGTGATTGTGTCCTCAAATATTCTTTTGGTGGCATATTGTGAGGAAAATGTGAGTTCTGGAGAAAAATAACATTTAGGCATCATAGATGAACATCTAATGGTAAATTTTGCACTAAAGTAAAAAATGTTTATACAGTAGATGCGTGAGTAGTGGCAGATGTTGACCGTTTGATTTGAATTGTGCACGTCACTTTATTAAGCGAGCATCTGATTGTTGTTCACTGTTTAATGAAAAATGCAATAATAATGTTACCAACCGCCTGTTTTATTTTCTCACCAAAAAGCTATTTATTCTCGCATTTGGCACGTGCCAGGTGTTCATTTTGGACCATTTTTACACGAATATCAAATAAATATTCACCTTAGCAGCTATGTTGACATTTATGGCTCACCTTTCTTATGTAAAAAACTCATAAATTGTCTGCAACCTCCCTCTCTTTCTCCACATCTTTTTCTTTTGAATGTCCGATTTTTTTTTTTATTAACTTCTGTACATATATTAACAAACTAAGCAAATGACATCATGACGTGTACCTAGTTTGGACTGTGCACCACTTTTATTGAGGGGGGTGGGGGTCGCTATCATGGGAGAAAACAAGGCAGATTATAGGGGAACTCCCCATTTTTACAGGTGGAAAACAGAGTCTTGCAAAGTTTTATTCCAATCAATAGCATGCTATTACTATATATATAACAAATGATAATATAATGGAATAAATCAATAAAGCCTTTCTGTGGGTCCCCTTCCAGTTAGGGCCCCTGTTACTCAGGTTCATCATTACCTCCAGTCCAATGCCCCTGGCCGAAAGTGTCATAGAAGCATCATAAAATGATGTGATTGCTTCAGAAATAGCCTTTCAATAGTCATCTCACATTTAGGCAATTCCTGGATGTGGAATTGCAGTGAAAATTTCAGTTTTAACTTCACATGCTCATTACTAGTATATTAAACCATTTGTATGTATAATAACTCCATAAACCCCTGCAGATAGAGTCAAGATTTAAGAAACTACACAAGATTTTTTCCAGTTTAGATGAGGAAATGAACTTGCATTACGGACGTGACAAAATGGTAATGAGTTTTTGGGAGACCACACTCTTTGTAAAAACGAAAATTGTGAGATGCACAATCCAGAAATAATAATAACCATGTATTTTGTACAAGATGTACAAAAGTTGGTACTCCTTATAAAATGTAATTTTCATTCATTGTTGTTAATGATGTGACATTTCTTTGTTATGGATGTGACAGTTGTGAAAGCGGAAATTACATGATGAGGGAAAACCATCCAAAATGCTTTAAACCTGCAGACTTTGACCTCTGTACATCGGTATGGTTTCCCTTAAGGCTACAGATTGTTTGAATTAAGTTTGAAATAGCGATATATGGCCTTGCACAATTACTAAAAGGCATTGGAGTGCACAAAAATAGGGCAGCAGGGGCACAAGCCTTTTGTTCACAAATATAAAGGTAGCCTTCTGTTTGTGCAGAAAAAAGGGGGACATTTGAATAATACAAATAAAGTGGTTAAATAAAAAACAAAAAAATCTTTAATAATCTCACAATTACCGTAATTATGTGTCAATGTGAGATTTCCTTGTAAATCATATTTAAGTTAAAGAAAATTGGGTGGAGGTGTCTTTAACATCGGGCGCTACAACAGATCGGGGTAAAATACAGTCTAATGTGATCTGACCTATGCTCTACTCACTCCTAAGTGCAGAGCAGAGTGAGAAAGGATAAATTTTTTCACTTTCACTTTTCACAAAATGGCCCCAGCTCAACAACTTTTGGGCCAGTTGCTATATAAAATCCCGGGCCTATTTCTCTTCCCAGTCCAGCCCTGCCTGTTTCCCGCTTGTTATAAGATGCATTTCAGGTGATCCAATCACATTACTAATTTGGTACTAGAAAATCACTTGCCATTATATCAAACACAGTTGAAAGCTATTTGTTTCATTGAATGAAGCTTATCATTGTCTTTGTGTTTGTTTTTGAGTTGTCACGGTATGCAATAGACTGGCATGTGTTAAGGTCAATATTAGGTCAAAAATTGCAAAAAAAAATAAAAAAAATAAACAACTTTCTCTAGAAACTCATCAGTCAGTCATTGTTTTGAGGAATGAAGGCTATATTGAAATTGCCAAAAAACTGAAGATTTGATACAAAGGTGTACACTACAGTCTTCAAAGACAAAGGACAACTGGCTCTAACAAGGACAGAAATAGATGTGGAAGGCCAGATGTACAAATAAACAAGAGGATAAGTACATCAGGGTCTCTAGATTGAGAAATAGATGCGTCACATGTCCTCAGCTGACAGCTTCATTGAAATCTACTCAACAGCAGTTTCATGTACTACAGTAAAGAGAAGATTCAGGGGTGCAGGCCTTATGGGAAAATTGTAAAGAAAAAGCCAGAAATAGAAAAACAAAAAGAAAAGGTTAGAGTTTGCAAAGAAACAGACATTGGACAACATATAATTGGAAAAGAGTGTTATGGATCTTAAACCCATTCAGGTTTTGTGGGATCAGCTAGACTGTAAGGTGTGTGAGAAGTGACCGAACAGCCAGTCACATCTATGGCAAGTGCTACAGGAAGTGTGCAGGTGAAATGTCACCTGAATATCTGGACAAACTGACAGCTAGAATGCCAAGATCTGCAAAGCTGTCATTGCTCCATGTGGAGGATTGTTTGATGAGAACTCTTTGAAGTAGTTTAAGAAATTCAGATTTTTTTTTTTTCAAATTGTAATAGTAATTTTTCACGTTATTAATGTCCTGACTATACATTGTAATCAGATGAATGCCATTTGGTGAATACAAATACCAATTTCTGTCCATAAGAGCAAAATCTGTACATTATTCCAAACTTTTGGCCGCCAGTGTATGTCGTCATAAAACAGAGACCCTCCCCTTCAAATCCGAACACAAGTGGTCACAGGAGATGCATTTAAGTGACCAAGTGTCTCACCTGGCCACATGTGATCGGATCACCCAAGACAGGGTCTTTATTTTAAAGAATAAGTGATTAGACTAATCACTTTCAAAAAAGTATCATGCAATTACCAATTTTTCAGAACCATGGTATTACTATCTTGGTACCATAATTGTCCCATGATTCTGCCACATTATTGCTGTGAGGTCGTAAATATGAATGGCTATAGTAATATAACATTACATAAATATGAATGGAAGTGAAATGAAGGTATTATAGAAAGTGTTAGTTCTATAGAGGGGATGATGAGGTCAGAGAAGGAGCAGCAGAAATGACAGGAAGAAGTGAGTGAGCAGAGATGAGAGACAGGGAAAAAAGTTATGCGATTAGCATCTGAAGTACTGTGGCCTTACCAGGGTAATACCATGCTACTGAATAATAATTATATTCGATTTCATTATATTTTCACTGCACTCAAAGGTACAATGGTTTTAATTTAGCATTAAGCAAAAAACATGGCATTCCCACAGACCACATCTAAAAAACATTCTAATACCATGGTACTTTTTGTGAGAAATTTAATAATTAGGATGTGTGAAATAAAAGAAAAATGCTTAAATAATGTAAAATGTTTTCCTCCATTTTTTTATCGCCCATGCCCCTGATGAGGTCTGTGCACGCCACCACTAAAAGGCTGGGTTGTAAAATCTAGTCTGCATTGACCACTTCAGTCAGCACAGCGTGAGAAAGCAGCGCCCTCTAAAGCGGCACAATTTCCTAATAAAAATCCATTATAGCTCTTTAGTAAAGTAAAATATAGACCTAAAAATTTGTTTAAAGGAGTTTTGTTACTTTGCATAAAACTTTATTATTCATGGGAAGGTGGACATTTCTGTGTTGTTGCCCATTTTTTTTTTTTATGACACTCTTGGTTAGGTTTAGGTTTAAGGTTTAGGGGTAGGGAAGTCGGTTTTGTCAATTTAAAACTTTATTGAACATTAAAGGTGCTGTAAGTGATTTTAGCCATTCTAGAATTTTCACAAGCTAATTCCGTTTTAGACATACTCCCTCTTTCCAAAACCCCCACTCCAAAAATACTAATGAGCTTTATTGAGAACGATATCGAGCAGAAAGGGTTGTCAAAAACAGCAGAAAAATAGCACCCTCAACTGACAACTTTTATAAGCAAAATGGCATAACATTGAAATTAAGCCTCAATAATTCACTGCAACTACAATCCTATAAGAACGTGAAAAATGATTTACAGGTAGAAATCGTCAGAGGCCGTGGCCTGCTGACACATTTTTGTTTGCTGTTTATCGAGTCTAGTGCTGTCACAGAGACAGGTGATATATCTTATGACACTTATTTCATTAATATCTTTCAGTAAGACATTTTTTTTGGATACCTTTCAATGAAAAAATCGCTTACACCACCTTTAACATTAAAAACCTAATTTGTTTGGAAGAAAATGTAACTTTCTTTTAGTGCCACTTTGTGGACATTTTATCATGGAACTGCAGTGACACGTGTAAGGTCATTTTGCCAAAAATGTCGCAACAGTCTTTTTCTTTTCTTCTTGAGATTAGTCCCTTTAAACCAGATTTTACCATTCAGATTAAAACACGTGTTTAGAAATTAGTTTTTAATATGATAGCACATAAGCATGTGCTTGGATGGGTTTGTTGTTGTTCAGACTACAAACTACAAAAAGAAAATCTTATTTTTGCTGCATGTCTGAACAAAGCCTTAGTGTGTGTTTTTCAAGACAGACTAGATAACAAGAAAAACGAGAGCATCTGTCTGTTGTACAGATGTGCACAGAGGTGGGCTTTGGTGTGACTCATGGGCATCGCTTGAGTAACTTGGGAGCAATTTGTATGAACGTGTTTTAGTGTGAGTAGGTTCTAGAGTTTGTCCAGAGCTACAAGTATCACTCATTTAAGAATTTCCCATGAAACCAATACACACATGAAACACACACAAACTTGTCTATCAATGAACAACCCTCTTGGATCGTGCCCACACTTGCATGCTTTAGGCCTGTTTTGTTCTAAAGGGCATGTCAGTGTTATGTTGTTAATCTCAGGCAGCTCTTCACAGGAGCTTTTCATCTCCATTTGCTTTGAGCGAGAGCACCATTGGTGGGGCCAGTTGGAGGTGTGAAGGCTGAGGGCTGCCGGCTGTGTAAACTTCAGAATAAGTTTAAGGTTGGGCTAAATCCACACTCCCCCCATGGTCTGTCTGCTTTGTCCTTTCTCTACTCTCAGGTCCCTCAAACCAGACCAGTTCACCCCGTTCCTTAATGGTGTATCAAGGAACTGGGTCATAACTTGGTATAAGGGGGGGTGGAGCTATTTTTTACACAGATTACAGAAAACTATCCCCATCTTCCATTGGTTGAAATGCCAAAAATTCCGTCTGGGCCTGCTCATAGCTGTTAACAAAGAACATGCGTGCTAGATGGAGTGCCAACAATTAGCTGCAGTGTGAAAGTGGCTATGAAGTATCACACTTAACCCTAAGCTTCAAAATTCACTCAGCTCAAAGGATAAGCCTTCATTCTCAAAACTGTTAAAAGTTACAATGTTAATGTCAGCCTATATTGCAAATGAGATCTTTCTTGCACTAATATTTCTTCCAAGCATACATATTAAACTATTTGACTTCGTTTCTGCATCCTAGATGGTGATTATGCATGCCATTTTATAAAGCAGGAAAAATATTTTTGTGTGTATTTTTATCCTGTTGTAATTTTTAGATTTTTTTTAGAAAGCCTACATAACTCTACTGAGGTAAATTTTGTGTGTGCATTGCACAATGCATCTCATAAGATGTGTAGTGTAGTGTGATACAGCATTTGTCATTCTACATAACAACATGGCAAGCTTACAGTTTGTGGGCAAATCCTACATATTGTGGTAGGGTGTATTGATGTAAACATTTGTCAAGAGCCTTAACTTATGTTTTTGTTGAACTGTAGTTGGTCAATCTTTGTTTGTTCTCTTGTAAAAAAAAAAAAAAGGCATTATATGTAAATACATACCATACGTCTGGCCAGTGCTAGCCAATGCTATCAACTGACCAGCCAGGGCCAATAGCCTCGGACCTCGAGCCGCAAGACCAAAATCAATCTGCTTTCCCATCATCGGGCCAATAACTCAGCAGTGTTGCCCAAAACCCACCCTTAAAACTCAGCTGCGGTGACAACATCACACACCCCGCCCATTTAACAAGCAATTGGGAAGCCCAAGCTGAGGTATCATGATATGTACTGTAGTTATCTAAAATAACAAGTTTATATCAAATGTAAACAGCAAGATAATTTAGCGTTGACAACTCACTGACTGTAACTGCCATGGTGTCCCGAGTGGTTTCTCCACTAACAGCAGTACGATATCCCTGCACACCATCTATTAAACTTCACCTAACTATGGAAAGTAATTTCTTCTGGCACTGCTTTGTCCATTGGGCATTTTAATGGATTTGTACTGTGCCACATTTTTTTTTTTTTTCCCGAACCTGTACCATGTACCGTAACCTGTATTTAGGAAGTTTGGTGAAACTCCGCCATTGACATTGAACACACCTCTATGCCCGGTTGGCATTGTTTGGCCCTAGAATAATTGGCGGGCCAAAGGCCATTGGCCGTTGGCCCAGAGGAAGCCCCGAGATGGCACAATGAAGCCCGGAAGTGACAGTGGGAATGCAGCTGGCCCTGGCACGCAATAGCATGCCTTCATTTGACCCTGATAGTGGAAGCACAACAATCACCAAAGGAAGTGGCAAAACAGTTCACAAGTTGGGGCATCTATGGCTCAGGTGGTAGAGCGGGTCGGCCGTTAATCGCATGGTTGGTGATTCCCGGCCCACATGACTCCACATGCCAAAGTGTCCTTGGGGAAGACACTGAACGCCAAGTTGCTCCCAATGGCAGGCTAGCGCCTTGCATGGCATCTCTGCCGTCATTGATGTGTGAGTGTGAATGAGTGAATGGGACACAGTGTAAAGCGTGTTGGTAACCTCTACATTTAAAAAAGGCGCCATATACGTGCAGACCATTTCCAAGTTGTAATGCAAGTTTGGAAATCTGTAATTTTACTTGTTTTGGGGTGACAACATGTCAGTTTGCCTTGGAGGATCCTTAAAGTAAAACTGTGATTTTTAATTTGCCTAAAATGCAGGGATTTGCCCGTTTTCATATTGAAGCGCTCTCTGTTGTCATACATGGATACATGTCATAAATTACAAATGAATTGCCATTTAAACCTAGCGTATCAGTTTAATTTGAACCAGCTTTGCTTGTCTCCCTCGCTGCGCTTGTGATCGAGGGAGAGAGAGAGAGCGTGTGCTCTTATTCAATTGACTGTGAGAACAAGGCACTTTTTGATAAAAACATAAAACAAGTAACTCTGAACAAACACTTTGAGTTTTTAAGAAGTCTGAAAATATCTGTTTGTATCTTACCTCAGTTTAAGTGAACTTGCTGATGTGTTCGCTGATGAAGTTTGTTAGTGGAGAATACTCTTTGATATAGATACACATAACTCACTTGGGCTTTCAAAACAGGAACATTCCCGACTTGAAATAAATAAATTATTACATGTGTTGGACGTTAGAGTTGTAAGGATGCACATGCAGATTTCAGATATAAAATCGGTGATTGAATGATTAATGTTTACATGCTGAAATTAAATGATTTCCTATTAAGTCAATAGGGACATTGGAATGTTTGGGCAGAACAATATGGTGGAAAAGTGGCTTCACTGATATGACATCAAAATCCTGTTCTATATTATATATCACTGGTTTGGATGCTTTTGCAGCAGTAAAGAGCAGCTAACATTGTGAGACTGCTTTTTATAGCATACAAAAATGAATCTCTTGGTGACTAGACTAAATATTAGAAATAATTACCTGAAGCTGGGTCATTAATGGGGTACTTTAAGGGGCAAAAATGCCTCTTAAAATAACACAAATGCCTTGAAAATTAAAAACTGCCCATTATGAATTCCCTCTTAACATTTTGTAATATCTTATTTAAAGTCTAAAACATATTTTAGAAAAATATTTGTTGATGCTTGTGGAGTGGAGGTTGTGGCAATTTAAAGTAGTTCACGCTCATGGGCAAGGAAGAGGCGAGAAACCGACTTGATTATAAATGATAGTTTAATGATAAACTCAAAGGACAAAAACACACATGACGGATATGTACGTAAGGATCTCTCTCTCCCGCACCGCCCTCTGCGATGGGCCTTTAATCCCGCTCGGTGGCTTGATTAGATGTGTAGGATCACGAGCCGGCCCCGCCCTCCGCCCTGCCACAATGCTGATTTAAATTTATGGGTAAAAACCTAACTAAGTTAATTTTAAATGTATATTAATTAGAGATGCAACGATCGACCGGCCAGGGACCGGAATCAGACGGTTTTCCGCATGCTCATATTCATATAACGTGGTTTGGGCCATACAAATTACGGGAGTTTCCCAGGAGAAATAACAAAACGGGAGGGGGTGGGAGATGGGTGTGAAATACGGGAGACTCCTGGGAAAAACAGGGATGACGACAGGTATGGTTACTAGCTGATCCCGAAGCAGCAATCAGTTTTACCTCTGATATTTGGTATCTAACGTAAGCTTATTGTCAATGTTGAGCTTGTAATGTTTGGAATTGTTTTGTTAGACGAGTAAAAAATTGAAAAATATCCATTTATAAAAATAGTGGAAAATGACATCTGTTTTGTTATGTAAAGCAACTCATTTGCAGCTAATTGTTATTTCTACCTCTTTCCAGTCACAGAGCACTTTATATATCAGAAGTCAAAGAAGATCCTGTAACTTTGTTTGGGGGAAATTGTAATGTTTAATAATTTATGTTATTATGAAAATG